>JAZHAC010000033.1:0-1200000 GCA_039707435.1 Actias luna
CTAACCTAACCTAACCTAACCTAACCTAACCTAACCTAACCTAACCTAACCTAACCTAACCTAACCTAACCTAACCTAACCTAACCTAACCTAACCTAACCTAACCTAACCTAACCTAACCTAACCTAACCTAACCTAACCTAACCTAACCTAACCTAACCTAACCTAACCTAACCTAACCTAACCTAACCTAACCTAACCTAACCTAACCTAACCTAACCTAACCTAACCTAACCTAACCTAACCTAACCTAACCTAACCTAACCTAACCTAACCTAACCTAACCTAACCTAACCTAACCTAACCTAACCTAACCTAACCTAACCTAACCTAACCTAACCTAACCTAACCTAACCTAACCTAACCTAACCTAACCTAACCTAACCTAACCTAACCTAACCTAACCTAACCTAACCTAACCTAACCTAACCTAACCTAACCTAACCTAACCTAACCTAACCTAACCTAACCTAACCTAACCTAACCTAACCTAACCTAACCTAACCTAACCTAACCTAACCTAACCTAACCTAACCTAACCTAACCTAACCTAACCTAACCTAACCTAACCTAACCTAACCTAACCTAACCTAACCTAACCTAACCTAACCTAACCTAACCTAACCTAACCTAACCTAACCTAACCTAACCTAACCTAACCTAACCTAACCTAACCTAACCTAACCTAACCTAACCTAACCTAACCTAACCTAACCTAACCTAACCTAACCTAACCTAACCTAACCTAACCTAACCTAACCTAACCTAACCTAACCTAACCTAACCTAACCTAACCTAACCTAACCTAACCTAACCTAACCTAACCTAACCTAACCTAACCTAACCTAACCTAACCTAACCTAACCTAACCTAACCTAACCTAACCTATCCTAACCTAACCTAACCTAACCTAACCTAACCTAACCTAACCTAACCTAACCTAACCTAACCTAACCTAACCTAACCTAACCTAACCTAACCTAACCTAACCTAACCTAACCTAACCTAACCTAACCTAACCTAACCTAACCTAACCTAACCTAACCTAACCTAACCTAACCTAACCTAACCTAACCTAACCTAACCTAACCTAACCTAACCTAACCTAACCTAACCTAACCTAACCTAACCTAACCTAACCTAACCTAACCTAACCTAACCTAACCTAACCTAACCTAACCTAACCTAACCTAACCTAACCTAACCTAACCTAACCTAACCTAACCTAACCTAACCTAACCTAACCTAACCTAACCTAACCTAACCTAACCTAACCTAACCTAACCTAACCTAACCTAACCTAACCTAACCTAACCTAACCTAACCTAACCTAACCTAACCTAACCTAACCTAACCTAACCTAACCTAACCTAACCTAACCTAACCTAACCTAACCTAACCTAACCTAACCTAACCTAACCTAACCTAACCTAACCTAACCTAACCTAACCTAACCTAACCTAACCTAACCTAACCTAACCTAACCTAACCTAACCTAACCTAACCTAACCTAACCTAACCTAACCTAACCTAACCTAACCTAACCTAACCTAACCTAACCTAACCTAACCTAACCTAACCTAACCTAACCTAACCTAACCTAACCTAACCTAACCTAACCTAACCTAACCTAACCTAACCTAACCTAACCTAACCTAACCTAACCTAACCTAACCTAACCTAACCTAACCTAACCTAACCTAACCTAACCTAACCTAACCTAACCTAACCTAACCTAACCTAACCTAACCTAACCTAACCTAACCTAACCTAACCTAACCTAACCTAACCTAACCTAACCTAACCTAACCTAACCTAACCTAACCTAACCTAACCTAACCTAACCTAACCTAACCTAACCTAACCTAACCTAACCTAACCTAACCTAACCTAACCTAACCTAACCTAACCTAACCTAACCTAACCTAACCTAACCTAACCTAACCTAACCTAACCTAACCTAACCTAACCTAACCTAACCTAACCTAACCTAACCTAACCTAACCTAACCTAACCTAACCTAACCTAACCTAACCTAACCTAACCTAACCTAACCTAACCTAACCTAACCTAACCTAACCTAACCTAACCTAACCTAACCTAACCTAACCTAACCTAACCTAACCTAACCTAACCTAACCTAACCTAACCTAACCTAACCTAACCTAACCTAACCTAACCTAACCTAACCTAACCTAACCTAACCTAACCTAACCTAACCTAACCTAACCTAACCTAACCTAACCTAACCTAACCTAACCTAACCTAACCTAACCTAACCTAACCTAACCTAACCTAACCTAACCTAACCTAACCTAACCTAACCTAACCTAACCTAACCTAACCTAACCTAACCTAACCTAACCTAACCTAACCTAACCTAACCTAACCTAACCTAACCTAACCTAACCTAACCTAACCTAACCTAACCTAACCTAACCTAACCTAACCTAACCTAACCTAACCTAACCTAACCTAACCTAACCTAACCTAACCTAACCTAACCTAACCTAACCTAACCTAACCTAACCTAACCTAACCTAACCTAACCTAACCTAACCTAACCTAACCTAACCTAACCTAACCTAACCTAACCTAACCTAACCTAACCTAACCTAACCTAACCTAACCTAACCTAACCTAACCTAACCTAACCTAACCTAACCTAACCTAACCTAACCTAACCTAACCTAACCTAACCTAACCTAACCTAACCTAACCTAACCTAACCTAACCTAACCTAACCTAACCTAACCTAACCTAACCTAACCTAACCTAACCTAACCTAACCTAACCTAACCTAACCTAACCTAACCTAACCTAACCTAACCTAACCTAACCTAACCTAACCTAACCTAACCTAACCTAACCTAACCTAACCTAACCTAACCTAACCTAACCTAACCTAACCTAACCTAACCTAACCTAACCTAACCTAACCTAACCTAACCTAACCTAACCTAACCTAACCTAACCTAACCTAACCTAACCTAACCTAACCTAACCTAACCTAACCTAACCTAACCTAACCTAACCTAACCTAACCTAACCTAACCTAACCTAACCTAACCTAACCTAACCTAACCTAACCTAACCTAACCTAACCTAACCTAACCTAACCTAACCTAACCTAACCTAACCTAACCTAACCTAACCTAACCTAACCTAACCTAACCTAACCTAACCTAACCTAACCTAACCTAACCTAACCTAACCTAACCTAACCTAACCTAACCTAACCTAACCTAACCTAACCTAACCTAACCTAACCTAACCTAACCTAACCTAACCTAACCTAACCTAACCTAACCTAACCTAACCTAACCTAACCTAACCTAACCTAACCTAACCTAACCTAACCTAACCTAACCTAACCTAACCTAACCTAACCTAACCTAACCTAACCTAACCTAACCTAACCTAACCTAACCTAACCTAACCTAACCTAACCTAACCTAACCTAACCTAACCTAACCTAACCTAACCTAACCTAACCTAACCTAACCTAACCTAACCTAACCTAACCTAACCTAACCTAACCTAACCTAACCTAACCTAACCTAACCTAACCTAACCTAACCTAACCTAACCTAACCTAACCTAACCTAACCTAACCTAACCTAACCTAACCTAACCTAACCTAACCTAACCTAACCTAACCTAACCTAACCTAACCTAACCTAACCTAACCTAACCTAACCTAACCTAACCTAACCTAACCTAACCTAACCTAACCTAACCTAACCTAACCTAACCTAACCTAACCTAACCTAACCTAACCTAACCTAACCTAACCTAACCTAACCTAACCTAACCTAACCTAACCTAACCTAACCTAACCTAACCTAACCTAACCTAACCTAACCTAACCTAACCTAACCTAACCTAACCTAACCTAACCTAACCTAACCTAACCTAACCTAACCTAACCTAACCTAACCTAACCTAACCTAACCTAACCTAACCTAACCTAACCTAACCTAACCTAACCTAACCTAACCTAACCTAACCTAACCTAACCTAACCTAACCTAACCTAACCTAACCTAACCTAACCTAACCTAACCTAACCTAACCTAACCTAACCTAACCTAACCTAACCTAACCTAACCTAACCTAACCTAACCTAACCTAACCTAACCTAACCTAACCTAACCTAACCTAACCTAACCTAACCTAACCTAACCTAACCTAACCTAACCTAACCTAACCTAACCTAACCTAACCTAACCTAACCTAACCTAACCTAACCTAACCTAACCTAACCTAACCTAACCTAACCTAACCTAACCTAACCTAACCTAACCTAACCTAACCTAACCTAACCTAACCTAACCTAACCTAACCTAACCTAACCTAACCTAACCTAACCTAACCTAACCTAACCTAACCTAACCTAACCTAACCTAACCTAACCTAACCTAACCTAACCTAACCTAACCTAACCTAACCTAACCTAACCTAACCTAACCTAACCTAACCTAACCTAACCTAACCTAACCTAACCTAACCTAACCTAACCTAACCTAACCTAACCTAACCTAACCTAACCTAACCTAACCTAACCTAACCTAACCTAACCTAACCTAACCTAACCTAACCTAACCTAACCTAACCTAACCTAACCTAACCTAACCTAACCTAACCTAACCTAACCTAACCTAACCTAACCTAACCTAACCTAACCTAACCTAACCTAACCTAACCTAACCTAACCTAACCTAACCTAACCTAACCTAACCTAACCTAACCTAACCTAACCTAACCTAACCTAACCTAACCTAACCTAACCTAACCTAACCTAACCTAACCTAACCTAACCTAACCTAACCTAACCTAACCTAACCTAACCTAACCTAACCTAACCTAACCTAACCTAACCTAACCTAACCTAACCTAACCTAACCTAACCTAACCTAACCTAACCTAACCTAACCTAACCTAACCTAACCTAACCTAACCTAACCTAACCTAACCTAACCTAACCTAACCTAACCTAACCTAACCTAACCTAACCTAACCTAACCTAACCTAACCTAACCTAACCTAACCTAACCTAACCTAACCTAACCTAACCTAACCTAACCTAACCTAACCTAACCTAACCTAACCTAACCTAACCTAACCTAACCTAACCTAACCTAACCTAACCTAACCTAACCTAACCTAACCTAACCTAACCTAACCTAACCTAACCTAACCTAACCTAACCTAACCTAACCTAACCTAACCTAACCTAACCTAACCTAACCTAACCTAACCTAACCTAACCTAACCTAACCTAACCTAACCTAACCTAACCTAACCTAACCTAACCTAACCTAACCTAACCTAACCTAACCTAACCTAACCTAACCTAACCTAACCTAACCTAACCTAACCTAACCTAACCTAACCTAACCTAACCTAACCTAACCTAACCTAACCTAACCTAACCTAACCTAACCTAACCTAACCTAACCTAACCTAACCTAACCTAACCTAACCTAACCTAACCTAACCTAACCTAACCTAACCTAACCTAACCTAACCTAACCTAACCTAACCTAACCTAACCTAACCTAACCTAACCTAACCTAACCTAACCTAACCTAACCTAACCTAACCTAACCTAACCTAACCTAACCTAACCTAACCTAACCTAACCTAACCTAACCTAACCTAACCTAACCTAACCTAACCTAACCTAACCTAACCTAACCTAACCTAACCTAACCTAACCTAACCTAACCTAACCTAACCTAACCTAACCTAACCTAACCTAACCTAACCTAACCTAACCTAACCTAACCTAACCTAACCTAACCTAACCTAACCTAACCTAACCTAACCTAACCTAACCTAACCTAACCTAACCTAACCTAACCTAACCTAACCTAACCTAACCTAACCTAACCTAACCTAACCTAACCTAACCTAACCTAACCTAACCTAACCTAACCTAACCTAACCTAACCTAACCTAACCTAACCTAACCTAACCTAACCTAACCTAACCTAACCTAACCTAACCTAACCTAACCTAACCTAACCTAACCTAACCTAACCTAACCTAACCTAACCTAACCTAACCTAACCTAACCTAACCTAACCTAACCTAACCTAACCTAACCTAACCTAACCTAACCTAACCTAACCTAACCTAACCTAACCTAACCTAACCTAACCTAACCTAACCTAACCTAACCTAACCTAACCTAACCTAACCTAACCTAACCTAACCTAACCTAACCTAACCTAACCTAACCTAACCTAACCTAACCTAACCTAACCTAACCTAACCTAACCTAACCTAACCTAACCTAACCTAACCTAACCTAACCTAACCTAACCTAACCTAACCTAACCTAACCTAACCTAACCTAACCTAACCTAACCTAACCTAACCTAACCTAACCTAACCTAACCTAACCTAACCTAACCTAACCTAACCTAACCTAACCTAACCTAACCTAACCTAACCTAACCTAACCTAACCTAACCTAACCTAACCTAACCTAACCTAACCTAACCTAACCTAACCTAACCTAACCTAACCTAACCTAACCTAACCTAACCTAACCTAACCTAACCTAACCTAACCTAACCTAACCTAACCTAACCTAACCTAACCTAACCTAACCTAACCTAACCTAACCTAACCTAACCTAACCTAACCTAACCTAACCTAACCTAACCTAACCTAACCTAACCTAACCTAACCTAACCTAACCTAACCTAACCTAACCTAACCTAACCTAACCTAACCTAACCTAACCTAACCTAACCTAACCTAACCTAACCTAACCTAACCTAACCTAACCTAACCTAACCTAACCTAACCTAACCTAACCTAACCTAACCTAACCTAACCTAACCTAACCTAACCTAACCTAACCTAACCTAACCTAACCTAACCTAACCTAACCTAACCTAACCTAACCTAACCTAACCTAACCTAACCTAACCTAACCTAACCTAACCTAACCTAACCTAACCTAACCTAACCTAACCTAACCTAACCTAACCTAACCTAACCTAACCTAACCTAACCTAACCTAACCTAACCTAACCTAACCTAACCTAACCTAACCTAACCTAACCTAACCTAACCTAACCTAACCTAACCTAACCTAACCTAACCTAACCTAACCTAACCTAACCTAACCTAACCTAACCTAACCTAACCTAACCTAACCTAACCTAACCTATACCTAACCTAACCTAACCTAACCTAACCTAACCTAACCTAACCTAACCTAACCTAACCTAACCTAACCTAACCTAACCTAACCTAACCTAACCTAACCTAACCTAACCTAACCTAACCTAACCTAACCTAACCTAACCTAACCTAACCTAACCTAACCTAACCTAACCTAACCTAACCTAACCTAACCTAACCTAACCTAACCTAACCTAACCTAACCTAACCTAACCTAACCTAACCTAACCTAACCTAACCTAACCTAACCTAACCTAACCTAACCTAACCTAACCTAACCTAACCTAACCTAACCTAACCTAACCTAACCTAACCTAACCTAACCTAACCTAACCTAACCTAACCTAACCTAACCTAACCTAACCTAACCTAACCTAACCTAACCTAACCTAACCTAACCTAACCTAACCTAACCTAACCTAACCTAACCTAACCTAACCTAACCTAACCTAACCTAACCTAACCTAACCTAACCTAACCTAACCTAACCTAACCTAACCTAACCTAACCTAACCTAACCTAACCTAACCTAACCTAACCTAACCTAACCTAACCTAACCTAACCTAACCTAACCTAACCTAACCTAACCTAACCTAACCTAACCTAACCTAACCTAACCTAACCTAACCTAACCTAACCTAACCTAACCTAACCTAACCTAACCTAACCTAACCTAACCTAACCTAACCTAACCTAACCTAACCTAACCTAACCTAACCTAACCTAACCTAACCTAACCTAACCTAACCTAACCTAACCTAACCTAACCTAACCTAACCTAACCTAACCTAACCTAACCTAACCTAACCTAACCTAACCTAACCTAACCTAACCTAACCTAACCTAACCTAACCTAACCTAACCTAACCTAACCTAACCTAACCTAACCTAACCTAACCTAACCTAACCTAACCTAACCTAACCTAACCTAACCTAACCTAACCTAACCTAACCTAACCTAACCTAACCTAACCTAACCTAACCTAACCTAACCTAACCTAACCTAACCTAACCTAACCTAACCTAACCTAACCTAACCTAACCTAACCTAACCTAACCTAACCTAACCTAACCTAACCTAACCTAACCTAACCTAACCTAACCTAACCTAACCTAACCTAACCTAACCTAACCTAACCTAACCTAACCTAACCTAACCTAACCTAACCTAACCTAACCTAACCTAACCTAACCTAACCTAACCTAACCTAACCTAACCTAACCTAACCTAACCTAACCTAACCTAACCTAACCTAACCTAACCTAACCTAACCTAACCTAACCTAACCTAACCTAACCTAACCTAACCTAACCTAACCTAACCTAACCTAACCTAACCTAACCTAACCTAACCTAACCTAACCTAACCTAACCTAACCTAACCTAACCTAACCTAACCTAACCTAACCTAACCTAACCTAACCTAACCTAACCTAACCTAACCTAACCTAACCTAACCTAACCTAACCTAACCTAACCTAACCTAACCTAACCTAACCTAACCTAACCTAACCTAACCTAACCTAACCTAACCTAACCTAACCTAACCTAACCTAACCTAACCTAACCTAACCTAACCTAACCTAACCTAACCTAACCTAACCTAACCTAACCTAACCTAACCTAACCTAACCTAACCTAACCTAACCTAACCTAACCTAACCTAACCTAACCTAACCTAACCTAACCTAACCTAACCTAACCTAACCTAACCTAACCTAACCTAACCTAACCTAACCTAACCTAACCTAACCTAACCTAACCTAACCTAACCTAACCTAACCTAACCTAACCTAACCTAACCTAACCTAACCTAACCTAACCTAACCTAACCTAACCTAACCTAACCTAACCTAACCTAACCTAACCTAACCTAACCTAACCTAACCTAACCTAACCTAACCTAACCTAACCTAACCTAACCTAACCTAACCTAACCTAACCTAACCTAACCTAACCTAACCTAACCTAACCTAACCTAACCTAACCTAACCTAACCTAACCTAACCTAACCTAACCTAACCTAACCTAACCTAACCTAACCTAACCTAACCTAACCTAACCTAACCTAACCTAACCTAACCTAACCTAACCTAACCTAACCTAACCTAACCTAACCTAACCTAACCTAACCTAACCTAACCTAACCTAACCTAACCTAACCTAACCTAACCTAACCTAACCTAACCTAACCTAACCTAACCTAACCTAACCTAACCTAACCTAACCTAACCTAACCTAACCTAACCTAACCTAACCTAACCTAACCTAACCTAACCTAACCTAACCTAACCTAACCTAACCTAACCTAACCTAACCTAACCTAACCTAACCTAACCTAACCTAACCTAACCTAACCTAACCTAACCTAACCTAACCTAACCTAACCTAACCTAACCTAACCTAACCTAACCTAACCTAACCTAACCTAACCTAACCTAACCTAACCTAACCTAACCTAACCTAACCTAACCTAACCTAACCTAACCTAACCTAACCTAACCTAACCTAACCTAACCTAACCTAACCTAACCTAACCTAACCTAACCTAACCTAACCTAACCTAACCTAACCTAACCTAACCTAACCTAACCTAACCTAACCTAACCTAACCTAACCTAACCTAACCTAACCTAACCTAACCTAACCTAACCTAACCTAACCTAACCTAACCTAACCTAACCTAACCTAACCTAACCTAACCTAACCTAACCTAACCTAACCTAACCTAACCTAACCTAACCTAACCTAACCTAACCTAACCTAACCTAACCTAACCTAACCTAACCTAACCTAACCTAACCTAACCTAACCTAACCTAACCTAACCTAACCTAACCTAACCTAACCTAACCTAACCTAACCTAACCTAACCTAACCTAACCTAACCTAACCTAACCTAACCTAACCTAACCTAACCTAACCTAACCTAACCTAACCTAACCTAACCTAACCTAACCTAACCTAACCTAACCTAACCTAACCTAACCTAACCTAACCTAACCTAACCTAACCTAACCTAACCTAACCTAACCTAACCTAACCTAACCTAACCTAACCTAACCTAACCTAACCTAACCTAACCTAACCTAACCTAACCTAACCTAACCTAACCTAACCTAACCTAACCTAACCTAACCTAACCTAACCTAACCTAACCTAACCTAACCTAACCTAACCTAACCTAACCTAACCTAACCTAACCTAACCTAACCTAACCTAACCTAACCTAACCTAACCTAACCTAACCTAACCTAACCTAACCTAACCTAACCTAACCTAACCTAACCTAACCTAACCTAACCTAACCTAACCTAACCTAACCTAACCTAACCTAACCTAACCTAACCTAACCTAACCTAACCTAACCTAACCTAACCTAACCTAACCTAACCTAACCTAACCTAACCTAACCTAACCTAACCTAACCTAACCTAACCTAACCTAACCTAACCTAACCTAACCTAACCTAACCTAACCTAACCTAACCTAACCTAACCTAACCTAACCTAACCTAACCTAACCTAACCTAACCTAACCTAACCTAACCTAACCTAACCTAACCTAACCTAACCTAACCTAACCTAACCTAACCTAACCTAACCTAACCTAACCTAACCTAACCTAACCTAACCTAACCTAACCTAACCTAACCTAACCTAACCTAACCTAACCTAACCTAACCTAACCTAACCTAACCTAACCTAACCTAACCTAACCTAACCTAACCTAACCTAACCTAACCTAACCTAACCTAACCTAACCTAACCTAACCTAACCTAACCTAACCTAACCTAACCTAACCTAACCTAACCTAACCTAACCTAACCTAACCTAACCTAACCTAACCTAACCTAACCTAACCTAACCTAACCTAACCTAACCTAACCTAACCTAACCTAACCTAACCTAACCTAACCTAACCTAACCTAACCTAACCTAACCTAACCTAACCTAACCTAACCTAACCTAACCTAACCTAACCTAACCTAACCTAACCTAACCTAACCTAACCTAACCTAACCTAACCTAACCTAACCTAACCTAACCTAACCTAACCTAACCTAACCTAACCTAACCTAACCTAACCTAACCTAACCTAACCTAACCTAACCTAACCTAACCTAACCTAACCTAACCTAACCTAACCTAACCTAACCTAACCTAACCTAACCTAACCTAACCTAACCTAACCTAACCTAACCTAACCTAACCTAACCTAACCTAACCTAACCTAACCTAACCTAACCTAACCTAACCTAACCTAACCTAACCTAACCTAACCTAACCTAACCTAACCTAACCTAACCTAACCTAACCTAACCTAACCTAACCTAACCTAACCTAACCTAACCTAACCTAACCTAACCTAACCTAACCTAACCTAACCTAACCTAACCTAACCTAACCTAACCTAACCTAACCTAACCTAACCTAACCTAACCTAACCTAACCTAACCTAACCTAACCTAACCTAACCTAACCTAACCTAACCTAACCTAACCTAACCTAACCTAACCTAACCTAACCTAACCTAACCTAACCTAACCTAACCTAACCTAACCTAACCTAACCTAACCTAACCTAACCTAACCTAACCTAACCTAACCTAACCTAACCTAACCTAACCTAACCTAACCTAACCTAACCTAACCTAACCTAACCTAACCTAACCTAACCTAACCTAACCTAACCTAACCTAACCTAACCTAACCTAACCTAACCTAACCTAACCTAACCTAACCTAACCTAACCTAACCTAACCTAACCTAACCTAACCTAACCTAACCTAACCTAACCTAACCTAACCTAACCTAACCTAACCTAACCTAACCTAACCTAACCTAACCTAACCTAACCTAACCTAACCTAACCTAACCTAACCTAACCTAACCTAACCTAACCTAACCTAACCTAACCTAACCTAACCTAACCTAACCTAACCTAACCTAACCTAACCTAACCTAACCTAACCTAACCTAACCTAACCTAACCTAACCTAACCTAACCTAACCTAACCTAACCTAACCTAACCTAACCTAACCTAACCTAACCTAACCTAACCTAACCTAACCTAACCTAACCTAACCTAACCTAACCTAACCTAACCTAACCTAACCTAACCTAACCTAACCTAACCTAACCTAACCTAACCTAACCTAACCTAACCTAACCTAACCTAACCTAACCTAACCTAACCTAACCTAACCTAACCTAACCTAACCTAACCTAACCTAACCTAACCTAACCTAACCTAACCTAACCTAACCTAACCTAACCTAACCTAACCTAACCTAACCTAACCTAACCTAACCTAACCTAACCTAACCTAACCTAACCTAACCTAACCTAACCTAACCTAACCTAACCTAACCTAACCTAACCTAACCTAACCTAACCTAACCTAACCTAACCTAACCTAACCTAACCTAACCTAACCTAACCTAACCTAACCTAACCTAACCTAACCTAACCTAACCTAACCTAACCTAACCTAACCTAACCTAACCTAACCTAACCTAACCTAACCTAACCTAACCTAACCTAACCTAACCTAACCTAACCTAACCTAACCTAACCTAACCTAACCTAACCTAACCTAACCTAACCTAACCTAACCTAACCTAACCTAACCTAACCTAACCTAACCTAACCTAACCTAACCTAACCTAACCTAACCTAACCTAACCTAACCTAACCTAACCTAACCTAACCTAACCTAACCTAACCTAACCTAACCTAACCTAACCTAACCTAACCTAACCTAACCTAACCTAACCTAACCTAACCTAACCTAACCTAACCTAACCTAACCTAACCTAACCTAACCTAACCTAACCTAACCTAACCTAACCTAACCTAACCTAACCTAACCTAACCTAACCTAACCTAACCTAACCTAACCTAACCTAACCTAACCTAACCTAACCTAACCTAACCTAACCTAACCTAACCTAACCTAACCTAACCTAACCTAACCTAACCTAACCTAACCTAACCTAACCTAACCTAACCTAACCTAACCTAACCTAACCTAACCTAACCTAACCTAACCTAACCTAACCTAACCTAACCTAACCTAACCTAACCTAACCTAACCTAACCTAACCTAACCTAACCTAACCTAACCTAACCTAACCTAACCTAACCTAACCTAACCTAACCTAACCTAACCTAACCTAACCTAACCTAACCTAACCTAACCTAACCTAACCTAACCTAACCTAACCTAACCTAACCTAACCTAACCTAACCTAACCTAACCTAACCTAACCTAACCTAACCTAACCTAACCTAACCTAACCTAACCTAACCTAACCTAACCTAACCTAACCTAACCTAACCTAACCTAACCTAACCTAACCTAACCTAACCTAACCTAACCTAACCTAACCTAACCTAACCTAACCTAACCTAACCTAACCTAACCTAACCTAACCTAACCTAACCTAACCTAACCTAACCTAACCTAACCTAACCTAACCTAACCTAACCTAACCTAACCTAACCTAACCTAACCTAACCTAACCTAACCTAACCTAACCTAACCTAACCTAACCTAACCTAACCTAACCGCAAGCTAACCTAACCTAACCTAACCGCAAGCTAACCTAACCTAACCTAACCGCAAGCTAACCTAACCTAACCTAACCGCAAGCTAACCTAACCTAACCTAACCGCAAGCTAACCTAACCTAACCTAACCGCAAGCTAACCTAACCTAACCTAACCGCAAGCTAACCTAACCTAACCTAACCGCAAGCTAACCTAACCTAACCTAACCGCAAGCTAACCTAACCTAACCTAACCGCAAGCTAACCTAACCTAACCTAACCGCAAGCTAACCTAACCTAACCTAACCGCAAGCTAACCTAACCTAACCTAACCGCAAGCTAACCTAACCTAACCTAACCGCAAGCTAACCTAACCTAACCTAACCGCAAGCTAACCTAACCTAACCTAACCGCAAGCTAACCTAACCTAACCTAACCGCAAGCTAACCTAACCTAACCTAACCGCAAGCTAACCTAACCTAACCTAACCGCAAGCTAACCTAACCTAACCTAACCGCAAGCTAACCTAACCTAACCTAACCGCAAGCTAACCTAACCGCAAGCTAACCTAACCTAACCTAACCTAACCTAACCGCAAGCTAACCTAACCTAACCGCAAGCTAACCTAACCTAACCGCAAGCTAACCTAACCTAACCGCAAGCTAACCTAACCTAACCGCAAGCTAACCTAACCTAACCGCAAGCTAACCTAACCTAACCGCAAGCTAACCTAACCTAACCTAACCGCAAGCTAACCTAACCTAACCTAACCGCAAGCTAACCTAACCTAACCTAACCGCAAGCTAACCTAACCTAACCTAACCGCAAGCTAACCTAACCTAACCGCAAGCTAACCTAACCTAACCGCAAGCTAACCTAACCTAACCGCAAGCTAACCGAACCTAACCGCAAGCTAACCTAACCTAACCGCAAGCTAACCTAACCTAACCGCAAGCTAACCTAACCTAACCGCAAGCTAACCTAACCTAACCGCAAGCTAACCTAACCTAACCGCAAGCTAACCTAACCTAACCGCAAGCTAACCTAACCTAACCGCAAGCTAACCTAACCTAACCGCAAGCTAACCTAACCTAAGCGCAAGCTAACCTAACCTAACCGCAAGCTAACCTAACCTAACCTAACCGCAAGCTAACCTTTTTTTTTTTTTTTACGTGGAGGAAAATCTTTTATAGACGATACCTCTCCAGCCTTGGGCTAGGCGAGAGGCCTGTGGGGGACTCAACCGGATCAAACCGGAGATACCACTATGCCTAAAAAACTCCACGACGTTCCTTCAGTCACCTTCGGACCGGGGAGCAGGAACTGTTACCACACTACTTCTACTCCCCAGCAGGTGCTGGCCTCTGTGGAGACCCCAACCTGGGGACCCTCAAAGAGGGGTCGCGACAGTCAATAACGGGGGGAGGGGTGCTTCCCCCAGCGAACCTTGGAGGCGATGCATCGAACGCAATGCGCTTGCCCCGGCCTGGCAGACCTACATGCGATCTTGGCGAAGGACCCGCCCTAGTCCAACGCCCGCAGGCAATCTCTATGGCGGCTGGAGGTCATTTCTGACCTGACGCTGCCTGGCTCGCCGACTGCGGGAGGGGACCCTTCCGGTCAACCGCTCCCTTACCCTTTCCGCCACCTCCTTCGTCAGCATGACTTGCTCACAGAAGGAGGCAACGGAGATCCACCCGCTCTCGCTCTCAACCATGGTTTTAATCACGTTCGACAGCGAGAGATCGGGCCCCGTAACCACGATCATGTCCCGACGCAGCGACTCCCACGCAGGACAGACTGCCAGAGTGTGCTGTGCGTCGTCGACGTCACAGCCACAATGATGGCACACGGCACTTGACTCCCGGCCAATGCGACACAGGTAGCTTCCAAAACATCTATGTCCCGAAAGTACCTGCGTCAGCCGGAAAGTGAGAGTGCCGTGTCGTCTGCGTAACCATTCCATAAGATATGGTCTTATGGCCCCCACAGTCACTACGCCCGAGCTGGGTCGCTCGAGTCTCCGTTGCCACTCCTCAATAACCTGGGACTGGATGAGCGCCGACCTCTGCGCCTCAATCTCTCGAGGCGCCGGTCGCAGACCTCGCTCACGTGCCTCTTTGCGCCACTTGTACAGTGACGCGAGGGCTCGCGCTTCCAGTTCCCAGGGAGGATATCCAGCTAATAGGGAGGCAGCCTCGAAGGAGACCGTACGATACCCGCGGGCCGCCCTTACGGCCATCAGCCTCTGCGGCTTCCGTAGGGAAGCCACATTGCGAGGCGTCAAACTGTCGGCCCACACAGGGGCCCCGTAAAGGGCCATGGATCGCACTATCCCCGCATAGAGCTTTCGGCAGGTGGAATCCGGACCCCCCAGATTGGGCAGCAATCGTGCTAACGCGCCAGCCGCACCAATCAGACGGGGGGTCAACTGCTTGAAATGCTGTTCGAAGTTCCATCGGCTGTCCAGGATGAGGCCAAGGTATCTCATCTCGGATTTAATGCCGATGGAAACGCCTCCCACTATGATTCTGGACCCTCGAGGTGGCGCATGCCGGGGCCTGTGAAAACACAGCGCCTCGGATTTGTGAAGCGCCACCTCTAGTCCCAAACGCTGGATTCTGCCGAGGACTTGAGCAACCCCAGCTGTGGCCAGGATCGCGGCTTCGTGATACGACTTACCCTTCGCCATGACTAGAGTGTCGTCTGCGTAACAGACGACAGTCAAGCCACGGAGGAGCGCACCTCGCAACACCCAGTCGTATCCGATATTCCACAGGAGTGGGCCAAGGACCGACCCCTGTGGAACACCGCACACAACGTCTCGCTGACACATTCCTATAGGACCTGGGAAGATTACACACCTCTCCGAGAGGTAATCCCCGACTATGCGACGAAGGTAGTTCGGCACTCTGTGATAACAGAGCGCCTCCCTAACGCAGGGCCAGGGCAGGGTATTGAAAGCGTTCGCGATGTCTAAAGACACCGCTATCACCACCCCGCCTTGAGCTATTGCTTCCTCCGCCTGACTTCTCACCTGCACAATCGCGTCCACGGTGGAGCGTCCCTTACGAAAACCATATTGGTTCACCGCCAGGTCCGGTCCCACGCACGTCAAGTGGCTGACGAGGCGGTCTGCAATGACTCTTTCGAAGAGTTTGCCTGCCTCGTCAAGCAGTACTATGGGTCGGTACGCAGACGGCGAATCCGCAGGACGCCCCTCCTTCCGGAGCAGAACCAATTTTCCGGTTTTCCACCGCTTCGGAAAAAGACCCCGCTCCAGACACGCACTGAGTAGTCCTAATAGTCGGGGTTCGAGGGCCTCGCAGGCCAGGACCCAGGCTCGGCCAGGAATGCCATCGGGTCCCGGGGCGGTGTTTTTCGCTCGAAGGCGAATCACAGCCGCCCCGAGCTCTTCCCGGGTCACGTCGGGCGCTTCGTCTACGTCGGGTTCAGCTGCGGTCGGAGCCATACGGGGTGGTGAAAACTCCTCCCTAGAAGGGAACAGAGCGCCCACTACCTTTCCAAGGAACTGCAATTGGAGACTCTGCGTTACCGGGGGCGCCCACTGCCGGAGTTTGCCACGTACAGACTGGTACGGGCGGCCCCACGGATCTCGCTTGAGCGTCTCTAGCAGCTCCTCGCGGGCAAGTGCCTTAGAGCGCTCGATGGCCCGTCGGAGGGTTAGCCTAGCTGCTCTATATCCCTCGTATAGCTCCGCCTCTTCGGGGTCTGCGATCTGCGATCGGCGTCGCCTACGCCTATTCCTGGTGTACAGGCGTCGCGCCGAAATGCACGCTTCACGCAGCTGTGCTATCTCGGCGTTCCACCAGTACACCTGGCGTTTGGCTCTACGACACCCCGCACGTGGCATCGCCGCATCACATATCTGTGACACGGCGTCCTGCAGGCGCTGTACCCCCTCATTGACGTCGACAGGCATCTCGGGTGTATCCCCCGAAACCCAGGCCTCTACGACGGCAGCTTCCAGGAACGCCTCGCGATCGAGACGTCCCAAAACCCAACGAGGGCTGTCCTCAGTCGGAATTCTCGGGGCTGGTCGATCCGTGGTCTGGGCGGATACGCTGAACCGTATGTAACGGTGATCCGACAACGTCTCCACCTCCTCGAGAACTCTCCAGTCCCGAACACGGCTCGCTAATGCAGGGCTAGCGAAAGAAATGTCCACTATAGATTCACCCTGCGGTCGCACGCACGTGCTAACGGAACCCCTATTGAGGACGAGTAGGCCAGATGTTACGGCCCACTCTTCCAACGCCTCACCCTTGACGTCCGTGGCAGGAGAACTCCAAGCCGTGGATTTGGCATTGAAGTCCCCTAGCACCAGGACAGGGTGAGGGTGGCTACCTGTAACGACGGTACCTAACTCTACGAGGAAAGTCTCGAAGTCAGCGAGAGTCCACCTAGGTCGCGCATAAACCCCTACTATCTCAACTTCACCGAGACGCGCTGCGACCCAACCTGTGCCCTTCCTGGTGTTCGTGAAGGGCGGCGAGCCAGCAGCGGGCCGAGTAATCACGGCCACCGAGCCGCACCAGTCACCCACCCAATTGCAATCATCGGGTGGGACGAAGTACGGTTCGGCCATCACGGCGACGTTGATGGACCACTGCGCCAGGCTTTGCAACAGAAGGTCCTGGGCGCTGGCACAGTGGTTCAAATTTCCTTGTAGGAAACGGAGCACTGCCATTATTTGGCTGCGTTCGTTTCCGCTGCTGCACTATTTGTTACGCCTATTTGAAAAGGCAACGCGTAGTTTTTCTTCTGCATCCTTCCTGATGTAACCGGACAGTATCTGCCGCCAAGCATGTGTTCCGCTGGCTTTGCTATATTAGCGCATACTACACAATGTAGGTTAGCAGTGCAGCCTTGGGCTGCATGGCCGGGTCGACTGCAACGAAAGCATAGTTTACTGCAGTCGATCTCCGATTTACATGCAGCACCTACATGTCCGGTCTGGAGGCACCGAAAGCATCTTCGAGGGCGGGCGGGCAGGATTCTCACTCTCGCCGACACAACCCCGATCAGCAGTCGTCGTCCATCTCCCAGCTTATTAGCTGCCGCTACTGGGCAGGAGACCACTGTGGACCACAGTCCGCCTGGACCAGGATAAAGCCTATTTGCTCTTACCTGTTCCGAAGGACACCCGCCGATATCAGCAACTGCCGCAACCACCTCATCCGTCGAAACAGCCTCGTCTAGGCCCGATATGCGCACATCTGCACACTTAACGGGCCTATATACTTTAACTCCTTCCGCAGGAACTATCTCCTTCATTTTGGCGACGAGAGCATCTGCTTTAGTCCCACCTTCTGCACCAGGTAGCTCCAACAGATATCCCCCAGTAGCCACTTTCCTCCAGCGTATACCTCGTAGGCCGATGTCCGCTATTTGGACTTTGTTCTTTATGCCTTTAAGGACCTCAACATAGGAAAGACCGTTCTTCTGGGCCTCCGGTTTCAGTGATACGATCACTGCAGCGGTCTTAGGCAGTCGGATCTTCGGAATTTTTTCGCTCTGCAAATCCTTCTTTCGAGACGGTGTGAGCCCTGTTTTCAGTTTGCTAGCTTCAACAGCTTTGCCGTTCTTGCCTACCAGTGTCCATTGTTTCCCTGTAGACTTCGATGGAGCCGTCTGTTTCGTGCTTGATAGGGGAGGGGGTTCTGTGGTGCCAGCATTTTCTTTCTCCCTCTGATTCTCTTTCTGCAGGGAGGAGGTAGTCTTGGTTGCCCGGCGGAGTTTGCTCTCCTGACGGAGTCTCGCTTCTAAGCTCTCAAAACGTTTACTCCACGTGCTTTCTGCTTGCTGCATGACTGAGCTCGTGACCTCCTCCACAAGTTTACGAAGAACCGATGGGCTGACACCAGCAGTTTTCTTCATTGACGGGAGCTCTTCCGGTAAAGGCTCGGCTGTTGAAGGTGAGGCCGTTGGTGCAAGTGAGATGGCGTAACCGGAAGCATCCGGAGTCGATTGACGGTCTTGTTGAAGTTGCAAGCGAATTTCAGCTAACTCCATCCTTAGATTCTCCAACTCAACAGCCTGCGTCTCATTAGTGGCTCTAAGCCTAGCACAATCCATTTTAAGGCTTTCTATCTGATCTGTAGTCGTGCTGCATCTGATTTCTTCAAAAATATGTGCTAGGGATTCAGCCGCCTCGTTCAACGCTCGCTGGCATGAACCCTGCAGATGTCCTGATTTCTTGGCAACTCTCAGCACGATACTGATATCGTTAGTTGCTCTGCTTCCGAGTGCTGCAAGACGTTCTTCTCCGGTAACTGATGAAGCAAACAGTTCGGTTCGTTCCTGTCTAGCGGACCTCGCCATCTCCAAAATGGTTTCTTCTGCTCCTACCTCCTTTAACTGAGGAAAATGCGCTTTGGGTGCAGCGAATCCAGCAGAATTTTCAGTGATAGGCTGTCGACCTCTCTTCTTCTTAGTCACCCGAGTACAGTGACTAGTTGCCCCGCTATGTGTCACGTCGGAGTCTGAGGATGAAAATGAAACAATCGGGAGCAGCGATTTCCCGGGTTCCTGTAGATTTGGATCACCGAAAAGAATATCGCTACCATCACTTGCAGTAATCATCGTTGCGCAGACATTCGAGGTGGCCTCCGGAGGACACTCCGCCTGGGAATTAGCGCCTTCTCGTACAGTGGGCATGTCGGTGTGCATATCAATAGCCTTAATGAATGCCTTGGTCGTCGTTTTTTTACGGGTATCGGTTGTCCTTTTTCCAGCTTGGGTCGTTTTCGTTTGATCACGCAAAATTTTGCCCCCCCCAGAGAACGAGGGGCTGCCCGGGTTTTGGGACCCGGGGAGGGATTCTCCAGTGCCGGAGGCACTGGTACCCTCCTGGGGTAGTTTATTTTTTAATTTTGCACTTCTCATTTTATCTTCACGTAAAATTCAGTTTGCAGTAGTCATGTTCATGGGTAGGGTCGGCGAGTCTCTCTACGAGTTCTCACCAACCTCTGCTCACGCTGGTTGCGCTGCGCACGTACCACAACCAGGGATGTTTTCCGGACAACCGGCCTCTCAGAAAGATGCAGTAACTCCTGCTCGCAGAACGTCGTGCGGTCGATGTACACGGGGTTTCCTGACACACCCCGAACCAGCACAACGCCTAGCATCACTAAAACTACTATTTTATCCAAATTTGTTTTCCCATTGTACCGAGTTGATATACCAAACAAGGATTTTATAGGTGGGCGGGCGGGCCAAAAAATGATTTTCGGGTCTGAATTTCAGTGCGAAAGTGGTCTCATTCGACCGCAAGCTAACCTAACCTAACCTAACCGCAAGCTAACCTAACCTAACCGCAAGCTAACCTTTTTTTTTTTTTTTTTTTTTTTTACGGGGGGAAAATCCTCATGGATACCCGGCCGCGCGGGGGCGCAACCGGGTTATGCCGGACTCCTACCGGCTAAAAACCCCCCGGTACTCCCGCATCGTCTTCAGGGAGGGGGACTGGGAAATCCGGCCTAGCCTTAACTACCAGTCCCCCGCCGACGATCGCCCGCCCTCATGGCGGGCCCTTCAAGCCTCCCCCCCTACAGGGAGGGGCCGCGGGAATGACTGTGAGTACCCAGTCATTCCCGCCCGGCGAGGTGGTAGATAGTTTCAAGTGCGGGAGAAGGCGCCCCCGCGCCTATCCCCCGCTATCTACCACCAGGGGGTGGGAAACGGCGATCGTACGCACGCCGCCTCCCTTCCCCTCTCCGCCTGCGGAGCGGCGCCGCGAGAGGATCGTCTTCCCGCGCCCGCTCCGCCGCCTCCTTCTGCGACATCACTTCTTCGCAGAAGGAGGCGAAAGCCGCCCAGGACTCCTCACTCTCCAGCATAGATTTGACCACGCTTGGGAGTGAGAGGTCCTGCCCAACCACCGCCGTCAGATCGCGGCGCTGCTCGGACCAGGCCGGGCACACTTCCAGTGTGTGCCGTGCCGTGTCCTCCGCAGCGCCGCAGTCGTGGCACGCTGGGGTTTCCTCCCTCCGTATTCGGTGCAGGTGGGATCCGAAACATCCATGTCCGGACAACACCTGCACCTGACGGAACGAGAGGAAACCGTGGGACCGCCCGAGCCAGTCCTGCAGGACCGGCCCGATCGCGTCCAACGTCCAGCGGCCGAAGACGGCGGTGGCGAGGTCCGCTGTCCAATGGTGGACGACGGCTTCCTTCGCCTCGCGTCGGACGGCCTCCCGTTCTTCCGCGGCGGGGTGCTCACCGAGAGCCCTCCGCCGCGCCGTCCACTCGTACACCCTGGCGAGCACCCACGCCTCGAGCTCCCAAGGCGGGGTGCCAGCCAGGGCGCACGCCGCCGCGAGGCCCACCGAGCGGTAGGCTCTTGCCACCCGCTGGGCTATGGCCCTTTGGGGCCTCCGTAAGGCGGTGGCGTTTTCCCTCCGGTGGAGGGAGTCCGCCCAGATGGGGGCCCCGTAAAGGGCCATACTCTTCAGGATGCCGGCATGCAAATGCCGGCATCTCGCCCTCGGCCCCCCCAGATTTGGAAGGAGCCATGCGAGGGCGCCCGCCGTTTTTAGCAGGCGGCGCGACAGCCCGCTGAAATGCGGGCCGAAGCGCCACCTGCTGTCGAGCACAAGGCCCAGATACTTCATCTGGGCCTTGACCTCGACCCTGACGCCCTGGATCACGATGTGGGCGTCAGGGGGGGTGCGCTGCCGAGGCCCGTGGAAGAACACGGCCTCGGTCTTGCCCAGCGCCACCCCCAATCCTAGGCGGCGGATCCTTTCAGCGACCAAGGATCCGCCCGCCGAGGCCAGACTGGCCGCCTCCCTGTAGTCCCTCCCCCGGGCTGTGAGGAGAGTGTCATCTGCATAGCATATGACACTCGTGCCACGGAGGAGGGCGCCCCGCAGGAGCCAGTCGAATCCGATGTTCCACAGGAGGGGTCCAAGGACCGACCCCTGTGGAACACCGGACTCTGCGCCGTACCGCCTCATCCTGGCCTCGCTGTCGACGAGGAGGACCACCCGGTCCTCCAAGTAGTTGGCCAGGAGTCGGCGCAGGTACGGAGGCACCCCGTGATACCGGAGTGCCTCCAAAATGGTCGAGTGGGGAACGGAGTTAAAGGCATTGGCTATGTCGAATGACACAGCCAAAACCCCGTCCCCCGACTCGACGGCCTCCCGCACCTGGCCCTTGAGTAGGGCCAGCGCGTCGATTGTCGAACGCCCCCTTCGAAAGTCGAATTGGGCGTTCGACAAATCCGGCCCCACCATCTGCAGGTGGCCGTTCAGCCGGGCGGCGACGACCCTCTCGAACAACTTACCGACCTCATCGAGCAGAACGATGGGTCGGTATGCCGAGGGGGAGTCCGCGGGGCGACCCTGCTTTTGGAGGAGGCACAGCTGCCCCTCCTTCCACAGTTTCGGGAACCTCCCAGTCGTGAGACACGAACTGAAGAGGTCCCGAAACCTTCCCTCCATCTTGGGGGCGGCGATGGACACCACCCGTGCGGGAACACCGTCCGGTCCAGGGGCCGTCTTCTTCGCGCGGAGGCGTAAAGTCCCCGCGCGAAACTCCTCGGCCGTGACCGGCGGTATCTCCTCTTCGAGCGGCGCCGCCCCCCGCGGCGGGTCCATTACTGGTGGGGTGAAGTAGGTCCTGGGCGGGAACAGGGACCGGACCACCCCATCCAGCAATGTCGGCTCGAGGGTCTCCGTTAGGGGGGGACCGAAGGGGCGCAGTTTGTTTCGCGCCGCCTTGTACGGCCTCCCGTAGGGGTCCCTATCGAGACCCTGGAGCATCTCGGCCCGCGCCGCATCGTCGGCAGCGCGTATCGCCGACTTGAGGGCCGCCTTCGCCTCAACATACGTGGCGTAGAGGCGGTCCTCGTTCGCCGCGTCTCGGGCGCTGCGCCACCGACTCCGCGTGTAGGCCCGCCTGGCCGCCACGCAGGCGGCCCGGAGCCCCGCCAGCTCCTCGGACCACCAATACACGGCCCGACGGGGGGCCGGACGGCGGGACCGAGGCATGCTAAAGTCGCATACCTCGGTCAGGGACCTCCTCAGCGCCGCCGCCGCGGCGTCCACGTCCAGGACTTCGGCTCGGGGCGTGAGCCAGTCCTGGAGGAACGCCGCCTCCTCAGCCGCCTCCCTGTCTAGGCGGGTGAGAGCCCACCGAGGGAAAGGGGACTGGCCCGAGCGGGCCATCCCCCTGGGGCTCTGGGTGGAGACGTCGAACCGTACGTAGCGGTGGTCCGACATGGTCTCCACCATCTCCACCCGCCAGTCCACGACGCGGGCGGCAAGCAAGGGAGTGGCGAACGACACGTCCACCACGGACCCTCCCTGCTGCCGCACACACGTGTGGACTGTCCCTCTGTTCAGGAGGGACAGACCGGTCGAGGCCGCCCAAAACTCCACGGCGCGGCCCCGGATGTTGCAGGAGGCGGCTGGGTTGCCCCATGCCCCCGACTTGGCGTTCAGGTCGCCCAGGACGACGACCTGAGGCGGCGCTGCCCGCCCGACCACTGCCGTGAGGACTTCGAGAAAGTTCTCAAAGTCCGACAGAGGCCGGTTTGGGGAGAAATAGACCCCCACCAGGGCCATTTCTCCCCCCCACGCGGCGGCCACGTATCTCGGTCCCCTCTCTAAGAGCGACAGGGGAGGGGAGTCCGTGGAGGACCGCGGCACTAGTGCCACCAAGCCGTCCGAGTCACCTAGCCAACGGCCGGAGACCGAGTACGGCTCGGCGACCACCGCCACGTCCACCAACCACTCAGCCATGGACTGCATGAGCAGGTCCTGGGCTGCTCTGCAGTGGTTGGTGTTCGCCTGGAGGATGCGATGTCGGCCCCTATCCATTAATCGGACATCGCACCCCCCTCCTCCACGGCCGCCGAGGGCCCTGCGACAGGGCTGGCGGTGGCAGCGACAGGCAGGGTCCGTGCCTGCGCTTTGCCCTTCTTAAGGGGAGGATTGCAGCTCCTCCCCTTCATCACGTGGCCCGCCGGGCGGCCACTGGCGGCGCACACCGCGCAGTACGGCTTGGCGGCCTTGCAGGACGCGGACTTGTGCCCGTCCTTCCCGCAGCGGTAACAACTGTTCGTCCTGTCAACCTTGGACGGACAGAGGGCCCGAGTGTGCCCGACCCCGAAGCACTTGAAGCAGCGCATAGGCTGATCTTCAAGTGCTCGGACTGCCCCCGAGCTGAAGCCAACGGCAAGATGGCCCTTGGTGAGGACAGCTTTGGCGGCGACGACTGGGCACTCAACACGAACTGTGCCCATGCCACCGCGGCCGGGCCTCATAGCTCCGGTCTTTACCGCTGCGGCGTCGCAGCCGCCTATTGCTGCGACCGCCGCTGCTACCTCCTCTTTGGTGACTGAATCGTCGAGGTCAGTCACCTCCAAGGTGGTAGCCTTGACGGGCCTGGCCACCTTGGCCGCGTCCGCAATGACCTCTTGCAACTTGGTTGCAAAGAGGTCCGCGTTGGCGCTGCCCTGTGCCCCGGAGAACTCGAACAGCCGAGCTCCGGCTTGGGTTCGGCGGCACGTAACTTTACCGATCCCAAGTTTTTCGGGATCGGCGTTGGTACGCGCCCGCATCATGACGGACGCGTACGTTTCCCCGCGCTCCTCGGCCTCCGCGGTGAGCGTCACCACAACGGCCGCGGATTTAGGAGGAGCCAAGCTCTTCTTGGTGCCGGCGGGGGCCTTTTTGGCCGCGGGTGTAGCTGCGGCAGGCTTAGGGGCAGGCTTGGCGGCAGGCTTGGGGGCGGACTTCTTGCCCTTTCCCTTTCCCTTGCCTGCCGTCTGGGACGGGCCAGCTGAGGAGGGAGCAGGGACGGCAGGGGCGGCCGCCGCCTTTTTGGTGGCTCTTGCCTTCTTCTTGCCCACCACCTCTGTCCACCCTTGGTGGTTGGACGGGCCGGCAGGAGGCAAGGGCGCGTCTTCCCTCTGGGCAGACGGTTCCGGCTGTTGTTGCCGTTTGTCCGCCGCGAGGGGTGGCCTGACGCGCTTTTCGGGCAGGAGCCGATCCTCGATTCCCGCGAAACAGGCTCTCGTGAAGGCCCTCTCCTCCATGACAACCTTTCGGATAATTTCCTCAAGGTTGGAGGGGGGGGCCTCAACCGCGGGTCTTGGCTCGGCTTGAGGCCGGGCCGTAGCTTCAGCCAGCTTCTGATGCAGCTGGCTGACCTCTGACTGCAGGCGATCAACTCTCGCCTGCAGCTGCCGCGTCTCATCGGTGGCTGTGCGCTGCATCAGCTCCCGAATGATGCCGCGCATGCTCGCGGCTCGGCACTTGAGGGACTTCTGAAAGGTCCCTTTCAGGTTGGAGGACTTCGAGGCGATCTCCACGATCTCCTCCTGGTCCTCCTGGGCCATCTGGTCCAACTCGGCCAGAGAGTGGTCCGAGTATAGGACCGTGGACGCGCCATAGCCGGACCTAGCCCGGGCGGCGCTGGTTCGCTGCTCTTTAGCGGCGACCCGCTCCTCCAGATCTTGCTGGACCTGCTCCCGCCGAGCCAGGTCCAGCTGGCGTTGTGCTCCCGCAAGGCCCACGTCGTGGGTGTCTGCCACGGTCTTCTTGGCCTTGGACTTCTTCGACTTTCTCGAAGCCGAAGAGTCCGAGGATCTATCGGACCTAGCCTTCAGGAAGGCCCGCTTCCGCGATTCGAGACGGCTCGGTGTTACCATCGAACCGTCCGATTCAAAGACAGTGGACTCATTGTCGGACTCCGACAATTCGCCCACTCCGCTGAAAAGGCTGGCCGCAGATGGTGCGCGGCTAGCCTCTGACGCCACCGCGTCATCGGGTTGGCCCTGAGAAGGGCCTTTGGGTTGGCCCTGAGAAGGGCCTTTGCTGAAACGCCCGAGGGCATCTCTCACAGGCATTGGCATGACTGCCTCCGCGAATGTCGTAACAAACCGCAAGGTGACAGCTACGACGCACAGTGCACTTTAGCCGAACACCGGTCTGCCACTCCGTTACGGTGGTCAGAACCGGGTCGTTGCCCAGGGAACGCGACGAGGACGCAAGCACTGTGGGGGGTTAGCCCAAGTTAGACGCAAGCTAACCTAACCTAACCGCAAGCTAACCTAACCTAACCGCAAGCTAACCTTTTTTTTTTTTTTTTTACGTGGAGGAAAATCTTTTATAGACGATACCTCTCCAGCCTTGGGCTAGGCGAGAGGCCTGTGGGGGACTCAACCAGAGCAAACCGGTGATACCACTATGCCTAAAAAACTCCACGACGTTCCTTCAGTCACCTTCGGACCGGGGAGCAGGAACTGTTACCACACTACTTCTACTCCCCAGCAAGTGCTGGCCTCTGTGGAGACCCCAACCTGGGGACCCTCAAAGAGGGGTCGCGACAGTCAATAACGGGGGGAGGGGTGCTTCCCCCAACGAACCTTGGAGGCGATGCATCGAACGCAATGCGCTTGCCCCGGCCTGGCAGACCTACATGCGATCTTGGCGAAGGACCCGCCCTAGTCCAACGCCCGCAGGCAATCTCTATGGCGGCTGGAGGTCATTTCTGACCTGACGCTGCCTGGCTCGCCGACTGCGGGAGGGGACCCTTCCGGTCAACCGCTCCCTTACCCTTTCCGCCACCTCCTTCGTCAGCATGACTTGCTCACAGAAGGAGGCAACGGAGATCCACCCGCTCTCGCTCTCAACCATGGTTTTAATCACGTTCGACAGCGAGAGATCGGGCCCCGTAACCACGATCATGTCCCGACGCAGCGACTCCCACGCAGGACAGACTGCCAGAGTGTGCTGTGCGTCGTCGACGTCACAGCCACAATGATGGCACACGGCACTTGACTCCCGGCCAATACGACACAGGTAGCTTCCAAAACATCCATGTCCCGAAAGTACCTGCGTCAGCCGGAAAGTGAGAGTGCCGTGTCGTCTGCGTAACCATTCCATAAGATATGGTCTTATGGCCCCCACAGTCACTACGCCCGAGCTGGGTCGCTCGAGTCTCCGTTGCCACTCCTCAATAACCTGGGACTGGATGAGCGCCGACCTCTGCGCCTCAATCTCCCGAGGCGCCGGTCGCAGACCTCGCTCACGTGCCTCTTTGCGCCACTTGTACAGTGACGCGAGGGCTCACGCTTCCAGTTCCCAGGGAGGATATCCAGCTAATAGGGAGGCAGCCTCGAAGGAGACCGTACGATACCCGCGGGCCGCCCTTACGGCCATCAGCCTCTGCGGCTTCCGTAGGGAAGCCACATTGCGAGGCGTCAAACTGTCGGCCCACACAGGGGCCCCGTAAAGGGCCACCGCAAGCTAACCTAACCTAACCGCAAGCTAACCTAACCTAACCGCAAGCTAACCTAACCTAACCGCAAGCTAACCTAACCTAACCGCAAGCTAACCTAACCTAACCGCAAGCCGCAAAGCAAGGAGTTCCGCACCACCCGTCGCCGCGATCGGATCGTTTTTCACCGAGCTCCGGCCGAAAAATCCTGGGAAAACGGAAATTATCGCCGGGAACGTCGAAAAGTGCCTCAAAAGTTCCGCGCTGATGAGCCCGTGCTGAATGTGTTTTCAGTTTTTTGATCCGTGCCCAGGGTCAAAAGTTACAGCAAAAACAAGGAGTTCGGCAAATGAAAAAAAAAAACATAGATATATATATATAGAAAAAATTTCGATCGCGTGCGACTCTTAATTACGATCGACGACATATTGTTTTTATAGTGTCATTCTGTGTGTCTTGACTAGACTTAATGTCTGTGTCAATTTCAGATTTTTACTGTGCATCATCGTGGTGATAAAAATTAAAAAGGTGTTTATTCATAAAAGAATTTTTAATTACGTAAGTGGATACAAAAAGACCAGGAAAAAGTGCGATAGGGGATGACCCAGGACCTGGGAACATATGTTTTAAAGGTCAGTGAAATCCCGTCACATTTTTGAAAAAATCCACTTACGTAAAATCTCGTGGAATATTGACTCGAAAAGTCACTTTGAACCGGTTTTCGCCGGCTCCTTTGCAGTAAACAACGTTGACGAGTGCGCAGTGTTTGTGAGGTGTTGCGTCACACACCTCCGAAGCTTCGAGACCAATCAGTTGGTGAGTAATCGGGAAGGCTCGGGGTACGGTAGAGAGCGTGTTACATCATCCACCATAATTCCTTCCTACCATACCGAACTTTATCCACCAACATTGCAACCCACATTTTCACCCACACATTTGGCATTTTAACGCCCCCGACCCCCTTAGGCCTAACCCCAACTACCCCCCCCGCATTTACCCCTCCCCCCGCCCCCTCCCCCCCGCTACTTAAGTTTCGTGTGGAACATTTTTCCCCGCTCCCCTTCCCCCCCTCACCCGGAGCACGACCTCACCCCCCCTTGACCCATTTCAGCCAACTGTAGAGCTACACCCACGTGCGAGGGCTCTTTTTCATCAGCAAGAGGAGAGAAACCTCTTGACTAATAACAGGAATATTGGACTCTTTGAGAAGCTGGAGGTGTGATGATATACAACAAAATATTGGAACGGCTAGTCCACCTCATCTGGACAGTACCTGGAACAAAACCGTGATCAGATGTATAGAGGAATCCGGGTCCCACTTACTTGACTACAACAGACTGAAGAGTGGACGCCACGTCTGGGGGTCTCTGTGCGCTGCTGTACCGTCGTATCGTTGTTTGCTGCAACTCCTTTCACCATCGACTCGCCGAGCGCTGATGACACCTGAAAGAAAAAGAAAAATTAGTATATACGAATTAAAATAATTGACATTAAAATAAATAGGGATTAAGACAAATAACATAATCTAGGAAAAATAGTTAAGATATAATATATATGAGCCATAATACTAATAAAGACAAATCACAGGAAGGAAGCGTAAGTAATAAATTAATTTTATAAAACTGTATATAACCACCATTGTCTTCAAATAAAATTCTTCTAAATCCTAAGTGTATACTAACCATTAATTTTCAATATTCTTTTTAACAACAGCAATATTAAACTTTTCTTTTATTTGCTTCATTTAAGTACCATTACTCTCCATAGCCTCAGATTATATGCCCCTTACCTGTGAACATAAATAACAAAATTTTACTAGGCTTAAATTTATATAATATACTAGCTGACCCGGCCACGCGTTGCTGTGGCTAAAGTTTTTGTTATATTACATTATAGTAAACAATCTAAGAGGAACAATAAGAGAACATCAGTCACGGAGTCCACTATGCTTTTTCACACAGATGGTATTTGTAAAAAAATATGGTGATCTCCTTATTTGACTTTCTACTACTATAACCCTTTAGTACAATGAAATTATTTACGAACAAAGATGAAAATGTTGATGTTGGTATACAAATTCACTGGATTGAGATTTGAAGGGGAAGTACGTTGAACACAATTAATTAAAATGTTCTTACAATTGATATTAAGCAGAAATCAATAGGTACAAAATAAAAATTTATCAGATTTATTATTTCCATTTAATTTTATAACAAATATAAGTATATTACAGTATAATACAGTAAATAACATGTGACGCTTAAACTCATGAATGAGGTAGGCAAGGCAGACAGTCTTAAACTTTTAAACATTAATATCTATTTTTTTGAATTATAAATACTTTCAATTTCAATTTAATTTAACACCAATCGGTGCACAATGTTTTTGGTTAACCTGTCTTTAGCTAACACAAATAGATTCGACGGTTTCCCAACACGTGAACACGCAACATATAGTTGCCCATGAGAAAAACATGGATTTTCCAAATCTAAACCACAAATGGACATTGTTTGACCTTGAGATTTATTTATAGACATGGCGAAAGCTAAACGAATTGGAAACTGTAGCCTTTTGAAGGGTATGGTAGAATCTGGTAGGTGATGACAATTTGACTTATAGAACCCTAAAGTACCTTAATTTATTACTTCAAATATTTACAATATGTTTTAAGTGTGGTGCTTCAGATTAGTAGGTGATGACAATTTGACTTATAGAACCCTAAAGTACCTTAATTTATTACTTCAAATATTTACAATATGTTTTAAGTGCAGTACTTCGTGGAAATAATTGAATTATACGGTATTTCGTTCACTACAAAATAAATTTTATAGCGTCAACAACACGTGGTAATTATGCTGTTAAAATGTAGCTTATATGACACGTTCGTAGATTTACCATAGCAGCGCCATCTATGTATTATCTTCATTATAATATGAATTCAATTTACACTTCAGTCTAAGTAACACGTGGCCGGCTATGCTAACACCAAAAATTTAAAAAGTGGAAATAATTGAATTATACGGTATTTCGTTCACTACAAAATAAATTTAATTAATTTTATAGCGTCAATAACACGTGGTAATTATGCTGTTAAAATGTAGCTTATATGACATGTTCGTAGATTTACCATAGCAGCGCCATCTATTGATTACTTACTCAACCCAGTCGAAAGGTATCGACATCTGTTAGAATCATTTGAATTTAACAGATAATTGTGACTGTCAAATAATAACAGACAAATAATTAGCAATAAATTAAAATTGCGACTATAATTTGAGATTTAAACTATCCTATCTCTCAAGTTGGATCGAACTGCACATGGTGTGCGGATTTTATTATAATCGGTTAAGTGGTTTAGGAGTCCATTGAGGACAAACATTGTGACACGAGATTTATATATATTAAGATTTGACTCTGATCTCTACAATCAGTATCTTTTAAATATTGACAATAAAATTAATTAGTAGTTTAGTTTATATTTTTACGAGATGGCATCAAAGCCAACAACCACCATCAAACGTTCAGCGGCCCAAAGGGCTGCAAAGATCGTCAATGAAGTGGCAGCTCAGAGGGTGCGTGGACCTGATGTTTTAAAGCCGCGCCGTGGCAGCGACAATGAGGACGCCCTATTGAAAGGCGTTCTCAGTAAGAACGCAGCCGGCGCGCAGCGTCTATCGGGCGTCACCACAGCACCCCCCAGCAAATCAGAATTAGAAACGGGGTTGGATCGGGACCTAGCCACATCGTCACCCATTTTACAGGGACGGTTGGTGGCAGGCCCCGCTCCAAAAAACGACCATACCCCAGTACTGAATACTCCGGTTAGAGCGGGCCCGAATGCCTCGGATGGCGAATGGGGAGATATTTCATCTGGAGGAGAATCGGTAAGGGGGGGGAGAGTTAGTATGCTCCCCCCCTTTAAGGGGCGAGCCGGCATAGCTATGGATATGGCCAAATGCCGCGCCACGGAGTTCTTTCAGGCGGGGAAGGACGCACTAGACAGCTCGGGGAATCTCAAAAAAGAGATAAAGGAGAAGGTCTTCGAGTCCCTCCAGGGTCTATACACCACGACCCTAGAATTGGTGGATTCCCGGAGTAGACACAAAGTTCATGCGGAGCGCGCGCGAGCCGAAGGAGCGAGAGAGTTAGCACGGGCAGAGCGCGCGCACGCAAAGCAGTTGGCCGCCCTCGTGGAGAGCCATGAGCGGAGCATCAGCGCGCTGACTAAGCATGTGGAGATGTTAGTCAGTGAGCTGGAAACGCTCCGGTCGTGGCTCGACTACGAGGTAGCAGAGCCACTGCGGTCGCTCCGAGGAATACGTGAGGGGGTCGAAGACCTTCGAAAAAGACCAGTGCCCGAGCTGAAGGATACGTGCCGTCTTGAGCCGGAAGAACTCCACAAGATCGTAGATGGCGCGACGAGACTGCAGGGCTCGCTAACGCGCCTTGAGGTAGACCTAGATGATTTGCCTAGGCGTGTTAGCGAGCAGGTTGTCGTGCCGGCTCAAATACCCCCAAATCCTCCCTGCCCTGATTATGGGCCTCCCCTGGAGGCCATCCAGGCTAAAATTAACATCATAGACAAGAAGATGGAGGAGGCTGCTGAGAAAACAGGGTCAAAGGGCGTCTGTGCCGTAGCGGAGTCCTTAAAGGACCTTTTGGAGCCGGTGTCGTCCAAGATTGACACTGTGCTCTTCGAGGTCCGGGAGATAGGATTCCCGGCTGTAGCGCCCTCTATAAATAAACAACAGACCTTGGAATCAGAGCTCCACATCTCGGACCCGCTCTCAGCCTGTTATAGCACCGAGGCTAAACAGCCCGCCCCGGGGAAGCGAGGCCACGTTCGGAAGACGGACACCTATGCAATGGTCTCTGCGCTACCAAAGCGCACGCCACCCTCGGCCACGATCATAGTCTCGTCGGTTGACCCCCGTCACACTAGTGAAGGGGTCCTGCAGACTATACAGAGGGTGGCCAATACACAGGTCACGGGGGCACGAGTTGACGCAGTTAGGAAGGCAAGGAACCAAAAGGTCGTTCTACGCTGCCGAGGTGAAGAGGATGCCAAACTAATGGCAGGGCAGCTGCGGACGGCCTCGGCCGGCCTAACTGTGGAAACTCCCGCCAGTAAAAACCCCCTTGTCGAAATAAGGGACGTCCTACAGGTCCATAGTGATAAGGACGTCCTTGATCACTTGAGGGGGCAAAACAAGGAAATCTTCCGTGACCTAGTGCCATCAGAACAGACCATGCGTGTCCGTTACCGGAAGAAGGCACGCAACCCACTAGAATGCCACCCAGTGCTGGAGGTCGCGCCAAAACTGTGGCAGCGGTTCCTTGAAGCTGGGCGGGTACATATCGGTATCCAGTATCGGCCGGTGAGAGACCAGACACCCCTGGTGCGGTGCGCGCGATGCCTCGGCTTCGGGCATGCAACTAGAGCATGCTCGGAGGCCGAGGAATCATGTGCGCACTGTACCAAGAAACATCGCAGGGGAGAGTGTCCTCGCCGAGCTGAGGGTAGCGTGCCCGCCTGCGTCAACTGCCACAGGGCAAAGAGACCTCCTTCCGAGTCCCACCATTCGGCGCTCGATACCGAGTGTCCTGAATATTTAAAGTGGGACTCCATAGCACGGTCCCGGGTGGCATACTCTTCCTAAGGGCACTCTTTCGCAGACCAACGCGATAGCCACTGGAAGGGATGAGGCGAACCCCCGGATAGCGTTAGTTCAGGCTAACCTGCAGCGCTCCAAACTGGCTTCGGCGGAGCTGCAGTGCTGGGCTTCTCGGGGGGGAGCAGCTATTGCCCTGGTCCAAGAGCCATATACAGGTACGACCGGGGTGATGAAGCAGCTCCCAAACACGAGAACTGTCCAGAACACAGCGGGCGGAGCTGGACCAGTTAAGGCGGCGATTGTTGTATATGGCGACAAGCTCAGGGTCACGGTAGACCCAGAGCTTGTTGACAACAACATTGCTGCCGCAGTGCTGCATGCGGGCCACCTATCGCTAGGGGTGATCTCCGTTTACTTCGAGCCGAACGAACCTATAGAACCGTACATTGTACGACTCGGGAGAATCTGCGACAAATTAGGGGCGCAGAACTTGATAGTCGGAGGCGACGTCAACGCCAAAAGCGTGTGGTGGGGCGCTAAGTCCGACGATCATCGGGGGGAAGCATATTGCTCCTTTTTGGATGCCAACGGACTGCAGGTTCTCAATGTTGGAGACAAACCCACATTCCAAGTCGTGAGGGGGGGCAGCTTGTGTACAAGCATTGTGGACGTTACCGTCTGCAGCCCCGCTCTTCTTGGCAGGATCGATGATTGGAAAGTGGATGTGGGCATAACATCTTCTGACCATAATGCTATTACCTTCTCGATACGCTTGGATCGGCCTCTGCAAAATCAGAAGCCGAACACCACGCGCATCTATAACACCAGGAAGGTGGTATGGTCGGAGTTCACATCCACTCTACAGGAGAAAATGACCGAAAAGGGTCTGACGGCACGTAATGTGGAGGAGGTGTCTGACATTGGGAGCTTTGAGACGTTGGTGTCCGATTACATAGCCTGCGTTAGGGACACCTGTGATCAAGTTGTCCCTAAGGCAGGTGGTGCAAAGGGAGTGACTCGCCCGCCCTGGTGGTCGGCGGACTTGGATCGCCTTAAACGGGAGGTAGCGCGGCGGAAACGTAGGATCCGCTGCGCGGCCCCCAGCCGGAGGCAGTACGTCGTTGACGACTATCTCGCTGCTCTCGAGGAATACAAGAGTGAGGCAGCAGGAGCCCAGACGAGGAGTTGGAAGGAGTTTTGCTCGACACAGGAGCGTGAGAGCCTCTGGGACGGCATCTACAGGATCCTTCGACGTACCGAGCGTAGGCGTGAGGAGGTGCTGCTCAAGGACCCCAATGGGGGAATCCTCGACCCGAAAGGGTCTGTGGAGCGGCTCTCCTCCGTGCTCTTTCCGGAGGATTCGGTGGATGACGAAACAGAGGTTCATAAAGCCCTGAGGGACGGTGTCCTGCTTGCCGATATTCGGGGATTATCCGCGGACGATCCGCCGTTCACTCGAGATGAAGTGATGCGGGTGTGTAAAGAGATTCACCCGCAAAAGGCTCCTGGGAATGACGGATTAACCGGGGACATATGCACACACGCGATTTTAGGGGGGGGAGAGGATGTGTTCCGGGCCATTGCCAATAAGAGCCTGGAACTTTCCCACTTCCCCCGCCCTTGGAAAATCGCGTATATGTGCATACTCCGGAAACCCGGCAGGGAGGACTACTGTGACCCTAAGTCATACCGCCCGATCGGCCTACTCCCTGTGCTGGGCAAGCTCTTGGAAAAGCTCCTTGTCCGTAGATTACGTTGGCACCTGCTACCAAAGCTCAGCGTGCGGCAATATGGGTTCATGCCCCAACGCGGAACGGAGGACTCCCTGTATGATTTAGTGACGTATATCAGGACCCGTGTGGTGGCCAAAGAGGTCGTTACCCTGGTGTCGCTGGACATAGAGGGAGCCTTTGATAATGCGTGGTGGCCGGGCTTGAAGTCCCAACTGGTGGCCAAACAGTGCCCTAGGAATTTGTACGGTATGGTCTCTTCTTACTTGTCGGACCGGAGTTTCGAGCTCACATATGCTGGTGTTAAGGTGAGTCGGGGTAGTTCGAAGGGATGTGTCCAGGGATCTATTGCTGGACCATCCTTTTGGAACGTAATCCTCGACTCGCTTTTGGTGGAGCTCGAGTCCGAGGGAGTGTACTGTCAAGCATTTGCGGACGATGTCGTCTTGGTCTTCTCCGGGAAAGAGGTTGGACCAATGCAGGACTCAGCGAACCGAACTCTGCAGACCGTGATGGACTGGGGCGTCAAATTTAAGCTTCGCTTCGCGCCACAAAAAACAAAGGCCATGGTGCTCACTAGGAAGCTTAAATTTGACGAACCAGTCATTGTCATGGGCGGAGTTCGAGTTGCGCTAGAAACTCAGATTCGCCTGCTTGGTCTGATTCTCGATAGCAAGCTCACTTTCGAGGCACATGTCACTGCAGCCTGTAAGAAGGCAGCTGACATCTATAAGCAGTTGGCATGTGCAGCGAGAGTGAGCTGGGGCTTAAACTCGGAGATCATCAAGACGATATACGTCGCAGTCATCGAGCCTATCGTGCTGTACGCCGCAAATGTCTGGGGTCCCTCTGCGATTAAGCTTTCAATCCGTAAGAAGTTGGATGCGATCCAGAGGGGCTTTTCCCGGAAGATTTGTAGGGCGTATCGCACGGTATCCTTGACGGCTGCAATAGTGCTTGCAGACTTGCTCCCGTTGGACCTCCGGGCGCGAGAGGTGGAGAGACTATACCGAGCAAAAAGGGGTGAGAATCTGGACGAGGTCGTGGCCGACCGCGAGTTAGAGCGGCCCGTCCCATTTTGCCAGTTCCCTCACCCGGCGCAGTGTGAGGGAGAAACGTACGAGAGCCTAGAGAACCCTCCTAGTCAGGGCGGCTCCGACATATACACCGACGGATCAAAGATCGACGGTGGTGTGGGAGCGGCCCTGACCTGGTGGAAGGAGGGGAAAGAGTTCAGGTTCTCGACGTTTCGCCTAGAGGCCTTCTGCACGGTTTTCCAGGCGGAGCTGTATGCGCTGTACAGGGCGATACAGGCGGTAAAGCGATCTAGAGATGGGGATGTCGGCATCTTCAGTGACTCAAAGTCGTCACTGGAGATGCTGGCAAACCCGACTCCGCCGCACCGTCTCGCTCTTGGAGCGCAGCAGCTCCTCCGGGAGATCCGAGCAGAGGGACGCTCTGTCCGCCTGCACTGGGTGAGGGCCCACGTCGGAACCGTAGGTAATGAACGTGCCGACGAACTGGCAAAAAGGGCTGCTCATAAGAAAACCGCGGCGGACTACGACCGGTATCCGATATCGTATGTTAAAAAGGTCATACGCGGGGACACAATTAGGCTATGGCAGGAACGCTACGAGGCCTCCGACACGGGGGCGGTGACAAAGGTATTCTTTCCGAAGGTAGAGGAGGCCCATCGGGTGGTAAGGAAGACCCGGTTGTCACCGACCCACGTGCAGATCCTAACGGGTCACGGAGGCTTCGCAGCGTACCTGCACCGTTTTAAAATCAAAGATAGCCCCGCGTGTGCCTGCGATCCGGATACCGCCGAGACAGTTTTCCATCTTATTATAGACTGTCCTAGGTTCGGCTCGTCCAGACATGACCTCGAGTGCAAAACCGGAGTACAGATAAAAATGGACACTTTAGCGGCCCTACTGCTGGACGATGACCATCGACCAGCCTTCCTGCAATTCATTGACGAAATTGCAAGAAGAGCTGGAATCCGAAATAAATAATTCGATGGTCTAGACACAAAAATAAATGGTGGCTTTTAACCAAATTATATTTACAACTGATTAGATAGTAATACAAATCAAATTATACAATTTATGAAATACAAATTAGATATTAGTATTATGGCATCTACGTGAAATACTTTTAAGAAATTGTAATAAAAAGGAAGTGTCGTGTTAGAAATAAGAATAAATTAAGTCTGTAATAGATATAAGATTTATAATAAAGGCACAAATGAAAAAATTATTATTAACAAAATCCCTGATTACGTTAGGGGTGATGCCGGAGCTTTAAATAAAATAAAATAAAACCGCAAGCTAACCTAACCTAACCGCAAGCTATCCTAACCTAACCGCAAGCTAACCTAACCTAACCGCAAGCTAACCTAACCTAACCGCAAGCTAACCTAACCTAACCGCAAGCTAACCTAACCTAACCGCAAGCTAACCTAACCTAACCGCAAGCTAACCTAACCTAACCGCAAGCTAACCTAACCTAACCGCAAGCTGACCTAACCTAACCGCAAGCTGACCTAACCTAACCGCAAGCTGACCTAACCTAACCGCAAGCTGACCTAACCTAACCGCAAGCTGACCTAACCTAACCGCAAGCTAACCTAGCCTGCGTTGGGGACCAGGAGGCAGTACGTCGTTGATGATTACAAGAGAGAGGCGGCAGGTGCCCAGACGAGGAGTTGGAAGGAGTTTTGCACGGCACAGGAGCGTGAGAGCCTCTGGGACGGCATCTACAGGATCCTTCGACGGACAGAGCGCAGACGTGAGAATGTGCTACTCAAGGACCCCAATGGGGGCATCCCAGACCCTTTTAGTGACAATATACTTGATATATCGCCAATGTGAGAAAACTGACGGTACGGAATAAATAAGTGTCAAGAGAAGACCAATTTTCAAGGGAAAAATTTATATATATTTATATTATATAATTTATAATAATTATATATATATATATATATATATATATATAGATATATATATATATGTATATATATATATTTGTTGGTAACTTAGTACTGACTAAAATCAAACTAAGTTAGATTCAAAGTTTACAGGTCCTTGGAAAGATGAAAAAAAAAAAAAAAAAAAAAAAAAAAAAAAAAAAAACAACCGCGACAGTTGATCTCCATTTAGTAGTCTCAATGGTTCAGATCGAATTTGTGTCACAGAAACTATGCATTGCCTGGTATTGTTGATCAATTTGATAAATTGTAAAACACGTGTTTCATACATGCTTGGATATGGCGACTATAACTGTTGTTGGAAGAAGGGATTGAAGTTGAGATGAAGTTTTATGTAGATGCGCAATATATTGAATGAAAATCACGTTGATCAATTGCCCTCGGGTTTAGACTGCCGGAAAATAAATGTTCAGTATGAGTCTTAGTGTTCCGGCATGGTGAACGAGAACCAGCTTTTTTCGACAAGTTCAGCAACATGGCTGTAATAATATGCTTGATGTTGCGACTATTTATAGGCGACGGTAATCATTTACCAACAGATGGGCCGTTTGCCTGTGTGCTGTCCTGGGTGATTATCTATTTATGTTTGTATTTTATGTTAATGTGTTGTTGTAACCAATATTAGCGCTGAAGCTATGAGGTTAGTGTTTGTTGTAACCAAAATTAGCGCTGAAGCTATGAGGTTAGTGTTTGTTGTAACCAATATTAGCGCTGAGGCTATAAGGTTAGTGTTTGTTGTAACCAATATTAGCGCTGAGGCTATGAGGTTAGTGTGTTTGTTGTAACCAATATTAGCGCTGAGGCTATGAGGTTAGTGTGTTTGTTGTAACCAATATTAGCGCTGAGGCTATGAGGTTAATGTGTTTTCTATATGTTGGCTATAAGCAACAATTGGCGCTGAGACCATGAGATTATAAATATGATGTGAATAAGATTAAGGCGCAGGGACGCACCTGTCATCAGAATGATCGTATCGGCGCAACTATTATATAAGCAGGAAATATGATGATAGTACTTTAACGGATGTTTGAGAATTACGTGACGGCAGCGCTTCACTATACTATAAAAGACGCTACGTAACGCTGGCTAGGAACTGGCTAACGCTGGCTGGCAGAATATGGCAGAATCGTATCTCATCCTGACATTATTATTGATCCGATTATCTCTTAAACAACTACTAAGGTTATATAAGAAAGTTAATTTACATCAAAAGCTTAGGATTTTATGTTAGCTTTTATATTTCACGTCGTGTCATTATTATCGATATCCTTTTTTTTTTGTATATATGTGTGTACAGAAAAATATCATTTGATATATAAACTTTTGTAAGTAAAATATGCGATTGTCTCCGGATTAGCAGTCAGGGAGCGTGTTAAGGGTAAGACGGTTTAAGAAAAACAACAATATACTCCACAATATCACTTATTTATTTAAACCTATTATTATTTACATGTCGAGCCGAGACGCGCCGGCCGCGCTGTCCCCCGCCCCCGCCCCCGCCGCCCCGCCCGCCCGCGCGCCCGCGCACGTGTCGCGGCCCGGCGGAGAGCGCGCGGCGTCAGAGCGCCGGCAGCGCGCGGGGCGGGGGCGGGGGCAGGGGCTGGCGGGGCGGGGGCGGGAGGTGCGCGGGGGGGTCCGGCTCGTCGAGGTCGAGCGCAGCGTCGATCATAGTGGTGTCGTGCAGCAGCTGGAGGCGCGAGGCGCTGAGCGCGGACGCGGACACGGACGCGCCGATGCACACCTCTGCGGACACAGCACGAGACACGGTCACAGCGCATCCGGACGCTGTCTTCATTGCAGAAGATCAAATCATAGATGAACTTACGCATAGTCATTGACTATCTATCCATTTAACAGAGAGTTCCTCCGAATCCAGTTACTAATACTGGATTGTTATCACACGGTGCGCGTACTCACCCTGCAGCGGCACCGGATCCACCTCCAGCGAGCGGTTGAGGTACGCGTGTCCGCCCGCACCCTGCAGCGCCGCCGCCTGCAGCGCGAGCCCCCCCGCGCGCCCCGCACCCGCCCCCAGCGGCTCCGACACCACCGCCCCCGCCCCCGCCGCACCATTCCCTAGCGCTTGTACGAAACTCGGCGGTAGCTCATCCTTCACTTCGATAGTGAACACACCACGCCTAAATTAAATAACAATTAAATAAATTAGCATCTAGAGACCTAAGAAATATTTTACCTGTTATTATACTCACCGATCGATGAGGCTAGGTGCGAGCGGGCCGCAAAGCACGTGCCAGCAGTTGGCACAAGCGTTCCCACGAGAGTACGGGTTTGGGTTGGATACGCCGCGGCGCGTAGAGAACGAGCCCTTAATCTGAAAACAAAAAAAAAACTCCGCACGATAATAAAATAGGGATGGAGAGAACCAACAGAAGAGATAAGCAGAGACTCACGTCTTCGTTTGTAGTCTGATCAGTGGAGGCGAGGTAGGTGTGGAAGCCGGCCAGCCCCAGCACCGACCAGACCGAGAGGAAGCAGACGGCGGCGACCAGCGCCGAGGCGGGCGAGGAGCGCAGCGCCGCCGCCAGCCCCGCGCCGCGCGCCGCCAGCGCCAGGTGCGTGACGGCGCACGCGAACACGAACACCGCGAGGAAGGAGAGCGACACCACGAACGCGTAGAACGAGCGGTAGTTGCGCTTCCCGACGCAGTTCCCAACCCACGGGCAGTGGTGGTCGAACCGGTCCACGCAGTTGTCGCAGAGCGAGCAGTGCGAGGCGCGCGGCGGCCGGAACATCTTGCACGTGAAGCAGTACTTGAGCTTGACGGGACGGCCGCGCACCAGCACCTCGCGCGCGCGCGGCGGCGGCCGGTCCGCGTCCGCGCCCAGCGCCCTCGCCTCGGCCGGCGCCGCGCGCGGGATGATGCCGGGGTCGCTGAGCGCCGTGCGCAGGAGCGCGGCGAGCGTGCTCAGGAACAGCGCGGCGCCGACGGCGGGCACGGCGGGGGACACGCGCGCCGCCAGGAAGGGGCAGTCGAACGCGAAGTGCAGCGCGCAGGTGCCGCACAGCAGCGCCAGCGTGAGCGCGAACACGCCGGGGTGCGGCGCCGTCATGAGCCGCCCGTCGCACCAGAACCGGTTGCGGCCCGCGAACACCTCCCACTTGCGCGTCACGCGCCGCGACGCCATCGCACCATCACCGCGAGTGTGCCGCTCCTCCTCCTACTTCTCTGCGCTCCTACGCTCCTACGCTCCTACGCTCCTACACCTGATCGATTAACCAATTTCAATTTGACATTGCTACTGATACACTGTGAAAAAAAAAACAATAATTTCTCATGACTTTTTGGACATACTGCAATAACATTGATGAACCATGATAACCATTGTAAAACAATAGACTATAAAAATGAAGATATGTGAAAATATATCACAAATATTGTAAATTTCTATATTTTATTCTACATTAAAACAATATTAAAAAAAAAAAACAATTGCAAATTAAGACATCATGCAGTAGTTATAAAAATATTCTCATTTTCATAGTGTTCAGAAGTGTGTAGACATAAGATATCTAAGATTATTTATTTATTACAGTAGGATGCAAAATAAACTGTTGAAAGATGGCAGAAAAAAGCTATTCAAAATAGTAATTCCATAAAGAAGTCTTGTGCAACAGACAGTATAACAACTAGGTCAATTGACCATCATGAAATTTTACACCCTTATACAATTTTTATTATGAGTACAGATAAGACACAGAAAACTTGTTAACAAAGTTATCTTAATGTAATACAGTTAGTATAACATTAAGAAAAGTAAAAAAAAAAAATTATAAATTTATAAAAAAAAAAGTTATAGTGAAATGTGTCAAAAGTTTTTGCATCCTATTCCTATAGGCAATACATAACATAATGCTGGACTTGCACCTTCTAAACAAATGTATGTTTACAAACTGTTTTACCATAGATAGGTCTATATTTACCTCCTCGCAAATATACAGATATCTCAGTTAACAATACACTAAACATAGGAAGTTCTATATATTTAGAAGTACACTAAATATGGATGATACATTTGCATGATGCAGTACACACTCCAACCTACTTCATTTCAAGCAGTAGTGTAACTATACCAAATGAGGCCTGTGGCAAATTAATTGGATGGGGCGCTAGTAGAAACCATACCATTTTGCAACTTTCCAAGTATTGGGACCACATATTTATAATGAAATAACAATTTAATCTAAAAATTATAGTGATAAATATTTTAGTCTTCATATTCTCTGTTCCATTAAAGTACTAATAACATTGAAGTTGAAATATCAGTCCATAGAATTTTCAATAGACAAATAAGCCAAATGAACCTGTTTCATGATTTAATTAAGGTTTAAATCTTAATAATTAAATTAAATTTGTATATGATATTTAGTTGTGCCTAATTTTCATTACTTTTAAGAACTTATATAAAATTGAAAACGTTAATTTCTGTTAAAATATCCAGTATAGATCCACAAACTATTTTAAACCCTAGAACCTGTTTAAATTTTTAACAGTGGATTTCATAACATAGTCTGCATATTGAAAGATAAGGCTCTAAGAAAAGCTGAACATAATTGGTACCAATATTGATGCAACATCATGCTTATGTTCAACAAATATATTCCTTGTACAAAGAAAAATAAATATATGCAGTACTATATTCTTGAACCCTAAAATATTGTGATACATTTGAGAGCTTGTAATTTTGTTTTTGCTTGTAATTTGCTTTTAATGAAAAATCGCTCAGCAGGTTGGTACAACTGATTAGTTAACAAAGTTGAACAACTGAAAATCTTATTAAGAAGGATTTCCTAAATTGGAAGGAAATCAAAGTCAAACAATTCAGTATGAGTGCTATTAGCCTTTCATCTTACACAAGAAGATAGCTGTACATATAAGTTTTCAAACATGTATCTATTTACTTTGTATCTTTGATCTAGAAACCTATGCAGGGAAAACAGGCAAGGACACTAAAATCTGACATTTTGGCTGTAAAGTATCCACAGATGGTCCTATACTAATATTAAATAACTTCTATATACAAGTATATTGATTATATATATTTTAATTACAATTAAAACTTCCAGTAAGTATCATAAAAATAATTCTATTGACACCTTGGGTTTATACAAATGTTCAAAATAATATAATGAAATTTATTAGTTACATTGTTTATAGGCTTAAAGATATAAAACAAACTCTAATTGTGAATATTCTGGACATACAATAAACAGTCACTTTCAAAAACACAAAAGTTAACTTGTGTAGCTACCTGCATAAGACTAGGTATTGTGTTTGTCTTTTCTATAGAGGACAAGTAAGAGTACCAAGGCTATCGTGCAGTGTACTGTCGAGACCTCTCGCTGGTGTTGTGGACTCCACTTCCAGATGTACGATACTAACTCGATTGAATTAATCAAGATCACAGAGTGGGTGGAGCACTCGTCCTCGGTAACTTTTCAAAGTTAGTCGTACTCAGAAGACAAGGCCTGTAAAGTATTTCATTCGACTTACCTGTGCCAGGCAGCTGAACACTCAGAAGACAAGTTTGATTCAGAACCTTATATTATCTTTCACAGATATTGTTCCTGATGTTTAAGTTATTTATTTTATGCCCTTAACTTCCTTAAAATACAGTCCTCTAAAATAACTTTCGACTGATAAACTTATGACACATCAATTTGTCTTATCTTATCTTTCTTGGGCAATAATCTTTTTCAAAAATCGAAAATTGTTATACTTTTATTAAAACTACAAAACTGAAAACTTTCTTGTTTTCTGAATCTGTGTTACGAATAATGTTGCCAGAATCTTGTTGCATTAGAAACTAAATAACCATATTAATGTAAATAAAATACTGAAAACGATATATCTGTATGATATAGGAATATCGCTTTTGATGCTAAGTAATACCTGCTTGAAATAGTTATCCTATAACAATATTATTTATAAAGTAACTGCTTGTTGTATATTATTATTATATATTATGAATGACATTTCTTAGAATAACAAACTGTAAATTTGGAAAAATAACCTATAAAACGTGTACTTGTTGAACACGATATTCGTAAAATTGCTTAAATCGTAAACCATATATTACAGGCTGTTAAAGCAATACTCTAGGTACTTTGTACCAGAGACGAATAAACTGTGTAATCTTTCTACCATAGCGCGCGAGATAAGTTGCGCGCGGTCAAAACCAGAACTAATCGTATGTCGCCATTTTGTCATTTATGTCAGGTGTCAAGAAAGTGTGCTTAGTTTTTTTTTAATTAGTTTTCTAAGTTAATCACATCTAGTATTATGCCGAAAGTGATTTGAAATGCTGGCAGGGACATTGTTTTGCAAGGAAAACGTGCTTGTGGGGAAGAACAAGACAATAATGCGCCTTTGTTTCCGTTTTGCAAAGTTAGAACTTGTGTTGCCTATTTGACAGGTAATTTTTGGGGTTACAAATTCATAAAAATTCCCACATTATTCTCGATTTCTTTGTTAATTATTCTATTGTAGTTATCTTCATTACTTATTAATATAATATGATGCATTATTTTTTTTAGGCATTTCCGAACTCACCGTTATCTAAATCACTCGAGAAGGGTATAATGTAGCTACTAAGCTTTCATCTTCCAAATTTGAAGATCAAATCAAATTAACATGAGGTTCTTTGTTTGCACTACGATTTAAGTCCAATTGAAAATATTTGTGGAATTTTGAAAAGGCGATTTCAGGAAAAAAATGTCTAGTAAAATAGCTTCAATTACTAAACTATGTTCAGAACAATAACTAAAGAAGAATGGCTCAATGTAAGTCTATATTTAGAAAAAGTATAGTATAAATATCTCGAGTCATATAAATATAAGATGGCTGAATATGGAAATGAATAAATTTATAGTTAATTTTAATGGTAACACATCCAAGTCATCTGATGAAGAGTCTAGTGTGGTTTCTGATAAATTTTCCCGAATGGAATCCATTGACCTAAGGCAGGACAATTACTTTGTTAAATTTTTAAAATACTGCTAGATATTAAATAAGAAACTTACAAGATTCGTATTGCGTTTTAATTTCCTTTTTTCGAAATTCGAAATTTAATTGAAGTAACCTAACCTAGTGCATATATTTTCTAATAAATCTCTTCAATTATTTGTAGGATACGAAATGAGATATACTTCATTAAACCACGGAAAAAAGATTAGTTAAGCTGGCAACATTATGCACGCTTTCAAAGTCGCGCACTATCTACTAATACACTCAAATTCAGTGTTGTCAATGCACATATCTTACACATTTCGTAACATTTAATGATATTGTAATGTTTATTAAATAATATTGTTATAAAAATATATATGTATATAATATTTTTTAATTAGTTTTCTAATATTCACAAAAGATTTACTTAAAATAAAAACGTCCCTATCATCCCTTAGATTTCTCCGTTATAACTAAAGTTCCGGTATTTGTAAACGATAGAAATAAAGATATCCACATTTTTATCGTATGTAAAAATGCGACAAATATAATCAATAGTCAAAGGACAAATATGGAACTTGTCTGGAATTCTGAAGAAGATATTATTTTACGGAGAAAACATGGCATTGGTATTAAGGAACCTGGCAGCACAAAAAAAAAACCAGTCTTAGTTATAAATATTTATTACTGGTCTCTGGTTATATACCAGAACGTCTAATAGTCTGTGCATATACGTCAGACGTCACGACGTCAGACGACTATGGTAAAATATATAGTTCGACTAGTTTCGCGAGCTGTAACTGAATAATAATAAAATATGTTTTATAGAAAAATATGTTAGTATGATGATGAGCACACCTGACATTCATGCTTGAATGTTGAATTTTTGTCATCATCTATTTATATCTCATGTTTATTTAACTTCTCAAAATAATAATCGTAAACGTTCAACGAGTGTGTGAGAGCAAGGTGAATACGGTTATGAAGGGACCGCAGTGGGTGGCAAGGTGATGAGATGGTGGCAGCGTCGGTGACGGTGGGCGCGCTCTGCGTAGCGTGGTACATACTGAGTTCGGCCAGCAATGTGGTTAGCAAGTTGGCATTGGTCGAGTTACCGTTTCCGTTGACGGTGGCGACTGCGCAACTCGCGGCGGTGTGCGTGTGCAGTGCGCCGGCGCTGGCGGCCTGCGGGATCCGCTCTCCGGAGTTCCCTCAAGGCTACAGGTGGCGCGTACTACTGCCTCTCGCGTTCGCTAAGGTGCTCACAACAATATGTTCTCAGATATCTATATGGAAGGTTCCTGTCTCCTATGCACACACAGGTATTTATTCTTATTAGATTCCTGTTAGACAAAAATAAATAATAGTATGTAGGAAGGGTTAAAAAAAAAATGTACATTTTGCATTAATTTGTTTATTTTTGAAAATACAATTAAATTTCCCTGTTAATAATCTCATTATTAATGTTTGTTTCAGTAGAGCTTAAACAAGAAGTAAGCGTTATGGTTTTCTTTTATTGTGCACAAATTGTTCAATTTGAAATAAATTCACAATTACATTTTAAATATTACTGAACATCCTTTTTACAAGCTTTTAATACATCTTCAAAATAAATAGCATGACATACTCATTTAATTTAAATAACACTTTCTTAAATACAAAATTAGTTACACTCACTCATAATTTGATGGAAAAATGGTTCTTATCTTACACCAAATGTTGATATTGGTTAGGCAAATATTATTACAAATAAGTTGCTTCCACTTGGAATAGTACTTTGTTGTGGAGTTTAATACTCAATATTAAACTTTAAATCTTGACCTATACAATGAAAACCTTAAACCAGGAATTGTGTTCATTCTATGAATAAACTATTACATATTTTACAAACTGATCCTAAACACTGAACACTATTGAAGAAAGTAGCAAACAATTGATTTCCTTTTAACAATCGGCAACTTCATTCGAACATGCTTTATGCATGTAAAAATAAACATTCTCTTTAGCAGGGCAACATGAACTTAATAATCACCGAACATAAAGTTCTTAAGTCTGCATGCTCTATTGCTGGCCTCATCTATGCTTATCACCAGGCATGATTGAGATCAAGTGCAAACTTATAAAACATTAAATAATACTAATTGTTGCTGATATAACACCTGTAACGAATGCCATAGACATATTTATATTGTAGTATAGTAGGAGCATCGTTGTATTGTTTCGGTGACGCAGTGAAGGCGACGACGCCGCTGTGGACGGCGGCGCTGGCCCGCGTGTTGCTCGGGGAGCGGCAGCCGCGCGGAGTGCAGCTGGCGCTGGTGGTGATAGCGGCGGGCGTGGGCGTCGCCTCCGCCACGGAGCTGCAGTTCGACGCGTTGGGGCTCGGCGCGGCGCTGGCGGCGGCGGCGCTGCTGGCGCTGCAGCACATCTACTCTAAGCGGGCGCTGCGCGAGACGGGCGCGCACCCGCTGCGCATGCTGGCGGAGCTGGCGCGGCTGGCGCTGGCGCTGGTGGCGCCGGCGTGGGCGCTGCGGGACGCGGGCGCGCTGGCGGCGGCGCCGGTGCGGTGGGCGCGGGCGGGGCCGCTGCTGGCGGGCGCGGGGGCGCTGGCGTGGCTGCAGGCGCTGGCCGCGTTCAGCGTGCTGTCGCGAGTGTCCCCGCTGACGTACGCGGTGGCGTCGGCGGCGAAGCGGGCGGCGGTGGTGCTGGTGTCGCTGCTGGTGCTGCGGAACCCGGCGCCGCCGCTGAACGTGGCGGGGATGGCGCTGGCGGCGCTGGGAGTGCTCGCGTACAACCGCGCCAAGCTGCAGTCGCGGCGGGCGGACCGCGAGGAGCGGCTGCTGCCGGTGTGACGTGCGCTCCGTCGTGTTCTTATAAATATTCTGGACTCATTATTCTGTTCAAATACAAATAGTTAATAATGTACAATAATTATTTATTATACTCTTGTTTATATTAATTCTTGATTTGTTTTGTTCTATCCCCCTGTACTTATAATTGTGTACTTTATAACTCATTTTGAAAAAAAAAAAAACAATACATATAATCACTACTTGAATTGATATTACAAGATTTAAGAAAAAAAAAACAAGAAAAATTGGTACTTACATATGAAAGCCACCGCAGTAGTTATTCGTTGGTATAGCCACGCAGCGGTCATGGAGGGCCGGATATATTTACAACAAAGAAATATTTCATTTATTTCTGACTAGCTAAATATATAAATATTTCTCAACCCAAATCAAACCTAAACTAACGAATTTCTACTGCGGTGTCGTTAATACGTAAGTACCGAAAAATTTTAAATTTTTGGATTGTTTCTGCAAATTAAATACTTTGATCTTACTTTTTACACTTAATACCACTTTCTGATATATCTGATAAAGCGATGGGGCTCAGTGAAATAGCTACTACTACTACTTGAACAAAAATTTATTTTTATTTTCATTAAATTTTTGTTAATTTTTTTTTTTAGACGTTTTATGCTATCTAACATTACACTATTCATCAATAAGAGAAAAGATGTATTGTGAAAAGTTACAAAAGCTGGCAAATATTATCAAATACTAGTGTGCGTTTAAGATCATACGGCAAAGTGAAAACTTCATCTAGGTGAGGTTAATAATAAAATACGAAACTATAAAATATTAAATATAACGTATTAGCACAAAATGATGTTCATGTCAATAATGAATGCAACTAATGCGTCATGATCTATCATGTAACGTTCGCCGAGCGGATATAGCATCGACCCCGTTGATTACCTCACTTGCTTCTTTAGTCGACCCGAGCCGGCTTTAACTAAACCAGCGGCACGTATCTAAATCAATTTAATATCAACAAAATAAAGTGCTCAGCTCGCCTGGTGAAGTTTTCACTTCAAAAAGAGTATAGAAAAATAACTCAACAATATCCAAGTCATAATAACATTCTGTCTCATTCTCTCGCAGCATATAACATATACATTTATAGTTATCTTTTTTCCTTTACATATTCTCGTTTTATAAATTTCAATCCACACGATTCCAGTAGAAGTTTTACTTCAATCATTTTTAATTTCAGGCCAACGAAATAGCAGGCATAACTTTTTAAGTAATTAATATAAAAAGTATAAAATAAAAGATTGAAAACAAAAAAAAGTGAGGCGCACGTTTACCAATCTTATGGGTTTACAATTTTTATTCCGTTATAAAACATGGTTGATTTTTTTAGATTGTAGTAATATTTTCTGCTTTTTACGGTTATGTGAATGAAACTTTATATTCTGTTCATTGGTCAGATTTAAAATACACTCATTTGTTGTCTTCTTCTTTGTTAGTCTTGGTAACTCAGTCCTCTTTAGAGACAATCACTGTTGTTTCCAGATAAGATTTTTAGAATCTTTGGTAAGGTAAGAATATTTTAGGCAGATGAAAAATAACTCACTTGACTTATGCTGTCCAGCGACACTGCACGACGTAAAGTATCACCTATATTACATAATACAAAGCTAAATAAGTAGGCTTTGCTTTTAGTATCCGGCCGCACGGTTTTCATTGTAATTTTTATTGGTATAGACCACTGAAGTAAACATTACGATTTTCTACGGAAACTTATAGTTTTCGATTAATTATCATTTATGTTTTCCAGGTTGACTACTAGAAATCGTATAGAACACTATCGTTTCCAGACCAAGGGATTTACATATTTACATTTACAAGCATTAGAATGAGACAACTTAATAGTTATATCTCCTTTTAACGCACGACTCAGAGCAATCCGACTCGGATACGTTACGTTAGAAGGCTAAGCCGGTAGCAGAGGCAATTTGTTTTTAATCACCCAGAAATAGCAGCTTTGGAATGACGTAAGCGTTAAAAAGAGATATAACTATTAAGTTGTCTCTTTCTAACGCTTTAAAATGTAAATACGTTAATCTTTCGAGCTGGAGACGATAATGTTCTATACGATTTCTCGTCGTTAACTTGTAAAACTTATATAATAATATGATTTATTACTACATTAATGTAATTCCTTATGGAATTATAATTTGACTGGACTGGAAACGACGTTAGCAATGTTACCAGTAAATCACAGAAAATAAATAAAACGACATGTATGTTTGTTTGTATATCTAATAAATATAACTTATGTACAGTGACATGAATTTATAATATAAAAATCAGCTATGTCGCTCTCCTGAGTAAAGAGCACTCGTGGCACGCGCCACCGAGCACGCACACTCACACACGTTCACACACACAGACACACACACACACACAGACACACACACGCACACGATGCGGTTACAGCTCGTCGCGGTCCGGGACCTCCTCCTCCTCCTCCTCCTCCCCGTCGTGCTCGTGCGCGCCGGTGTCGGTGTCGGTGTCGGTGTCGGTGTCGGGCTCGTCCTCGGGCTGCGCGTCGGGCGCGAGGCCGAGCGCGCGCTGCAGCATGCCCTCGACGGTGTCGGCGAACTGGACGGCCTGTCCCTCCTGCAGGATGTACCCGGAGCGCAGCGCGGCCGTGCGGTACAGCGTGTCGGCGGCCCGCAGCGCCTCCGGGTCCTCGGGGTCGTCGCGCACGCGCCGCAGCAGCTCCCTGACGATGGGATGCCGCGGGTTGATCTCCAGCATCTTCTTCTGCGTGAGGTGGTGCTTCCGCTGCGGGTCGTCAGACTTCTGGTGCGCGTTGGAGAGCGCGAGCCGCTCCATGTTCCCGGTCCAGCCGAAGGCGGTGGCGGCGAGCGCGGCCGGGGAGCGCGCCAGCCGCCGCGACACAGCGCAGCGCGTGACCCAGGCGCTGAGCCGGTCCGCGAGCCAGCGCGTCAGCGGCTCGAACTCCTTGCGCTGCTCCTCCAACCGCTCCTTCTGCTGCTCGTCTGCAAGTGCGAGAGAGCGACGCTCGTTCACTTGTTCTTACTCACTCTCACTCAGATCGTGCATTTTACTACTTGTATACTCACTCTCTTCGAGGTCAAAGATTTCCTTAGCGATATTCTGGAACTTGTGTCCGTCGTACTCGGGCAGCGACGAGAGGCAATACTCGTCAACGGCCTCAGTCAAGTACAGTACTTCGTACCCGCGCTTGACCAGTCGCTCTGCGAATGGAGACTTCTCCACCTGTACATATATAGAATCCCTTATAGCACATGATTTTACTGCTAAAATGATAACAAAATCTATATATTTTGTTTCTATATTATTTATGTTTTTACAAATTCTTAATTTTGCTTCTTACTTTTTCTATTACTTGTTAAAATTTTATTCAAGTAAATCTTCAATTAGCCACAAATCAGACCTCGTCCCCAATTGGTATGTGGTCTATATTTAATATTAGGTAATTTTGCATTAAAACAAACGGTCCTTGTACTTCACCCAGCTTTTTAAAAATTGTATTATTTCATTACTGTTTTATTTTTATGAGTTGTTGTATTTTTTATTAAATTATCGTTTCATTTATCTGTACTAACAGAATGGAACAAGAAAAATGATAATACAAGGTTGTCTACAAATGACTTTTTTGTCACAGTGATCGAGTTTCTTTCTGTCCTGTCATTAAATATATCATTATTTCTATCACCTGTCTTTGTTTTCGATAGCAGTTGTCCTGTATACTATTTTAGATACATTTGAAAGTATAATTAACAAGCAGACCTCAGCGCGACTGGAGCCGGCGATGTAGTATATGTGATGCTGATTAGGCTTCATGCGCTTCACATAATCCGCCAGGAAAGTCATCTGGTCCGACTGGGACGAGTGGAAACGAAGTAATTTTGCGAGACGGGAACGGTTGCTCGGGTCCTCCATCACACCTAACTTTATGCTGTAAAATTACATAGTCGGCGTGTACTCACACTATTGAAAAAGTGCATCATATTTGATATCTAAGTATAAAAGAAAGAACGAAGACAAACTCACTTGGTTGAATATTCCTTCCAGAAATGTTCATACTCATCATCGGTGATCTTCTTGAGCATATCGAGCGCCTTGCGTACTAATTTCTTCTTGATGATCTTAATGAGCTTGTGCTGCTGCAGCGTCTCCCTGCTGACGTTGAGGGGCAGGTCGTCGCTGTCGACGATCCCCTGGATGAAGGCGAGGTAGTTGGGCATGAGGTCGTTGAACTCGTCGGTGATGAAGACGCGGCGCACGTACAGCTTTATGTGGTCCGTCTTGGTGCCGTAGCGGTTGAACGAGTCCGCGGGCTGCACGCGCGGCACGAACAGCAGCGCCCGGAACGTCACTTCGCCCTCCGCCACGAAGTGGGCCCTGGTGACAGCGACACTAGTGTCACACACGACACGACACCACACCACACCACACCACACGCTAACACTGGCAGTACTCACTTGGCCAGCGGAGCAGACGAGTCCTTTGTTAGGCTCTTGTAGAACTGCGTGTACTCTTCGTCCGCCACCTCGGAGGGCTTTCGTGTCCAGATCGGCTTGTTGTCATTCATCAGCTCCCAGTCCCACACAGTTTTCTCAGTTTTCTTGGTTTCGGGTTTCTCTTCGGCTGCATCCTCCACCTGGAATAGTTTAACTCTATAATTATTTTGGTCTCACATTGGTACAGAATGTTTTTGGTCAGGATGGCTACAAAATACAGACCTGTGCATCTTCATCTGCATCAGAGTCTTTTGAATCGGATTCCTCCAACGGTTCCTCTACGGTCTCGGTGCGGGATGCCCACAGGTAAATCGGGAAGTTTATGAACTGTGAGTATTTCTTAACAAGATCTCGGATCGTGTCGGGCTGCAGGTAATCAGCCGCCTCCTCCTTGATGTGCAACCTGCCAACAGAATGATTATGATGGTGATCTACCAGGGGAGGAATCAGCGAATTGAAGACTAGTGAAGCGATTACATAAGTGGTGAGTTATTTTTGAAAAATGTATATATGCAGTGCACACTTAAACAGTGACAGAAACTTGGTAATTGATTTAATTTTGTTGGGAGCACCACATTATGCAACACATGCAGTTTTATAATAAATAAAAACAGTTTGAAAGGTTATTTTACTGTGTAGGCTCTCTAGAAAATATAATATGGAGTCAAAATTTTACTACTATTGTGTAGAGATTAAGACGTGGTATAGAATTTAATTGTATTTTTCCTTGAGTGTACAGGGAAGGTTTTAGGTGTGAAGTTCCGTGCGTGTAAAGTAACGTTGGTATACTGACGTGATGTGCGTCCCGCGGCCGAGCGTGTCCCCGCGCGGGTCCGGCGCCACGCTGAAGGCGCTCGCGTCCGACTCCCAGACGTGTTGCGCGTCCGCGTTGTGCTTCGACGCGACCGACACGCGCTCCGCCACCAGGAACGCCGAGTAGAACCCGACGCCGAACTGACCGATCATGTCGTTCATCTCCTGCGCCGCGCCCTGCGACACCCACACACACACACCGCTCACTACACACTCGCATTTACACAAACATCCTGCTGCTACCTGCTGCTACTAGTTACGCGTCCTTCATTACAGCGATACCGACGACCGGGCTATTTTCATCTAAAGCCTCATCATTAAAAGTAATTGACTAATTTCAAAAATTAAAACTATGTATACAGATTTCTCACCTTTTCCGCATCCTGCATTTTGGAAAGGAAGTCGGCGGTACCGGACTTGGCGATGGTGCCGAGATTGTTGATGAGCTCTTCGCGCGTCATGCCGATGCCGGAGTCGATGATGTGAAGGAGCCGTTTCTCGGGCTCCGCCTTGATGCGCACGCTGAGGTCCGGGTTCGCATCCAGCACGTTCCGGTCGGTCAGCGACATCAATCGGATCTTGTCGAGCGCATCCGATCCGTTAGATATTAACTCTCGCAAGAAAATTTCCTTGTTCCTGTAGAGCGAGTTGATGATGAGCTTCATCATCCGGTTCACCTCGGTTTGGAACGTGTAGTTCTGTGCTCGGTCGCGCATCTCCCGCAGCTGCGCCACGCTCAGCCCGTCCGGGGAGATCGCCTCCTCCTCGCGCTGCACGGCCTCCGCGTCTGCAACGCAAACCCCACGCGGGCACGAGGTGAGTCCACACGCGTCCACTCGCGTCCACACGCACGCGCGACGCCTTACTACCGAGCTATCGATCAAACTAAACTAGTCTCTGCAGCGTGAGTACGTGATGCCGTCTCCGGCGAACTCGACGCGACTCGCGCATACTGACGATTCGGTTCACGATGAGGAAAAGCAAACAGGAAGACGCGAGGAGCCCGCACGCGTGCGGCACCCGCGTTCCTTTAAGCTGCGATTCGAGGCCTCGCGCGAGCCGGGACGCTCCTACGTTTCGCTGGTGCGGCCACTCAACTTGCGTGAGTTACTCATTTGTCCGCTACGATACGTGTCACCATACATCAGCCTAAGTTAACAGATTATTATATTGTTTGATGCAGCCCTAACGATAACAGACAAGTTCTACAGTGGTGCGCGAGACTCGCCGGCCGAAGCGGAGGGCGCGGCGCGGGCGATGCGCCTCGTAACGGACAAATTCGAGCGCGGGCCGCGACAACGTTACCCCGAGCCAGTTACGAGCTCGCATGAGTGAGTTCGGACGCACCGAGCGAGACGGCTGCTGTAGGTAAGAGTGAGATGGCAACAGCTGACCGGTGTCTCTGTGTACAGGTACGGGTGGTGGGAGGCGGGGGGCCGCGAGGACCCGCGACTCGACCACCGCATACGAGACTCGCCGTGGCTCAAAGAGAGGTTACGAGTACTTGCAGCAGACAACAAACTCAAGCACAAATAAACATGATATAATATCGTTTTTATTATAGTATATTTTATAAAAGAAAGTCATAGTGGAACATTAAATAAAAATTCAAAACACTAGCCACTTTTCTATTTAAGATATAATTGATCTCAATAATATATCTAATAATCCAATAATTGTATCTAATAATGGGTTATGAAATAGGCAATGTAATTTTCAAGATATAACATAATGAGGAGATAGTGAAAACCCAGCTGAAACATAACATCAATAAATTGTATTGAGTTACAACAAATGTGTTTCTGTACCAAACGGTATCACTTATCACTTGATAAGGTGATAAAGCACTGTGACCATGGAACCAGATTAATGAAGGATTAGGTTCCACGAGAATTAAATATCTTTTTCAAAAATCCATTATAGTAAATAGCTTAAATAAAATGTTTGCTTTCCATATAATTAAAATACCTATACTTAACTGTTTTTATGAAAACATTATTGTAATGATAAAAATGCTGTAAAAACTGACCTGTCCGAGACCCTTCCCGGGAAGCACCATGGTCTATGTCAACAGTGACCTCATCCACAGTAGCACTGGCTGTGCTGTCCTCCTGGCTGTGGCACCAGCCTGTAACAATATACATTGGCTTTTATCACTAGACCAATTAAAGTAATAATAGCAATATTAACTACATTCATCAAATAGATGAATATATTATTTTCACATATTTTTATGTTAATCGTAGATTGGCATTTTCATAATGACTTTTCAGCAACTAAATATGTTTTCCAACTTCATACTTGTCTTATACTGTTCAGAAGTATCTCTTTTCATTGTCTGAATTTAATGAAGTTTTTTTTTATGTACTACCTACCATCTATATTAGTGAATATAAAAAATAGACCAATTGTATTTTAAAAAAGAATACATTAAATATTCTCAAATAGTAGACATCAAACCACTAATAGGATATAGATAGAAAATTAAAAGCAAAATTTCATATATGGTGGCCAATAATCAAATATTGTGTTTGAAGTTTGTATGCTAATTTTAGGTGTAGGAATCAAAAATATCAAGAATGTTCCACTGTGTACTTGCTACTGTGAAAATCCATCTAAAATAGTTGAATAGTGATATTATATTTGTTACATTATTACTATTAACTGAGAAGTACATTGAATACCACACAAAATTTCTGTCTCTATCCAGTCATGCAATACCAAGCTTAGAGGAACTACCCCTTATCAGGTATATGAATGGTTGCAATATCAAGACATGGAAAATAAAGTTATACAAGAGTGCTCCATCTATCATTATAATGTTTTAAATCATATTTTATCACATGGAGAAACCCAACACTCATTGTTTAAGTTGTAAAAGGTTGTATTAAGTGAGATGTCAACCTATTGTAATTAAGTCTTTAGTAAGAATTCTAAATTTATTTATCCAAGTATATGCAATCCAAATTTAAATGAACTTGTATTATTTATGTAGGACCTATGTAAACACCTATATTGTACGTAAACATAAAACTAAATTCATGTCTAAAAATAAAATACAATAAAATTGTTAAAGTTTTCAGTAAATTTTAAATAATATAGTAATTGTTTTGTATTACTTAGCCATGGTTATACTTTTCTAATCAAAATTTCATCTAAATAGATTAATTGTTACAACAAAAAAAAAAAAAAAACAAGAAAAACTTCGGGAATGTTCGAGCCGCGGCGTAGCGGCACGCCGTTCATTTGTTAACAATTACTTTTGATTTACATTGATATAGCTTATAGTAGCCATTTACATATGTATTTAAAAAACAAAAGTAACAAGTTTATTTCAGAAAAACAAATAATCTACAGTAAATTACTAATATAACATAGTAACATGTGATTGCAACGTAGACATTACAGTAACTTACCCGAGAGAAACAGGACGCAGAGTCCTAACACCAAAAAATATTTCATCGCTGGTTCGCCCAACGAACTATTTAGTGAAAAAATGTATACCGGTAACGACTTTTTTTAGCCAGTAATACTTAAAAACTGAATTAAATTAACTTATGAATGCGTTAGTATCACGACCTCAACACATCCATGATAATGAACTTTTGACGCAATGAATATAGGGACTCCCATATTATTGGATCTGAAATTACCATTATGAGTAGCTGGACCAATCACTATAAACCACGCATAAACTTTGACAAATAGATGATAAATAAATACAAATGTCGAAATATCATTGGTGTAAATCTTTTAGTTTTGTTAATATTTGACTTGGCAACCAAACTGGTAATCATTTACTACCACTAATTTTATTTGTCATTGATCAATCAAAAAACGGTCATCAAAATCACGGTCAATCAAAAAAGTTTAATTATATTTGAAGTTCCTTCAGTTATCGTTCTATACAGTACTATTAAGTTAGTGTTGTTTTTTTATTCGTAAAGCTTTTATTTAATGTTTGAATATTGGGAATAATGAAATTATTTTGGTGGGTTTTTACTCACACAAGCAGTTGTTTTATTTTAAAATATAACATATGTTATTTGGCACTACATTGGTTTTAATATTATCATCCTTTTACGTGTTGTGGTATGTTAATTGTGTACAGATGAAGTGAATTGTTAACTATTCTTCAACTATAAGTAAATAATAACAAGGAACATGAATGATAAGTTACCGCAAAAAATCTTTAAAATGTTTTAATAAGAGAGTGTTGTATACAAAATTTTGAATATATTAAGAAGTTAGGCTTAAATGACGTGTATGCAATTGTACAACGATTAAAACCAAAGACGTTTTTTTTCCAGGAGCACAGATTTTTTATAGACTACTAAAATTAGCTTTTGAGTAAGAGTTTTATTTTGTTTATTCCAGTATTTACCTATATAGGCGAATTGTAGGCTGTAAACATAATTATCAAGTTTTCAGTGTATAATGTATAATTGCCTAAAAGAATTACAGCACAGAGTAATCAAAACAAAAATATTATAATGTTACGGTTATCACAGGAATAATATTTAATTATAACAAATATGCCTACGTTATACAAAAACAATCATAGAAAATAATACTGTTTTATACTATTATGATAAATAAGACAGTAAATATTTCATTTCCAGTAACACAAAAAAGTATTTTAATATTTTGTACAATTAATATATCAATATTAGTAACATGGGAAATATTAGCAGGGATGATATCGTATTTTTTTTTTATTGGTCTCTGATAATAAATAAGGTAGTTCGCGGCAGTTAAAAATATATGATCTATAAAATCATAGGTTGTACGTCAAAAATAAGATGTAGGGATCGCAAATTCTTAAAAAAAAGTTCTTGATTTGGTTCGATTGAAATTAATAGAATCGATTCATACGCAAATCAATATGCAACAAATCGGTTCTTCAATAATGTTTTTTTTTCGTTCTTATATTTTCAATATAAAACCAATTATAGAAAACAAAAACATTTTATCATTATAAATATGTGTGGTGTTCAACCTTTTTGTTTGTAACCTTCATTGTAAGTCGATTAGAAAAACAGAAATAAATAGAAGAAATCTTCTCTTGATTATATGAAAATGACGTAGTTTATTTTATTTGTAAGTAATATTAAAGCTTATAAATGTTATTAGAGTGTTATAACACCCTCATATATTTAGATTAAACCTTATTTCTTTGTTTAGTGGGTAAAACATTCAAATAATAGTAAATAATATTATTTCAAAATAGATAAGAATAGAACATTGACTTTTAAGGCTGAAATATTGATTTAATACGTGGATTCAGATGACTGAATCAATTACAAAAAATCAAATTCTATCTTTAAAAAATCGATACTTCAATTGATTGATATCAGATCATCATCCCTAATACGTTGTCATTGCTGTCTATAGTCTAAGTCAATTGTTGTTTTGATTTATGAAGTTTCGACTGTCTTTGAACATGATACTAAAGTTTTTTTATTGATCTAAGTTAAAAAATCAAAAGGTGAAACTTCTAGAATATCAATAAATATTAGAGCAGGTACGACGTAAAAGTATATGCGTTGAGACTATCTTTGAAGCCCCTCATTAGAGATAATGGTGAATGAAAGATGTTCGCCCCGAACCGTGACATCCCGGCGGCGCATCAGGTACCGGCAGAGCGCGTGGCGCGTGCACCACTTCGAGGTGTGGAGCGAGGAGCTGGTGTGCCGCGCGGCCGCAGTGCGCATGCAGGGCTCGGTGCTGGTGTGGGTGGGGGGCACGGGGGAGCCGCGGCTGCAGGAGCTGGGTGTCGCGTTCCCGGAGCAGTCGGGCGCGGCGGTGGGCACGAGCCTGACGGGCGGCGAGGGCTGGCCGGTGTCGCTGGCTCGGCGCCTCACCACGCTGCTGTCGCGCCCGGTGTTTGTATGCTGCGGAGTAGCGTTCGACCGGTTTACGGCTCCTCTCATAGAACGTGGCCTTATAGCCGAAATAAAGAGCAGGCCTGAGTGCTTTTGATAACTGTTACATTGTAGTAAGAATATATAAACTTCAATGGTGAGGACTAATTTGGTGAAGTACCTAATTGAAGAGAGGGTTGATTGAGGGTTAAATAAAATGTAAAGTTTTGGTTTTATTTTGTTATTCAATCATCCTGCTTACCCTAATAGCATCTCTGTCAAAAAGAAAGTCCTGATATGAAACAAACACCTTAGATTTAATTGCATTTATATAGTATCTAGTAAAGATTAGCTAAATTAACACACCCATGAACAAACAATTGTTCAGAAACTAATTTAATATTGTGTTGCTTTATTTTTGTAATTAATACTTTATAGTTATTTTGGTACTATGTTGATGGCCCTAACAAAATTAAAAAATATATTGATACTAAAGCAAAATATAGATAGATATAAAAGGAATCCTAATATTGTAAACTCTATGTAAAGGTACCTTGTAATGGAAGTACTGTCTTAGTTCTAAAGGGCACAAGCATCATCCTAGTGTTTAGAAACATGAAAGTATGCATCATGATTGTAACACACCAACACATTGATTGCCACTTGGACGAAGACAGCACAACCATTACCAAGAACTGAGGTCCATCACCAGCCCGAGAACCGCCTCAGAGACGGACACTACTGGTGTTACACATTTCCACTGCTAGACTCCACCATATTGTTGAATAGTTTTAGTAAATTAATTTAATTGTAATCTTATAATAAATATTAACTTGCAACAGTTCTTGTCTCTTAGCTGAGCCCCACATAATTACATAGTGTTGTTTTCAAGTGAAATCTGGACCTACAATGATGATGCAAAATGATCCACGGTTCTTATTTTGTTGTTACTGTTTTTTGTAAAGAATAAAATAAATAAAGGAACCCCTTTAAATTGAATGTCTGATACACAACAAAATATATGAGTTTTTTATGAATACAGTTTTATTGAAATAAAACTAATTTAAACAGATTTTATCGCGGTTATTTATTTATTTTGATCCCGACGTTTCGAAAGCTTTTCAGCCTTCGTGGTCACGGGGTGGACAGTCCACACAGTTTTATTTCAATGAATAATATTTGTGTAAACATAAGAAATCAATACAGTTTTACTTGTTTGTTTAAGATTCTCTTGTATCTATGTATGAGCACTGTCAAATACCTACTAGACACATTTCTCACTTCTAGTCAAATGATATAAACATTTATAGATACTCCAAAACTGACAATCGAGTTTGAGTCGCAAGGGACTTAACAAATACATAGTGGTCTTAAGAATTAAATACGGGAAGTGTTTCAAGAGTTTTAGTATGTAGGCTTAGAATGTTTAGAACTTGCATCAGATGGATATGCCGGGCCACTGTTATACTATACAATTTGCTTTATTAACCAGGTAGCGTATAGGAACGCCACTTCATGGGACGTGAGTTCGAATCCAACCAACTACAATGAGCTTGAGCTTTCGCTGAAGTAAACATCATGAGGAAACCTCAGAATGGTGGTAAGGCTTTTCTAGCTAGCTACCACCGTCAAGTTGAAAATTTGCCACCAAATACCATTATGTGTGCTCCGGCAGTGGCACTTGAGAGCCAACCCCTCCTCTTGTGTTGTGGGTGGCGGTGATCACTTACCATCAGGAGACATGCTTGTTCATTTGCCCCTATTCCATAAAAAAAAAACATAAATACTAGCAATGAATGATATGCAATACTCACATATGCTGTAGGAAGAAACTTAATAAGCAAACGTATAATCTCAAATTAGAAGAGTTTGATAAAAAAAAATGTGTTTGCCGGTCTGTAGTGACACACTTAGGTCGTTGTGAGGTATACAATCCGGTACGACAGCGGCGACCTCTGATGAATTACTTATATCTTGTTTGGTATTAATTGTTTCTGGATTAGCCATAATTGACCATCACAGTAACTTTTCCATATTAAGATAAAAAATAATAATAGGTGAGTGTGGTTCTCGAGGTTGGTAGAGCTGCGGAAAACAAGAATTGTTGATATAAATCAATGAGTGCGTGACATCACATGATTGGTAGTGCTAATGCCAACTGCTGTAACAATAGGCGGTGGGATGACTATTGTTAGGTATATCCCATCAAAAATATAAATATGTAATGAAAACCAAGTCCAATATTATGATATATGCCTAGGTTGTTGACTTCGATGACAAAAGAAGTGAGATCTAAACGAGTGCCAAGTTCAATGGTCAGTCCTGAAATGTATAACAACAGAATAATTAATAACAAATTAAAATATCATCTCTTCTCACAACTTAGGATAATAAATTGAATCCTAGGCTCTGACTTGGCTAGTTCTGCTGGTAACGGTAGGGTCAAAATGTCGTCAGTTCCAGTTGATTGAGAAACTTTCTCCTCTTTTTGGTCATCATTATGTCCTGACAATTTCATATCTTTTTGACTTGATGTTGTACACTTAGTCATTACTTGATTTGGTATAACTGCCAATATAATTTTGTAGTGTCCTAGATTGTTTTTTTTCTTTTGGTTTCCATTACTAGCCTTTTATTAAAATGATAAACCCTTCAGGTTTTTTGGCTGTCCGACATTCTAGTATATATCGTACATATTATATATCTTACATTTTGATTCAAATAATTATTTTCATTAAATAAAAGATAAATAGTTTCACTTATATAATTATAAAAATCTGGCATCTATTAGGCGATTTCCTAGGCTAGCTCTTCGCAAATCGTTAGCCACCCATTACAAGAAACCAATATAAGTACCTACTTATATTGTACTACTACTACTACTACTACTTATAATTACCTAATTATGTCAATGTTATTGAGCTTAAACAGGTATATCACTACTATGATACTTATAGTTATAATTAGCATAATAATACTGTGTCTATAGAGTTGAAAAATAGGTCTTCAAAATAATAAGAAACATGATTTAAGTTCACGCGAACGAAGTAGTAAGACAAGTAAGTAAACAATGCATGAAACTACAAAAAATATTTTTTTTAGAATAAGCTGACAACCACTATATTAAAAACAGAACAATTTATGGGAATACCAACAAGATCGAATTGCGTTCAACTAAATTGCCTAAGTTTTATTTGTGCTACAACCTGTGATACCTACCTATATCTTATAAGTGGGAAAAATTATGGAAACTTCGTCGTGATTGATGGTCCGTGGACGTATGGCTTCCCTATGCTTGAAGGCCCCGCGGTGCCTGGCATCGGCTAGCCCCTTACAAGTTACGCCACTGGATGTCATTTAAATAAAGTTTTTTAATACAAAACGTATACTTTATTAAGTAGTTATATATACTCTTGTCATTACAGAGGTAAGATAAGACGGCGACTAAAAAATGTTACAACAGTATTAATAAGAAAATACTGAAATGAATTTCGAAATCATATTAATAACTAGTGATCGATTTTGAAAGCTATATTTTTACCATTTAATTATTACACTATTTACACAATTTTAACACAAATTTTACAATTTTACAAAATTATTACACTATTTTAACAACAACTTTAATATATACGGAATAATAAAACAACTATGATAAGAAACGGAGGAGGGTAGTTTATTAACACCGATTGCTATATAGACGCGTCGCGAGCGCGGCTATGAGCTCAGTCGAAACGAGGCATATTCATAGTACGTAGCTGATTTCGGACAGGACTGATAGCGGACAGAGAGAAACACGAGCGGTAAAGGTGAGTGTATACAATTGTCACAAAGACGCCTCCTTAATCATACATCCGTGTCGCAAGTCTCAGACACTGCTCGGTGTTACCTCTATGCCACATCAAACTATTAGTATAAGTAAATGATTATTATTATATGTAAAAGCGATGACAGCTCAGTGGTAGTGTGTACGACTTCGCGTCAAGGGACGTGAGTTCGAATCCAAGGACCTACATTGAGCTTGAGCTTTCGGTGAAGAAAAAAATTGGGAGGAAACCATAGCATGGTGGTAGGGGTGGTTCAAATGCCCGCCTGGCTAGCTACCATCCTCAAGTTGTAAAACTGCCGCCAAATTCCACTAGGTGTGTTCCGGCAGCTATACTTAAGAGCCAGTTCCTCCATAGGTTTAGTGTGTCTACCAACTTGTGGCACATCGTCACTTAAGATCAGGTGAGATTATGGCCATAACGCTAAACCTTAAGTATAAAAAAAAATGAATCTCGAGGGAAATACTTTTAACGGTTCATTACATAAATAATCCCGAATTCCTTTTAATGCAATACATTTTTGAACATTTCTATTAGAAACAATATTTTGTCATTATTATTGACTTATAAAGATAGTGAAGTAGAAACGTCGGAAGGTAAAGTAGATGATTTGAATTAGCAAATTACTTATTAGCTGAACAAATAGGTACTTTAGAGAGGCTTTCATTTGATTTCTTTCGTAGGAAAACAATGCTAGTCTATTGGCTCCGCACTTTATGGATTGTTGGGGACAAAAAGACATTTATTTTTATACGTACAGTTTGTAATTAGTTTACGTGTTATATATTTTTTATTACCTATGTTGTTAACTGTCCGACCGAGGAAATTTCCTACATCCAAACACATCAAGATTTTTTTCAAGTCAAAAAAATTTGCGTTCCATTATTAATCCTAAGTAGGTAGTTAAAAATAGAGTGTATAATGTTACGAAATATATAGATACTAGCTGTGCCCGCGACTTCTTTCGCGTAGAACTTAAAACCACTTAAGTACTTCTTTTCTTAATAGAAAGTGACCAGAGTCCTTTTTTGTATCACTGGCAATGTAAATGCAAATTTTATGATGATCAGTAGAGCAGTTAACAAATATACTATCTGTTGCCCGCGACTCCATCTATATAGAATTACTACTTTAAGTAGTCTACTACCCCAACCTTAAATCAATCTCATCTTTACATTTTACCTTATCAATTTATTCGACAAACTACCCTAGAAGATAAGTTGAGTGGTGTTTTTCCCTTATTTCCTAACCTACACGTTCATATAACATGCTATTAGAGAAGTTTTTTTTCTTCGTAAAGTTATCTGCTTTATGTTTACGTTCGTAAAATTCATTCGTAGGTTTAATCTTAAACAATAATCGGAGTATAATTTTGATCCGATAAGATCAAAAAATTTTTTTAGAAGTCTTAGCCTAAGGTTAGCGCATTCAAAAAACTTTTCCTCTTTATAATATGACAGCTGTGCCCGCAACATCATTCGAGTGGAACTAAAAATTAATTAAATACTTCTTTTTTGAACAAAAACTGCCTAAGTGACCAGTGTCTGCTTCTGTAGCATTGGCAACGTGTATGTAATATTTCATAATGATCAGTCGAGCAGCTAATAAATATACTATCTGGCGCTCACGACTATTTATATCTAATAATAATCTTACCTAATGTTAAGTGATGATGCCGGCCAAGATGGTGGAATCTGTCCAGTACCTTCAGTACATACAACCACTGTTGCACAACAACAACAACAGTATCCTTTCCCGTACCCTGACAATGTATATGCAAAATTTCATACTGATCATCGGAACAGTTAACAATATACCCTAAAAGATAACCAAATCGAATGTTGAATATTTTCTTTCAATGTTTCCTAACCTATGCTTTATAAAAGAAAAAGTGTTGAGACGCTGTGATATTAGACTAAATAATTTTACAACTTTATATTTAATCCTGTTTATAATTACATTATTGTTATTTTGATTACTACTTCATTACTAGACCTATTTTTTCAATTAGTGACGAAACCAAATTATTATTGAGTTTTCACTGACATATATTCAAATTGCTAAATTGTTAAAAAAAAATACTATATTGTCGTGCTGTTGTTACTGGTTTCTAATAGTTGTTGTATCCTTTGTTATCCTAATATTGTATCCCAAAGTAAAGCTATTATATTTTCTAATATACTTATGCTATCAATCTATTCTATTGGCCCTCGGCAGCTCAAAAAGTTATTAGAATGTAGTATAAGTATTAACCACACTAACATAGCTTGAGAGTCAAATAACGTAAATATTTAAAATTAAAGCAAAACAATGAACTAATAGATGTAACCATCCACATAAGATACCGGATTGACTAATAATAAGTAACATTTAATAACTAATTATTAGGAATAATCTAAATGAGCTGTAATTGTGACACCAAACAAACACAAAATATCGAATTAATTAACCTACTGTACTAAATACGTTGAATTGGAATTATGAACACCAAATATTGTATTAGTAAATAAATAAAAAAAGCTCTTGTATTATGTGCGAGGTGTTTGGGGAATTAAAAATAAAACCTATGCATTCAAATAACATTTATATTGGGCGATGTTTTTCTTCATAAAATTATTTGGATTATGAAGTAACTTTGCTTCGTAAGGATTAATATGCCAAATGTGAAAATAGTGATCATATATCGGTTTATAATATTCAATACTTTTTGTCACAAAATATCTCATTGTGGATTATGTATAACAGATAGGCATTATGCTACTGCAAACTTTTTTGTAGATCTATTAAGGAGTAATATTTATGTTCTACATTGTTTGTTGGTTTCTTGGATTAGCACGATCATACAAGCAGATTTTCAAAGGACTGATTCAAAATGTATTGAAAAATACTGGTTGGCGTGCGGTATCACAAGGACCAATGCGACTCTATTAATGTTAAGATTCATTGAACCGACCGCGATCCTATATAACGCCTTGTGTTACTGTTATACAATGAGGTTTACGTAAAATTGATATTTAGTGTAATCTAAATTAGATAGTAAGCCAAATGAGGAAATAAGGAGTATAGGAAACTATTATACGAATGTAATGTACATGCGTATAACTTTTTTATTTTATTTTTCTCTATCTCTGTACTTTCTCTTTCTACGTGCTCCACTCTGAAACTACTGAACATAATTATGTTGGTCAAATTTGACACGATGATAACTAATTAAATATAACATACTTTTTATTCTACAAAACGTACCAGGAAATAAAAGTTTATATTTGGTAGTCTATGAATAATTTGGATGTTCTATGTCCAAGGCCTGATAACGTAACGAAAAACATAAGCCTTATTTTAGTTCAAACCACATATATAAAGTAGATGTTAGCGTTAAAAAATATCATTAAACTTCAATTTAGCCGATCGAGGACATTCAAGAGACTGTCCTCATAAAATATTTTCATATAATTTTAAGAAAGAACATATTGTGCCCGCATTTTTACCTTTCAATAATTCTGTGCTTCTATTTGTGATAGCTAGATGTTAATTAACCAAAGGACTTCTTTAAATATTGCGCTATTAAATGCAACATAAAAATTTTAAGTATTCAGAAACACTTGTAAGTAGTGAACAGTGTGATCTTTTAATTAAATTGAAGAGTAACAAATAAGATTTTGGATTAAAATTTAATGCCCAAGATGATTAAGATTTTTTTTAGATAACATTCATATCATGTCGATAAAACACCTTAGCAAATTAGGTATAATTAATAACAAAATGTTTTTAATAAAAATGATTCTTGTAAGTACATCAGCCATCAGGTGTAAAGAATATCAATTTGATTGCACGGTTAGTTCAGGGGCTTAAGCAGTCGACTTTGTACTGACGCAACGCTAAACTATTGCAAGTTCAAATACTAAATATGACAATTCCTTTTGTACAAATTATTTTTCAGTGTGGCTGTTACTTTATTTTTGTTGTTTATTGTTATTTTCGCATATATTAACGTAATTTCCTACAAAGGCAGATATCACAATAACAAAGCTTTATATTTCTTGGTGCGTCATGTATTTTGAATCTGTGATGTTTCCTAAGTTACTCATTTTAATTGAATACTATAAACTGAAAATTCGGTATTAATTCAAGTTTCCTAATGATGAATAAATTCATTTACATAAGGATTAATACCATTTTTAATAAAACATCTTCGAAAATTCAGTGTTGTTATGGAACGAAATTGTGAAACTTATAAATTGTTATTGTAAGTAAACCAGAAAAGATTTTTAGAGCTTTTAAAAAGAAATGTTTCTCATATATATAATATAGGCAGCGCACGCGAAGAAAGCCTCCAGAAATATTTGTTTTTCCGCTTTTGTCACTTTTAACAATATTGCTTTGCTGGTTTAAGTACTATCGCGATTTTATACAGCCTATGGCCTTCCTCTAAGATAAGTCTATGAAATACAAAAATATTTTTTAAAAGCCGACTGGTTGTTTCTAAGTTTAGCGCGAAACAAACAAACAAACAAACTTTTGCGCTTCATAATATTGGTATATAATATATAGATATAGTATATGTATATTAAATGGACTGAAGTACACAGGTAGGTACCACCTGAGCTGAGCAGCGTTTCGTGCTTTTATCAGAACAGACAAAATTGACCAACATTTTTCAGCTTGCAATTAATTAAAAAAGCCTTATTAACAAGAGTGGGTAAGCATAAGTTAAACGGATATCGGAGTCTAAGCTGTATTAGTTACAATAGCGATACAGTCCTTGGAGGTTGCGTTCACAATCGTTATATTTTACAGCAGAGCTTCTGTGATTTTTACATAATCAATGATAGTATATTTCGAAATGATCTTGACAGAATTAACTGATTGCGATGAAACATAAACTCCAAGTTGCGTTTATTTTTTACGTATAATAGTCTTCAAATTCTCAAAATGCTGAAAATGTGTTCTGTTGTTTATTCTTTAACACCGAGTTTATTTACATTTTTTATTTATAGTTGTTTTCATTAAATTTGAAGTGCTATTTAATACATCTCTTAACAATATCTATACCTATCTATACTAATATTATAAAGCAGAATAGTTTGTTTGTTTGTTTGAACGCGCTAATTTTAGAAAGTACCAATTTGATTTCAAAAAGTATATTTTTATTTGATAGAATAATAATAGAGAAAGACTTAGGGCTGTTTAATATCACGCTACTACAAATAGGGGCAAAGCAGTACGGAAAAAAGTTACCAAAACGGTAAAAAAATATTAAATATATTTTTTAGTCGCACGCAAACGAAGTCCCGGACGCAGTTAGTACAATATTAGTACTAGTTATTCGTTACATATTTAGCTATCCGATGGGTAAGATGTAGGTAATGAATGATATTGTATTTATTTGTGTAGTGCGAGCGTTGTCCGCCAGCGCTCGGCTCACCAACTAGTTGACAGGGAGAGGGGCAGCTGCTCTCCGTGCCTTGAGGTACACGACTCCGCCCTCGGGTGAGGTACATGCCATATTTATATTACAAAGTTAAGGCGATAATGACACTGTTAGATTAAAGAAATAGTTAATTTTCCAAAATATGCCTTTATATTTGACGGACAATGTCTTACTGACGCCAAGTTATTTTATAAGTACTTATAGGAGAGCCAGTGCTGATGTTTTACAAGTGACGAAGTCAAGATTTTATGGATTATGTTCGTTCGTTTTAAGGATTTTTTGTAAATATTGGAAGGCCAGAGTACGATGGTATTCACACGTTCATCATGGATCCAAATCTATAAATAAAATAAAGGCAGTAAAATAAAAATAATTGAATAGGTATCTGTCTATATATCTACCTGTACATAAAAACATGTAAATAGTAATTAAGCATAGGTGATTAAAAATAAAGTTATACCATCTTATCAAGGTGTCTTTTGAACGCATTTATTGTACTTATTTATCTCAATAACACCTGTTTCACCTCTTGACCGTGACGAGCGCTACGTGCTCGCCGATAGGTATATTGTAAGTAGGTATTTAGGTAGACTGTGAGTATACTACAGGTGCTATGTGCATAGAATAATGAAAACATGTTAATCTAGATGCCGAGAGACGGGGCGAGGGGCCGCGCCGGTACCCGAGCACACAGTAGCCGCGTCGCGTAAAAACATTTATCGGGCGGGCTCCGCCTCCCGGTCCGCCCGACGCACACCGAGACGAGCGCGCACCTGGGCGGGGGCGGAGCGCGCGCCGCCCGGACGAGGCGGCGAGTGGGGCGGAGGCCGGGGCGGAGGCGGCGGCGGCGGCGGCGGCGGCGCGGCAGTAACGCGCGGCGCGCCGTTCCGAGCGTGTCTTCCGCGTGTGTGGCGCTCCGAGTGCGGTCCGGGGCTCTCGCGAGTGTCTGTGCTAGTGCTGTGGCTAGCGGGTTCCGGCTCGACCCTGACCGTGCGCTGCGCCCGCCCGCGCGCGGGACTCTGCTCACAGCGTGCGGACTCCTTCCTTAGTTCTTATTTGTAGGTAGCCTTGCAGACTTTACTTACCTAATTGGATTATAATTACTAAGTTAATAGAATCACACCCGTCCGACGGCTCGGTGTCCCTGAGCTATATTAGATAGCTGACCTCGAGTCACGAGTTCACCCATGCAAATGTTGTTAGTGACTCAACACAAGTGACCCAACTTTGTAGAAATATATTCGAATGCAAGTGAATAGTGTAGTCGTAGGGTTTTTCCGTCGCATAGAGTCTGTCGAGGTGCTTGCTGCTGGTTGCTGCGGACGGTCGAACACGGCCGGCGGCCTCTGCGGATTAGACACAAATTTTCATTTTAACTTTTATTATAACGGAATTAAGTGTATACTTATACTAATTGATGATTTTCTTCAATGTCCCGTACGTCGTTAATACTATATTGATAGTTACATAGTACTTTAGTGTCTGAAGTTATGTTTATATTCTCCATATCGTATTACTTGTTTCTGATTTTTCGAAAGCAAACAAAGACTGTTTCTTGAGCCGCGAAAACTTATTTTAATTTCAAATAATAATGAAAGTAAAAGATCTGTTTTTCATAAAAAATAATAACTATTAGGTGTTTATTTCGATTGGGTTCCAGAACTATCCGAGTGTCTATCAGTGTCTCAAAATTACGTAAACTCTTCGCGCGGTATAACGGTGTTCACGTTATTGTTTTTATATCGGTTTGAAACGATAATAGTTCAGTGATAGTGTGTACCACTTCGCGTCAAGGGACGTGACTTCGAATCCACGCCACCTACAATGAGATTGAGTTTTCGGTGAAGGAATCCATCGTGAGGAAAACATAGCATCGTGGTAGGGCAACTTTAATGCCCGCTTGCCTAGCAACCACCCTCAAATTGAAAATTTGCCGCCAATTACGAATCCATTTAAAATAGAACTATGCTCCTAAATAAGAAAAATCGTGAATAGATCAGGATACATAGTATAGCCATACTCTGGGGTACGCATACGCGTTTACCCCGGCGCTACGTGCTGCCGAGGCGGCGGAGCTCTAACTAGAAAGAAAAGAAATATCTTAAAAACGTCATCATATAAAAGTTGTCAATGTGGAATGAAAAACAAAGTATTTCAACCTTTTCGTCGTTTCACTCGGATCAAACTTATTATAACGTCTATAGATATAAGTACGTATACGCGTGGTCTACATTTAGCACCACAATTTATGTGTTCTGTTATGATAAAGGTAATTAAAATCTAAAATACTATACACCATTTTTATGCCTGCAAAGGTAGGACACTGTCACAGTTTCTGTAAGCATCCCGTTCATCGAGAATAACCGTAAAGAAACTCGGTTGTATTCATTTGTTAGATAATTGTTATAACCATCCTATAGATATTATATACTAATCACATTTTGACAGTAAAAGTTACTCTCCATAGCTTTCCTTAGATTCATTATCTGGTAGATCGGTTGTAGATACACTTTGTAAGACTATTCTATACTATACATCTATACATCTTTGGTTTCTTCTACTTTCATAAGCACTTTTATACATGTTCTTCGGTTACGGGTACTTTTGACCTGGCCTTTCTTCAGCAAGGCATACAATAAGTTGTACAAAGTTATACAATCTAACACTGACTTTTATTGTTCTTACTGAATTTAAGTGAGGGTACAATGAAGTTGTTTTCATTTTCATATAGCAATTCAACCAGGGTTTTCAAGTTACAACATACGCGAGTTAAATTGTTGGGAGGCAGTAAGTAAAGTTCCAAAATGTGTTAAACTTGTTCTTTAGTGACTTACGAGACCCCGTGGTGTGGATTGCTTGTAGTAGGTGGCGACCCACGTACTTTGAATTCAGTTAGTTGTCATCTTGTGGTTTTTACGAGTTGCATTGTGTAGGCAGGTATGTAGATATGTTGATAGTGGTCGAGTTCGCTGAACAGTACGGCCGACGGTGACCATCCTAACCAATAATTGCATAAAGAAATCAAAAGGCGACTCAGAAAATTTAACTAAGCTGTTAATACGGAAAGGTTAGTTTATGAGAATTTTTTGAGCTGTAATCTTTGGAACTAATGATTTGGTTCTAGGAATTCTTTGACTTATGTAAGTTTCAAGTAGCTAGTTGAAGTTATATTTCATTGTTATAAGTATTATAGCTATCTATTGCAATCTCTTCGACGGGTCGGGACGCGATACGTAATGGTGCGTCGCGCGTCGCGTCGGCTCCCTCAATATCACAACCATTAAACACTTAAAGGAAACAACACTTTGTTCATTTTATAATAAATTATATTCTTTATTACTATTAGGTACAACGTTTTATTTATTTAACTCGCTATGTTACGCGGTGTGTTTAATTTACTCAAATATTCTGAGTAGATTTTTACAATTTTTAGTTAAAATTTAGAATACCTACTTTATATAGCTAGGATTACTGTATCTTCAACATGCGATGTGCCGGTGTAACCATTGCGCCATAGTTCCATTTTGACCGATTTCTCCATGATTCCCATGAAGTTGAATTCCACACAAGACATTTTAGGTATTTGCGAGATCGACTATTAATTGCTCTTAGTTTCGTTATTACTTTTGTGTTTATAAAATCATTTACACTTGACATTAGCGTAATTCCCTACGTAGGTAGACGGCACAATAAATAAGGAATAAATATAAAATAAACTAAAAACAAATTGACTGTAATTAAGAATTAGGGCAGAGTAGGGCTAAAAGTTATTTTTAACAGTTAAATCATGTGAAATATAGTTTATATTGTAATTCAGTTTCACAAATATATTCTATGTTGATTAACTCCACCGTTTTATGTGGATGTGTGGATGCTCTGATGTTTTTCTTATAAATTTTTATATAGGTATCTACGAAACAAAGTAGGTAACAATTTTCCACTTTTTGAGGCTAGTTATATACAAGCAGAAGTAATTGTTAAAAGGCAAACATACCTATGTAGTTAAAAAAATAAAGAAAACTAACTAAATTAATGTAAAATATCTATGAATAAACTAAAAAATATTTATTAAATTTTAAGAGTAGTAAGTATCTCCCATACAATATATCTGTAGATACATGTATATGTACGTATGTATATGTAATCTGTAGATTCTAATAAAACCATAAACATATGTAAATATTTTTATACCTATATTATTAACTCCATATCGATCAGGTCAGATGATTAGGTATAAAGGATAAGTTAATAATAGATTGAGAATTTCAGTCATTATTTATATGCGATAAAACATTAATGTCATTGACAATATTTCATTTTAAATTAATCGATATTTTATAATAAACATGTTCAACTTAATTATTAATTTTATTAATGCAACATTTTTGTAGCTACATAGCCCTTAGTATATTACCGCAGATTTTAATAATGAAATTGTACACCGAATTATATTAAATTCTAGTATTCTGCCGCCAATGTGTATGTGCCTGCTGTCTCGAGCAGATATCTATCGGTATGTTCCGGTAGTTGCACTTGAGAGCTAATCCCTCCACTACGCTTAGCGGGTACACTATCTTAGGCCACATCGACACTTGACACCAGGTGAGGTTGTACCCATAACGCTAAACCTATAAAGTATACAGATATTATATGAACCGCGTAAAATAATTTGAAATTAAAAAATACGGATTGGTTTAAGCAAAATAAAGAAACAGTAAAATACGCCTACGAGTTATAGAAATCACGCAAACCGAGTCGCATCTATTTCGAAATGAAGTAAGAGATTGCTGTAGAATGCACTTACGAGTGGTGTTATTCCGTCTAGGAATATTATTTTGTGTCTTTCGCTATATTATAAAATTAGCTGTGCCCGCTAACTTCGTTTCCGTGCAACTAAAGTTTTATTTAATGATTTTTCTGTGTTTTTGTAATCTTTTTAAATACAGCTTTTACTTATATTGGTGGTAGCCCGATGTTGAAGATGATTGTGGGAAGATTCATCCGCGATAAAATTGTTCTGGATGTAGAATTACTTTTATACAAACTCGTAGCTTTAGTGTTGAAGGTAACGCACACTAACCCTGAGCTCTACACGGCAGTTCTAGCACTCCTTAACCGCATTACCTTGTTTCTTCCGTTTCTCATAAATCGATCAGTCCGGTGCGCCGGGAATACAAAAACCATATAATTAAACTATAGTTATACTTGCAACTTCATTTGCGATTTTTCCTGTGCTAGATTATAAATCCGGTTCTTAGTGAATGTTTTTCTTTCTCCTTATTTATGTTTGGGTTTCACTCACAAATTGACCGTGTCACCTCAGTAATCACCTTCAAAGTACAGTGTTTTCGGTTTAAAGTTGAAACAACTAATTATATATAACCCTTTAGAATAACACACATAAATTGTCAAATATGTAGTCAATCGGGTAAAAAGTTTTATAGATCTGTTGATAAGTGAATAGAGTTTGCTATGTGTGTATGGATATATTATCTCGATGCGAAATATCCGGAAATTTAAGATATGTAATCGTTATATTGAGAGATTACACACGAACGGATTCCTACACATCTTAATGCAGCTGAGAATACAGAAAGATATTTGCTACGGGCTCGGCTTCACTTCCACCTTCGCTCTTTATGTTGCATGGTTATTGAATTACTAAATATGTTTTTACAATAATCGATACAAGTTCTACATCATGTTGTATATAAATTATAAACAACACGCCGCGGCATGACAACGGGTACCGAGGGACATACCCATCGCGATACCTCAGAACTTCATGGCGTCGCCTCAACTTTACTATACAAATAATAATAAAAACAATAAATAGTAGTATTTCGTATTTTACCACTAATTAAATAAGATTAAGGTCACGAAAGTGCACAAGCTAGGCGACACATAAACTTGTATTTGGTCGAGTCACTTCAGTCTCACTGCGGCCACAACTCTACCTCGGAGATACTACATATTGACAAATTTTCGTGTTTATCGTTTTCTAATTTAAACACATACAATTTTATATACATATACAGTTTGCAATTCAATCACAGCCTGCACACTGAGGTACGTTATCGAACAAAGGGTATTACATCGAATTCGAAGAAGTTAATTTATTGCCAAATTTTATCGTTTATTCCTTAACCCGAGGAATATTTTTCGTTTTATGTGATAAAATTATCTTATATGTCGATCTATAACATCAGTTGAAATCTCGTCAAGTTTAATTAAAACTTATGCAGTAGTTCAGAGTGAAGCGTGAATTAAAAAAAAAATTTTTTAGGTTTCTTACACGGATAACGAAGTATACTCCAATTATAATGATTAAACAAATGCAGATTTTGATTAAAATAGGTTTATTATTTGTATCGTGAGTACAGAGTATGTGTTGTGCCAACATTCTTAATGGGTGATTAAGTTTACTAATTGTAGTGGATTTAATTCTCAGCGCCGAGTAGGTAATTCTAAGCAATACTTTAATAAACAGACGTATGTCGTTAGGGTATCTTTTATTTATGAGATATCCTTATATGTGTGCGGGTGCCGGGTGCCGGGTGCCGAGTGCCGGGTGCCTGCGCGCACCGCGCCGAGACAAGTTTCCTCTACACCTTTGAAGGAGTTTTATATTTGTTCTCGGGAGGTCATTTCTTACCTCGTAAAGTGATTTACCGCAATTATCTAACATTAAATTATAAATCCGACAGTTCGGAGTTTCATTTAATTTATATAATTCAATTGAATTAATGAAATTCGCACAGAACGAATTCGCATATCGAATTCTGCGAAAAACTAAAAAGCGTGTAAGAGAATCGAATCTAGGAATAGTTTTGTATTAAAAATCTTTTGATAATGAATCCTGAATATATTTTGTAGTCATTTCCCTTGGCAGTGGCTGTAAAAGATGAGTATAACTCTGTTTTACATAAAATAAGTACTGAAACTAATAAGAGAATAACGAATATTGAAAGTCAACATTCATTAAGATACTATTTGTACCATAATTGCGTTGTGTCGTTGTGTCATACAGAGCTTGTATCGCTGTACAATATTATTTTTGATACGTTATTTATGACACTGCAATCTCATAGAGATATGAATCATAGTTCAGGATGTTACTAAAGTTGTCAGCTGTAGAATAGAGAAAATTTTATTTAAATTCGTCATAAATTTCACTTAGTACAACTAATTTACTTTAAACCCAATTGGAGATAAACTTTAGTTTTAGGGGAAAAGCCTTTCATATTCTATCTATAATATTTTTAATTACCATGTCAAATATCATTTAAATCTTTTTGGGTAGTATCAAAGTGAACCGCGGATAGCCAAAAAAGTATATTCAATTATTATATTTTAGAAACATGACCCCATTTTCTTTTTATTTATGTATATAGATTCCATTCATTAAGGTATTTATACTAGATATTGTAGGATTGTCTTCGAATACGGAGTACAAAATTGTTAAATATTGGTAGACAAAGCTAATCGTTTCGAAGTGTTCATTACCTGTTAACCCGGCGAGTGGAGGTGAGTTGGACACGTACTGATCATTTTAACTATCGGTTTAATTTAATACCGTGGTTTTTTGTCAGCTACCTTTTGAACTGATTTTTAATCTGATATTTTGTTTTCTTATGCTGCTAAATTCTATATTGTCGGCGCAAGTACTTTTGCGATGCTGAATATAGACTTCAAACTTTTCTCGTTTTGCTTGTCGAACCGATAGGGCTTGACATTTGTCATCGTAGGCGATTATCAGGTATTCTATCGTATTACTAGTTTACGTCGACGCTGCTTTCGCACCGACATCCTGGGTCAATGGCGTATGAAGTGTCTTTAAAGTAGCCCTGTGTGAATGTGTTCCTGGCATTTATATCGGAATGTCATTGCGTCTGACCAACGTAATTTATTGATGAAATTACTTAACTATTTGTCGAGATTCCACCATAGAGGCTCACGGCCCGCTCTATAATGTCATCGAGACGGTGTAAATGCACACTCTCAATGCATCAAAGGTTTAAGTAGGTACATGACCGGAAAACATAATTAACGTCTGATTGATCTGCTTATGCTAGAAAATTAGAAGTCATTACTGAATGGGTTCGTATGGATATAATTTTAGGTTAGCAGGTTTATGGCATTAATCAGTTTAATGATCAAGTAAATATACTATTGTCTATAATGTAGAAATAACATTTAATTAAAGTGTGTGTTGCAAACTTTTAATCTGTTATCTCTTTTAAAACCTTTACTGTATCGTTTATTTATGTGCGTGGCAAGTGATATTGACGAGTGCAGTATATTCCTGGAAGGGGCAAGACACGTCCATTACTTAGATGAGCCAGTTCATTTCCTGTTATTATGTTGTAGCAACTCGTGGAGCTCGGCCGGTCGCACGTCGCACGTCGCACGTCGCACGTCGCACAACTGTGCCTTTACATGAAAATTACTTTTGACGTCCGATAGAAATTATTTATCTATCTTATTGAAAGTGTAATTCTTTTTAATTTTTTTATTATAATATTATCATTAACACTCTGGGCTTAGTTCTATTACAGTTTTCATATTTAGTTTTTTTTAGAAGTCACAGTTATGTAAACATGAGTAGAGTAATTTTCAAGGTTCGAAAATATTTTATTAACATGTCACGTTTTAAAACAAACCTATTTGAGTTTTGTTAGTAAATATTGTGAAATGTATACCAGTAAAAAGGTATACATTAGAAATCGAGCATTAAATAATAAAATCGGGAGATAAAAAGTATCTCAACTAAATTATACCATAATTGTTAATGAATGTTTAAGGAATTTTTATGAAAGTAGAAACAATTTCCCATAATTTATTTTTGTTTTTAGCTGAAAAAAATGACCATCATTCATAAATGAAAACTTTTTAACGAATATTTATCTATAGCTAAAGTATGTATCTACCTGGTGTATGTATATGTATATGCTATTCGTTATGAATTATTTATATTATGTTATTCTATATATACTTTTTTCACTAATTATTTTATTTGATTTTGCCCTACCTAAAATGGTAGTATATATTTTCACTACTGGTTAGCTAGAAGAAAATGCCATATGGCGTTAAGCTCGCCAGTATACATATTAAAAGTGCAATCAAGTATTCATGCATTTTTTAAATTCAGGTAAACATACACACACACATACGTATATATATATATACATATTTGTATATATATATATATATATATATATTTTAAACACGTTTTCAGTGTTTTTCTCCACCCCAAAAGTGCACACTGTGTTCAATAATATTTTCGCTTCAAAAAGAAAACGTAAATTGTTTGACAAACAGAGTATAAATAAGTTTTGAATTGCTTTGTCTTTGGCTATTTATATATAAGTGGCTACTTGATAGCGAGAGATATTCGATTGAGCAGTGAAATGGCAATATGGGCGGTCGTTAAATCACTGTTGTTCGATGTGGAATCTCATTGTGAGCTGATCTAAAAGTATCGACGCGTTCAAATCTGCTCGACGTTTTCTATTATTGTTATTTATCGAAAGTCCAACGCAACATTACTATTTTATAGTTAAGGTTTAGCGTTACGACTACAATTTCACTTGATCTTAAGTGAGGATACGGCCAAACTGGTGAACACGCTAAACCTGTAGAGATACTGTTTCTCAAGTGCAACTGTCAGAATATACTTATTGGTATTTGCCGGTGGAATTCAACTTGAGGATGGTAGCTAGCCTGGCGGGCAATAGAAAAACCTCTACCACTATAATATGTTCTCCTCACGATGTTTTCCTTTATCGAAAGCTCAAGCTCATTGCAGGTGGATTCGAACTAACGTCCCTTGACGTGGAGTCCGTACACACTATCACTGAGCTATCATCGCTTCAGAACTATTTATTTATCATAAATTCAGCTGTTAAGAATGTCATTTAGTTTGAATAGAAAAAATCTACAATATGAATAATTCGATTGTCATTATTGCGTAACAAATTAAGGGAACAAACGAGCTATATATATATGTTTTTACTATATACCTATACTTGTTAATAAATACGTTTTAGATATAGCACCGACTATTATAAATGTAAATACGTATAGTAAAACAGTGAATAGATTATTTCTAGAAATTTTTAATCTGTGTGTACTTTCTTATCTATATAGAAGTCAAAAATATTTTTTTTTTCGTTTTTCTGTCTACTTGTACGCGCACATTACTCTGAAATTACTGAGTAGATTGTGATAACATTTTATAGGGTAATAAGTAATATTATGTATCAATACACAACATAAACTTTTTAGCCCACAAATGATAGGTTCCTCCGGGGTAAGAGATGAAAATAAATTTTTTTGTTGTAATTAAACTTTTTGACGTAAACGATATATTTCCATAGTGGACAAGATAACTAAAAACAAAGGTAATCTGTCGTCTCTATGTTATTGGAGTCATTAAAATAGTGTATCCAAAACGAATTATTTTGTTGCGATGGAAAGTTTATAAACGCAGTGGTTGTGTCTATTGTATTAACTATTCATAAACGTTTGTTTTTATGTGTGTTAGTACCTAATTTGTGATAGATAACTTATACCTAATGTATGTTTTGTACGTTATTTGTAAATAATCTAGCATCCAATAATTAATAATTTATTTACATAATTATAACAGTGTGATAGAATTTAATTTCGTTGATATAAAAATGAATGTTCGTATTTATATCAACGCGAAATACTGCAACAGCGTTCGATCGATCCCCATGCAAATTTTCACGTACGTCATGGACAAGGTTTTTATGGTATCTTTGAGTGGGGTAGGTGACGCTGTGCTCAGGTTGTCGACTAACGGAAATGGTACAACCACTTCTACCAGAACAGCTTTTATTTATAGTTATAGTTTCCAAGTTACCTAAGCAGTTTTCTAAAATTGTATAAGTTAGTTAAAACCTTTTTTTAAATCGAAAAAGTCTTTTAATGTAAATATTAAGCAGTTTGTCGGTTTTATTTATTTTTCAACGAGAAACAATTGTCTGTGTATTTTATTACATGTTGTCATTTGACATCGTGAAAAGAGATACTTTGGTCAGTAAGGACGACGCAATCAACGTGAAGTACTAACAATTTTAATACGTAATTAAATATGATTTTTCAATACTTGAGACGGTTGAGGATTGTATGGGATGAAGACGAATATCTTGAAAAACGATGGGGGTCATTACGTAAAGATAGGAGAGTATACTGCAAAAACCATTAAATGACATATCGCTAGTTGCTCGAAAGTTTCCAGTTAAGGCAACAAGCGGCCAAATTAAACTACCAGAAGAAGATTAGATGAGATAACTTTTTACGGTTACCGATAGTAGTTAAGATTCCAGTTGTATAAAAACTACAATGAAAGCCATGTTCAACACGACATATTCTTCAATAGCTTAGTAAAATTCAAAGGTTTAATTACATAACTGGTTGATGCTACTTCTCCAATTTTTACTAGGGTTTTTGTTTTGTTTTGTTTTGTGTACATTTACGTTCAAAATGCTTTAAAATATTATAATTTCTGTAAAAAATATTACAATTTTGTATTCTGTATTCTGTTCATGTTCACTCATAATAAAAGTTCCTAAATTTGTAAGTTGTGCACTAATGTCATAGGGTATGGGATTTAAAATGATATCTAGAATTAATTCGTTTTTGTATTTAATCTCATATCTGTATCAGGGCCTTGTAAAAAAAAAAAAAAAAAAAAAATACAAAATCTGGAGTAAAAGTTATTATAATATTTTATTTTTAATTAACATCACCAATATGTCGTGTTCCTATTAGAACAGTGAGCATGAACAATGACTTTAGAAATTTATCTACTGTAATGAGTGTACAATTATTTCACTCTAGATGTATTCACTTATAATAATAATCATTTACTAATACTAATAGTTCCGTTAATACAAATACCCAAATACATCATTATTTACAACTATAAACGTGTTCTTAATATTGTTAGAAATCATATGCCTAGTAGCTGTGGCAGAGAGGATATACACCGAGCAGTGTCCGAGACTTGCGACACGGATGTAGGTTCAGGGGTGCCTGTGTCGACGATTGTAATCACTCTCCTTCACTGCTCGTGTGTCTATCTCTGTCCAGTATAAAGTATTCCCGATAATGGTTCATAACATAAATATAATAACAGTGTCAATAATAGAGAAATATAAATCTTACGTCCCTCCAGTGATGTTCCAGCTAGTACGATGAATATGCCTCGAGTGGCTCGCTTAGACTGAACGCATGGCCGCACTTTTGTTGCGCCTATACAGCAATTAATAAACTACCCTCTTCTGTTACTTATCATAGTTGTTTTATTATTCCGTATAAGTTAAAGTTGTTGTTAAAATCAAATAGAATAATAATTAGATGGTATAACAATAGCTTTTAAATAGATCACTGCACTAAATTTAAAACAATCATTTTTAATGAAATGAATATAATATAAAGAAGAACACATTATATATGTGTATGATAATTATAGTTGGCGTGAGACAGAAACGTTCGTAATAGTATATACTACTCAAATACATGTCACTGTTATAATGATATAAGTATCAATCAATTTATACAAGTATTGTTCCCATGAATGAACATATTATATGGAACTTATACATACATAATATGCACATTACACATTCATGAGTTTACGGAAAATGTTACTCTGCGAAACATTGCACACTTACTCCCTCAATACAAGTATTTAAATGGGAGCCATTTATTGACATGAATATGCAATTAAAAATAATAATGTCGTAGTTGTCATATCTTGTGTATTTCTATTATGACAATCTTATTAATCTTTCGTAATCCGCATCTTATTTATTGAATCTCATTTATGTTGCTCTATTAATATTTATTCTTTATATATTTATATATTTTTTAAATAATGCTAAGCGTAGGTATTTAAAGTTTAAGTTTGTGCGTAAAAGGGAGCTATTAATTTTACAATCGGGTAAGAGAGACCCTAAAGCTAACCCAAAAACTTACTTGGAAACTTTAGCTCCCCATTTTTATATAGCTTATAGTATTAGCGTTTGTCTTCACTCTTACGTGATAGTAAGTTACGATGTGATCTAAGGTAGTTTTTTTTTATTAGTATTATAATATACACAATCTGGATCCGCACCTTTTTTAGGTAGGTGTAATTTAGTTGGCGTTAAAAATAGCTTTACAACAGTAGTTAGGCAAAGCTAAGGTAGTGGACATAATAAGATGTCTGATATGGTCGAAAATACTTATTTTGATGTTGTATAAGAACTGAATAGGGAAGGAGAAACAATTTTTTACATTTTCTGAGTATGGGACCGTATTACTTCGGTGATTGTTGATAATGTAACGATATGTGACAGATATAGCTATAGCAAATATAGCAAAAGACAATAACTGGAGAAATTCAACAAAATTGATAAAAACTTGCTGCCATAATTTACTTTAATTTAATTATCATGTCTGCGTTACAATTTACACACATACATTTTCGTTCAATTACAAATCTTTAATAAAAAATATATAAATATTATAAACTAATATTATAAATCAATATTAGTAAATATTAATATTTTCGCATTTGCGAAAGTGAGTTTGCTTGTTTCTTACGTTTTCCCGCCTAAACCGCTGAATCGATTGTTATGAATTTTGTTATAGAAGTAGATGGGATATTGGAGACGGCGATAGACTACTATTTCTCGGGAAAAACTGATTAGAAGTGGGGTAAAGAGAGGGATAAACCTTGTATGAAACTTATTATTACGATATCCGATTTGACAAAATCAATATTATAGTGAGCGAAGCCGCGGCTAAAAGCTAGTTGAGAATAAAAATGAAACTACTATTTATTTTAAGCATAAAATTTAGATAATTAGTTCTATAATATAATATTCATTTTCCTTGTTGTTCCTTTGTTGATAATTTTATATACCTACACAAATGCCCGTTGAACCATTTTACTGCTAATGGATTTATTATACTAGTTGAGCATGTTTTTTAAGGTGCAATGCAGTTTCAAAGAAAAAAAGCATTTCTTTTTAAATAGCTATTCACTGTAGCATCGCCCCACACTAACTTACCAACTGCTGGAATAATAATACTTCTAAAGTGATTAATAATTTCATTTCACTGCGTATCGTATGAACTGATGTGTGAATATTTTCAACGACAGTTACCTCTACATTCCTTATGCCATTTATACCATGAGCATCATATTTTCGTTATTTAATACATGTTAATTTATTTCAAAAACATAATATGAGGTAATTAAACATTTATTTATATTATGCTGTTAGAGTATATCAAGTATATCAACGCCATATCGCCACTCTCGATACAAACTCGTCCGTCCTTCACGAATTCAGTTTCAAAGACTTAGAAAAACATTTTTTCAACGTTCAAGTTTCTTTGCATTCTTTTTCTATATTGTTCTACTTCGATTCAAATAAATGAATACACGAGACGTGTAACCTATGCGATGATAAATGCAGCCACATTTATTACATATTTCGCAAAAACAGAGTGATAGAAAAATCTCAAATCGGCAATAAATTAAAATAATAAGTACACTAAAACTGATACATGACAAGAATTTGGCGTTTCGAAGCAAATATTTAACGAATATTTGCTATCGGTTTGCTTTTGGGAAATACATAATAGAGGGCCGGCCAGCTCACGGCGTAAACTCGAAGCACATCGTATCGGTTAACATAATATATTATACTGATCATGATACTTCTATATAAATACAATAATTTATATAATAATTACTATTAAAGAATGTCCTTACGTATATAGTCAAGGCAGTCAAGTTATGGGCGACGTGAAGGCTTTTAAAAAAATAATTTTTATTTAATTAAATGCGTTTATACTGTTACAGATCTCCCTTAAGACTAACTTAATAACTAACTTATTTTCTATGGAACCATCAGACCACCGGTAAGGGATGGGCTTATCTTTGCAAGCGTAGCGTCTGATTTCTTAGAATACCGATTGCTGACTTGTATCCTCAGTAGTTGGTGGATATATAACTAGGTATATTAAATAAACTATTATAAAAGTAAGTCCACCATCCGCAGTCCCCAATAATACAGTCGGTCAAAATCAATTGATTATCTGTCTTCTCTATACATATAGGTAATACTAAACGAAAATTTTACATTATATATTAAAAGTAAGCAGTCAGTAAGACTGCCGACAGAAGAAAATACTTAAAACTATAAATAACAGTTGGTATTTTTGGATTTTCAAGTTAATTATTTGATCTTAAATCAAAACTGTTTACAGCGCAATAAGTTATAACTACCATTAGGAAAAGATGTAGTGTGTAAATTGTGATGATTAACATGAAAATATTCCCTATCCAAGCCGAAATATAGAAGATTTTACCTCAAAAATCTGTAATGTAACTTTTATCAATATAGAAGCTTAGTTATAGCTACATAATATGCGTACATAGCATTTGTCTGTCTGTTGATTCTGCTGACATTTCACATGATGGGAACAAATATTATAGATAATATATGATTGAAATGAAACTCCTTATGAGAGTTTTGAAATTATGATCCGCAACTTGTTTGTGTGACGCGCGTTCGCGTAATGCCGGCCTCAGCTATATTGTAATTAATATATAACAGTTAGCACGTAGTGAGGTCGCGGGCGCAACTAATTATTAATAAAAACGTATGAGAATTTCACGTTTTACAACAGATCAACAGTTTTACAAAATTACATTTTGTTAATGTTATTTTGAGATAGCAGACGAAGCTTTTTTATAGATTAGGTATAGGCTTAGTGTTGTGGCTACAACCTCACCTGACGGTTCGTGATGATGTGGTCCAAGATAATGGATACGCTAAGCCTAATGGAGGGACGGGTTCTCAAGTGCATCTATTGGGACATCCCTTAGGTGTTTGGCGGTTAGAAAAAGGCGGCTATTAGAAAAAGCCGGTAAAAAACCATGGTTTCATAACGACGTTTTCTTCACTGAAAACTCGGACTCATGCAGAGATCCGAACTCACGTCCATTGACGCTGAGTAGGTAGTTTACTACCCACTATTAACTGAACCGTCATCGTTTAAAACTGATTGCAGTTAACTAAGGTAGTAACGCTATTACTAGTTAGTAGTTACTTCAAGTGTCACCTTCTGACACAGGAGGCGGCGCTGAGTGTGGCGAGTGCGGCGTGGACGGCGTGGAGGGCGGCGTGGGCGGCGGCGAGGGCGGAATGCGCGACTGGTGCGGGGGCTGTAGGGGGCGAGGCGGGCGCGGCGGTCGCGGCGGGCGCGGCGAGTGCGGCGGGGCGGCGGCATGGCGGTGAGCTGCCCCGAGGTGATGTACGGCGCCTACTACCCGTACCTGTACGGGCGCGGAGCTGCGCGCTCCTTCCACCACGCTCCTCACTTCCAGTATGACCGGGTCAGTACCTACACGCTACCTACTCAATCCGAATACTGTGTTGTGCTGCTTGTCACAGGTTCTAACTTCTGTGTCCAAAATTAAAAAAAAAAATAACAATAATATTGATAATATTAACTGGTTTGATTAACTATGGTACTTAGAGGTCCAGGTTAACAGACAAATTTGGCAGATTAGTACTACCATATACTTGCGATGGAAGAAAACATGTGTCTACATTACTTATATGAAACCAAAACAAGAAGAAGCTGCAGAGTAATAATAATAGATATTATTGGGAAATATGAACTCTTATTTCTGCTGCATATATCTGTGTAATGTTAAGTAGGAATAATAGATTCCTCAGTGTTTCAAAATGCTGTAAGTTATTTGCTAAATTTGTGATTATATTTAGCACTACAAGCTATACACAATTTCAAGGAATTTTTGCTCAATTAAAGATGTTTAAAATAGAATCGATTTTTAGATGTATATCTACTGAACGTAGTTGGAATCGTGTGCTGATTGCATGTTGCATTCCACAGTTCAATGTGCAGAGTGGCTCGAGCGGCTCGGGCGGGTCAGGTGCCGCGGGCGGTCCCGGGGCGGGCGCGGGCGGCGGCGGCGAGGGCTACGTGGCGGGCGCGGCGCTCAGCTCGGGCTCGACGTCGTCGGGCGCGGGGTCGCCGCCGCACGCGCACGCGCACCCGCACTCGCACGCGCACGCGCACCTCGCGCAGCTCTCGCACCACCGCTTGCGCACCAAGGAGGAGGACGCGCACGGCCGCGCCAGCGCTGACGGTAACATCCCGCGCTTACCCACATCGATCTAATAATACCACACTAAAGCCTACAGAAGATATCTTCTCAAACACATCTGTTCCAGTTTCAGTGTGGTAGAAAATAATTTACCACCATGAAGTAGTCTTATCAGAATGTTCTTCTCATTTGAAAGTATAGGGCATACGTAAAATTCGGAACTCCATCAATGGTCACGATACTGTGATACTTTACCGCAAAGTCATCATTACACCTAAAACTAGAAAATGGCGAATAAGTTGTGGTGCAGTAGATTTCATCGATTCGTACTTTAAATAAATTATCATATATCAGATGGTATCGTTACAACGACAATTCGCGATAATTAATTATGGTGCTTACCATGGGCCACCCGACAGAGATTAAAAGCTTTGTGAAAGCAGTCTCTGATATTTGTCAATAAATAGGATTATATAATGGTGAGGGGATCGAATTAAAGATATTTTTGTTGATTTGCACCAGGAGAGGCCCGCGCATACTTCTGGTGGTAGTGTGTCTGGCAAATTGCTTACAATGAGTGTTGTGTTGTTACGTGATGCAGGCGGCGGTTCCTCTGAGTCGGATGGCGAGTGCGGTGCGAGTGCGGGCGGTGCGGGGGGCGCGGGCGGGGCGTGCCGGGCGCGCGCGCAGTACGTCAGCGCGAACTGTGTCGTGTTCACGCATTACTCTGGCGACGTGGCGACCGTCGTCGACGAGCACTTCGCTCGTGCACTTGCGCTCGACAAGCACAAAGGTAAGCCACTACTTACAACACTACTATTTACCTTTTGCATGCTTTTTCCCTGATGTTAAGTGCGTACTCTAAGCTATGGTTATAAGCACGAAGAAGTTTTACGTACGGATAACTTTTTCATAGTTGTTCGAAGGTCAACAATGCAACGCAACGCATCAATGGCACTCTATTTGTTTATCACTACTTAACGAGTCCTAAAGAAACTGAATCAAGTGAAACTTGATGATGTAAGCTTAGTACTGTATGGTGCATTTTCTTAGAAATATACAATTGAAAATGGCGGTTTTTTTTTTGTACTGACATACGCTGTTTGTTAGCCCTAAGGGCTTTGACAGCTTCACCGAACTTTTTGGGGCGAATGCTGAGGGCACTCAGCTCCGAGGCAGCTAGCTCAAGGGTGCCAGAATAGCCGAACTTCGGCTTGGGCTACTGCCGGAAAAACAAACAAGGATTTGCAGGACTAACTAATCAACAGGTCCTAACTTACTAATTTAGTGATCCTAACACGATCTTATCGGGCAAACCGCGTAAGGGCAGCGGGGGTAGTTCCTTACAGAACCGTGTACTTAACGTGTAGGTGTGCATGGATGGTATGCGGTGTGATGATGTACTTTCAGTGATGTAGAGTGTCACTGTATCGCGCGAGCAGAGTCACTCGAGGGGGAAAATAGCGTGACGCACTAGTTTTGTATGGTACTATAGATAGCTAGGTTTCTATTTATAAAACTAATTTATACAAATGCTATTCGTTAGAAATCATGTAAGTAAATTATGTTAGTCTATTTATTATTTTTTACTTATTTCAGTAATCATTTTATTTGCAGTACCTGCAATGGTATCTTTTATTTTTCTTACTACAATACTGTTTTTCAGCAGGAATAAGCTTACTAGTGCAAGTTCATATTTAAAGCGCAAAAAGGTATTCATTCATTCTGGGTGCAAATACTAAAACTAAACAGTATCAATAATCTTCATCTTCTTGTTCTATTCTGAAGGTATTTAGGATTGGCGTAATACGTTTTCTTTTTTCATAAATCTCCACCAGCTGTCATCTTTTCATTAACTCCCTTTTCGTTCATCTCATTCCTCACACACTCTATCCATCTTTTCTTTGGTTTTCCTCTGCCTTTCCATCCTTCAACGTTCATACCTGTGTACCTGTGTTTCTCCACACATGTGTTTCCTTTCTTCTAGTGACATGTCAGAACCAATACAAACAATTCTCTTTCAATCTCCTTATTCACTGGCATCACTGTCGTCACTTTAAAACTTCCTTTAACGTTCCTCTACTTATTCCTGACTTTGTCCATTATTGCAACATCACACATCCATCTCAATATTCGCTTTCTGCTGCATGCAATCGACACACATCTGTCTTTTTACTAGCCCAACACTCCGATCTATACAATATGATAGGTCTTATAATAGACTCACAGGACTTACATAATACAGTAATTAATTACTGAGTAGTAGTACATTTTTAAGAATAATGTAAAATTCATTGGTACGTATTAAAGTTGAAATAACAGGGCACTGTATTGTATTACATCGATGTTAATCACTCGATTAGAATAATTTCAATCGACCTGTAGCAGAAGTTAAAAATATCTCAGTTACGTGCACGTGTTCACAACTGCATTAGTTCGCGGGTTACACATGGATTCACGTGCAAGAATAATCGAAGCTTCCTCCGCCGAATTTGCAAATATTTCTCGTTGTATTGTTTTTGCATTGGTTAGAGATTGCAATGTTGTCGCTTTAATATTCTCGTAGCGCGCCTGCTCAGTGGCGCGAGCGGAGGCTGCGCGGGAGCAACGGGGGGCAACGGGGGGGGGGGGAGGGCGGAGGTAGCCGTGAGCTATACCGGGAACGGGCAGCAAAAACTATGGCACGACGTTCGTAGAACAAAGCGCGACCCACTGCTACGTAGATACATAAGCTAGTGACCGCACCAACGCGACGCGACCGCTTGATTATGTCTCGTGCTTTATTACACTCCGTCGGACATTTAATTTTCTGAGTCTTTCCTTGTCATAGTCGGCATCACGACGCTTTGCGTATTACAACTGCTCGTTTTATCCGCATTATCTAATCAGATCACGACGCAGTTGCACGTCTGTAGCGCACCGCTGTCTGGGTGGTTGATTGTTTTTAAATATACAATCAAGTTTCATTTTTTTTCACTCAAACTCTAATATCTCAAACCTCAAATTTTCGCCTGAGAACATGCTAACAGACATGTAATAGAATACTGAGCAATCGTACTTAAATATAACATAACAAATAAGAAACCCACAACAACAGTATAATTATGAAGTCTGCCGATAGAGTCCGCGCGGAGGCGGCGGTGGCGGCGGCAGCGGCTTGGATGATACGATTCCCGAATTTATATAAAAACTAAACGTTAGATTGTTAGTTGAAGGCGCGCGGCTCGCACAAAACAACACCATTACTTAAAAGTGAGGCCGAGCCGAGCCGCGCGACAAAAACTTACGAGCGGTTCGCTTTGTGAGAACAGTTGCCTGCAGCGCTGTCTGAACCTAACCTCGTATAGATTGGTCCTTAGCCTCACTGTTTAGTAATCACACACACGAACATTGAGTTGAGAACAAGCTACAACTAAGTCGGCTGGTTATATTGAAATCATCTAATGTGAATCACTAATAATTCTCACTTCAAATCCCCAAGCTACCACACTATTCAAGAGGAGGATTATGCATGCAATCTCTGTCGAGAGTAACCGTAGGAACTTCAATAGTCGTGAGGCTCACGGATAGGAGGATCTATTCGTAGAAGACGACCGAGTTCTATCCGTAAACTGAGCTAGTGCCTACTGCGGATGACTGAGTCAAGGCACATCACATATTAAGTTCAGTATATTTCATATTATTACACAGAGGAGGCACGATTCATTAACAAAACTAAGCTCGCAGTGGCGTCACGTATTCTACAAGATCTTGTTCCACGCGAAGGGAGCCCGAGCGCGTCACCGCTTTTTACATATTGGCCACTGATCGATTTAATAGAAGTGGTATAGTAATATAACTACGTTCGTAGGTGGATCCTTTGAAAACACTTTAAATAAAAGTCTTATGTAAAGCACATAACGGCTTTTTAAAAATTAGCTAACCCAGCAGATATTGCCTACTTTTTAGTATTTGCATCGATTGTATGAAAGATACATATATACATGTATATACATTATAGTAAGATATCCACAGTAGAAGCAATCGATAAGTAATATAGTAATAGTTAGCGGAACACGCAAGGAATCACCTTTGTTGGTTTTTCTAATTAATTTATATAATGTGATACGATATGAACGGGTTTCTGTATTATACGTTTATCATTCTAATCATATCAACTCGGTAGGTAATAGCTATGCAGTATCTACGTCACAACACATACACGCGTCGACATTGTTTAAAGATATTTCCTTGATTCAATACTATTAAACACTGGTCGTTGTTTAAAATTAACTTCTTTTTATTTATTTAAGAATCAGTGCATCTGACAGTTTTTAAGCTTTTCCTGATCTTGCAGTCTTTATAAAGTTCTGAAATTTCGACATAATTAATACGAGAAGAAATCGAGAGCGGTAGGTTCGAAGGAGTCGGTGCTACCGGACGCGTGGTTGCTGACAACCTAAACATTAGTCTAGTCAAAAAATTCAAAAACGTGTTTATTCCTGATCAAGCTCCTGAAAATATGTGCTATAGGTCATTCGATTTAGAATGACGTATAGAAAAATGTTCTTCGAAAATTTATTTGTGCACAAAAAAATTGCAATTGATGTTAACAAAATAAGATAAAGAAAAAGATGTTTAGTTTTCGTTAATAGTTCAAAAACTATGAATATTTATGAACTTTGTAAAAAAAAAACCATTAAAGAAGAATAAATTTTCAATAAAAAAGGCTTGTCGGAGTTCTGTCTCCATTATTTATAAATTGTATATAAAGACAATATACATACAGACTTAATTTAAAGAAGTTTTCACTTCAATAATTATTTGTCAACTTTGCAAAACTTAGGAAATTACTTACTAATAATGTATTTTATAAATATAATTATATAGAGTTTGAAACTTTATTATTATGTAGAGATTAATTATAGTTCTTCTGTGAACCAGCAAAGTGTTGAATATCCCTCAACCGTGTTGAATGTATGTACATCTAAACACATGAGTTCTTCACGCGGGAAGCAACTCATTTTCTTCACAGACTGTTTAAATTATTGCTGTAGACATAAAATTAGTATTTCCTGAAAACTCAAGCTTTAAAAATGAAGCAGTGTTAAATATTAAAATTTGAAAAATTCCTCGGTTTTTTCGTTATCATAGCAGAATAAAATTATCTTAAATAACTGTACTGTTTTAGTAGTTAACTTGATTAGGTCATTTTAGGTACTAATCTTACTTTATTTAACGATTTTTTAAGTTAATTTCGATTATTTCAATACTGAGTTAAATATAATTTAGTTTTACTTGTAGATGGTGTATTGTTTAACTAAACGAAAATTCAGTACTCGAGAACAGCGCTGGTTTGTTTATTTTTATTGATAACACTTCATGTTCTAAGTAAATTCAGAGGTTAATAGAAGTAATATAAGTAAAGTAGTTTCAGCTAAAAATATTCAATTGTTCATTTTATGTTATTTAAAATTAAATGCGGACAATACGAAATATATGAAAATTGCTTTATCTAATGTTAAACATGTAGATAGTATTATCGTGGTTCAATAGATTATTTCAAAATTTAAAGTTTGAAGCTATGATTGTTCAGTGGTACTGTGTAGGAACGCTGCCTCATGAGACACGAGTTCGAATCCAATCACCTACAATGAGCTTGGCCTCAAACTGAAGGAAAACATCGTGAGAAAACCATAGCATGGTGGTAGGGGTTTTTTCTAATGCTGCCTGCTAGCTACCATCCTTAAGATGAAAATCTGCCACCAAATACCATAGGTGTGTTCCAGCAGTGGCACTTGAGAGCCAGTCCCTTCAATAAAGGCTGGTAAAGCACCTGCGATTCCCCTGGTGTATGGGTGTCCATGGGCGGTGGTGATCACTTACCATCAGGTGACTCGCTCGCTCGATTGCCCCTATTTTTTAACAAAATCTTAGTCGGCGATAATATACTCCTTAGTGTTGTATTCGATTCTAAATTAACACCTTCGTTGGGAAGATTAAGCTCTGTAGTACTCGCAGTACGGAAAATCCTCTAATAAATAAATAGGTATTGCTACTATAAGGTTTTGTCTACTTTGCTATGTTTCATAACTTATTGTCTTACAGTATTATACTGTGGTCCCTGAAGTACCATGAACGGAGAAATATACAATATTTCTTACTCAATACCCAGCATACTCAAATAATCTATACTGTTGGCCTCGTGGATTACTAAGAACAAGTTCTAATAATTTAGGTTATTGTTATTATTATTAGTTTTACAGTTAAGGCTTAGCGTTATGGCCATAATCACACCTGATCTTAAGTGACGATACGGCCCAAGTTGGTAGACGCGCTAAACCTGTGGAGGAACTGGCTCTCAAGTGCAGCTGCCGGAACACACCTATTTGGTATTTGTCGGCAGATTTACAACTTGAGGGTGGTAGCTAGCCGATTGGGCATTAGAAAAAGCCCTACCACCATGCTATGATTTCCTCACGATGTTTTCCTTCACCGGAAGCTCAAGCTCATAGGTGGTTGGATTCGAACTTACGTCCCTTGACGCAAAGTTGTACACACTACCACGGAGCTATACTCGCAACGAAAGAAATTAACTATGCTCTTTGCATTAATACTTAACAATTTACTGTATGTTCGCAAAATGTAGGCTAGAATCTGTAAACAATTTGCACAGTTTTAATTACTCATTTTACATAATAGTATTAGGTACTACAATAAGACCTAAGTGTAATCTAAGCAGATTACCGATCCGGGGGTTAATAAATTCAAGAATCGTGTCAAGAAAATGTTATTGTTCGATAATAATAGTAGCATAAATAATTAAGTGAAAGGTAGTGATGCCTGGAAAATCGTTATATTTCTGTACAGGAGTTAAATTATACAAATTTTGTTGACTCCAAATATTTATATTTTATTACATCAAAAAATGATAAACCTGGTCGAGTTGTCCTCGATAACTCATTTTTTCTTTCCGACCTGACGTACGCTGTTAGTCTTAACGGCTTTGACAGCTTCACCGAACTTTGCGATGGCTGGTATCTTATTCGAATCGGCGGTAATGTTCTGGTATTTATAAATATTATCATCCTGGGATTTAAATAAACTGAAGTATTTTTGGTTTCGACTATTTGACTTAGCAGGGACTTGATATTTTTTGAAATGCAATTACAATTTTAGAAAATTTTAGATTTCATATGCTGGGTTAAGTAACGTTTTTTTATTAAGAACTTGTACTTTAAAATGCTTTCTGTAACCTGTTAATTTAAGATTTTGTAATACAACTACACTGTACACTGTACACTGTACTACTACTGTACTGTACACTGACAATACTATGGTTAATTTGTTAAGCTATAAATGTTTGAAGAATCAGAGTTGCTTTAGTTAACATCTAAAGTTAAACGTGACATTTTGAAAGGCTAAAGAACAACGCTAGTCAATTATCCTTCTAGTATATTACGAGGTAGGTATGTGTAGTTAATTTTTTAATTAAATTAAGAAATTATCTTTTTTTTAAGAAAACTGATAATCAAATGTCATTTACAAATTTGTCGGCCTATTTAAATTATAAGGTGTAAATTATTGAATTCTTAATAAGAGTTTATGACAATACTTTAAATACTTATCATAAAAGACAAAGCTATGCGTCAAATGTGTGCGGAGCCACGGAGCACTTTTAGTACCTATTTATGTACCCATTTCCTACATACGTATTCATGCAAACATCTCGGTACGGAGTATATAACACTCAAGTTATACGAATGTAACACAAAAGTATCTGCTTGTAACACAAAGTAACACGTCTTGAAATAAAAATATGGAAAATAATAATTCTTCAATGATTTCGTTGATCATTCATTCGGTGAGATTTTTACTAACTTTTTGTGCAAGCTACACAAATCAAACGTAGCTCCAAAGTTTTACCTCGTCCGAGGGTAAGATACCACTTTTAGAAACGAAAATGTCTATTCATATACAAGCTTCGGGCAATTTAGATAAACTTCTTCTTAAGATACTTCAAAACATGTCATGTAAAATAATTTATCGATGTCCATAAATTTATTATAGTCGTATAACATATACAGAACTCGGTGGTAGTAAATTAGAAACGGTGATCATTTGGAATCTGTTTGATACAAAAACATTACTTATTGCCCTCTCCTAACAAACAATATAGAAGGTTTCCTTGCGTTTTGTCTTTGTGAAAAATAATGTTTAACTGTTTTCATATGCAACTAAATTTTATCTGGACATATTGATATTAAGCTTAAGTTTGAATTCGTCTGTTTCTAACCGTAAATTTGAAGCTAAACGAAGAAGTGTTACAAGTTCAAAAAGTACCTCTGTTCGTACAGATCTTATTTCTAGTTTGTTAACACTTTTTGGTCAAATTGCTTACGTCGCCGTTGAACGTCGCGCGTCAAGCTCGAACAAATTGTTAAGTACATCGCGGTATGTCGCACTCTTTTTATTTCTCATCTCAGAACTATGACACCTTCATGATGCTTTTGTACAGTTGCCTTTGTCTTGATTGTTAATTGATTAATGGAATAATTTACGTACCCCGTGACGTACGTACGTACGTTTGTTGGCATTCTGGGTAATGATTTGATAAGTGCATAAATATATAAATACGTTGTTTGACTAACCTATCAACGAACAGTGAAACTAGTGAAACTAGAAGCATGAAAATTGAACTATAGTTCCCTTTTGTAGTGTACGTTCTCACTAAGAAGCGATTACTCGAAAGTTTAGAGGATAAACGAAGGTGGCAAAAAAGCTTCTATGGGGGTGCAAAATAGCATAGTTTTTTAAGGTTCAGCGTACTGACAACAATCACATCCGGTATTAAGGGATGATGTGGCTTAAGATTTTAGACATGCTAAGCCAAGTGGAGTGACTGAATCTTAAGTGAAAATGCTGGAACACACGCATTGGTATTTGGCGATAGATTTTCAACTTGAGTGTGGTAGTTAGCCAGGCGGGCATTAGAAAAACCCCTTCTACCGTGCTATGGTTTAATCATGATGTTTCCTTCATCGAAAGCTCGAGCTCATTGCAGGGATTCAAACTCGCGTCTTTTGATGCGTCTTCCATAAACGTTACCATTACGTTATAATCGCTTATACTTAGGTTTTGCAGTATTAGATAGATATGTGCAGTACGAATGTAAATAAATCTATTTACTATTCCTTTTCTCGTATCTAAGAGAGGTCGACTTAATATAAATATCCCCACCATAATAAATGTTTTGTAAAACATGTTATATCTACTTTACATAAAAATGGATAGTACTGTGTCTGATGCAGTGTAACTGGAAATGAATTAATGAATACATGTTCAGGACGTTTCACATAGTTTGCTTTTTACAAAGAAATGTTTTGTTTTTCTGTTAAATAAGTCTGATATGAGAAGGTGAACTGCTATACTAGAAGCTACAGCATAATTAGTTGCTATGCTAAAACTTACATAAATTATGTTTATTAGCTTAGTTTTATGTTTTTTTTTGCAAGTCACACGGTGACTTACACCTGTTCAGATGCGTTGACAGAAGCTTTTCAGTTGTTAGCAGTCGGTGTAACTATGCTAACAAAATATGAAAGTTCTGATTGTCCCCGTGTCGTTTGTTTTGTTGTGATACTTGTATACTTACCTAGATATTGTAATTTCATATTGGAAAGATCACTGTAAACGTTAGAATTTTTTTACTGTGTTGTATGTATAATTAAGTTATTGTAATCTAAACAACATTCCATAAATCTGTTTTTTAGAGGGGAGTCTAAACTGTATATAATGTAGGTATAGCAGTTTCTATTATATTATATTATTTCTTCACGGTTCTCGATTTAATAGAGCAACAGTTAATATCCGTTTGTGTGTGACAGAGAGCGTGCCGATGGCGTCGCGCAACCTGCCGGCGTCGTTCTTCAACGCGGCCGTGGCGGCGGGCGTCGCGTCCGGTCCGCCCTGCGCCGGCGTCGACCTCTACGAGTACGACCCCTGGCACCAGCACTACTCGGGGTGAGTGTCCCCGTGCGTGGCGACGTGCTGTGTGGCGACAGTGCGGTGTGGCGACAGTGCGGTGTGACGGTGTGTGTGTGTGCGCAGGTACGGGCACGCGGCGCACCGGCACGCGGCCGAGTACCACGCGGCGGCGGCGGCGCAGGCGCACCACAGCATGGCGGCGGCCGCGGGCTACGGCGGGCTGCTGCTGGGCCGCGGCTCCCTGCACCACCAGTACAAGCCGGTGCCGGTCGAGTGGTCCGCGCAGCACCACGCGCCGCACCACCTCGACCCCGCCGGCTGCTCGCCATACTCCTACCCGCCGGTGCCGGCCGGTCAGTATCGACACCTATACTCTCACTGCACTACACTACACTACACCACACTACACTACAAGCGACACGTCTCGGTGCGGTGCGAGATCAGAGCCCGCAATAAATAACTGGTTCCGCTCGCTAATGATATCACGGTAATATGTTAACCTCGGCCCCGGTCCCGGCTCCGGTCCTGGCTCCCGATGACAAGGCGGGGGAGGGTATCGCGTCGTGTTTACCCACATTCAAAGAGATTCCAGAAGCGTCGCTCGGAGATATTTTAATTGTGATGATTTAAACTTTACATCCGAGTGACAAAACAAAGCGGCCCCGCTGAGGGCGCGCGCCGCCCGCACCGCATTCCCCCGTCTCGGGGCTGCTCATTAGCGCGGTTTGGAACATAGAAGAAGACATCTGAATTTGGATAATCACATTAATACCATATTAATAAAATATGAGTAATACTTTGGACAGCAAAACATGCACACACATTATATTATCAATAAAATACGTAGGTTTATAAACAACTGTTCTTTTTTCTACTACAACTTAAACTTAATATTTAAGGATTATTTTGTACGGTAGTATACCCGTCACAGTGACTCTCTTATTTTATGTGTCGGGGTCGGCCAACTTGAAGACCGGTGGCTGTGGTTTTTGAACAGTAGGTACCTGCTAAGTTTGTCATTAGTGACCACAGTGCAGTCACTCTATCATAATGATATATAAATATCGAGTAGATTTTGTTTTTGCATAATTATTATCATCTAATAATCTTTAGGTTCCAATTAAAATGATGATCATCTTGTCAACCTTCTTATTCTAATTCACACAAATGCCTATGTATAAGTTAGTTTTATAAGGTTACATATCGCAAGACTATGATTAAAAAGCAAAAAGCTGCACACGAGAAACTTCAAGTTAATACAGTAGTACATTCTTTGTATTTACCAAAAACGTAAATATGAATTTTCATATTATTTCAGAAATTATACTTTGAAATACAAAGCTATACCAATATATTTTCGTCAAGTAATGGATCTTTAAAGTTTAATTTTTACGCCAAGAGATAGCCTTGTCCTTTTCTAAACTCAAACATGTCTACTAAAATCCATCGAAATTGTTTCGTCTGCTTCGCTGTGAACACCTAACTTACAGACAGACATAAATAGTTACTATTACGTTTAAAATATTACTTAAGATATCAAATCAGTACTTCAATAATAAATTAATTAATACTACCACTTATGCATACGGTAGTACCGAGCAGTACCCACCTATCAACTATGTCACATTAGTGAACGTCTCCCATACTAAAATACGACAACGACATAAAAATAACATTAAAAATATCTATAATTATACAAGTTATTTCGTCTACGTGCGCGCCACGTGTTTGTGTGTGTGCTGAGATTATGTTTCTCCTTATCTGTACTATTTCATTGTACAAGTTTGCACAATTTTTTAATAATACAGTATTACCTAAACACTATACATATTATGAAATACAAGTCCTCCCGGCGAACCTGCCTGAATGTGGTAAACATATATAGATACCCACTTTCAAACGTAATTTTTTTTGAGCAATGTACAATAAGGTACAATTAATTCAAGTTTTGATTGAAATTCCCTAAAATAATGCGATGATTGTTGAAGAACTTGGAAAAAGTTTGGAAAATCCAAAGTGCATGCCTCATCTCATTTTTTTTGTTTATTTAATAACAATTAAATCACATCGAATCAGACCGTGAAAAGTAATAGGGTTCTATTCCTAATTATACTGAAGCCTAAGAAAAAAAAAGGACTCGATCAGTAAAGTATTTCGGTCGTTATCGTGATAACATACAGGACCCGCACATACACACACACGGACGTCCAAGACAGATTTTTTTAAACAGTGTTTTAACTAGCTTAAATAACAATAATGACATCAAAAATGTCATGAGTGTTAAAAATAGTATTAATATGTGTGTGTATATATTATTTTACAAGTGCAATATTCTAACATTCTAAGTTTGAAAAATCAGTTGTTTTGCGTAAAGTGACAGTAGTGCCCCCCTCGACGCTTATGAGGCATACAAAAATCATGCTGACCGGAGCTTTATAATAACTATTTACGGAATTATTCATATTAAAATGAATTAGTGAACTGTAACAAAGCTATAATTACAACAATCGTCTGTAAGTGACGTAATCAGCGAAGCCGAGGCGGGTTGCTAGTATATTATAGGAACGGACACTTCGAGACAATTGTGGAATTAGAATTTACGAAAGACCTATGAAAAATTGAGAATTAAGTATGTTAATCTTGTCTTTAGAGTGCATCTTTTAATAATCTATATTAATACGTTTGTAGTTACAGAACTAATGTAATTAGGCTTGTGAATGTATTTATACACATGCGATATAAAGAACGTCGATTAAGAATGTGACATTAGAGAGATTGTATCTTTGTTTTTCGCAATTAACTTTCACTCGATTTTTATGAAATTTTGCATGCGAGAAACTATTTTTTTGTTATTTATTACACTTTAACGTGCAATTAATATGCAAGGCGGATTGCAACTGATAGGCTAGAGGATTAACAAAATGCCTTTGGAAATATCAAAAATTGATTTCGAGATATCAATTTATTACCGATTTTAATATAATATGGTACCTACCACTTTCAGTAAATACTAGATATTGTAGTTATAAGAATTATGGGGTTTTTTATTCTTCCTGCCAGCACAACTCGTAATTTGAATCAAAAAACTTTCGTACTCTGGTAAAAAGAATTGTTTGTCAGTGAAGGTGCCGTCGGGACGTAGGTATAGATTGCGACAAAATCCTCAACGGTCCCCAGTTACCAATAAATTTAGGTATTAGAGAAATAGTACAAGACCTAGGCGATCATTTTACTAAATAATATATAATAACAATTATAGACGATACTCGTAATGGTTACGTAGAAGTAAGATAAAAAATACTATTTCAGGCATTATTTACCACGGCGAGTGCGGACTCGTTGCTTTCCATGCGCTTTTAGGTATTTCCTAAATTATGAATGTGTAATACTTTTACAAACTGTTCAAAAGTTATGCTTTTTTTTTATAAACTGTAACCATTTATTTTTGATATTTGCAATACATAAAAAAATACTATGGTAATATATATGATATCTTCATACATGGAGATAATGTAATAAATATAATAATGTAAAAAATAATGTGATTATATGAAATTGAGTAGAAATATTATTACTTGATGTATATGAGTATGTTATCAATTGCATAATAAACGTGTGCAGAGCAGCGGGGCGGTGCTAGTTCCTAGGTATGAACGATATGAGTTTAGTATTGCTTATTTTACCGCATCGATAGAAACTTACTATTAAAAACTATTGATAAATATTATTACCGATACGTAACCGATACATTAAACCCTTAAATGCATAGGGAGATATATCTTTTTAGTGCTTTCCAATAACAGCAATTTTCCGAGACTTTTTCCCGCTACACTGCCTCTAGAAGACGCGATTTTATCTCAGGTGCCTTATAGGTATAAATAACTTCTCAGAATCAGTTAAAAGCACGATACTGCTATGGAACATTTTTTTTCTATTATTTAGAGATGAGTTCCTAATCATAGCAGCGCTTTTAAAACTCTGTTTAATATAAGAAAATCTGATTTATATTGTGGATTACAAAATAATTAACTTACGGATAATTTACTATAACTGTGATTTTTTGCTATCAGTGCAATATATTATAAATTGATTACTCTCATGTATTGTATGTGTTTGTATAGGTTCATATATATGTGTACTGCTATTATAGAATAATTCGTGCAGCATCGGGAACATCACCATGCGCTCGGGTCAACATACGTAATTACATTTAATTTGTATGTAATCGGTCTGTCAGTTCTGTTTCTCTTGTCGGCGAATGTGATAGATCTTTAAAACCTGCAGCCGACATGTCGCGGCGGTCACTTGAAAGGACGTTAGGCGGTTGTGATGTGCGTGTGTGTGTGTGTGTGTGTGTGGGGGGTGCGGGGCCCCGGGGGGTTGTTCCGAGGCTGTCCGTTCGCCGACACTGAGGGTACCTAATGACAGCGATTAAAATTAATTTGCGTGCTCGCGCGGGCCGGCGGGAGGGGTGAATGCGCTCCTCGCAAATTAAATTCTTCGTCCGCGTTCTGATCCGAGGGAGGGCGGTACGTGCAGGGCAATACCGGTGGAGGGGAGGGACAGAGGAAAGGAATACAGGCCCTTTATCTCCGGGAGCATCTATTTGATTGACATGGAGCCGGAGATAAGATTCCAGAGATACTTGCTGAAGGGTGCGGTGTGTAGCCGTGCGCTGGCCAGCTATTGTACATTGTTACATATATTGGATAGTTCAACCCATTCATGTACTGATGTATAATTTTACGTACACTTAAGTACAACACATATGTATATTCATCTACTGAATAAGATGGAGGAAAGAAAGAGAGCAAATAATGTGTTTAGGTATATAATCTGGCGGCATCACTGTGCGTCACTCGTGTCACCCTAGATGCCTTCTGCGTAGGGTTACCTCTTTTATACTGTAGTAGCGATACCTTACTCCGCATAGAGGAGGGTAACGGAACCCGACCAGCCTCCGAGCCGAGGGTTGTGTCATTGCAAATAGTCCTATTGATAATAACAACGGGACGTAGTCGCAGGACTGTTACAGCGATACTAATAAATCAATAATATTATAGTTTGCTTCAAGTGTAATAAATATAAACAAATAAAACTCAGTTTTAATTACTTTACAAATAAATCGGTTATCCGATTATTGGGATAAATACAAACCTCATTGAATTCGTATTGAACATTACAACGTGTTCCCGCTGCGTGTGAATGAGTTTATTGACGTTTGTTTTGTGCAAGTTCCTCGTATGAGTGCGAGACACGACTCAGTGTGAAGTCGCTCGTGTAGTGTCATGTGGCGTCACGTAGTGTGCGTGACACGTCGACCCTATAGGTGCATACATACAAACAATCTTTTCATTATTATTTTCATATTTTTTTGTCGTTAATTGAGCGTAATGTTGGTTTGTGAACGCGAGTGAGCACAACCGGCTACCCGATGGGCACGATAGCTGTGCGTGGGTTGCGGTGGGGGCGGTGGGGCGGTGGTGTCGGTGGGACGGGAGCGGGGTGGGTGCCGGCCGCCGGCCAATGGGGCCGCGCTGACCGGTGGCCCCGGGTCGCGCCGCCCGCCCCCCGGCAGGCGTACCCTCGGTCGATACGAGGGGGCCGGTGACCCCTCGCCGCGGGCCCCCTCGCACCAGTAAATCATGGAGCCCTTGTCAATTACTGGAACCGCGGGAACTATTAACTAAGAGCGGGAATGATGCGAGCCGCACCGCATTACACACACACACGAGCGAACACACGCATACAGACAAAATGTGTCAATAAAGCAAACTAGTGCCACTTATAAAGTAAACGATTTAGTTGTACGAACATGTTCTAACAAGCGTATTTTGTAAAAATTTAGCATTCGAGCAAAATACAATATAATTTATATGAATGATACGTGTGAATGCTATTAAACAGCAATAAATAATTGAATTGGTGAGAATTTGCGCGCAGTGCCTGCCAGCCTGCCGTCCGCGTACTGTGGGTCGCAGTGCGTGCAGGCCCTGTGGCGCGCATACGTTAAATAAATTACTTGTTTGATGTTCATTGCTTTATCAATACCTTTTGTACTATATATTTTATGATAGTATTCTCGCACTAAAGATGTATCTTCGAGTTTCCTTTATATATCCTATAATTTTTACATTTATTTTATAAGAAGTTTAATAGGTACTTTTATTACTTAATTTAATAAGGTAATGAGAATGAACATACCTATAAACTGTACATCAGTTCGGTGCTAGAACCTATTAATTTGAATATAGCTAGAGCGATAGATATGAGTTTAGCACTAAAGGCTATTTTAGACAATCGATTATATGTATGTTTACAATATATTTGTTTTTCGCAGGTCTGGAAGCGCAGGTGCAGGACACGTCCAAGGACTTGTACTGGTTCTGAGAGCAGCCACACTAGTGGAGCGAGCCGACACCGACACCGACACAGTGACTCAGTGCGGTTGTGAACAGTGACAGTGCGTGACTCGTGCTCAATACAGAGATCTCTCGAACTCGTTACGTTACAAGTATTAAATAATGAAATCACGTTTGTTGCTTCATTCACTCGTGCTCATGTCGTGATATATCACATATCGTCAGGTCAGTGTTGTAGTGAGCAGATGTGTGTGTGCGTGTTTAGCTTCAACATGTAGGAGTGCCACGAAAGTGTGAATGAAGCGACAGCGACGGTCACCACTCCGTGGAATGTTACTGGAGGATCGGGACTTGATTTCGATGCTTATTCATACGTAGCTCGTGTAAATACCCGTAGATAAGCGTGTTATCACATCGTATGAGTGTAAGTGCACGTAAGTCAGTTAGATGACACGTAACGGCTTGTATATATCAGTGATTAGTTATGTAATGTAGGTTTAATAGAAGAGACACGCAAGCGCGCGGCGCGCGGCGCGACCTCATCCTCCGACACACAAACTTGTTAACAATGTGTTACTATAATTAAATACTAATAATATACCAATTTGGATTCGTTACATGTCTTTCAAATGTGACTAAAAATTGCATGCGCTCATTTGTACCGATCCAAAGGAAGATATGTTGTTCAGTGATGACAGTGCTGCCCTGCCTGCGGGCCCCACGCAAATTACATAAATACCTAATTAGTATCAGAAGATAAACGAGATATTATGTTATAACGTAGCTATTGATTAGACATACTAAATAATTACAATTGTTTTCCTTATGATGTTTTGATATGGCAGTATGAAAGGATATTTATGAAGTGTGCCTAAATGTACGTAGATCACGTCGCGATCGAACATAACATTATCTCGTTTATTTCAAACAAATTACTAGCATCAGATATGTTATGATGTTTATTGTTATTACTGTAAACATAAATATGGGAGTCGGGCAGCGCTAGCACATTGCGCACGAATTTATTGTTTTGAAGCAAGACATTTTTTATGTCGAGTACCTACTTACCTAATGCAGCGGTTCCTAAGCTTTAAAAGTTTTGGAACACTCAGGAAAACTAGTTTATTTCTTGTACCTATTATAACATATGGATTACCGTAGAACGTAAAAATCGACATTAAAAGCAAAAATCTTTAATGAACTCTCTCAAAATAACATTTGCAATATCTTATAGAACAAATCAACAAACAAAAATATTTTAATGGTTCAGTGATTTGAAATAGTTCAACTGATGCTCGGAAGTTTGGTAATTCTACTACAAAATCATTTTAGGTATCCCGGGTTATAGTATATACGTAGCTCAGTGTGACCACAAGTGTCGAGCTTTAGTAAAACGTATAGTGCAATCACTAACTAACTATTACTCTGTAGCCACATCGTTTGACGTGATTTGAGCGATGCTGATGTGTTCGGCGTAGGGGAGAGGTAGAGGTAGAGCGAGGAGGGAGGGGGGAGGGGGGCGGTGAAGGAGAATTACGTTCCTATCGAGATTCGAGACAATGGAATTTCAGGAGACGGAAATAGTGAGCGGCGCGCCGATCCCATCTCCGCCCGCCTGCCCGCCCGCCCTCGGATACAAATAGAACAATAAAAATTATATTCAACTTGATATTTGTGTTATTGTAATAAAATGTTTGAATTCCAAGCGATCAGTCGCCCTCTCCGCTCCATTTTAATATTTTGTTTCAAAGCACAAATACGATGCCGGATATGTTCTAACCTGTTGTCATCGTGAAATAAAGGAAATGGAATCTGTACTCATAGTGTATCTGTCTTTCTGATTTGCCGGCCGTTTGATTTCCTACCTGGCGAGAGCAAACCGATAATACAACGGATTCTGTACTAATCATAATGTAAATTAGTCATGTCTGGTTTCGTTTTACTCTTGCTAAACATGTAATGAGGGCCGGTTGTGTGCTCGGACCGGAACTGTGCGGAACCTGTGCTCTATATTTCATGGTAAAGCAAAGCCTAATGTTCCGTACAGAGCGGACCAGCGCTGCGCGTCGCGCCTGCTCGCTCCCGCTGGCATTCATGAAGCTAGTTCGCTAATTCTTACAATTTATTGTAAAGTTAAACTATGTGCTAATACATATACCTAATAAACAAAATAAAATAAGATAGTTAATAGAGAAATGTAAATAGTGTACATTGTACGTTTGAAAAAATCAATGAGGATGTTAGAACTGCGCAGAGGCAGGCGCCAGGCTGCAGGCGCAGTGCGGCACAGTGCGGCGGTACTGCGCTTACGTAGTTGCGCATACACAAAAACACACATACATATATATATATATATATATACAAGTTCAATATAATAAATTCCATTATCTACTGTGATTGTTTCAAATGGTTTGTTTTATTTCTACATCACCGAGACCCGAAACTAGACAAAGATGACGAGTGTAACTATAAATTTAATATGACCCGTTGGTAAACACAAATGCTGCCGTTGTATATATTTTATAAGGTCAAATGTATCGTAATTTATGAAAATCACATCTACTTCTTCGTGTTAGTACAATAAGTAGTATGTTAAGTAACAATGTGGATCAAGATAGTGGCTACGCTATGCTTTGTGAAGGATCTGGCTCGCAAGTGCAATTATTAGATCACCCCCGTACATGTTACGTGGTGATAGACTTTCAACGTGAGGGTGTGTCAGCCAGGTGGGCGTAAAAACTGTCCTACCGCTACACCGTTGTTTCAATATGATTATGATTTTAAATACATTACTGTGGTGTGAAAATTGTTCAGTTAATAAAATTGGAATCTAGACCTAGACAGCATCCGGACATTAAGTAAACTTCGTGTCTACAGGATTTATATTTTACTACTGTATTTTTTATTGTGGGATATCAAAATGTTATACTCCAAGTATAAAGATGACAACCGAAGATCAGGACTTCACCAAGCGTTGGTGCTTCTTTGTTTAGTAATCTTTAGCAGATGGATACAAACTGACTCATTCCAAAATGTTACAAACCAATAGGCAATTATTATGATAAGCTTATCCTCAAAGGCAAGGAGCTTGCGAACATCTCTATCTAGTGACGTAGATATCCCGTATGAGACCCCGGGGAAATTCAATGGATGGGGCCGTCGTAAAAATCGCCGCGATATCATATAATTTTAATAGTAAAGTCATTACTGAAAAGTATTACTAATGTTTAGTGTATTTGAGATATATATAATACCTAAATTTAATATTCAAAACCAATAGGTATTACATGTTTATATAATATAATGGATTAATATTTATATCATAAACTAGCTGACCCGGTGAACTTCGTATCACCTAAGATCTATGTTCATTATTCTCGCTAAAATTGAAAATGATTTGCATTTTTTTTACATTTCGATTAGCTATAATCAATCTTAATCAACCTTTCAACTTCAATTCGTTAAGATCAATACAACTGATTATATCTTATATCGTCTTTGTTTTTCATTTCTTTTTATTATTGAATGTAACTTGTTTATAACTCCAATGAAATAAATGTCTTTAAGTTATATGAAATTTAAATATAGGTGGATTCGAACCCACGTCCATTGACGTGGCATCAGTATACACTATCAACTGAGTTATCATCGCTTCATTACTTTTCATATTATGATATATAAAATAAAACATTTCCTTTTTTTGTTGAAAGCTTGTCCTCACAATAACGAACACAGTAAATAAGGAATTATTCAATTCGGTACAGTTGTTCGGAAGTTATGCGCGTACACACATTTCGACGATTTATATATATATAGATAGATATCTCTTAATAGAGTGAAACGATTGCGATGAAACAAACTCTAAATAATACTTCAAGTCGCGTACAATTTTTACGTATAAAAGTTATCCACATTGGTTTCGTATATTTTACGTGATGCGTGCACAGACAAACAGACACAAATTTCAAAAATGCTGGATTTGTGTTATGTTGTTTATCCTATAACGCTCTGACTATTTTTAATGGAAATATTTTGTATGTACATAAATTAATTTCCTACAGATCTATTATATGTTTAGATGAGAAAGTAAGTTTGTTTGTTTGTTACGCTTTCACGTCTTAACCGTTGAATCGACCTTGATGAACTTTGGTACAGAGATAGATGGGACCCTGGGAGATGGAGATATGCTACTTTTTCTCGCTAATAACATAGGAGGTAGGGTAAAGACAGGTACAAACGTTTTATTGCGTCATCCGCTTTGTTTAACAAAATCAATATTAACCCGAGCGAAGCCGCAAGTAAAATCTAGTATTAAATAACAATGTAATGTTTGAATATTTGATTTATCATGTGATCACAGTCTCTCAGTTACGAAGTGTCTCAACAATGGTAATAACAAAACTTTGGTTTAGTAATTGGTTTTAAAGTGCAGCTCTCAAAATACTCCTGATATGTGAGTGGCGAATTGACGGTTTGTTGGGAATATCCACAGCTAATTAAAGATTGAATCGTCATATATATTTAGGTAGTCCCGGTACTAAGCGGTATGAAGCGATGATAGCTCATGGGTAGTATGTAGGAACATCGTGTCAAGGGACGTGGGTTCGAATCCACCTAAAATGAGCTTGAGCTTTCGGTGAAGAAAAGATTGTGACGAAACCATAGCATGGCGGTAGGAATTTTTTAAAGTCTGCCTGGCTAGCAACCACCCTTAAGTTAAAAATCTGCCACCTAATACCAATAGGTGTGTTACAGCAGGTGCACTTGAGAACCAGTCCTTCTACAGGTTTAGCGGGTCCACCAACTTGGACCGTACTGTTTCTTAACATCAGGTAAATTATAGCCACAACGCTAAACCTGTAAATTATTTCAAAAACATAACAATAATTAAGATACCATGTTAATAGATTTTAATATAGAAACTCGTATATTACATTTTAAAGGGTGTAATTTTTTAACCTGTCGTTTATCTTTAATTATAGGAAGAGATACACAGCGCTCACTGCCTGTCTCTATTGTAATTCTATACCATTTTATCAGACTACCCTGTACCGCAGAGAGATGCGCCGGGACCTCATTTCTCATTGTGCATTAGTTTTTATGTCTATTACATAGACATTTCTTCTAATTGCGTTATAGTAAATATTATTTATGCAGATTATGGTACAATTTCATTTTCAGAAATAATATAAAGTGTTTGATTTAAAAATTACAAAATTTCGTGAACCATGCACATGCTATTGCTTTATTACTTATAATTTGAACTATGTGGCAGCCGAGGATGTAGCGCTCAAAAAGATTGTAGTCAAACATACCTCAAAATTGACCGAGTTCGAGTCGCCGTATGAATTTGCTATGTGCATGATCGATATAGTGCATTCCTACAAAGGAGATGTTTATAAATTATGGGCGTGGGCAACGTTGTAGGCCAAAACTAACGGTGAAAATGTGACGTCTAAAGCTTACGAGCGTTAGGGTTACGGAACAGTATAAATATACAGATTTATATAATATTGCCCACAATAGCGGATACGCGCTCGTTTCAAGACACACACTAAATATTATCTGTGTTATGTTCTCAAACCATTAGTTAGCTTTTGTGTAAGGTCCAGGCGCAGGGTGAGGTGTGATTAGCTCAGCCGCTCCGGTAACAGTGTAAAGATAAAAATTCAAACAAAAAGATACATGATTTACATATATTCAAATTCGAAACAGAGAAGTAACTTAAGGAAATTTCAACTATTTTGCAATAATAGAATCAATTGAACAATGAATAATGTAAGTAAAGCATGAGGTAGTGTCGCGGGATGAGTGGCGGCGAGGTGGAGCGCGTCGCGCCGTATCCGTCAAGCTATTCGTGTGTCCGTGGCTAATGCCACAGTGTCCACGTCGCTCGCAACCCGTTCGCATACCTCACTTTATTGTATCACATTCTTGGATAACATTTAATAACCACTGACACACATTAGTGGCGCGCGACGCGCCGCAGAGTCGCGCTCCGCGTTGTATGGGTCGCAACTTGCAGTCCGCGCAGAGACACATGCCTTTCCCGGATTAACGTTTACACGATTAGGTAATTTAGCAATAAAACGCGACGATCGGAACGATTTATCGCAGACACAATCGTTCCAGTTAAACTCCATCCCCAAATCACGTAATGCGTTTCTAAATCTGGCGGCATTGTGTGTGAGTGCGCGCGCGACGCGTATTATTTTTAAGAGAGCGACAGTCGTAAAACGCCAGTTAATCAATCCGGGATTTGAGTGGTATCGTGACGGCGGCGGCGGCGGCGGCGGTGCCGGATTAAAATAAACAATAGAAATGTTAGTGGCTGTGGCAGTGCGGCTTCACCGGTCCCGGACGCAAATAGCGCCATTAGCCGAGCCGCGGTGTTTGTAAACACGCGTTGGCCGGCACTCCCCGCGTCTCCCGCGCGCACCGACCTAACTGAAGCTCACCTGCGCTCTCGACCGCTTCACTAATTTGTCGCGACGTTTTATTTATGCTAATGGGTTGTTAACGGCCATCGAAATATAACAATTAGTATTTGTCGCGTCGCGAGCGGTCGGTCCGGGCCGCGCTCGCGCCGGACTCGCCCGAGATAAACCTCCCCCGGGAATACTAAGCAGGTAATTGAGCGGCGTCGCGGAGCCCCCGAGGGACCGCGCTTAATATTCACGACAGACAGCGCGGTGACGGCTCTCTTATTGAGCTATAATCGTTTACAAAACCGATAATGCGTATTTAGGACAACAAGTTACAAAAACAAGACACATTATCGATACAAGTACTGTCATAGGTAAAGCGGTCTGCCTACTTTACCTGTGCGTCTAAATAGTAAACATACATTTTTACTTCTTCAGTAATCAAACTACTGTACAGTGCGCAGATGGTCCGGTCCTGACTCAGTTTAAACGAAAAGTGCACTGGTACCCAAAGCGAACCAAACACATACTTCTAAATACAGGCAGATGCGCTGATATTCAGGAACAGTCTTGAGGTACAGATACATCAACAATTCTGTATCTGTTATCACCATAACATAGCAGAGCCACTAATGTGAATCCTAAATTCAGTTATTATTGAGCTGTTTGTATAATACATCTATATGATTACATTATTTACTAGGTTATGTTATAATGCGTACCAACGTTTTAGGTACCTATCTACACTAATATTATAAAGTGGAAAGTTTTGTTTGTTTTACCAGTGAATTTCAAAAGTTACTTTTGTATTCATAAGAGCAATACTCGAAGGAGGCTTTAGGAAATTTATCATCACGCTACCAACTAATGAAGCAAAGTTGTATTGAAGAAAACTAATAGAAATATAATTGAATTACGAGGCCTTCAGTAAATTATATGAAGTAACTTGTATCACGTACTCGCGTTCACATTAGGTACAACAGTAGACTCAATTTGACATTATTAATTTCCGTGTTACATTTGTAATGTGACAAATATAAATATATTTCTGTGATTGAATGAATATTTGTATGTATAATTGTGGCTGATAAATTTATAAAGTAAACAGAAGAAATATGTTCGAAGTCTATCACCATATTTTTTTTATGGTTAAGGCTTAGCGTAATGGCCATAATCTCACCTGATGTTAAGTGACGATACGGCCCAAGTCGGTAGACAAGTTAAACCTGTGGAGGAACTGGCTCTCAAGTGTAACTGCCGGAACACACCTATTGGTATTTGGCGGCAGATTTTCAACTAGAGGGAGGTAGCTAGCCAGGCGGGCATCAGAAAAAGCCCTACCACCATGCTATGGATTCCTCACGATGTTTTCCTTCACCGAAAGCTCAAGCTCATTGTAGGTGGTTGGATACGAACTCACGTCCCTTGACGTGAAGTCGTACACACTACCACTGCGGTATCATCGCTTCAATATTGCAGCTTTTAAATGTTAAAAGTATACCTTATATTTTGCAGCATCGCCTTTCATTTTACATCTTATTTCTTTATACTCGTTAACCTCATGTTAATAAGTTTTTTAGCTTTTTCACACATGTCTGTTGTAAAAGCTATAGATAACGAACAAGAATTTTAAAGCGCCTGTTCGTTTGCCTGTTTGTGAAAAACAGCTTGACCGATTTCGTACACGGCAAGTTTACGACATTCCTCAATCCATAGGCCATACGAGTTGTCAATAATACTTTTAGAGAACATAAAATGCGAGTAAAACTAAATTTACGAGATTCCGAAATAAACCCATGAGGAATCGCGGACCTTATCTACTAGTTAATGTGACGGTTTTATTAGTAGCCCACAGAGGGACTATTCACTTGGTCGTTCAACTACAGCCGAACACTGGTTTTAGGTTACCTGCTAACTTAACTAATCATAGCAGCGCGACAAATTCCCAACAAATAGGCATTTGCAATTACAGTTTAACAAGCGCAGCGGACCTGGAACACACCGTATCGTTCACGCTGTCTTTATAATTGGTACAGTTACCATCGAAACACCAAATTAAGTACAACACGTTAGGAACAGTGGGAACTATAGCTATATTGATAAGTTTACATGTTTATTGTTAGTATAGAATATTGTAAATCCTTCTTAGGTTTAGCATTAACAATATATCTGGTGTTAAGTGACGATGTGGGTGAAGATGGTGGGTACATTAATTCTAGTGGAGTGATTGGCTCTCAAGGGTAATCGCCGAAACGTACCTATATGTATTAGGCGATAGATTTTCACCTTCAGGATGGTAGCTAACCAGGCGGGCATTAGAAAAAGCCCTATCACCATGCTACGGTTTCATCACAATGTTATCCTGCACCGAAAGCTCAAGCTCAATGCAGGGACTCAAACTCATGACAATTGACGTGGCGTCCGTACACGCTACCAACTGCGCTACTAGCAACTAACAAAAGAATTATAAACGATAGATAAATAGATTGCTAACGGTAAGCATCTCCAACTCAAGGACGTCTGAGGAGATGTAGAGAGGAGGCACAGAGCAAGAGTAGAACACCTGGCTTAGGGCGAAGCTCGTCCGAGCTATATATTAGAAAACAGTGAAGGGTGTTATAATTAAATTAGGAAGATAATTGGACATCCGTGTAACGTACCGGAACGGGGATGTAGGTATAGCGGGTCGCCCGGTGCGACACATGTGTGTGAGCGTGCGGTTTTTGCGAGCGCGATACTTCCTCGTTTCAATACATTCCTCGATTGAACTAATGATCCCCGAGAGTCCTCGCGCACGGAACCGACTCCCGCAGGACGCTCACGTCTGCTCGCCTGATGTTACTGATAACATTTTATCACAACTCTTTAATACAAGCTTACACTGAACACTTGCTAGAGATTCATCTATACATATAATAAAATTGTAATTTAGACAAATCTTTATGTTGTTTGTTTTAATAGCATAATTGAGATTATGGCACTATCAATATAGAGGTAATTTTTTATTTTTTCTTGTTTATTACCTTATACGCAGACCACTCGGAAAGTAATAGATAGATTTTGATGATATTAAATAATGAATATTACATATCAACCCATAGGAAATATTTGTCCTTGTATTTTTGTACCATTGCGTATGACCTGTACGTATGGCATGAACTTTGGCTTTTGTATCATTGCGTTACTGTTTTATAGTGTCTCATGACATTGCTATCCGCTTCGATGTCATTAAGTGAAAGCGATAGAAGATTAATGTTCGACTGCGATGTAGAAAAAACAAAAGCAGTATGTTAAATGAACGCGATCACATGTGCCGCTGCGGTTCCGTCTCATTGCTGCTAACGGTTTGTTTGAGGCTCGCCTCGAACCCGGGCCTCGGGTTACAGTGGGTGCCGGCCGCGGCGCTGCGTCTCCGCCTCATTAACACACCTCGGTTAATGATCACAACTAAAGAGAGCGACACTCATTAGCTAATTGTTAAATAGCACTGTGGTGGCAACTAGCCCACTGTCTGCTGAGCTTCAGCGTCACATTGTCTCTTGATACCGGCGGATCATCTGTAACTTGTCAGTAATCGATATTGGTTTAACACACATCTGCACACAAACAGAACACTCAGCTGTGTTCGGTGCGACGGTTTGTGGTTACCTCCTCAAACCCATAGTTTTTTTATTAATGTATTTCTTCCTTTATTATCGTTAATTTATAATATTTCCTGAAGTATTTTAGCTCTTCCATTTCACAAAAAGGGTTACACTGTTTAATTATGTGGGTGGATTTCAGTTAATTTGTATTGATACACCATGAATATACCTTTGTATAAATGCGGTTAATGTAACCTTAAATACATGGTTTTATACAAAATAATTTGTATGACAAAACTGCATCGTGTTTGGAATTTAAATCAAATCAAAAAACAGTATTCAGTCAAAACTACGAGCAGTTCGGAAAATAACGTATTCATCGAGAAGGACAAACAAGACCTTCGATCTGGTAATAATATCTTTTTAGGTAGGTATATATTTAAACAATATTTATACATATACAATAGTTTTTAGCGGAGGTACAGAGAGGAGTGTCACGTCCAGAATAACCATCGTTCACATATTGGTTCACTCTTTAATAGCCTTTTGACATAAATAACTGCTAAACATGGTGCTAGAAATTACTATCTGGAAAATCGCTAATGTGCTTTGGGAATTTGTTACAAAACCTAACACTATTACTTAAAAAACTTTTACTGGTCTTACTGATTCTAAAATATGGGGGAACAGTTCGTTACGATTTCTAGAATTTCAGTCATACCCAATCTTTAACACAATCGAGCATTTCTAAGTTTTTACGGACACACAATAAAATGTCAAGAATGTACTGGGAGGGTAGAGTTAAGATATCGAATTCCGGAAACTAAATTGAGTCAATAAGGTAATTAAATTGTATTTGAACAAGAAGTAACTATCTATTTATTTTAATAATAATTAACAAACTAACTACTACATTGTGACAACATAGAAATAATAACAGTTTAGAACCATAAGATGCTGAGGAGGAATGTCCCAGATATAACCCGCTCTTTGGATTTTCAACATGAAGCTAGCCCAGCCTGATAGCCGAGCAATTCGAAATAGCCTACCGTGGCATATTGATACACTGCACCATGCTGTCGTTTCATGAATATGTTCCAATTGAATCCAATCGGAATCAACCATGCACACTATCACAACGCTTAGACTATACAAATAAACGCAAAATGTACCTATATTAGATATTCTTTTGGGCGAAAACTTTCACGTATAACAATAATTAGTTAAGACCACTCTTGCCAGTAACATTTACGCAGGTACATTTTACACTTGAATCATTCTTCATTGAACCAGAGCAGCGATGCGACGCACGAACACATTCATTCATTTCATTATTCATTCATCTTAAGTAAATTCTGAACTACTATACATATAGACTTATTCATCTATTTATTTAGTAGAAACTTAAGAAATTGATAAATTGATTATCTTTAATATCATTGAAAACCGTTTCAAATCTGGAATTGTTTGTAGCGCTTATGAATATCTAAATATTCATGTTTCATGACGCAATTTAAGTAATCCGTAATCGTTACACATAGTACAGACTGCCCGGATGTGAACTATATGTATACATATAATAAATATGTGTGTATACTAGTATATAGAGATGTAATAGTCATTTGGTTAGCAGAGTACAAGCTATAGAGAGGTGCGGTGTGTGTGGAGCGGCTGCTTCTCGTGCGTTATCGGAATAATTGTGTGCAGATAATGTATGGGCGGAGGTGTCGCGAGATAGTATCGCCGCGCTGCGCCGCGTCGCCGCGGTATCAGAGCTGATAGTATGCTAACTGCAGCACTGCACCTTTACGACGCACACTCACCAATACATCTCTGCTCACTCTGATATTACAACTGCAACAAGATCCTGGCTTGTATCATACAATATACAATTAGGTTTTTAATATACACTTTGAAGACTTAGTATTAGTGCTCTCGGATTCTGTGTGTGGTGATGTGAGATTTTATTGTCTTTTTGAATATAAAATGTTGTGAAGAACTCACAAACGTGTTCTACTGTTTCTGGCATTAAACTAAATCTTCTTAAAATGGGTTGATTTTAATACACAAACCTAAAAAAAAGGTACATTCTTCTTGGTAGTGTAAAATAGCTTTGGACGAAAAATATTCCTTGTATGAGACTTATTTAGGTGTAGGTATTTCCCTTATTCTAAGAGACAGGCACGGGTGAGGACGATGATGCACTGTTTCTCCCTGTCCTGCGTAATGCTGTCACGACTCTCCGAATGAACACGTCGCATCGCGCGGCCCAAAGCAAAACGACTCGCGCTTTGTTTCGCTATCGGAGCATCGCGGCGCAGCTCCGCTTTGTGTCCGCCGAGCACTCCGCGCACCCCACATATCCCATACACCCCACACACCATCACAGCTGCCTCAACACCACTTTGTAACACCACTTTATTTATGTCCACCGGTGCTAGCGCGCAACCTGAATACACCGCGAGAAGACGACAACCACATCGCTGTTCATTATTAATTTTGGCAAAGAATGTGTGAATTGCATTACAATGGCTTAATATATCACAGGGATGTTACAGCCGCAACAAATGACAACTAGTAAATTTTACTGCACCTTCGGATACACATAGGTTATTTGGAAATATTGGCTTTTGTAAAACTCATAGCAGAATAATGAATAAGTTATATTGAAAGACAACTTGCTGTGTGGTCAGCGTGAGTAAAGACTATCTCTATAGTTTAGATTCCAACAGTTAATGAGGTTGTAACGATATAACGACAAAATTTGCTTTAGTTAAGCAAGAATTTTAAAAACTTTGAAGTGATGATAGTTTAGATGGTGGCTTGTACGGACGGCTCGTCAATTGACGTGAGTCTGAATCCACCTGCAATGAGCTTGAGCTTTTGGTGAAGGAAAATATCGTGAGGAAACCACAACACAGTAGTAGGGCTTTCTTTAATGTCTGCTTGGCTAGCTACCACCTTCAAGTTGATAATCTACCGTCAAATACCTATAGGTGTGTTCCGGCAGTTCCACTTGAGAGCCAGACCCTCCACTAGGTTTAGCGTGTCCTCCAGCTTGATCTTGATCGTCACTTCACATCAGGTGAGGTTGTAGATATAACGCTAAACCTATAAGATATTAATTTGCATTTTTTTTTAAACTGTAAGTATGCTTACAAATATGAAAATGGAATCCTAACGTGCCCACACTGTAATCGTAAGTTCACTGCTAAAATAGGATACACTAGCCACATAAGAGCGAAACATCTGATTTCTTAATCTATTTCTCTCTCTCTCATGAAGTTATTAAAGAAATCGTCGGTGCAAAGTAAATTTTCATTGTAGAAATTTATCGCGTTCTCTCTGCCGATTAATGAGAATATGTGTTTTATCAGTAATAGTATGTACAGTCATTGAATCAGTTTCTATAGTCTTATCGGTATTAGGTAGTGCTAGGTAGTAGGGCACTCCGTATTGCGAACCAAACATGATGACGTATCGAGGTCAATTGAAACTCTGGTACTGTTTAGACTACCATAACATTATATATCGGAAGCGATGATAGCTCAGTGGTAGTGTGTACGACTTCGCGTCAAGGGACGTGTGTTCGAATCCAAACACTTACAATGAGCTTGAGCTTTCGGTGAAGGAAAACATCGTGAGGAAATAGCATGGTGGTAGGGCTTTTTCTAATGCCCGCCTGGGTAGCTACCACCCTCAAGTTATAAACCTGCCGCCAAATACCAATAGGTGAGTTCCGGCAGTTGCACTTAAGATCCAGTTCTTCCGCAGGTTTAGCGTGTCTACCAACCTGGGCCGTATCCTCACTTAAAATCAGGTGAGATTATGGCCATAACGCTAAATATTAGGTATAAAAAAAATATAGATTCTAAAACTCGTTGTATTTATGTATCGCCTATATGGACTGCAATGGGTAGATAATCCAGTGAAGTTTTAGTAATTGGCCATTTGTTCCCCAAGAGTAGACAAAAAAAATGGTACACGGAAACGTGAAAATAAAATATTATTAATGTAACATTTAAGAAAAGTTTTTCGTCGTTTAAATGAGAGAAATTTGTATATATCTACTACTTTGTATGACACTTGTGTATAAGGTTTATTATACGCGAGGAGTAACCTTTCCGTAGACACATTCCGCGAGAGTACCCTCTGCGATATGTGACACATACGGTTGTGTGGCTCTGCCTCCGGCGGAATGTGTGAGCAGTTGTTAAATGTCGCGCATGCGCTGTACGTTATGAAACAATAGAACTTACATTCTCATAATATCTGAACACACGGTGTAAGAAATACCTGGGACTTTCAAAGTTATAAAATGTTACCAAATATGTACTAAGAACCTATATAGGAGATTCGATAAGTAAATAAATTAATTAAAAAAATACACACTCTTGTATAAAATAAAAGCTAGATATTTTAAAATAAATAATTTATGTAAGAAAATTGCTACATGTAAGTTGTAAAGAGCTAATGCTGCTTTGAGAAGTCCAGCAATTATTCTTATATAATGCCGTAACTAGGACGATGTAAGCGGGGCCCACGCACACGGAATAGGCCCTGGAAGAGTGCAGAAATGACCAGAGCCATATACTAGCATGGTTTCGGTGTTATTGCCGGAACACATCTGATAGCTATTTGGCTATTTTACAACTTAACTTAACTTTAAACTTTACTATCAAACAATGATTCCAACATGAAGGTTTCCTACACTAAAAGTTCAGGCACATTCCCGTGATTCGACATTACGTTATTTGACACGGTATCCGCACTCACTATTACTAAGCTATTGTTGTTTTGAGTCGTGATTTGGTCATAGATAGCTAGTTTTACAACACGTGCTGGCGAGTTCTGGTCAAAAATACAAAGTTTATCGACTAAATACAGGAACGCTGTTTAAAGAATAATCGAGGATATTGATTTCCTTTGAACTGACTAACGGTTTATCTTTTAGTGTCTCTACTGCGTTAAACGATTTACAGGTATACTGAGCGAGGCTAAAAGCCTTGACACAACAAAGGTTTAACACCGTAACCTTCCCATCTTTAGGTCCTATGTACGTTGAACTGTGGCTTTCTATGTGAGTAATGAAAACGTGTTTTCGTTGCCATCCATTATGTATAATTTGTATCAGATGTCAGTTTATGTCCGACATGTAAGATCGCTGAGCACCTCACCACTGCCTCGTGGCGGTTTCTAATGCTAGACTGTCGCATGGAGGAGAAAAAATAAAACTTCTTTGGGTAATCTTTTTTTTTTAATTATACTTAAGGTTTAGCATTATGGCCATAATCTCACCTGATCTTAAATGGCGATACGGCCCAAGTTGGTAGACACGCTAAACCTGTGGAGGAACTGGCTCTCAAGTGCAGCTGCCGGAACACACTTATTGTTATTTGGTGGCAGGTTTACAACTTGAGGGTGGTAGTTAATCAGGCGGGCATTAGAAAAAGCCCTACCACTATGCTATGGTTTCCTCACGACGTTTTCCTTCACCGAAAGCTCAAGCTCATTGTAGGTGCTTGGATTCGAATCCACGTACCTTGACACGAATTTGTACACACTACCACTGAAATATCATTACTTCATATTATATTTGGGTAAAATAATTGTAGGCGCCACGCCACAGCGTAGAGGAATGCGTTACATGGAGTGTTATCTTTATCCTTACTAAGTGAATTTGCTTCTTTGTTTGTTTACGCTTTCACGCCATAACCACTGAATCGATTATAATATATTTATACAGACACGGTGATAGGTTATTTTATTCGCGAAAATCCTATTGGAAGTGGAGTAAATCTGTATTAACGTGAGCAAAGTCGCGGGTAAAAGCTAGTGATCTGTTAGCGTGCATGTATTAGTGTGCGGACGTGTCACCGGCGCTCGTGAGCGATGTTCCGTAATCCTCTCGAGTACGGGAGGGAGCACGCGGGCCCGGGATTAGCGGGTCGCAGCGCGTGTCCCGGCGGGGGATTAACATCGCCGGTGTTAAGTCCGGGAGCGTGACCCGGCCCGGCTCGAGCTGTCTGCGTTTATTGTTTCAGTTGAAGATGTGACGACAAGCCTCTCCCCCACCCGGATATACGAAGATCCTCTCTACACCTGTTCGGACGAGATCGCTTTTTAAATGTATCATTAACGAACAAGTAGGTATGTAGTGACGACCGCTTCATTATCACTCACACTTAGTAGTAGGTAGAATATATTGAAGCGGTGATAGCTCAGTGGTGGTGTGTACGACTTTGCGTCAAGGGACGTGAGTTCCAATCCGACCAACTACAATGAGCTTGAACTTTCGGTGAAAGAAACATCGTGAGGAAACCAGAGCATGGTAGTAGGGCTTTTTCTGATGCCCGACCGGCTAGCTACCACTCTCTAGTTGAAAGTCTGCCGCTAAATACCACTAGGTATGTTCCGGCAATTGCACTTGAGAGCCAGTTCCTTCTCAGGTTTAGCGTATCTACCATCATGGGCCGTATCATCAGTTAAGATCAGATGAGATTATGGCCATAACGCTAAACCTTAATTATAAAAAAAAACCTCACAAAATAATTTGTTTGACGTTTCTTTATTAGCGAACTAAGTAATCTTTAGCGGTTTGTTAGTAGGAATTTCTAGCGACATACAGGGCACTTAACCGAAAACGCAACTAAGGAAAGAGTACTAAAGTGGTTGAACCTCGGCTTGGTCTTCGTTGACGGTATGCAATTCAATCTAACACTAAACATTTTAACCTATATGTATATGCATCTAAGATCTATTTTGTAGTGACCATTTTAAAATCTATTGTTATAGCACCTACTTATTACATTATTTGGTTTTAACAATAACTTTTATATGTAGGAAATAATAAAGCAATTAAGATAAGTAACAGAGGGTAGTTAATTAACACCGATTGCTATATTAGCGTCACGCGGACGCGGCTTTAGGTTCAGGCTAACTGAGGCACTCGAGGCGTATTCACCGTACGTAGCTGAAGCGTTATCGAAGGGACGTAAGATTTATATTTTCTATTATTAATCATTAACTAGACGGTTCATTATAATATGCACGTATATATTTCGTGATTAATACGAATGTGCAAAAGTTCTTTGCTTAAAATTAAAGCAGTCATGAGGACTGCCGAAAGAATTGACAACGATATTTCACAAAATAATATAAAAAAAAGAACAAGTTACTCGTTATACATATGTTGAGGCTTGGAACCTACGTGACTTTGCTTACGCGTGAAGTATTAAGTTGCACGACAAACCGATGGACTAAGCGTATATTTATTCCAAGCTCGTAATGTACAATCTGCATACACTCTCTACATAAATGGGTACGCATTCGGTGAAAATGGTCCGAGTTCCATGATTTTTGTTCACCTAAAAAGTGCTTAACGCTCCTAAAGTAGTTTTCACTTCAAGAATCCCCACGGAACCCGTGTATTTACTGTGCATGATAGAATTACTGGATTGCGCTAGCACCTGGTTTAAGTTTTGCTTATAATATAAAAATGGAACCTAAGCTGGACAGCGTCACGTACAACACACAACTAGTTATCGTTAGACAGTGATAGTCGCGACTCGTGACAACCGGCTGTGATTTAGGGCGGGCGGAGCCGAGGCGGCGCATTAGCCGCATCGCTAAAAATACTAGCGACATTTACCTTTGTGCTCGGATACGTCCTAAATCGAGCTGTAACAGAGTGTGACCCCACTCTCCCCACGCTCCCCCCACATCCCGCACCCCGGGATATACTACAAATAACGCACAATAAATCCCAGTGAAGAATGCGACTTTTGTTCCACCGCCGCTCGAGTCGCCGCCGCACCGCGCCCGCGGCATGCCACGTGGGGAAATAGTATAACTCACCGTTTAACGTTTTCACAACTTTATATTACGTAATATTAGTTGCCTTTTGTTATAAATATAGACAAACAAAGAAAACCGCTATTGTCTCATTTTCATTGACAATTAACAATATAAGTGGCTACGTATAAATATAAATGAAACTCATGTATCCAGTCACTTAGGTAACATTTCATATAAAATTTAATATAATCTAAAATAGATACCGATTCTTATAATTATGTATAAATTACAAACGAGACAGTAGATAGCGCGGTAGTGATCTCGCTCTAATGTAACTTTTTTCAGTGATTGCGTACTTGTGTTATTAGTACGAGGGGAATTGGGTATCAACTTTAATCTTACGGAAGTGGTGCTTCTATATGTTCACTATATGCAGCGATCTTCTAAAAGAATATATCAACCAGTATTGAGAGCACACCGGCAATGCGACCAACTCACTATGACTGAAATTAACCCGGAGCACCATTAAAATCATAACAGACTAGTCAGTTTTATTAGAAGTACACTACATATGTATTAAAATCACTTAACTAATGCAAAACGGTCTATGAATATAAGGATTACTTATAAGTTAACTTTAATCGACAGGTAATATACAAAAAGAAAATAAAAAAATACATTTAAAGTTATGGGGTTTTGTTGCGTGAGGCGGACGGGACGCGTTCCCTAATCTCCTGAGAACGATGTTACTTTACAATTTGGAGCGTTTACAGAATCACAGATAGTTTGTGCGGTCGTTAAGCCAACACCCGCGCCCGTATCTCACGACGTTAGAACAACACAATACACAGCTTAGCTAGAAACACAGAGCTCTACTAAACAACTCGCATAGAATGTACTATCCACACGACGTCGAGCGGGTCATCTTAGCTTTTACTTACATACCTTCCCAATAACAGAAAATAATATAATCTATAATAATATTATGAAGCGGAAGAGTTTGTTTGTTTAAAGGCGTCAATCTTAAGATCTAGTCGGATTTCAAAAAATATTTTTACATTTGGTAGAGTAATAATTAAGGAAGACTTTAAGCTATTTAACATCACGCCAGTGGTAGCGTGCCGTGCGTGTAGTGTTGCCCTATTGGTAGCAATAGGAGCAAAGGTCTATTGAAAAAAGTAACAGAACCGCTAGTGAATGATAGACGTAATCGATCCGTCTAAACGTTTACATAATCGCCGTCACTACTGATTGTTGTGGAGAGTAGTAAAGAGCAAAAGGACATGTCACAAGACGTTTCAGTACCGTGTAGCCGACTTACGGCGGTTGCGGTGCCGCAGACATATGAGTTCGCATTAGCTCTCTCGACAATTATTGAAGCAACCCTAAGCACGTTCATTTATCAGTTGGACGGGAGCGCTGCACACCGCACCGTACCGCACCGCACCGCGACACGCCGCCCGTTACACCGACGCGAACACGTGTGCGCTTGTTGCGCGATAAATCTTCGGCTGTCGCATAAATCGCTGCGCCGCGTCTTGCTGCAGTCCCCTCTCGTGTAAATATAAACTTAGCAAACCATCGACAAGATGCATTTGTTTCTTCATTATCATAAGCACATTAAGAATGAATGAGCGTGTCTGTCTGTCTGTTTGCTTGCATTGCGAGGGATGCAGTCGCAGCCGCTTCGGTACGGTTTGCGACCTGGTTATCTGAATACTTGTTACGATCTTGTATTACGTGTCAAATAATTAGGAAGTAACCGGTCGCTTACATGTTGTACCAACGTAATTAATGTGTTTATTAAAGTTTCAGTTAAAGTTTTGCAACGTATTGATTAATAAAAAAAAATTGTACTTACATCACTTGACCCGTATGAAGATGTCTTAAGCTGTAGATTATCTAATGCCTGACAACAGTTTTTTTATTGTAGTAATAAAAATATATTGATAAACAACTTCTTCTACCTACAGAGAGGCGTGTGGCACTCATCAGGTGACGACAGCACCGCCAAATACCCATTCTCTTGAATTGACCAAGAACAGAGTCAGTGCTTACACTTCCAGTAGGTACCACATCATCTGTCACCGATCGCATTTAACATAATAATATAATACCCTTTTTCAGGTAAAATATCACACTCGTCGCTTTTGAAATTTAGCGATTTCGTATTGTCTACAAATATCAATTTACATACACCTATACAATATAGATACAGATTGAAATTTAATCAGTCTATGTTTGTAGCGAACAAACGGAAAATAAAAAGCATAGCTAATATAAGTTAATTCATAATCTTAGTTATCACCGCGTCAAATTTCATCAGCATACATACAGGTAGTAATTTTGGACAATACAAACGAACAAATTAAAGATTGACAGAACAGTATAAGTCTTTTAACAATTATAGACTACAAATAACGTATCTATACCTCATATTATAAAGAGGAAATAATTGGTAACTTTGTATTTTTGTTTGTAATGATTAAACTCAAGAACTGGACTGATTTCCAAAATTCTTTCTCCATTAGAATGCTACGTTAGTCCTGAGCAACATAGGCATTTTTTAATGGAAATGATTAAATAAAATTCCGTTCCGCGTGAACGGAGTCGCGGACAAAGCTAGTTACAAATTATAAAAAAAAGGTTACATTAGCTGACCCGGTGAACTTCGTATCACCTAAAATCGATTTTCTTTATTCTCGATAATACTAAAAAACGGTTTGACGTATATATATTTGACTTGATAACTCCAACAAATTGAATGCCTTTTAATTATATGAAATTGAAATATAGTAGAAATAGAACCCACGTCCTTTCACGAAGCGTCCGTATACATTACTAACTGAGCTATCATCGCTGCATTACTTTTCATATTATGAGATAAAAAAAAAACTGTCCGTTTTATATATAAATCTTGTCCTGACAAAATCTAACATAATAAAAAAAGAATTCGCCAATTTGGTGGAGTCGTTCGGAAGTTATGTGCGTACATACATTTCGACTATTCATTTTAATGTATAAAGATTATCTAATGTTCCAATCAACTTTCTTAATTATTTTTTTCATAAAAACCTTCTCCTCATATTAATTAATACAACAAAAAAAGAATTAGCGAAATTGATCCATCCGTTCACGCGTGATGCTATGACCAAGGGAAATAGAGATTCATTGATATATATAGATTTCAATTTGAAATCAATCTCTGTCCGTTAGGAATAATAAACATTAGTCAAATCAGTTCAGCTGCGGTGACGTGAGGCAGATATAAACTACATTTCATTTTAATTTAGTATAGATTAGACTAACTCGTAACAAAACTTGGGTAGTTGTTAACGCCATAGATATCGGATGTCGTTAACTTTATGTAATAAAATGTAAAACGATAGCGGCACAAAAAAAGAAATGTATAGAGATTTATCGGCTTCTATTTCTTAAACGTTTGCAATATACCTACTCTATCACGTTTTTACTGTACTAGGTTATCAACGTACGTGTTCAATTACATTTACTCAATGTTTCTCCATTCAGTTTAATGCAATTTTTCTAAAAGTACAAGGACATGCATGTTCCACACACAATTCTTCGTTTTCTTTTCCGATGATATAATTATTGTATTCCTGGTAGCTAGGCAGGCAGGCATTAGAAAGAGCCCTACCACCATGCTATTATGGTTTCCTCACGATGTTTTCCTTCACAGAAAGCTCAAGTTCGTTGTGGGTGGATTCGAACTCACGTCCATTGACGCGAGCTGAGCTGATCACTGAGCTATCATCACTTTGAACACTATTCCCTAAAAATCATATCATCTTCAATCGATATTTATATTAATATTATAAAGCGTAAAAATTGTTCCTTCGTTTGGCTGGCAGTGGTATAGTGCACGTTTAACCATGCGGTGACATGGTACTCGCTGAAGTATCATTTGTAAATTCGTTGTTATTTTCAATTGTATCCACTCGTGTTTAGCGAATAAATAAATATGATAATCTATGAATAGTTTGTATGACTGTAAATCCATTATCATTGCTAGCGGCACGCAGTATTTGTGTTCTCTGTATTTACACGAAAATAACAAGCAGTATGTGCGGGTGCTAATAATGTAATTGGGCGACGTGTGGTGATACCAGAAAGTGTTTGGTGGTCGTCGCTAGGTCGTCCCGGCGGCGCGGTGCAGCGCGCTGCGGGCACATGCACATATTGCTGCCGATATGCAAACCTACTGATACATAATTTACTATTCTAGTAATAACTCATAACACGAACCCGCGTCTCTCTGCAATAGATTCTCCGATTCATTTTTTCTATATTGTTCTAACCAGTGTCACTCAGTGTGAACCGGGTCTTATCGTAGAGATTCTCGTCGTGCTATTTTTAGTTAAGTTGCGTTTAATAATATTTTATTAACTATTTATCTTAAAAATTTGATTTTGATAATTTTTTAATATAATTATTATATTAGGCTCACATGTCCCATACCCTATACGTCTGCTAGAAATCCTAACAGTAAGCTAGTTAAGAGAAATTTATTTAAGGTTATTTTGAGGCACACTTTACTCTGTATTTTTCGTCTCTGTGTAGGATATGTTCACTTTGCTAAAGTACATATGGTATATCTATATATTAAAACGTGAAGGAGAAACTTTATAACACTTTTTACGAAAATTACGCAGATGGAGGAGTATGAAATTTCGCAAACTAATAGTTTATATAGGGAAGCAGTGCAGCATTCAGGTAATATTTTTTTTTGTTTATGAATAAAAATTACATAAAATCAATAAAAAAACATTATTTGACACACACACGCAAATATAATCTTCTGTTTTTTGTTAAAATCCGTGGTCTAATTGAGAATAGTCAGTTTGCCTTTACTGAATGTCAAACATAATCAAAATAAATTCATTTATTATAATTATATAATACAATAAGACCACTGGGCGACCACTAGTATATATTATTAGTATAAAGTAGGCTGAATGTATTCGATAATTCGTGTTGTATAGGAGAAGGACATGTGTTTTATAGTATATGATCCGCGTAACTAGCTAACTTAAAATCCGTTGGCAAGTAATGTATTTCGCATGGCTTACTTAAATACTTAGTTACCGCTTACAGTACTTAGTTTGTAGGTTTTTTTTTGAATGAGTTACACCCTTTTGATATTGGATAGCTAATTACATAAATAAAGATATCAATAGGCCTCCAGAATGATGTCAATATAAACAAACGTTGAAGTTAAGCGAGTATTCCGATAGAAGCGGATTGAAACCTATCATGCGCTTGACCTTCAGCCTTGTACTTGGACCTTGTCTATTATACAGTTTCAGGTTATGCTACGTAGTGCTACGCGTTGCTACACTTTGCTGCGTGGGTGCTACGCCGTAGTCTGTTACCATGTGATTATATAGCAACGCGAGACCGGCGTGCGTTTGCTTGAACAATAGAGCAGAATAGCGGCTTCAAATTGCTGTTAATTTAACTGATATGTACATAAAATAGTTAATTACGCTATATTTATGATACAAGTTACTAATTACACAGGTACTATTATTTTATGATTGAATAATAGGCTAGTAAAAACTGCTAATTAACATTGTTTTATGTATTGTTACGTTGTCAGAATATGTGTGTGGCGTGTATGAGAATAGTTTGAAGTGGGCTATGTCCCGGTGGTGCGGTGTCGGTGCTGGCGGGCGGCGGCGCCCCGCGGCGGTGACGAGACTCTGCGCATCTCATTAACATAACTTGCTAGGAACTGTTATAGCTCGTAATAACTGGTGCTGGGTGCGTGTTGCCGTGTGTGTGTCCTCCCCCCCCCCCCCCGCTCTCTCCCCCGCCCCGCCCGCCCCGCTACAGCGTGTATAGTTTGTAGTGATTGTATAGTAACTGCTGAGAGAGAGAGCAAGCGACCGTGCGCTGTGGGCGGGGACCGGGGACACGCCCACCGGCAAGCGCTCCCCCGCACCCCCCGCACCGCACCACCGCTATAATAGTATGACACTGAAGAATGATGAGCGATGATATATCTGATAGAACTAGTTGTATGACTCGACTCCCGTGGTTGTGTGATACTCACCACTCCAGTGGTCGGCTGTAATGAGTAGCTCGTGCAGTCAACTCGTTCAGTGAATTCTGCTCTCGATATTGTTCCAACACTAGTACTTCTGTATAAAATAGCTTTAATAATAAATGTCTAGTGCCATAGTCTAATACCAGATATGAAACATTCAGCCGTCTCTCGGATATTATTATTTCAATGCAATGTCACAATTAAAATAGTGTGTACCCATTCATGAAAAAGGTGAATTAAATGCCTAAAATGTTAATTAAATGATACTGATATTTGACTATAAGAGGTATAACAATTAAAATAAATAAAGGTGAAAGTAATGGATAAATACCAATTATATAAAAAAATAAAGTTTATTGTACCACAATATTACCATCCTTACCTTCATGCTATAGTTTCCTCACGATGTTTTACTTCACCGAAAGCTCAAGCTCATTACAAGTGGATTCGAACCCACACCCTTTGACATGGCGTCTGTAGACGCTACCAACTGAGAAATTTCAGTTATAGGTCAGTACCTACTTCTTACAGTAAGAACATTTCTCAAGAAACTTCCTCATTGCGTTACCTATCACATAAATTTGAGATGTTGCCCGATACAGTGTACAAACAATAAAAAGTATAAGTAACTTATATAAGAAGTCATCCAAAAAAATATATACGTAGGGAAATGCTTTTACGTTCCCCTCCCAGCCCTGAGGAGGGGGACACCGAGAGTAGAACAATGTTTACATATGTAACCATAGAGAAAATTGTCATATAGTAACCAAAGCAATTTAGTAGAGCCCTGATCTAGCAGGACTAGCTCGAAGCAGCACTTTTAATTTCACAGTAGAAAAGCTAAGCGATACAACATTCAAGCCAATATAAGGCCTAAATCTAAATTAAAAAATATGTAATCTTCGTGGACTGACGAGTCAACATTATTAGTTTCATTATAATCCGAGGAACAATATACACATTTTTTATTAGGTGTTTTATCATTAAATTAAAGAATGAGCTACAAAAGCCATGTATAAAATATATTTAACTAAAAAATAATTGTACTGAGTTCGGTTGTTACGTGTATTGATTATAAAGCTCTTCACACTTGACATTGGCAAAATGGCTTACACAGACATACGCCAAAACATAAGAAAAAGTATTAACATTTCCCATAACTTCGTTTGCCTGGAGCTAAATATAATTTAATAATTTCGCCCTTTTTGGTAACTTTTTTCAATACAGCTTTGCTCCTATTAGCAGTAGTGTTATTTTAAATAGCTTTAAAAGCTTCCTGAATAATTACTTTATCATATATTGAAATAATATATATATTATTAATTTCATGATATAACAGAATATTAAAATGAACTACGTGCAAAGATAATATGAATACGGTCTATATAATGCAATGTAATAATATTTGCGCAAACCTCAAATTTCAGGGCCTCATATGTAAAAGCAAAAATAAATGGCGAGAATGCGACTTTTCTTCTACCCTTCCAAATAACACTCGCGCGAAGTATCCCTCACTTTTCGAGGACATTATACGCTATTAAAATAGGGAATCCATTTCCACTCTCCCTGTAAATATAAAACAGAGAAGCAGCAGCCTTGCGACACGACGTGACAGCGATCCCTCGCCTCGCGTCACGACGGGGAAATTCTGTAACCCGCTCAACCCGCTACCCTCTACCCGGTACCCGGTACTCGGTATCAACCCCTTCTAGCGTGATAACACCCCTCTCGTCGAAATTAACCGTCCGAATCCGGGCCCGCGTCATTAAACATATTTAAACACAAGCTCATCTAAATACAACCAAGACGAAAGTAAATTCATAGTATATAACTGTTGTCGAGATAAAAAATATCATGTGAACTTAGTTTAAGTATTCTTACTTACTGTACTTAAAAACGACTACTTTCTTAAAAAAACTAAAAGTTATTTGCAGATAGCCAGACAGTCTTGAAGCGATGATAGCTCAGTGGTAGTGTGTACGACTTCGCGTCAAGGGATGTGAGTTCGAATCCAAGCACCTACAATGAGTTTTCGGTGAAGGAAAACATCGTCATGAAACCATAGGACAGTGGTAAGGCTTTTTCAAATTCCCGCTTGGCTAGCTATCGCCCTCAAGTTGTAAACCTGCCGCCAAATACTATTAGGTGTGTTCCGGCAGCTGCATTTGAAAGCCGGTTCCTCCACAGGTTTAGCGTGTCTACCAACTTGGGCCGTATCATCACTTAAAATCAGATGACATTATGGCCATAACGCTAATAAAAAAATAAAAAAAATATATATAAAAAAAGTCTAAAACTGTGTCAAAGTATTCTTTCTCTATCATGTAACGAAATGTGCTGAAACGTGGAAAACTTATTTCAGTTTCGATTCTTGGCCAATTATTATCTAAATAAATCGCTGCTTCAGAAGTTTTTATTGAAAAATGCACCTTGTATCTACTAGTAATAGAAGTTATGAATAAACGATTTCTTTCTTTCTAGAATATAATGTCTTCAGTACATACATATAGAAAATATTTTCTGTTTCACATTTGTGTCAAAGAACACGAAGTCATCGTATTTATGAACAAATATTATTCTAAAAAGTGACATTAAGAGACAGTTAAAAGATTGTATAATGTATTGAACCTATAGTGAGTACCTGTTGCGAATGTAAACGGGTTCATCGTCCTCCTGAAAATGACACAGTTACAAATTTAATAGAAGAATTAATATGAATTGAACATTGTATAGATGATTCCGATTGCAAGTAATCGAACTAACGATGTTGTTTTGAACGATTTTGAACAATCGGTCTAGAATATAAATCGAAACAGGGCCTCCTTTTTTAAAACTGACCAATACTACGTAGATAACTAGTGTTGGTTTTGATTGGTGGCCTTTTACCGAACTACGAAAGATGCTTTAGGCAGCTTCGGGAAGGAACTTTTCTGTGTGAGTCACCAAACCGACACGGGAGCAGCAGCTACGACCACACTCACTGTACTTAAATAACCTATTAGGTACATACTAATAAAGGAATTAATGTATGACTAAATTATTACATATCAAATATTTGCGTTTGTGAATGTTTAGGAGTTTATCTATTAGGGTTCCTTTCGCTAAAAAGCCTCGTTACTTCCTTAGAAAAATTGTCAATTCTACTTAAAACTTTGTTGATCTCTAATCTCATTTAGGTTTCTATAATGGAATTCTCTTAATGGGTAATGAGTTGACCAGTTCACCCTCCCATAAGGAAAATTCCTAGCTACACCAATACCAAACCAATATAACATGCAATACAATATTCTTAATTCCAAGCTCTTTCATGCTTTTCTGTGCATTTAGTGGGACAGGAAAATACAATTACTATTATAACTTTATTTGATAACATAGACTGAAAGAATGAAACAAACCTATAAACAGTTTGTATAACTTTAACATACACTTCGTGTTGAAGTAAAAACATACATACTCAAAGTTTTGAGACACATCTATACGTATCTTGGTAGGTTTTTTTCAAAACATCGATTTATAGATGCATAACGAAATTAAACTTTCTACAAGGATATGGTTTAGATCGCCCACCCACACTCGGAGATCTCAGGATCACGAGCTCGCTCTGTTAATTGCGAGATTTCTTGATAATTTCAATCAAAAACTTATATAATCAAACCATTCTGCAAGCTACAGTTAACGAAGGGCATGTTAAAGTGCTAATCATGTCCTCAAACCTGGTAAATGGCTGCAGATATATTCAAAGTTTTTACCAATATCGATGTAATCACCACGCATTTTCCGTAGGCAAGGACGAGTGCCTTTTTCCGCATAGGAGACAACAAGAAATTTCTTTTTGTTAACAGTGTCAGCCTCATTATAATGTACGAACGACTCTCCTCGCCAGCTTCACTTAGTGATTGTTTTCGATGTAGACATTGTCTTAAACAAGATGTAAGAAGAGATTTATGCGGAAACATTTCAAATATAATCCCTGAGTCTGGAAAGGTTTACCCAAATACCCAAGATAGTTTTAAATAACAAATTTACATTTGATATTTATGGGCATAAGCAATCTATTTTTAACCTCAGCATATAGAACGGAAGAAGAGTCGCTTGTCTAATCATTAATCTAACTCAGGATTTGACTTTCGAGCCCGTGATAGTATATAGATAAAATCAAGAAGGTAACAGCTTCACGACTTGTCACTTGTCTACCTGTTTGTACTATACGGACGAATACAACCATGCGATTGGTAGATTTGTGAAGCAAGTTATAAGATTGATTGAGTTATTTGATCTATACCATATTTCAGAACGTTATCGTATGGAGAGGCAAAACTTAATTCTTCTGCTTCTTTTTATTTAATGGCTACATGTGAGCGCACACAATTTAGCAAATGTGACGTAGGTAGAACCATAAACGATGGAGATACAATTTTTTTTTCTCTTTAAACTGTATCCAAACCAGACTATTCACAAATAAATAGACAACACAAACAATATAAGAAAACTACATATAATATCGATTGTTAGGTTACAAATATACACCACAGAATGACACTAACACCTTAAAGTTTAATTTTATTAGTTCTAATAAAACTTGAGAAGCATTCTACAACTGAGCGATTATCCGTAACAAAGGTTAGGAACCACAATGTTAATATGACAAGGAATACAGGGAGGTAAAACACCATAATGAGAAAAACTGTTCCTAGAGCAATTAAAAATATATGGTCGGGGATCCGTCTTCTAAGCCACATTCACAAAGAGAGTGATCCCTAATCCTCAGTTTAGACAAATGTACTGGCGTATAGGCGTGGCCAAGGCGAAGATGACAAATAATAGAGGTAACATTTTTTCATAGCTCTTTAACTGTAACTTGTGGACTTACTACTTAAAGTCTTAATAGAAAAATAAACATAAAATTCCACAACCGAAACACCGAGAAACACTTAGATCATGTTAGAAGTTTACTTGGAACTGAGCTAACTCTTAGAGAACCTACACTTAGTTTTATCGTCAGCACCTTATTAATGTATAGGTATTTAAAAAAACAGTTATCAAATATATTTTTTATTGTTATAAGGGTTAGTTTTATGCCCTTAATCGCACCTGATGTTAAGTGACAATCTGCTCAAGGTGGTGGACACGTTTTGATTTGTCGTAACCTAATTACTTTGGACCGTTAACGTTACCTAATTAATTGGAGTTGTGTCAGGGAATTGAAAGTCAGTCAAAAGATATATGCTTTATATTTTTTGATAATAATGCATATTAGACTTAACTAAATGCCAATAATTTGTTACCGGATAGGTTATATGGGGGTGATTGCGTACCCAGCCGGTCAGACCAACACTATGTGGTATCTTCCGGTAACTAACACTAACTGAATATTACTACAATCTTGTACAGCAGCGAACCGCACGACTCAGCACAACCTCGGGGGTTGGTCATATGTGACTGACTCAACTTCTCAAATGCAACTGCCGGAACACACCATAGGTATTTAGCGGTATATTTACAAGTTAAAGGTGGTAGCTGGCAAGGTGGGTATTGAAAAAAGCCATACCTCCGTATTATGGTTTCATCACGATATTTACATTTAACGAAAGCTCAAGCTCGTTGCAGATGGATTCGAGCTCTCGTCCTATGACACGGCGTCCGGACACACTACCAACTGAACTATTATCGCTTCTAATTTAATTAGCCTTTTTCACAAATGCGCGGATGAAGATTCACCAGAGCACACTTAAAGATAATATAAAAACTTCTGGTGGCAAAAAATTGACATCACATTAGACACGTACAAGGGTGTTTGGTGCTCATTCGCTGGAACGAGTAAACGTTCTGAGAGGCTGCGAAAAACGACGCCGTGCGACCTCTCTGAATATATCCATATTACTAATATTAAGCGGAAAAGTTTTGTTTGTTTGTTTGAACACGCTAGGCTTAGGAACTATGAGTCGAATTTGAAAAAATATTTTTGTATTTGATTGAGTAGCCATTGAGAAAGGTTTTACGCTATTTAACATCACGTTACCTTCAATAGGAGTTAACCTGGATGGAAAAGCTACAAAAAATATTAAAGGATTTTTAGTAGCACGCGAACGAAGTCGGGGGTACAGCTAGTATACAAATGTAATGGAACCAAACAACAAAAAACCATTCGTTTTATTATCTTGCTTATTTATTAAGTACATAATATTGAAAAAAATAGATAATGTAAATAAATTAAAAATCTTGATAAGACAAAGATTTAAGGTCAAAGTGAGTGCGGTCATAACAATTTTGACAAATAGCTAATTCACTACACTTAGTTATGCTTCCTTTGTTACCTCGTCGCTTCGTCTGCATCCTGTTCGCCTGGACAACATCAGAATAAGCTAATAATACTTCGATAACGAGATACATAATTTTAGAAATATCAAGTTACTAGCTGACCCGGTGAACTTCGTATCACCTATAATCGATGTTCTTTATTCTGGTTAATCGTCAAAAATGGTTTAACCAATTTTTTTTTTACATTTGGTTTAGCTACAATCAATCCTAATCAATCTTGCAACTTTGTTACGATCCATAGAGCTGGCTCTATCTAATATCGTGTCTGTTTTTCATTTCTTTTGGTTATCGAAGGACACTTATTTATAACTCCCGTTAATTATATGTCTTTTAATTATATAAAATTTAAATATGATGCTTATTGATATACTAAGTTTTTTGTTGAAATAAAACTAATTTAAACGGAATTTATAGTGGTTATTTACTAATTTTGATCCCGACGTTTTGAAAGCTTTTCAGCATTCGCAGTCACAGGGCGTACTGAGATAAATAACCACGATAAAATCCGTTTAAATTGGTTTTATTTCGATGAATAATATTAATATAATATTCGCGTAAACCTAAGAAATCATTGAGTTTTTTGTTTCATTTTATGGTAAGTAGATATACTTTCTTTTATCAGACTTGCAAACACGCGATATCAATTCGTTCAGTCAGGAATCTGGTAAACCCTACGTACGCAAACTTCCAACTATTGGTTTTGTTATTTGTTAATTGTCTACGTAATAGACAGTCGCACGCACCACTTTAGTCGCCAAAATTGAATGGCAAATCCGTTGGAATTATCTGTATAAGCGAAGTCAAGACAACTTCTTCTTTATATTTTCCCTTGATCTTGCTTCTTTGACGTTATTCATAGACTTTTACAGTCAGTCTCATTACATTGCATAGTTTTGTTAGTAATGTTGGTTGGTACTGAGATGCTTTGTCATTTACAATTAACGGCGTTAAAGTATTCCACATTGCTTACATGAATATCTTGTCTTTTAACTTCATAATTATTGTCTGCATCTGATCGCCTACATTGTGTATCCATCAGTAATTGTGGTAGTGTCCGCAATCCGGTTTCTCGGGTATTACTTCCAACACTTACTTTCGATCATATAGGGTGAGTTATTGTTGAAATATCCGCAAGGTCCATTTATTATTTTGTAAAATTATTATGGCCTGCAATTTTTGAACAACTGCTTCACCCGGGATTTCATCTGAAATGAGAAGAGTTTTTTAGCTACCCGCGAGTGCCGGATACATCGTGTGGCAGAGAGGAAAACTTTGAACAGTTCCCGAGACCTGTAAAACAGATGTAGGTTTAAGGGGCCCCTTTTATGACACGCGTCAACACTTACCTTCAGTACTCGTGTTGGTCTCCCTGGCTAGTAAAATTTGGCAGGAGCCTGGTAGCGCAGCTTAAGAGACACGCTCTGATACAAAATTTACTGCTGTCGTAGACTGGCCAAGATCTTTTAGTAGGTTATATAGATTTTGATTGTATACTTCTCGCTCCCACTTCGACCGAAATAACTACCATAGTCATTCCTGTTCAGATTATTTAGTAGCTCGTAGTACTTACTTTATAATTATTTTATAGTGTAGTCTTTTGGTATATTTATTCCCCACGGTACGTTGAGCTTAAAAAAATCTGAATATTCGCATTGAGATCGTCCATTTTATTTTTCTCCACCAACATTCCTGGTACTTTCTGGATGTAGTGATTATTTACGTTGTCATGAAATTCTTCTTTACAATATGCGTTGCGCCCAACAATGTTATTTGGATACAACTGTTTTATATTTTAATTTTAGCCATGAAATGGTTAGAATAAATTCCCGTCTCATAAACTAATAAGTGTAATATTTTTGGTAGTGGGACCAATTGTGATAATTATATTTTCCACGTGCACAACACAATCCGAACTCATTTCATTTTCAGTAACTCTATGAATGCAATCGAATTCCAACACGAGTATTCTATATATATGTCGCGCGCTGGTCATCAGATCGGTTAAAACGTGAGGTGGCTCGTCACATTTGCAATAATAAAAGTAATTCGTTTACTCGTAAAATTTAGAACTTCGTTTAGAATGAAAGTGAAACTATTTTACCACTCCATGACAATTGCGATTTGTAACGCCATTTTGTAAAATATAACTAATTAATTTGTATTTGTTTTTGGTTTTAATACTTTTAGGTTGTCTCCAAAGATAAAATTTTGTTCGCGATTTTTTTAAATAGATTCCTCACAGTCTTCGGTCTCATTTCGTTCCGTCATTCACAACTTCCTTAATTTTTTCTTTTATAAGAACCCTCTTCTGACAATAGTTAACACAACAAAAAAATAATTACCGAAATTTTTCCATCCGTTCACACGTATTGCGATGACAAAGGAAAATTGAGACTCATTTTTATATATTTTTAATTTTTAATATAAAGTACCAACAAGATTTACAATATGACATTCCTTAAAAAAAAAAAACAGATAAGAATTTTAAACACAAATGTAACCTTAATTATAGGTGAGTGTGACAAATATTTATTGTGAGAGCGACACATACATAGTATAATTTTACAACAAAAAAATGAGTATTGAACAAACAGACTAAATTATGTGATATTAAAATTAATTAAACTTAAATGAAATTAAATGAGATTAAAATTTTATAACAAATATAAAACTACTTCAACGAGCCGATGAACTTAAAGGTTTAAGTTTAAGGTATAACATAATACATCAAGTTCTGTTTTTTTTTTTTTAATAATGTGTTAGCATTTTATTCATAGGAGAATAAAGCCCTAAATTAGTTCGATAATAATTAGTGGCAAATAGATTGAATCTTGAGGCTCGAAGTACCTCGAGGTGTCACCGAGGTAACATCTTGGGAACGTTAAATTTCACTCTACTTAATAATTCAGGTGTGTCGATGTGTGTGTCAAATATATAGATATTTTAATATTATTACGAGTACATAAGGAGAAATATTCATTGTAACGTCGGTACTGTCGGTAGAGCTTTATGGATTAATAAACCGACATTACCCTTATCCGCATGCTTCCAAACTTAATAATTATAGTTTTTGCAACGCAATAACTGCCTGAACTCGTAAGAACGGTGCAGCAAAACATATAATTAGTGACATTTGATTCCCGATGACCTTTTTGAATCGTTCCGAGTGTTATTACAAGTGATTAGGGAGGTCGCAGCGGCCGAGGGCGTGCCGGCCGCGAGACAGGGCCGGCTGAGGGCCGAGCAGGGCCGAGTAGGGCCGGCTGAGGGCGGCGGTCAGAGCGCGGATCTAATTGCCCAGCGTTGAGTTTTTGCGAGCGCGCGGCTGCAATCTGTATGCCGGCCACAACGGCTTCCACGAAAGCAATTATCGCGTCCGCTGCGGCCATCTTGCGCCGCCGCTCGTCCCGTGACTTATGTCTCTCCGATCTAATTATCTGCTGTTCACTTAGAACTTTACGACTCTACCGCCCCCCACCTAACCCGCTAACGACTCTACCGCAAGCGCGACCGTTGCCGTCGCATTGTTTGACGCACTTGAATGTTAAAGTTCCTTCAGAAGCACTTTCTACCAAATTATTAATACATTTTACTAAACTATAGGTTACGTAGTAGGTAACTATAGGTTCTTCGTATAACATGATAATTGTTTATAATTAAAATTCAAATGACTTATTCACTGTAGGTCTTAAAAAAGCATTTTGCAACATGATCTAAAAATATAACTAGGTATTTACATACATAAGTAGGTGGAGTATCTAATGATATTTTTTGCTAGTGAAGCAAAGATAACATGTCTTTGATTGTCTAGTGTTTCGATAGAGAACAGCCGTAGTTAACTATTATATAATTCACTAGCTTCACCCTGCGACTTCGTTTGCGCTAATATTAATTCTGTCAAACAACACGGATGACACAAAATTAAAATTTTCATACAATCCCTGTCTTTATCAAACTTACAATAAGTTTTTAATGAGAAAAAGTAGTCTATCACAGTCTCCAGGTTCCCATCGATCTCTATACCAAAATTCACTATAATCGATGAAGCGGTTGCGGCGTAAAAGCGTGATAAACAAATTCACTTTCGCTTTTATAATATTAGTAAGGACAAAGATCATAGAAGTTTAGTTAAAGTTTAAAATAGTTTATATTTAAAGTAGCTCTGGTCGCGACTCCGTTCGCGTGGAATTCAAAATTGATTTATTCATTTTCATTAATAAAAATTAACACTATTACCTAAAAAACTTACTTTTCTTACTCAATCTAAAATAGGAGGTGGCCAATTTATCACGATTTCTAGTATTCAAATCATTCCGGTCTTTAATAAAATCTAGCTTTTGTAATTTTTTACGGGCGTAGATTAAATTAGCAAAAATATATCGGGAGGGCAATGTTAAAATACTAAATTCCGAAAACTTATCCTATAATTATTCGCGAGGTCCCATATTGTAAATGACTCGAACTGCTCCTTTTTGTAAAAGAAATACCGTGCCTACCTCAACTACTGTCCCCTACAGTAAAATACTATAAGACACTAAGCTATAGAAGTAAGCTATGTAAACTAACCTAGCAGGGGAAATACCTGTCAGCTGACAATTCTTACGTATAGCGAATGCAGCAGAACTTAACGTTTCCGCCAATTTTTTTATGTGAGAAACCCATTGTAGTTTAGAATCAATGGTGATACCCAAGAATACAGTAAAAAATACAAATCAACCCTCTTTATAATATTAGTATAGATTTATTGTAAGAATGTACTGGTTACTTCTAAGAGTTTTCGTAGGGAAAAACTAAATACGTTAAAAAATGTTTTGTTATCGGTTGAATAAAATAAAAAATGAAATACTTGACTTTTTAAGCCTCGGTTTTATCCACCTTTTCCCGTAAATGTATCAACTATGTGATCTATCAACTAATCCGATGATAAGATAGCCTTTTAAATGCTATAAAATAGGAAAACAATACTAAATTCTAGAAAATGTTGTTTTTTTTTTTTATATAGTTAAGGTTTTTGCGTTATGGCCATAATCTCATCTGATCTTAAGTGACGATACGGCCCAAGTTGGTAGCCACGCTAAACCTGTGGAGGAACTGGCTCTCAAGTGCTGCTGCCGGAACACACCTATTGGTATTTGGCGGCAGGTTCACAACTAGAGGGTGGTAGCTAGCCAGGCGGGCATTAGAAAAAGCCCTACCACCATGCTATGGTTTCCTCACGATGTTTTCCTTCACCGAAAGCTCAAGCTCATTGTAGGTGCTTGGGTTCGAACCCACGTCCCTTGACGCGAAGTCGTGCACACTACCACTGAGCTATCATCGCTTCTGTTGACATAAAAAAAAACTTTTATTTTTATATATAATTTATACTTAATTTGGGCGCGTTTTAAGAATTCGTGGAGGATGAATTATTGTATACTTCAATGGTATTACAACTTGGCACGAGAATTGCGCGCGCCCATAGCAACCATGAAGTTAGTTGTTTCCTCTGCCGGGTTATTTAATATTCAATGTTTTAACTCGAAAACACAAACATTGTAAATAGCTATTTTAACTGTCATTGTATATTTTGTTTTTTTGGAGTACATTATTAATATATTTGTTAGTTATTACATTTCTGATTTTAAAAAAAGACTATTTATACCAAGTTATTAAAAATATTTTATAATATCCATATCAAAGAAGTGTAACTTTTTACGAGAGTACATTACAGCGCACTCAAGTACACCCAATGTTTTTTTTATTTTATTGCCTTGTAACGCTTTCCCTATTCAAATTATAGAAATTATCGTTTCGCATTCACAGTTTTTGTATTCACAGCTTAATTATAAATAATTTTAACTTTACTATAATATATCTCGTTTACGTTATTTTACTAAGTAATAAAATGCCATTCCTAATTTAGATGAGACCTCAACCTGCTGTAACCGAGTGCGACGCTTGCAGCCGGCTGTCGACGGACCCACCACTCGATGGGTTTAATACACCCAGCGGCTTTTAATGTCAATGATAAGATAAGGGACAAGGTGGTGATGAGTTAGCGCAGACGGTGCGGCGGGACCACAAAGCTACTGCCACCGATACCCATCGGAGCTTACCCGTGCAGGAATAGTAGCAGTGTACAATGCCCTGCGCCTTAGATACTCTGTCTCACTCTGATGAACGATAACCCGGCAAGATGGAGCAGGATGCGATATGTTGGCTGTCAAATCACTTTGCATCTTTTTACTTATCTTAATTGCTTGTGTTAATGTGACAGACCAGTTTATACCACTTATACTGCTTACATATTCGGTGAGATACACGGGACAGCGCGGCGCTGCACTGTCGCTCACATATCAACTCTTCACAATAATGGCTCATACATATATAAAATTATCGATTGCTAGCTGTGCCCGTGACTTTGCTCGCATAGCATTAAAAATTCTATAATCATTTTTGCCCACATTTCTGTTTCTTTTTGCAATACAGTTTCGTTCCTATTGGTGGTTCGATTATTATCTCAACCGCGGTACCGTGTCAAGCCAAGTTCAAGCTAACAGAATTGGTGAGCACCACCGTGTGTATATGGAGCCACTTTTGACACCCTCATAACTCAAAAACTATTTTACATAAACATGTAAAATTCCGCTCATATAATTAAACTTGCGAGATACATATGTGCTCCAAATTTCATCTACATACCTCAAACAGTTATTTAGATACTTACGTCTAAAAATCGTCATTTTTATCATTGACTTATAGATCAAAACTAACCCAGTTCCAGATGACCTACAAAATTCAAAGTTGGCATCCAGATGGGTAGTTAGATGAATGCAAAGGAATGAATCGAAGTAGCCAAGATAGACTTCAAATTATTATTTTAAGTTATATGAGGAAATTATATTTTCAATTGTTATAAAATATTGTTAGGAATATATTTTAGGAGGGTAGTTCTCCGATTAGTATATAAGTGCGGTGCGAACCCGACTTTGTGTTTAGTCAAAGCGAAGCACACGAGTCCAAATATTTATTGTTCGTAGCTGGAACATCACCAAAAGGACGTAAGATTTGTATTTCTCTATTACTGTCTCTGTTGTGATGTTTGTGCTGTAAATCATTATCAGGAATGGTTTTGTATTCGTCTGAGAGAGAGAGTTACACGAGCGGTGAAGGTGAGTGTTTACGATCATCGAAAGCCTCCTTAAGCCTACATCCGTATTCGCAAGTCTCGGACCCTACTCGTTGTTAGTTCCTCTCTGCAGCACGATGTCTCTCATCATTTCATTATTATTGAAGCTATTATACTTCTAAAACTACTACAATTCTGTGTTCTTTAAAAAATATTTTATATCGTATTAAATAAATTTCAGGACTGACCATTGAACTTGGCATCCATTTAGATCTCACTTCTTTTTTCGTTGAAGTAATTTTAGGTTCTTCTTGGCTGAACGATCACCAATTCATACATCCACAAACATGTAACGTACAGATTCGATGACGGTGCCAACATATGAATACCATTAAATCATATTCTTAATTGGTGGTATATTATGGAAATTATTCTTATAAAAATTTACATTAATTATAAATAACTTACTACCAGTGTCCAATTCAAAACTTACATTCACTTTTGCCGAAACCAAGGTATATATCATTATATGGACTTGGCTCTCATTTCACATTTATATTTTTCATGGGATTAGTTTTTACCTGCGGCTTGGCTTGCGTTAATATTGATTTTGTCAAAGAAATCGTATATAGTAATGAAAACACTCATACCAAGTGTATTCCACACTTTACCCCACTTCTATTAAGGTTTTCACGAGAAAAAGTAGCCTATTACAGTCTTAAAGTTTCCATCTATCTCTATACTAAAATTCATCACAATTTATTCAGCGGTTTAGGCGTGAAAGCGTAACAAACAAACTCACTTTCGCATTTATAATATTTGTAAGGATTATTAAATATAGATTTATTTATAAGCTTAACAATTTTTATTACAATATATATCATTTTAATGCTTTTAGTTATGTAAATTCCTTTTATATAAGTTTATTAACCGACAGACACCTGTTATAGTAGTGAAAATTAATAATTATGTGAACAATACGCAGACTGAAAGAGTGAGTGCAACTGGTGACCTGAGGGTTCCACATTTAATGTTAATCTTGCCTGTATATTGTTTAGTGGATTTTTTTTTTATTCCACTAACGCTCGCGTGGAATATCGTATAAAATTATTGGCAGATATATCTATTATATATAGCATAATGATGTAGATAAAATTTAAAATATATAATTTATTGAATTTAAAAATGTACCTTTCAACCAATTTCCTTTACCTTTTGGGGTGTAACGGGTATCGAATACATCCTGTATCCGGTGCATCCTGCCGCGTAACCGAGAGGCTCTGACGTTTGTTGGCCCCACCTTTGGTTTTGCTCCTGACGGTTAACCATATAATCCTTGATTCTTCACAGCTTGGTAGTAGGGTACTTGACCTACCGGTTAGCGACTATACACGGGCTTGGGCTGCCGCAAAATAAAGGTTCAGTATGAGTCTTTGTGTTCCGGTATAGTGAACAGGAACAAGTCATTACTGCCAGGCTCAGCAACATGGCCAAGGTGTTGCAGCTGTCCGTAAGCGGCGGTAAACATTTACCAACAGATGGGCCGTCTACCTGTTTGCTGGTCATCACCATAAAAAATAATGGAGAGTCATAAGAAGTACTGTTTGCGCCAATTTTACCGCCCAAAAACAATTGACAGTCGTCATGGAGACGTTTCGAAAACGTTCCTTGTTTTCAATTTGGCAGCGGCACCACGGAGGTGGGCCACAGGCAGTAAGGGCCTCTGTAAACGGACCGCTCTCGTAGTCAGAGTCAACAGCTTGAAGCTGCAATTAACAGCTGCTCGGGCAGTAGGCAATTTAAAAGTTTAATTCATAGTAGTGCGCGATGTGAAATGAAGAGAGGTGGAGGTAACTGCGCGAGAGCAGTCGACAGCTCGAGCAGTTAGTGCATGCCTGGTGACTGTTTGACCGCACGATGAAATTTCACCGTGCCGCCGACCAAGTTGCAACAGCTCGAGCGGTTCGTGCATGACGTATGTAGAAGGCTGTAGTTTACTATGCAGTCACAGCTTGAAGTAGTCGATCCTGACTACTTTAAACATTCCGTGTATAGCGGTCCTAAGACCTTCTCTCCTCGACACAAGTGGTACCTTTAAAAACCAGCGGTACAATTGGCCCAAACAAGTACACTATAATATATGGGAGGATTTAGGGTACAATTCGTTATGAAGAACCTTTTCCTTTATTTCGTTGGGTTGAAAACATTTTTTTTTAATAACGATGCACTTTAATGTTCGATTAATTTTAACTTTACATCCTAAATTGTTTTCGTATAGCCATTAACAACGTTCATTAAACAAACAATAAAGTATTCCGTTTAGTTTTTTTGTTTTAAATGAGTAACCCTAAAATTAATAGGTTAAGTTGATGTTATCATAAAATGTTAAAACAAGCGTCTGCTACCCTTCGAGACGCTACTGTTGGGCAAAATATGGGCGCGGGGAGTGTGGGCAGAGTCTAAGGCGCATTCCTGGTTGAATATAGTTGGTTGTTTTTTTATAATTTTATAGCTTATAATTGTTTCATTGTTTGGACATATTGTGTCGCACCGCTATAAAAGTTCGACCTAAATTTCAAACGAAATGACAGGCATATTTAAATACTAGTTGGTGCCCCTGATTTTCTCGGGTTTTGCCATAAACCACGTATGATCTTCAAATCTGTTCTCAGCGGGGGTTTATATCATGAAAGTATTGTCAGTACCAAATGTCAAATCAATCCAATCAAATTTCTCTTGGGACTGAAAGTGCAAAATTACCACCCACCGCTACCAGATGAATCCCACACACCACTCTCATAGCTTGCACAAGCAAACCCGAAAAGGAAATCCGTAAATTGATTTTACCCGAAATAAAAAGGCCTTACTTAAGTGGAGCAGAGGACAGGCAATAGACAGAATAAATTTGTGCTAATTAATGTCTAACTATAGATTGCACGGAACCCCGAAAACCTTACAGAATAAAAAATGACAAAAATCCTTTTTTTAAATCATAGCTTAGCGCTTTGGCTACAACCTCATCTGATATTAAGTGACGATTTGGTCCAAAATGGCGGACACACTAAGCCTAGTATGTAAATAGTTGGCAATTGATTATCAATTTGAAAGTGGTTACTAACCAGGTAAGTATTAGAATATACCTCACCATCGTGCTATGGTTTCATCAGGAAGTTTTCCTCCAACGAGAGCTCAAGCTCATTGCAGGGGTTCAAAGTCACTGCTAACTACTGCTAACTGAGCTATCATCGCTTTTCTTTTTGATTTTAAACAATATTTATGATTTTTGCGATTATATTATTATTTAGGTATAATATTATAGCAAAACATACGATATCAAAAAAATAAAAATTAATTTACAGGTATCGACAGCTGGTCCTTACATCTATAAAGATAATTTTAATCTTTTTCCAATAATTATATAGACCAATTTAAGTTCTCTACTTAATCTTGTTCTTCTATATGTTAATAGTATGTACGTATATGTAAAGATGATTTCACAGATAAATTTACTGTGTATCCAGTAATTGGAAATCAAAAAGGCTCTTCTTTCCTTAGTCGTACTGAAGGAAATAATCAAACAATATTGAAAGGTGGTTATTTTAACCGTTATTCTTATACGAGACGGCTTACAGTGTAACTAGTGACCTGTTCCACATTGGATTATATATTACAAATTGAAAAAAAAAATGTTTTTTGAGTAAGAGTAAAAAAGGGTAAAATATACTTCTATTTATGTTATACCAGATGTGCCCGCGACTTTGTTCGCGTGGAATTATAAACTTTTCAATATTTTTTGCCCGTTTTTGTCAAATAATGTAAAGCCTTCCTCGATGATTGAAAAATCATTTTTGAAATAAGTTTGATAGTCACTTACACAACAAGATTATCGCGTTCAAATAAACAAACTTTCATAATATTAATATAGATGATATAATTTATATCATTTCAACTTATCAATTCATATACTAAACCGAATGTATTATAGTATATAATTGTTCTTTAAGAGGTCCATTTCACATTTGTCTTAACGCATGGCCCGTTATTGTTATCGCCGGAAACTTGTATGAAAGCTTCCGAAACGAAGTTACATTCCTTCGTTATCAGCTCGTGGAAAACGGAACTGGGCGGTCTCGAGCTCCTCGAGTTCCTATAATATGCCTAATCAACGTATACTTATCATTTCTAAACGTTAATATTATAATTTAATTACCTCAATTATGTGTTGTTATTAAATCAAACGGCCGGTGTGCTTTGGCGTTTAATTATATTACTTTCTGAGCTCTAGAAATTCTAAGCTTATAAAGCTTTTAATTAGTAAAACCGGTTTCCGAATTAACCAGACTTGTCTATTTTGTATTATTCATAACTATTTCAAACAATATCAAAAAAACCTAGACGTGTATGTCATTATCATAGTAAGATAACAATGTACTACTATTTACAATGTTCTAATGATTAAAATATTAAGGAAAAATCCTTATGCACAAGCCTAAAAATATAAAGTCGATTTAACAAAATCTCTTTTTAAATATCGTACAAAAACATTAGAAGTAAAATATTCACCAAAACGGCGTTAATTTCATAAACGAGCAAAATTAGCTATTTAAGAAAGAGGAATACGTTTATTCCTAGAGATATCATTTCGTAAGTTTTCAATGTACCTATAAATAGAGTAATGGATTTCACTTTATGTTACATGTGACGCGTATCTTTTGTTGTTTCTCATGACGCCACACGTACACACACACTCTACACACAGTCAGACAACACAGTTACCGCTGAATAGATATTTATAATCGCGGAAAGCCATTCATTTTCGATCTAATAGCATCGTAACCGCAAACACGTGAAAACATAATGCGAACTTCATTATTCAGAATAATAAATTAGTGTCGCCTGTGTTTACACTCGCACTGAAATATTACGTGACCGGAGACCGGAGCCCGAGATCGCGGCTCTAAACGTTTTAAATGTTTTAATATCGTCCTCATTGTCGTGCAATTTAAGCGGCTAGATTTATTACAGATCGCAGCTTCTAACTCCTAATCCAATCGTTACATTGTTATTTGGAACGCGTGATCTGAATACTTTCCGTCCGTTCCCGACATTCCGAATATTCCATTTGATTTTGTTAAACAAATCAAACAAAGTTTCAAATACGAACGCGTAAATGCAGCTGCTACCTGAACTGACTCTCTTAAAATTGTTCACTGTTTATTAAATAAAAATATATTGTATAAATAGATTCGTCATTGCTATTAGCTGACTCCTATGATTTCATGTTCATTGTTAACACGTCTCGTGTCGCGTGTCTGTTGGGACATGTATGTACTACTCCCATATATATGGAACACTCTAACGACTACCTTGTGTTTTGTTAATTTGTTTAAACGTGCCAATCTTTGAAACTACAAGTCACATTTGAAAAATCATTTTTCTATTTGAAAGCACAATCATTGATGAATGCTTTAAACTATTTAATATCACGCTTCCACGAATAGCAGCAAAGAAGTATTGAAAACTGCTACAAAAAGTAGCATATTTATTTTGTTCTGAGATCTTGTATTGTATACAATAAGTATTGTTTTACTTAACTAGGCCTTTAGGGTTTTAGAAGTCATACGCGAGCGATGTTATTACTAATACTGAAATTATATTGAATGAATTATTTGATATTAATATGTTAAAAATGAATAGATTGGCAAGAATTGTTTTGTTATTGGTAAAAAACAAACTTCGAACACTTTGCCGACGTAATATTAAAAAAACATTATGTAGGATTCGGTATATAGACGCGAAGAGGTTAAAAAAAATTATTATAAGAACAACACCGTGCTTTTTATTTCTTCGCCTTGTTAATTAATTAAATTCATACTTATTTTTAGTATCGAGTTGATTTCGGATAGCACTAGCGTTCATTCCCTTTCGCTAATATTTATAAACACAATTTATATCACTTTGTAACTTTTAAATATCAGTTAACTTGGATGGACCTCATATGAAATGCAAATACTTTTAAATGTAGTTTATGTGTCAACTTCGTTTATTCGACCTGTATGCGAAATAAAGAAATGTCTACCGAAGCCTGTCTGAAATTTTACGGGCGTTTTATTTGAAAGTCGACATTCGCATTCCCGTTCGCAAATGTGAAAAACCAACATTTCTTACATCACTAGGACATATCGTGTAGAGATATGCGTGTATATGTCTAGTTGACTAGTTACTGATAACATCTCAATACACTTTAAAGCCGGGAATGGCTACGAGAAATAACATACGTGCTGTTTGTGACAATGCCGCATGTCATAGTTTCGCCACTGCTATACAGTAAGTACCTAGTGATTTGTGTACAATTTTAAAACTATGTCGGCATCACATAAACTATCACATATTACAAGGTTGTAACATTAGCTTTGCGATTAGAAACAATAGTAATTCAGCATTATATATCAGACAGTTTAAACTAAATAGTATTTTTATTGCTTTACGAACCTAAAACCTACCTAAAACCTAAGGGATACTAAAGTTTCCATTTTTCGAATAGCTATTAAGAAGCATTTTGAAGTGATGACAGTTCAGTTGGTAATGTGTACGGACGGCGCGTCAAAGGACATGAGTTCGAATCCACCTGCAATGGGCTTAAGCTTTCAGTGTAGGAAAACACCGTAACCGTAGCATGATGGTAGGGCTTTTTATAATGCCTGACTGGGTAGCTACCACCTTCAAAATTAAAATCTGCCGCCAAATACTTATAGGTATGTTCCGGTAGTTGCACTCAAGATGGCACAAGATGGTAGCGTGTCTACCATCTTGTGCCACATCAACATTTAACATCAGGTGAGATTGTGGCCATAACACCGAACTTTTTTACCAAAAGAAAAAAGGCTAAGAAATGAAATGTTTAATTATAATAATGGTATAAATAAACAACACATAATGAACTGTTAGATGATATCAAATGAGACATGTCCGCGGCTGCTGTGAACGTGTCCCTCGCTGTTTACACGAGTATATCTAGTTGATAGATAGATAGGTAGGTAGGTAGGTAGGTAGGTACCGGTGCGACAAAGCGCCGCACAGCCCCTCCCCCCTCATCCCTCAGGACCGCCGTAGAAACTCTATCGAACAACACTCATCGATAGTTGTAAATCAATAAAGGGCTCAGAAGTTTTTCGGCATCTCCGATCTCTCCTCGTACCTACTATCCACTACCTCCGTTGTATACACTGACCGAGCGCACTTGATACTTGTGATATATACAAACGGGTATACTAACATTTCACGATTTGTTTTTTTATTTTTATTTATATTGTATCATCTGTTTACGCGGGCATTTCGATAATGTCGGCTGAGAGTTGCTATACAAGTAACGAACAGAAATTTCCAGTCTAAAATTATTATTTTCATACAAAAATATTGAGAAATTTTATATTTATTTCATGGCTGTAAGATTTATCAATTTAAACTTTTTACACATTTAAAATAAAAGAATAAATCAAAGGAATAATAAAAATAAATACATGTATAACATTTATGAAATAATAAAAAGTATAAAGGTAATTTTATTATTAACTATTTTGAAAATTGACTTTATAATTATAAGTGGCATTTGTGGTTTAGGCCTATTTTGAACAATCTGTAGTAAGAAGCATTGTGTTTCCATACCATTTATTTTCTTAAAAATATATAAAGTTTTTACTATCAGTGTAGATGTACCCGAATCATTTTGTAAATGAACACAATAAAAGATGTAGAATGTTTAGTAGTGTCGGTATCATAGTTTGTCGGCGGAGAGATCGCTCAGCGCTCACCGTTCGATATTATCTAAATCAAGCATAATTCGGTCGTGTCGATGGTCTGATGTCGCGATAACGCGTCCCTGACTCCTGACCCGAGCGGACCCGGCGGACCCGAGCGGACCCGAGCGGACCCGCGGTTTTTGTGCACCAGGCGGTCTCCTACTCATTTAAATTAATTAGCGACTCATCTTTATAGCGGCGCAGGCAAGAATGTGCCGATACCATCACCAGCGACCGGCGCTCAACATCGATTAATCAATTATTAAACGTCATTATTTATATTCGGGTCGCAGCCGAGCCCCGGTCCTCGGGCTCCAGGGCCGGGGTTCAGCTGTCGCGCTCTCCCGGGCCGCGCCGGCACACGCGACTCCATAAATCCTGGACAAATGTCCGACGATATTCCGACCCTGATAAAGACGTAATTTACTTCCGAATGTATGAAGGAATGCGCACGACCAGTAGGACCGCTATACACGGCTATTATTAAAATGCCGGTCGCGAGATAATGCGCCTATAACATGTTATGCATTCCACACAGAAAAATACTGCATACTTATGTCAAACGTAATTTGTGTCGCCTCTCATCCCCTCTCGTCCCTCTCGCCCCTCGGCCCTCTCTCGAGTCAGTCGGACCACTCGCGAAACAATGTTGAGAGGCCATTTAATTGATTTCAATGGTGCAGTTGAAGTCTATTTACCGGGCAAGTAATAGGTCGCTGTGGTAGCCATTAAATGATAGTAAAAAAGAACAGAGACCACATTGTTGTCGAAAGCTGTTACTTTTTCTAACTGATGTACATACATTTTAAAAAAATTGTGCGTATTACGGATCTGAACATAACAGGTTGAGTTTTGCATAGGAATGCATACGAATAAGCGATACGTCTCACATCATGCATAAACATCAGATGAGTATCAATTATTATCATTAGTTGAACACATTCCAGTGCAGCGCCTCGAGCCGCCTCACTCGGCGCGAGCTCCTCTGTAGGTACGCTCAATTAATACAACCTAGTAAATAATAAAACATATTCAAATTAACTTTATTATACACCTAATTGTATTTAATGTTTGCGAGTTTATTCGAGATTATGTCGAACAAGGTGTTCACTCACGTGGGTCTACTTTATAAGAAACGAGTATTTCTAATTAGAACTTGTATATATAACTTATGATATACCCGAGTAGGTACTTAAGAGCTGTAATATATTTCTAAGTTCGGTGATAACTTCAAAATTAAAAAGTTAATTCAAAATGTGGTAAGCGAAGTGAAGGGAGACGATACGATCTTTACGAGTGATGGTTGATACAGTTAGTTAAAACGGTCGGAGGCGACAGTTCCAGGAATCGCGAAACTGGCGCGGCCATTACATTAGTGAGGTATCTATTCAGATGAGCGCGATACGGGAGCTCGAGCGATATCAACCGCGGCGACATCTGCCGCCTCCCGACGCGACGCCCTACTGATTGTCTAGTGTTGTACCACGCGACATATCCGGCGTGTTACACAAAGCGACCCGCAGATACACATACATCTACGGACTGTCTGTCAAAATCACAAAATTGTTTTTAGTACATGTATATAAAATTATTGTTTCCAGGATTAAACTTCTTAGATGACGATTCGCTAATCGAAAGAGAATTAAAAGGGAAATTTTACGAACAAACGTATTGTTATGTTTACGCGAACATTATTCATTGAAATAAAACTAATTTAAACGGATTTTATCGCGGTTATTTATTAATTTTGATCCTGACGTTTTGAAAGCTTTTCAGCCTTCGTGGTCACGAGGCAGTCTGAGGTGTAGGTTGTCCAGAAAAGTTCATGTTACTGTGTCTCCCTTTAATTTAATTTTTATTATTGATAATGTACCGATCTACGCAATAAGAGCTCACAGTGTCTTGAGGTCTGGCAATTGGTCTTTTGGGATTCGATTTAATTAAATGTATAATCGGATCCCAGGCTTGTGCTAGCTTCCAACCATCTTCTCTATTGAAATTTGGATGTTTTTTAATTTCAATAGCCTCACGAATCATCCTAGGTAGGAATCGGTGTTCTTTGGCAAGGATTTGTGGCTTGTATAACGTAGAGAGAAGAGGAAAGTTGTACACTGTATATCTAGTAGATATACAGCTTACGCTATCCTCCTCATTATTTGTGTGACATTAAAAAAAGTTCTATGACTTGTAATATGTAATCTATACGTATAAAAGCGGAATACCATTTATATACACAGCGGAAATCGGTGTCCGATCACATAGATTCTCATCACAGTGACTCAGTTTTATTTTGACACGCTTCGTGATAAGCAAGTTAAAATCCAAATGTCGACAGAATTACTAGAGACGACATACGCTGCTTTGAGGATCGTCGAGGGATGCTGTTAATTTTACATTGCACTGTGCTTATATCCAAGTATCTCGTCACTAAAAACAAGCCGCCGCAGATATTACTTCGGATATTACCGCACTATCGACGAATTAACTATGTTATGCACATCACTACAGCGCTCGTAAACGTCACAGCGAGCAATTGATTCGTAAGAAATATTACAGCAATAGAAATTATAATTTGAATGTCACATGTCCTTTAATGTTTTTGTATAAATTAGTTCTATATTACACACCTTTTATTCCTCACTATGTGGTAAACTATAATAGTTAACAGTACTATTATAGTTACTAAGTAGTAACTTGTAGTCATTTATTTCATGATGGTAGGGCTTTTTCTAATGCCCGCCTGGTTAGCTACCACCCTCAAGTCGAAAATCTGCCGTCAAATGCCAATAGGTTTGTTCCGGCAGTTACACTCGAGAGCCAGTCCCTCCAATAGAGGTCGGCAACGCACCTGTGATTTCCCCGGTGTTTTGAGTGTTCATAAAAAATATTAGACATGCTTTTTATTCTTTACCCACAATCGTACCTGATATTAAATGTGTCCCAATGCAGTGGAAACGCTGTGAACGAACTGACTCTAAAGTACAGTAGGCAGGAGACATTTTTCGACAAAATGGCGACAATTTACAAACTTTTGATGGCATTAGAAAATGTCCTACATCGTGCTATGAAAACATCACGATGATTTTCTTCGCTGAAAGTTATTAAAGGGATTCGTACTAACCTTCATTGACGTAGTGTCTGTAAATAATAATACTAGAGCATCCTTCTTTGTAAAATATAAGTAGTAGGTATGGATATGTTGCTATAGTTAAAGTATACAGGGATCTGTTTATCTTGGCGCGGTGTGGAGGCGGGGCGAGGGCGAGGGCGTTGTGATATAACTCAATGAGAGGCAGGTTCGCTGTACACGGTAACCCTCGGCAAACACTGAGTGAGGAAATAGCTTGAATGATATACAGATACATAAAATGAATTAGAGAATAACATAATTTACATGTATCAGATATATCCATAAATGAAAACGCAATTGATGAAGACATGAAGTTGTCAAATAAGACCAATCACACGATACAAGTTCTATATTAAGTATGTGAAGATTTTGTCAAATAATGGTATATTAATTTTGGGACAAATTGTCTAAAGAAATCTTAGTAACTGTAAATAACAGTGAAAGATAATGGCCTACATATAGGAGATGCTGTTGATATTAAACGTGAGAACATTCCACCAACAACTTATATAAATTTTAGGAAAAAATATATTAAAACATACAGGCCCTGATGGTATAACTAGGATAATAACTGTGAAGTCTAAATCGAATTTATATAAAAGTTCCTTAAATAAATTGTGTTTTCTTTTAAATTAGTAGCAGATTATGAGGAATATGAATTAATAAAGTACTAAGGAACGAATAGAGATCCTGCCTTTTATATTATGAATATCTTCTGGAAGATAATGATTACATGGCGCTATGTATTGTATTCATTGGAAGTAGTAGAAGCATTAGCTAATGTAGCTAATGAAGGATTAGCTAATGTATGTTTTGACCAGATTATATGAAATATTTTTGATGAATAATAAAGCGTAATATAATATAAGTTCAAATTAATGTTACGCTTAAGTTTGAAGTTGAACTTCGCGTGGTTATCAGTGAAGCAATCTGTACGAGGCTTCATTACACCATTATTTAGTTGTCATTGTTGAGTTCGGCCCCGCTCACCCCGCACGGCCCCGCACGACCCCGCACGGCCCCGCTCGGGCGCGCGGTGTCACAGCGCCGCTCCTACTCAATAAATCAAGCGCAGTTGTTTGTTGAGCGCACGCGGCGCGCACCGCGGGGGACTTGCACTACTGACGTTTGTTTCACAATAACTATTCATTACCGTACTGTTCTGTCTCCGGACTGGACTGGGTCAGCTGTGACGCCTCTCTCTCGCTAAGGGATATTCAAACTACACGCATAAACACAAATATGCTGGTGAAAAAAAGTATAGGTTATAGCTGTGTTCGTGACTTTGTTCGCGTCCAACTATCTAATCGAGATTACTCATTTTTGCTCGTTTTTGTAACTGTTTTCAATACAGTGTGGCTCCTTTTAGTGATAGAGTGATTTCAAATAGCCTAAAGCCTTCCTAAATGATCAAATAGATAATCATGATTTTTGATATTCGACTTGAATTATTATATCATATTTATGTTTATATTTAGAAGTGATGTGTAACAATGTCATGTAAATTAATAGATTACAACATTTTCAGAGATATCTAAAGAATGAATAGAACACTATTATGTCAAACGAAATGCAATAGTTTTCCCTGATGAGTTGTGCGATGTCACGTCCCATTTCTATCTTATAAGTGTGCGGTGCGAGCTGCGACACAAACAGTGTACATACCTACATAAACTTATAGGTATCGGCGGTGAACCGACCGACAGTCGACGGTCCGTGATTTTTTGCAAAACGTCTTGGATGCGCGCGGCGATCTCTCTGTTGTTTGCCGACCGCGGCCGGACCGCTGCCTACTTAATTAATACAAGTGGACCGAACTCGGGAGCAAACAAATTTGCCTGCAGTCCCACATCCTCGACCGCGGCGTGTATCCTTCCCTCTCCCTCTCCCCGTCCCTCCCCGGCCACTTCACCCTCCGACACGTCTCACGGTGGAGTTTAATTAAATTTATCGTGCTTATCTGTGGACATCGTGCGACCGCGACCGATGGGAATCGAATACGAAGCCTCGCAGATTTTTTGAATTCTGTAAAACTGTGAGAAACGCCAGTCGGAGAGTTTCGAGGTTTGTTTAAGTTATACTTTGAACTTGCAACTCGATGAAGCGGTCCCGGCGTATCCCGGCATGTCCCGGGGGAGACGGACAATGGTACGGGACAGAACAAAAAGCGAGGACGTGAAGCGGACGACCCGGGCCCTCTCAATTACCCTCGAGGGAGACAAATGAGCCGCGGAGCTCCGTTTCCTTTTCTTGTTACTGTTGTGCCTCTTGTTCACTGATTTGTATTTGAATTGCAATTAGATCATTGTTTTTACGGAGCAACCGACCAAAAGAACGGCTCACTTATCTTTTTTTATAACTTATTTGTGTTAAGTACAGGTTCTCACTCCCAAATAGTCATTCACTGCTGCACGGTTTAACACCTCTCGTGTTGTATACTTGATATAAGTATTTACAGTATATCTAATAAAACATGATCCTATATTTTTATTAGAATAGAATTTTATAGAAGAATAATGTTATTGAATACTTAGTCATCTTTGTTGAAACTTAAGACTGATTAGTTTCGAAATAACACTTTTACTGTCTAAACAGTAATTATTATAAAAACAAAGTTTTCTTAATAATCAATTAGGCAGCAGTATTAGCCGAGGCGCGGCTGGCTGCTCCGTGGTCCCCGTGTCCCGGGTCCCGGGTCCCGGGGGGTGGTGCACAGTGACGGCGCAGTTTCTCGCGGTGTCATCATTTTTCCCGATCGCGTTCCTCGTCATTATTCAATAATTTTTAAGACAAACGACTTCGCGTCGCGTCTCGTACGAGTGATCGTGCGACAGAGGCCGCCCTGCACTGCCCCGCGCCGCTCGCACCGACCACACCGCACAGTGCACGCGTCATCCAGTACGTCAACTTTACACCGTTACAACATATTTTAATGCGTGTCACTTGTAAGGATTGTCTACGACAAGTAGTGTATAGACGGATGTATAGGACATTAAATAAAACTATCTGACTGTCAACCTTAAGTTTCTTCGTCTACGAGCTACACGCTCCGCCCACTGTCAGTTAAGTTTATCAATTCTGAGAGTTATTTAGTCACGTTAGTTCTGCGGATCTGGTTTGTTCACATAGAGAATTTCTAATAGGGACATCCCTTTCTACTAACATTTGAGTGATATTAGGTATATCAATAAACCCTTTCCTAATATAAAATAATTTGTTTAAAACGTTAGCTAGAAAAACTGACGGGCGAAGTTGAACGATGTGATGTATAGGTACACGATACTGTATAGAATGAATGTAATGTGTGGTTACCGTTATTAATTCAATTCGTTATCAGCTGAAAAGAATGGAACTTGTTTCATTGACGATTTGCATTGCTTTAGCACCGTAACAATTACTAATAAAACCTTTTCTTCATAAATTAAATGCAGCATAGGACAATATAATACCGGTCAGTAGCTATGGAAATACGATATGAAAAAATACGTATATAGATTAATAATTAATAGTCAATTTATTTCCAATTGGTTGGTACAGTTCATGTCTGTTATGAGATAGCCTACTGTTTGTATATTAGCGGTGTGGCATCGGCTCCCAAGATTGATGCCTGCACGTTGGATACAGATCTCTGTAGTTTTTATCGTGTCCGGGTCGCGGTTCGGTTCCCAGGCCGAGCTCGCAGCGGGGCGCCCGGGTCCGCGGCGACATCCGTCTTGCACTGTCGCCACCTCGAACCGACCAACTCTAAACATCCAAAATTAATAATATACGTAGCTATACTTAGCAATCTTTCACGAAAAGTCTGATTCTAATCTCACTTTACATTGGAGAATCGAGGTCAACTACGAATATTTGGGAGAAAAAAAACCTGATAACTATATTTATTTTTTATTATATCGTTTTACCTGGCGGTTAGCAGCGTGCATTCCGTAAACAGCTGTGGAGCAGGGAACACTGCAGCAGCATTCTGCACCCTCCTCTCCATCCCCTACCCTTATGCACACAGTGTAATGAGTGTGCAATTGAGTGGTAAGTGAGTAAACACAGGGAGCGCGCACATGTTTGTGCAAGAACACCAACATAATGGGCCCGTTGCGCTTTTTTTCTTATTTACTTGTTACCTACTTATAAAGGATTATGGGAATGATGATAGCTCAGTTGGTAGCGAATAGGGACGCAGCGTCAGTGGCCTTGAACTTTCAGTGAAGAAAAACATCACTAGGAAACTATAGCATGATGGTATGGCTTCTCTAATGCCTGCCTGGCTAGCTACCACCCTAAAGTTAAAAATCTACCCCCAAATATTATAGGTGTGTTTCGGCAGTTGCACTTGAGAGCCAGCCCCTCCACTTGGCTTAGCATGTCCACCATCCTGGCCCAAATCATCGCTTAACATCAGGTGAGATTGTGGCTATAACGTTAAACCTATAAACTTTAAAGAAGTTATTGAAAAGCGCTTAAGGAAAACGGTGACGATGTTGTTAAAACTATTCAGTTTTTTTTTGTAGTAACAATTAATACATCGCATTTTGATTTTTTATACATATTCCATTGCATTTATATATAATGAAATGGAATATCTCATAAAATGTTATCTACCAATATTACATAACGTAGGATAAAACCATGCAAGAGGGAAAACTTCTTGTGTTATCGCGGTGTTAGATTTCCGTATCCGTAGAAATAATTACTAATTACCAATTACGATATTGCTCTTTTAATATATGCGGTCCCGCGACTTCGACCATTGAACTATACATGCAATCACTTAATAGATTAATAAATAAACTAAATGTAATAATTATTATTACCACCATCTAGTAGTTAACATACTCGTACCTACCATTGTGTGAATGAAAATTTGAATTCGGGAATATGGCATTCATAAGTTTGTTATTAAATTCAATACATCTTATATACGTGATTTTACCCGCAAAAACTTCGTTGACATTTCTAGCAACAGTGTTGCTATCTCGTGAGATTGTTATCTGATCTTTGAAATTCTAGATTAGTAAAATATTTTGGCATGACATTGGCAGAAATGTGTTAAAGGATATGTTGCCATTAAGAAAAAAAAACTGCATTGCTAACATGCTAACTCCGTAACATGCAACTACAAGATACGTGTATAATATAACACATGTGCTATGAAGGTATACCTTGCCTTTGAAGTGTTGTATATTTTAATTTGTTTTGTAATTCGGTAGTCGCTAGAGATGTGTAGAGAGGCCGCTGTGAGGACCCTCTCCCGCTCGGGTCCGCACGTGACCCGTGCGTAATTAAACACGATGCCAACTAATCGCTTGACTAATCGCTTTATAGTCGCGTCCGCCCTCCGTCAGTAGGTTTAGCTGCAGCGCCGCTCGCAATATTGTTGGTAATTTCATTGTCGTCGATGATAAATGGAATGATTTACCCTCAATGAGAAAGGAAATTGCTTATTCGCAATCATAGAAATTAATTCAGAGCAAAGAGCAATAGACCAGTTGTCGCTGCAACCGCCTTATTTGCATTTTTTTAATACGCTATACGTTGAGTGTTTGGACACTGTCTCACATTTTTAATACTTTATAAGTTTAGCGTTCTGGCTGCAATTTTATCTGATGTTAAGCGACGATGTTGTCAAAGCTGGCGAACACGTTAAACCTGTGGAAAGACCGGCCCTCAAGTGCAATTGCTGGAACATAACTATGGGTACTTGGAGGAAGATTCTTAGAGCATTAGGAAAAGCCGTGCTATGATTTCATCACGATATTTTCGTTCACCCTAAGCCCAAGCTCATTGCTGGGATTCGAACTGACGTCCTTCAACGCGGCGTCCGTATACGGTACCACTGAGCTAGCACGACTTCAAATCCTGATATTAACTGACGATGTGGTTTAAAATGGTGAAAACATTAAACGCCTAGAGGAAACAGTTGCTCTAAAGTGCAACTGCTGGAACACATTTATACTATATGTATTTGGCGACAAACTTTCAAGTTGATAGCCGTCCAGGCAAGCAATAGGCAATTAAGTTCGTTTTCGTGATAGAACTTTACAGATACCACTAGTATTCTTTACATTGTATAAAGAATATACAAGTTTATCATTAAAACCAAAAAATAATTCTAATCTAGTCTAGGAAAAAGGGCAATTTTCTATCTGTTAAAAATGAGTATATTTTTGATTACTTATTATATTTTGCGAAATTTGTAATGAAAATATTAACTTACTTAAAGAAATTGACTTGTTCTTTTTTCTGGAGTTTGAGTTCAATTCTTACTATTATTATTATCGAATACATGCAATCGTTGCTACTAAGTTATATGCAATGAGTTACAAAGTGTTGTCTTCAGAATTCACGATATATACGTAGGCTTTAATGGCTCAGTATAACATTAAGATTTTATATTCATATCATGACAATTGCGTGATATAATAGCGCCTATTTGCCTATCGTTGGTTATATACAAACAAGGGGATGCCAAGACGGGTAGATACGAAGGTAGAAAATGTTTTAGGGGTCCAACTCAGCTAAGAAAATGGAGTAATTTGAAATAAACAAAGCAAAACAATTTGGCACAGAAATAAAATTAATAAAAAACACCGTGGTTGTGTACATTGAAAATGCGAAAGTGCGTTTGTTTGTTAGGCTTTCACGCCTAAACCGCTGAATCGATTATGATGAATTTTGATATAGAGATAGATGGGAACCACGAGACTGTGATAGACTACTTTTTCTCGCGAAAGCCTTATTTAGAAGTGGGGTATAGAGAGGGATAATCTTTGTATAAAACTTCTTGTTGAGTCATCCTATTCTTTTGACAAAATCAATATAAACGCGAGTGAAGCCGCACGTAAAAGCTAGTGTGAAATAATTGAAATAACTTTACCACATTATTTACAAAATAAACAATATATAAATGCATTAATGAGCTGCGTGGGACACCTAAAGCAAGTCCTAATCGAATAAAAAGCGTATCGGAGAGAGCAGAGCGGTGGCTGTAGAGCGGTGACGTCTCGAGACGCTTTTCATTAGCACAATCGGCGAACCCCGCAACACCGCGACACCGTATTCCAGCTACAGACACGGCGTCACCTCCCCCGCAAAACCCGTACCAGACGCGACACAGTGTCTCAGCGAGTACGACCCGTGTCGCAGCACGGCGGCACCTCTCGTCGTCTCGCAGAGTCATTGTACTTGCTCATTACCTAATAATGTCGCATTGAAGCTGTTAACTCCTATACCTATTGTGTAGGGCTGTAGGGTATCTCTATTGTGGTTTCGTTATTCCGCTTTTCCAATGTTCGTGACGTGAAATTAAATCGCGTGACTTGTAACGAGCCGATCTTTGTAATCTGTTTTTTACCGCTTGACGTATCGATGGTTCTGCTTTGGGATTCAGCACGGCTGACCAGGTCGTGTTAGCTGCTATTAATCAGTATCAGGCTGAACATGGCAAGAACTTTCATTGGCTTTATCTAGAATCAGCTCGACGATTTCTACGAAGACAGTCTATTCATGAATATAATGCAGGTAGGTAACTAAACGCATACGGTTATGTATATCAAGATAAATGTCATGTTGATATCGTCAGTACTTTCGTATATTGAAAAATGTAATAAGTGGGTACATCGTTTTACTGATAATAGTATTTTTTCATATTGATATATTTATAATTTATCAGTGCGTGATTAGATTTTAGAGATGATAATATAATGATACTTCAAATTATCTATATACCGAGCGATATAACACTTTTTTTTAGTTAAGGTTTACCGTTATTGCCATAATCTCATCTGATCTTAAGTGACGATACGGCCCAAGTTGGTAGACACGCTAAACCTGTGAAGGAACTGGCTCTCAAGTGCAGCTACCGGAACACACCTATAGATATTCGGAGACAAATTTTTAACTTGAGGATGGTAGCTAGCCAGCCGAGCAATTAAAAAAGACCCTGCCACCATTCTATGGTTTCATCACGATTTTTTCCTTCACTGAATGCTCAAGCTCATTGCTGATGGATTCGAACTCACGCCCCTTGACATGGAGTCGTACACATTACCAATGAGCTATCATCGCTTCACCTTTTAAATTTTCACGTATTTTCGCGTAATATAGATATTAAATGTAGGTCCAAAACGCGAGATACGCACGGAAAGCTCCGGCGAGAAGGTTGCTGCTTGCTCGAATATAATGTAATGAAATGAAACGCGAGTTAGGAGAATGATTAAATCCTATATGGTGAAATACAACATCGGTAGCAGGTAATGCGTTGCACCATCTGTTCCGACACCATACTTCGTGACTTATTCGTTGTGTAGTTCATACAGATTATAATTAGACGTGTTATGTTTTCAGTAATATTCTAGTAACACTGAGAATTTGAAAACATTACTACAATACAGAATCTACTGTGTAGTTGTTCGAGTCATTTTGGTCAAATGTATATGTGAAATATCCAATACTGATTTATTATTTATTAATTTATGATATTGTGGGCCCTTCGCGACATAACGCATTCTTCTTGTGACATCTTGCCTGCGCACTGATACATGACTAACTAGCGCAGTCGACATTTATAGTAAATATATATATATATATCAATAGTGTAAATTTTAAAGTTTGTATGTTTGTTATACAGGAATCACGCAAAAACGGATCAATGGATTTGAATGAAATTTGATACATACTTTTTAATTGGTAGGATATGTTTTATTTTAATATCTTTAGTTCTTTATTTAGATCTAATTTTAATATCAGCACGAAGTCACGGTAACAGCTAGTATTAAATATTTTCCCAAGTGTCATTTTTTTATGCTAACGGGCAGCAAACAGGCAGACGGTTGACCTGATGATAAATGGTCACCTATAAACAGCCGCAGCACCAGGGGTATGATAGCCATATTGCGAACCTTGAAGAGCATATTTTAATCTATCTTTCAAGAGCCTCATACCATCTTTCTGGGGTAAAACTGTCCTGGATAACCAATCCCACAGATTGAACGTACGTGACAAGAACTGTTGTCATAATACAAAATTAGAATATTACTTTCAAATATCACCCCTTTCAATAATAAAAATGTAAAAAAAAAAAAATAGGTTTACCGTTCTAATAACCGTGTAAGTAAGACACGAACAATGAATCCAAATAACAAGAACCGGCCGGTCATTGAACATATTCATTAAAATATATTATTAGACGTGAAAGTGGTACGCACCCTCCCCTAGCGACTGAACATCACAATAATATAAATATGTGAGCGTCAAATGATTTATCAAATTGAATATATCACGGTATTTGAGAATACAATATGAAAGGAGCACGTGTCCCAGTATCCAGAACGATGCGCGCAGCTCTACCCGACCGCCCGACCGCCCGACCGCCCGACCCCGCTGTCCGACCAGACGATGCCACCAGTACAGCTCGCCGCGTCGCTCCCGTCCTCAAAACTATTAAACGTCCCTACGGTTTGATAAATAGATGGCATACGCTGTGCAGTAAAGTCACGCTCCGTACGTACATTACGTGGTTTCCTACATTGAAAACTTCTTTTGACTTGTATTTTTTTTAAGAAAATTAATTTATGTGACAGCAACAACAACGTACATTATTCTTGCATTTCATTTTATAAATTAGTTTTAAATATTAATTTATTTACTTATTTGCTTTGTCAAAATATATTTTCAATACTTATATTAGATACAAAAAAACATATATAAACAATACTCTTTAGGTTAATGAACATTCACTGCAATTTTGTGATTGCTCGCTTGAACTGCATCTGTTACCTTTCACCTTAAATTGCGGAACTACTTGACATCGTATGGGTCTTCACCCGTATGCTCTTAAAGTTCCATTTGTTCGCACAAAACGATTTGCATCTTCGGTTCTTTTAAGAACTGTCACATAGTGGAACTTACTACCAGCCTACGTTTTTTCGGATTCCTATAACATCGGATTCTACAAACGGAGAGTGAACCAGTTTCACTGCAGGAACGCACTACATCTTCGGCCTCGCCTTCACTTTCCATAAGATGTGATTGAGACCAAGCCAAGTACAAACATATTAAAAAAAAAATTATTCACGCAAACAAACGTAAACACCTAATTATTTTGTAGTGTAATTTGTTTTTGCTACGACTATAAAATCGAACGAAGTAAGTATGTACACTCTCGTAGTGCGAGAACTGCAAGCGGGGGCGAGAGCGAGCGCACTTTCCGGGACAATATTAATTCGGTTTTATGACATGCGAAATTACTCTCAATAAATTGTGCATTGAGATAGTATGTGTGGGGGTTAAAAGTGGAGGGTCTGGGATGGCTGGCTGGGGTGGCTAGTCCGCGGCCGCGCACGTGCGGCACGTTATTAAACTTTTGATTACCGCGGCGCGGACACAGGTCCCGCACTGACATGACCTGACCCTTGCACTTGTTCCTTTCAGATAGGGTTGCTTCGGCGCGACACACAACCGTCTCGTCAAATACCATTAGGTGTGTTCCGGCAGTGGGACTTGAGAGCCAGTCCCTCCTATAAAGGCAGGCAATGCACCTGTGATTGCTCTGGTGTTGTGGGTGTCCGTGGGCTGCGGTGATCACTTACAATCAGGTGACACGCTTAGTCGTTTGCCCTCTGTTCTATAAAAAAGGAGCTTTTAATCTTATAAAATGAATAGATTCTACCGGGATTCGGGATATGAAGTCATTTTGAAAGAAATAAACTTCTTAATATACTTTGATAATGTTGTTTAGCTTCAACAACAGTTATACTTAACATAATAATACGTTTAATAACTAGTTTTGTAGCTAGGACTGTGTTAATAATCAATAGCTTTAAAAATAAAATAAATTTAACTTGTGCTAACACATGTCATTCAATAAGAAACAGAATGACTTGACAGTAAAATTAAAATTACATTTTGTAAATTAGTAAAAGCAGAGATTTAATAAAATAGATTAGAACCTAATAACAATACGGTTGTTGCAGCCCTGTCCGTGTGCGGGTCTGAGGGTCCGACGTCCCTCTGTCTCTCAGAGAGTGAGTGAGTCCCGCTAATTCGCTATGCACAACATTATTTGATTTTTAATTCGACTCGGCGCAAGTGGAATGCGCTTATTGACTAGCTGGAGTGCACTCGAGCCGACCCCTTGGCCCCCCGGCCCCCCGGCCACCGGCCCCCCGGTCTGTACGCTCCGTGTAACACACTGTACCCGCAATACTGCGAATGTGTCTATTGTGCAAGACGATAAACACAACCAAAAACTGTAATACGTATTTCAGTAAATTTGCTACAGATATATTGTAAATGTTTTATATTTCTGTATCATGAATAAGATTGTACAATTTAACGATTCACCGGTAAATAACAATATGAATGATAAATTGAACGAGGCGCAGGTTAGCGGTGAGCGCGGGCGGCATGCGCGGTATTGCACGCGCGGGAGGGCCCCTCGCCCACATACATGTTTGCGCGTGTAATATCGCCTTTTATTAGTTTTTTCGCGGCGACAGCGATCCCTCGACGATCCGCATATTTGCTTTGATGGTGCGTTCCCTACTCGCTGTCACTGTTTGTACTCGTATGCAAGTAGTTCCGGCCGGGGGAGGGATCGTACCGCTGTACCGCAGGTGGAGGTGCCCGGACCCCCCCCACACCGCACCCCCCCTACTCTCAACGCGTAGCTGTCGGCGGCTCGGATGCTGGAATGCGCTGGGGCATCTGAGGCGCGCACTCAATTAACATCGCGATTCTGTCGTTTGGCAAATTTCTAATTGAAACGGTAGAATGTTTGAAACGCTTATCCCGTGACGTCACACGACGCTGTCACGAACCCGTGGGGCGGTCGCGGGACGCGGGGAGGTCGCAATGGAATTGTTGGCGAGAGTCCAGCTCGGTCGGCGACGCGCTACGAGCGTCCACTGAGATGAAAAAACCGTTTGAAAGGAGACCGCGGCGATTGTTAACTCGGTTAATGACGAGCGGGAGTACAATTAGCGGCTGTTACGAATCTGAGCGCGTGGGAACCGGCCCGTTTAGAATTCTGCTTCCGAGAAGGCGTCAGCCCTCCAGCCGGTCCAGCGACCGACAAAACATTATTCTAGTATTGGATTCCGCGGTCGGAGCGCGTCCGCCTCTATCTCGACACGAGCGAGTTCCGCGAACTGCATGAAATAATGTCGGCTCGATGCCCGTTAGCATCACTCAGCCGTCTATAAATCTGTCGCGAGATGGAACCTCTCGGTTCGTTGTCCGCGAGCGCAGTGGCCACGGCGGCGGCGGAGGCGGGCGCCGAGCGACGCTCCTCCAGCGCACCGGAGATTAGTATCGCGATTTGTTCATTAGAATCTCTCTAGAAGTGCTTCTCGGAACGGAATATAAATCGAAAACAGATAGAGGAACATCTCGAGATATTGTCTACATCTAACCGTCTATAAATAATTGTCTTAGCGATATTGTAAATGCTACGCCATACATCAACATGTCACTTGAGCGCGCATGTCTCGCGCCTCGTCCACATTCTCGCTTACGATATCAACGAGTAGGTGAATGCAGTGTTATATTAAAACAGTATAAACTGTTCTTTTCAAACTGTTCTAATTTATATTCTTACTAAATTATATTTAATACAACTTTAAATCGTAGTATATTTTGAAATATAGAAAATTATGGAATTTCGTACTGAGAAATTTTCCAATAGACTACGTACGGTCTGCATTTCAGATTCCATATGTATATCGCACATAAATTAAAGGAACAAGTTACATGTAATAAAATTATATATTTTCTTAGATCAACATACTTAACAATCATAAGTTTTAAGTATTGAATTAACAAGTTCTTGAAGTTGAGTACACATTTACGAATAATAAAAACGTTCTAATGTTAATATTATGAACCAGTTCTACATTCTAAGAAATATATGACAAGTGGTGCCATTTTTGTTGCTAATTTTACCTTTACTAAATTTGCTAGAGGTTTATTATGTGTATAAATGTATATTTTAAACTGTAACAAAGCCGAGAGTGTAGATGTGGTATCAGAATTGGCAAATAATACAAGCGCAGCGAGGACGCGACACGATGTTCGTTTTGTTCTCACCCAATAAAACATTAACTTAGCGTAGTGTCGCGGCTCGCGGCCAATATCTGCGCTTGTTTCGCTAACCGCGCTTGCTGCGCTAACTGCGCTAACTGCGCTAACAGCGCTCACACTTGTCGTGTTTACAGCGCGCTTCGCTCGACTTCCTTTGATCTAAATCATGTTGGTATTGCTTTGTAATCGAGTAGCTGCATGCGATTGTAATTGTGTTCAGAGCAATGCGCATGCGCCGTGCCGCCGCACGATCACACGGAGCCGACTTCAACCTCCATTACCTGCATTTAGCCATTTCTTTCTAATACAGATTTAATTACACTATGGCTTACTAATGTTTTATGGGTGATTCTGATTCTTGACGAGTAGTCAAGTAGCCCGCCCTTTCGACTACTCTTATACACTGTTATATCAAATATAAGTGGACATCTCCGATGTCGTGTATTAAAATGTAAAATTAGTAGTATAAATCGTGTACTTGTATAAATAAAATTGGCATTAGATTTATAGTTGTCCTCAATACAACAAGTTTAGAATGTTGCTGACGCGCAAAGAAACCGAAGGCTTTAACGTTTTTTATAGGCTGAAAAATTTATTGCATCTAGGTACAATATATTTGTGAGGCAGAGCATGGAGGGAATCTTTGAAGACTTTACTCTAGTTAAGGCGGTGGAGTTGTTCCAGTACTTTCCATCATACAGAAGGCAATAGAATCTTCACGCGGCTTCTCTTGCATCGATAACGCGATGATTATTTCGTTTCTGTTCTTTTTTTATGTTATACCTACTTTTATTTCTTGTATTATCTAAATAAAATAAGCTAAATATAATAAACAAACTAACTGTGTATATAATCCTCTGAAAATAATTTTAGTTAATTTTAATTTTAACTATATAAAGTAGACATAAATTGAAGATCATTTTCAAAGTCACATTTTTTATTGTTGGCTTAAAATTATATGTAAATACCTGCATCTATCACAAATCTGAAAATAAAAATGTAATCATAAGGAACATAAGTATATATTTATTTGATAATAACTCGTAGACGTTTTTATATTTCATTTTAATGAATACTTAGCTATAGCCTTGAAATGATTTACATCATTTTAATTATTATTATTACATCAAAAATTGTTAACGTAACAATTTTGGGCATAAATGAACATATTATAAAGAAACGTAATCTGTATGTTTTCATTATTACGCTTGTTTTGTAATTAGTTGTGTTGTAAGGGGAAACATTAAGGAAAACAGTAAGGGGAATTATTTTATATTATATAAGCAGGTTTAATACTATTCATGTGACATTTGTTCGTTTAAATAGTTTTAGGTACATCTTTTTGCTATATTGTTATGTGTTTTTGTCATAAAATATTCAATGGGATAGATTCCAACGTCGATGGGGATGATGTCAGCTGCGCTCGATTCATAGTCGAGTATTATTAAGTGCTAAGTAACTTCGTTGTCATTCTAATATATGTCATTCCCTTGTTACAAGATAACTGGATAGTGTAAAAACTAGAAATACGTGTGTGGGATAGCTAAGCTTGAATACTCGGCGTCGGGTCGGTGGCAGGCCGGCGGGTAGCACAGCTTGACAGCTTGTTGTGATTACACGTAAGAGCACGGAATAGTTGTGCCGAGTGTGGCATAGCATCAATCAGTCGGCACGCGTCGGCAATACGGTGTGCAACGTGCCGCGACACGAGCTCCACTACACTCCACTACTGGACCGTCTCGGCGCGATCCTGGCGAGCTTCGGCTGCTTCACGTGTCGCATCGCAACTCTCCCATTCAGATATACTGTTAATTATCACCGACGCGTACACCCATTCTAGGAACGTTAAATGTATTAAGTGCATGTAAATACACGATATTATTCGGCCTGTAATATCGTGTATAATGTTATGAAAACTGATAAAAAAAATGTGCTTTTTATGTTCTTTTTGTGGTCGATCTCTGATAGGCTTGTAAAGCCATGTGAGAAAGTGCTTCCAGAAATACTAATAACACGGTCTGTCATAGACGTAAACGCCCTTATATGTTATTAGACTCTGTTATGTATGTATGTGTGTGTAAGCGCAAAGATAAATGTATTCTACATTATAGCAGTCGAAGTGACATACTGGTAGGAAAGTGGGACGGACGCGATATGCTGACATCTAGTATACGAATACCGAAGTAAAGATTTATTACCGTTTGAAATTGCCAATATGTCATGACGTGACTTGGTCTCACGAGAGGAAACTTCTGAAATAGCGAATACTTTACAGGGTAGCACTGAAGTGCGTTCGGGGATTGTTTGATATCGACAAAGTGACTTCGATCCTAAAGCTTTGGCCCTGCGTCGCGTCGGTTTGAAACCATTGTATATTGTACTAGATGTAACCGCGACTGCTCTCGTGTTGAACTAAAAATTACTTAATATGTTTTTTAAACCTTTTTAACACAGCTTAAATCTTATTGTTTTTTTTTATATATACACAATCTGCGGTCTCTGGATCCGCACCTTTTTGTAGGTAGATAATTTGGTTGGCCTCAACACATTGCTTTATAATATTAGCTATGCATTACAACAACTAAAAAGTAAATGAGGTTTTTTTTTATTTATTTTATTTATATTATTATTGCACTTATCGAACTATACTCTTATTGGTGGTAGCGTGGTGTTAAATAGCCTAAAGCCCCCTCAATGAATGCTCTACCAAATACAAAAATAGAATTTTCGAAATCCGACTGGTAGTTTCTGAGTTTGGAGCGTTCAAAGAAAGAAAATTTTCCACTTTATAATATTACATAGATATATCATATAGATAGCAGACATTATCTAAGATTTTGTGTAATATATATTCTATGATATGGTATGGGCATGTTATGAGAAGGGACGAAAGCCATATAACTGGAAGAATGTTAACTATGAATGTGGTTGGATGTAAGAGGAGAGGAAGAACGGAGAAGATATGGACTGCGTGAGAAATGATATGTGTATAAAAGAGTAAATACTGAGATGTCGGCTGACAGAGTTGAATGGAAGAAGAAAACATGTTGTGCCGACCCTACCTACAAGGATAAGGGCTAAGAAGAAGATATATTCTATGATATAAAAATTGGGATGTTCTTTGTTACTGATATACTCGAAGTTAAAATTATTTATAAAGACTTCAAAAAAGGAGAACGTTTCTCAATTCGACCGTATATATTTTTTTTACGTGTGTTCGCGGATAACTCCGTCCTTTATGAACCGATTCGATTATTCTTTTTTTGTTAATTTTATTAATTAATTTTTGTTAATTATTGAAATGAGTAATCCTAAGGGTGGTCCATGATAAGGAAACCAGGATGTGATGATGGTATCCAAGAGAAACCGAGGGGAACCTTCGCACATCGTAGCGAATTCATAATTCCTATAATAATACTAGCTAATCTCCGCGATTTTACCGGCGTATTTTCCGTTCCCGTGGGATTTTCGAAACAAAAACTATCCAATGTCACTTTATGGAATTTAAAATATCTCCATAGTAAATTTCATTCAAATCAGTCTTGTAGTTTTTGAGTTTATATTTGCCTCTGACATTATATTTTCTCTCTTTACATTAGTTTTGATATTATCTTTCCTAAACGTTTTCTTCTTACATTTTCCGTCTCAAGTTGTCGTCATTTCCTCATTCAAGAAGTATCCTTGTTAGGACTACCCATCACTTAAAATTTTAAAATACAATAATTAAAAATCCTACTTCAAACAGGTAACAAAAAGTAAAACAAATTACTTACCACAAAGTAATAGGTATTTTGGTTTGGTTTATCAGAAATTATTATTTTATAATTTTGAAATCGGTGCCAAGTAAATGGTGAAACAACCTTCCGATAGACAGTTCATGTTGAAAGTTGACAGCAAACTTACTTAATTATGAAAGAACACTGAATACAACTTAGACATATAGTAATTATTAACATAACAAATGTACTTCCGATATTAAATGTTGAAATAAAACAAGAGAAATATACAAAGATAAAATATTCAAAATTGAATTTAATGACATTTAAAAATTAATAACTATCTACCTATAATAAGGTTATCATTATAGTCGGTTAATACACTATTACCTATGGCGGCACTTATTATAAATTACGGTAGATATTATTAACAATAAGGTATTAAATTAAATGAAATCACAAAAATTTGTTAGTAAAACAATAATAATAATGAAGAATAAAAACGAAATCACCTAAACAAGACAATATAAGTTCAGAGAACAGATATTCATTGATAATTACTAATATTAGCTTCAGTTGTAAGAAAGATTGATAATATCTGTACCTAGTTATTGTCTTACTTGGCACCGACTTCAAAACAATAAAATAATTATTTAATAATCTCTGATTAACTAATTCAAAATACCTAATACTTTGTGGTAAGTAAATTAATTTTTGCACGGCTCATACGCCAAGCGTTGAGATGGACACTACTGTCACTTCACGCAAATCAACTGCTTATTCAAACTTAAAATGTCTCTATTTATCACATATTGAACTTGCAAAATAATATATACACACTCTTATCAAGACAAAACATAATTTGAACACTCACGATATTTTGATGTCATTTTTGTTATTTAAACTAGTTAAAAAACTGTTTAAAAAAGTTCTGTCTTGGGCTTGCGTGTGTCTGTATGTGCGGATCCTGTATGTTATCACGATAACGACCGAAATACTTTACTAATCTAGTCTTTTTTTTCTTACACTTCAGTATAATTAGGAATAGAACCCTATTACTTTTCACGGTCTGATTCTTGTGGTTTAATTGTTATTGTATACACAAAAAAAAATATTATGAGGCATGTACTTTAAGATTTTCCAAACTTTTTTATTTACTTTTTAGTTTCCTGTTTGAATCGTTTTTTTTTGTTAAAAATTATTTTATTAATTTTAGTGTCTCTCTGTCCCTCTCTGTCTCTCTGTCAGTGTAATTACATTTAGATTTTACTGAAATTTGACATGAGGATAATTAATACTACTTAATTTGTATGATATTTTTGTCAAAAAAATAGATTGGTACGTCCAGGACAGTGGGTAATGTTAACTCTTTATAGTAAATGATTTTATTGATCTAGATGCACTTTACTTCTACGGTCTTTAGTTGATAATTTAAGTAAAAATGTAAGCGATGTTATTTGTACATATTAATGAATAACTTAAAAAATAGCGCCGCGAAAACAGGAATTTTGAGCAGAGTCAGGAACTCATCGCAGTGATTCTCAAACTTGTTTGGTGACGTAACCCTTTTGAATAGTGAAACATTTGATAGAGCCCTAATGAAAAAAAAATCAATTTGTCAGGAACATTTGTCATTAATAATGATGTTTAAATATAATAGTTGCATAGTGACTTAATATCTATTGAAGCCTTATGTCAGATTATTTTTGTATTTTTTCTCTCATTATGATCAGTTTTCTCGTGGAGCCAATAAAGACTTTACGGAACCCTATGCCACTGAGGAGCACTTTGAGTATGATGGCCATAGTGGAACATGAAAAGATTGGTTGAAATCACATCCTAATGGAGCGATGATAGCTCAGTGGTAGAGTGTACGACTTCGTGGCTAGGGCCGTGAGTTCGAATTTTACCACTTACGATGAGCTTGAGCTTTCGTTGAAGTTGAAAACCTCCCGCTAAATACCAATAGGAGTGTTCCAGCAGCTGCACTTGAGAGCCAGTTCCTCCACAGGTTTAGCGTGTCTACTAACTTGGTCCGTATCGTCACTTAGGATCAGATGAGATTATGGCCATAACGCAAAACCTTAACTTTAGTTTCTATATTTGAATACTTATTTTGTGATAAATAAGTAATAATAGATGAACGAAGTTGTAGCTACAGTTAGGAATATATAATTAAACTATGCTGTACAAAAAATATATTTTTTTAATCACATAGTTTGGTGGTAATATTGAAAAGATAATAAATAATATCGCTTATGATTACATTTTATGGTATTCATAATGTTTAAGTGAATTGTTTATTGTATGTTCATTCATAAGCCGCTGTTTGCCAATAATAAAACATATGAAGTCCAAGTCGTAAAATACATATGGAAAATGACAGAAAGCTCACGTATTTAACAAAAAATAAATGAGCGTTTTTCCCGCCAGATGCGCGGCGATCTGCTGAACTACTGTTACGTTTAAGTGAATGCGTTTGTTAAATGTCTCGGTTCCTTTGAAGCCTCCTGCTGGGTGAATGTCTTTCTAAATACACGCTCGCTGTGATTTGATTTGTTGTTTACTGTATGTCTGCCAGCGTGGATATTAATGACTACCGAGTATTAAATATAGCTTGTAACTTAAGATTTCACATTGGTATTAGAATAATTTATATGCATAATATTATATACAAAAAACTTAAAATAGATGTATAAAAGTATATTTTCAAACAATAATGGTTCAGTGCTAGAGTGTACAGACGTCACGTCGGTTGACGTACATATGTTTAAATCCCACGAGCCGGAGTTTTGGTGCAGGAAAACATAATGAAGAAAACATAGCATATTTAAGGGAAATTTTTGAAAGCTGGAAATTTTTCAATAAACAACTGCAAGTGTGTTCTGAAACTGGAACACTAACTGGACTTCATGTGGATTTTAGCATCACTTATAGTAAAAACCAACTTGTAAAGAAAAATACATAGATATATCATTGTCTATCAAAAAAATATGAATGTGGGAGGAGAGAGACGGAAGAATGCGAAAAATTCATAAATAACATACCACGCGAGTTTCGCGGGCACATTTAGAAGCCGCAATAGGACCCCTGCAATATTCAACGCGTTTCTAAATCAACACATTCAAACAAATACTCAAATTATCATTACGGTTGTCAAACGAGTTTTCTAAAGCTACGGAATGCGTATTCACTAGTAAAGTACACATTTCTTTTATTACGAAAGGCCTGATATCCTGGTGGGTCCGAGGGGGTGCAAAGGGGCGTGTGAGGGGGGAGAGGGGTTATGATGGTGCAAGGAGGCGTCGTTGGCAGAGTTGGCAGTGGCGCGGTGGCGGCGGCCGATTGATTTAGAGCGGGCGGGCGATGGCGGCGCGTGATTTATTCGCGTTTAATTAAAGTACCGCGAGCCGGAAGCGTCGCACGCACATCGCACTCGCGCCTCTCTGCAGATTGATGATTCACTTGTGCGACATCATCCAACAACATGGATTCTTGTGCCAATAACACGACACAACACGATACGACACGAGGAGACTATTTCAGCTCCAATTGATCTCAGTGGTAACGGTTTAGCGCAATGTATTTAGACGCCGCGTTGATTGGAACTGGTTCATATCCTTAAATCAAATATCATCAAAATATAACGATATTCGAGAAGGACCGGTGTGAAACACGATTGGGTATATTTATTACTTTCAAAATTTTAGTTTGTTGTTGTTGTGACACAAGAATTTATAAGTATACATAATACAATTAACGGACATAAATCAACAACCAGCTTTAAAACACCTTTTATGAATCACACAAATATTTTTACTGAGTGGGATTTAAACCTGCAACAGAAAGTGTGGTAGTATTGGTGAGCCAATTTCTTGATCCATTGCGACTACCGTTTAGTGTAGGAAATGTTTAAGATCTATAAATAATGTTACAATTTAATGCATGTGCAGAGATAGAGTTATTTCCACAGACCACTAACTACCAATCCTGTGCAATAATAGTCTTACAAGTCTGACCTTTACTAGCTACACCTGAAAACGCTCTTCAGAATGTGAACTTTATTTACGTAACACTAAAGTCATTTGTTTGTTATTTATTGACACTGCATAGTGCCATGGCGGACTTGATGCCATAGGCATTCTCTGACATCCCACCTCATATACAGAGATAAAATATGGTAGGTGTCAAACAAACAACGAATAAACTTCAAAAATACTACAATACTAAACTAACTATAACAAATATATACTATTTATATATAAGAATAATACAATAATACACTATTTAATTTTATACATAAATATAAAATGTCAAAAAAGATCTTGTAATACTAATGACGTACTGAATAATGTGTTAGGTAAATACGATTCTCATAATCCAGGAAATCTGAGAAGCGCTTCAACTGTTTTGTACAGTTTAGTATTCATCTAGTTAGTAGTGTGACAATAGAGGTATTGGCAATGCCGCCTGGCGATGGATAGATGATCATGTGTCGATGAATGCGGTTGTCGGACTGCATACAACACATAGGTACGTCATAAACGAATGCATTACCAATGCTATTTCTACTGAGAATCTATTTTAAAATGATTTATCAATACATTCTCATATTGGCACATCGACACAACACGTCTATCACTTCAAACTCAAATATGTCCATGTCAATTTGATAAAGCATTCGATTCGTTGTATGTGTGCCAAGAGCGTTTAGCAGTACTGTGCTGTCACCAAGTGATTTCACTTTAGAACATAAACGACACACATAGATATACTTCGTTGTGTAATGATCGAGGCGCTGAACGCTAACCGCTCGTACTTGGCAATAACTCAAACGGAAAATATGTAACGTAATAAAAAGGTATAATTGTAGAGGGAAGGCTCCTCCGCACCTCCCCGAGCTGCTTCATTATCATAAGCCCACTTACAGATACAGATCGAGCGGGCGATAGACCGCGCTGTACCGCACTACGCCCGCCGCTGGGACGGGGCCCACGAGCGCTCTATGCAGGGACACATTTACCATTTGTACAGGGAGTCTGAGTCCCAGTATTCTAAACGTTTTATTATTTAAATATATTACAAGGAGATAGCACTTTTATTTTACTTTATTTTTACCATAGTTTTACTAGGATTAAATTAACATAAAAATATCGAATCATAGCTAAAATTATAGTACTTAGTTTTAAGCTACAGATTTTATAGATTTTACACAGCTTAACTAAATAATTATATATTATTTTGGAATCTTACAAATTCACTGCATAATAATTTCATACAAGTACGTAATTTTAGTAATGCAATTCATAATACTAATATTATAAATACAAAAGTGAGTCTGTTTGTTTGGTACACTTTCAAGCCTGAACCGCTGAATAGATTTTGATGAATTTTGATATAGAGTTGTGTGGGACTCTGGAGACGGTGATAGGTTACTTTTTTTCGCGAAAACATTATTGGAAGTGGGATAAAGAGAGGGATAAACTTTGTATGAAACTTTTTATTGCGTCATCCGATTTGACAATATCAATCAAAATTTACAAGCACGAAGCCGCTGATGGAAGTTAGTAGATTTTTTTATTTTATTTTATAAAACTTTACTGGGCTTACGGTAATGTTATACTCATATATACTCGCATAAATATTTTGCATACCGCCGTTAAACTAAATGACGCTGGTCATTCTGCTAAACTCTGTGGCAGATTCCTTTAATTTTTCCTGGTGTAGTAAAAAATTGATTTCTTTCGGAAGGAGAATTCTATATCAGAAACTGTATTATGCCTACTTACTGTTGCATCCCTACATTGTTCAATATATTCGCTGAGTTAACATTATATTGTTTCTCCCCCCATTTGTAAAAGGGCAATAGCATATTCCTCGTTTATAGAAATTATTAATCTCCTACAGCAGTTAGTCCTCATACACCGCCAAGTGCAAATTTATCCTGCAATAAAGCCTGGAAGTCGCACAAAGCCAAGCTTTTGTGAATTTTAATATACAATTGTGGTCTTGTAACAGTACGTAATAAACATTTTAACGCAGTTTTTTGCGTTGTTGCTTTGTACATTATGGATATGGAATTATTTTGAATTGATCAAGACTGTAGAAGCATGAACCCCAAAGCGCGAGCCGAGTACGTACCTGCGGTTCCCAGCCATGTTAGCGATGTTGCTGCCATAAACACCATATACGCGTCTCATTAGTTAAGGTAATTGCCGCGGTTGCGTTCACGCTGGATATCTTATTTACATGGCTCGAGGCTGACGGGTGCCGCCTCGCACACGTCGTAGACACACTGCTCCGTTCTCATCTAGATGCTGACAAAAACTTCATAATAATAATCTCGACTAATGTACAGTTACCATTTGTGAAGGGACTTGTTTTTATAACAAATATTTTGAAATATTGTATAATTGAATCGGAGTTACATCGATAGATGGATAGAGTTATGGAAATCCAAGCGCAATGATTCATAATGACATCAATCTGTAGATTGAATTACATTCTTATAGGCATTAACTTATTTTATAGGTGTTTATATGCCGAAATGGTATTATCTGGCGACGCGTATATCGTTAAATATTTAATTAGAAAATACATCAGTGTTACAACTATTAATTTTTGTCATTTAAAATAAAATAAAAACAACATAAATTTATGCGCGCTCGCATCGCACCGTATCGCACTACTCGAGTTTCTACCACGGGATGGAACTCGGTTTGCATTTTAATTACATCAATTAAAACCTGTAATTTTTTAATAACACACCGAATAAGAAACTTCAACATTTCCAAGCAAAAAGGAATAGAAAAAGAAAACAGAGATCACTGATATGGAAAATTAAACAGGAAGAAAATCGAGAATGAGGAAAATTGAACGCTCTCTTATTTAGCATCGTTTCGCATAACTCCCGGAAATTGTTCGATAACCGTGAAAAATTGCAGCTGGCTCGGTAACAGCGCAAATTGAGTGAAGTAATGCGCGAGGCCGCGTCATGCACCCTCTACACCCCCTGCACCCCCTGCAGCCCCTGCACCCCCTGCAGCCTACAACCTGATGATTTGAAATACCTATCATATACATTCAATATTGTATTGGACTTTATCGCACCACAGCCTACACATATTAAACACATTAAAATCGTATTTTCCATTGAAATGTTATATATTACTTATGAGAGTTTTCGCTCTGTGGTGTGTGAATACAGTTTGCATTGTATTCGGGGCACGTAAAGGGGGTGTCGGGTGTAACGGACGTATGTGCGGGGGTGTGAGGTGTGTGAGGTGTGTGAGGTGGTGAGAGGGGAAGTACTGGGCGGCGGCTTTGAGCGGCGGCTGTGAAATTGATCCGTTGATAGTTGATAATGATTGGTGAGAGGCGCGGTCTGGCGTAGTGCCGACGCCGCGCGGTGTTTCCCACCGTTACACCGCTTTACCTCCATATCGACAGGCACTCACTTGTAACTGAGCTGTTAATAATACACTGCCTGCGTTCATTATTTTTAAATTATAGCGTAAACTCTATATAGAGGCATTTAACAAAGCTAAGTAAGCGTATTTACACTTTATGAACAGTCATTTTGCATCAGATCATTGTCCCATTTAACGCATTACAAATTGACATGTCTTTTTGTAATATGAAAATATCAGTTTTCCGTTACTGTTTATGGAAGTATGTACGGCACCTTCCATTTTGTACTATTTGGTCGAGGTAATCGCCGAAACGGTGGGACTGGATTCATTGGTAGATAACTTTATAAGGAGTAATTAAAACTACTTTTATTTTAAATCCACGTGAACGAAGTCAGGGTCACAGCAAGTTGTTTATATTACACATTACACCATACCTATAATTGTTCATTTTACAACTAACTTCAAGGCAAACGAAATAAAAAGAGTTTGGAAAATCCAAACGTGCACGCCTCATAATTCATGATTTTTTTCTTTATTTAATAACAATTAAACCACATCTAATCAGACCGTGAAATGTAATAGGGTTCTATTCCTTATTACACTGAAGCGTAAGACAAAAAAAGACTCGATTAGTAAAGTATTTCGGTCGTTATCGTGATAACATACAGGATCCGCACTTACAGACACACGGAACTTTTTAAACAGTTTTTTAACTAGTTTATATAATAAAAATGTCATCAAAATATCGTGGGTGTTAAAAATAGTGTCTTGTCTTGATACGTGTGTGTATATATTATTTTACAAGTGCAATATATGATAAATAGAGACATTTTAAGTTTGAAAAATCAGATTTTTGCTTCGCTTATGAGGCGTGCATTACCATTCTCAAAGATTTTATGATCCAAACCTAAATGATCTAACCTAGTGGATCTTAAAAAATATAATGTGAATCTAATTAATTTCAATATTCTAAGATAATGAAGAAAATTGATTTTCACTTGACTTTTATTTTGAAACTGTATGATACATATGATAATGTAACATGCAGGTATAAGGAGTAAGTATTCTATCACTTTTTTGTATGAACGTAAATAGGTTCGTCTTTCTACTACCGTCCGCGTCAGGTTGATATTATTTTACGAAGTATTATCGATGCGTTCTATAGCGTGATGTCTGCGTATTGGTCGTTCCATTCCACTAAACCTTACGAGAAAATTAATTGTTTATTAATTTATTTATACAGATGAGAATAAAACAAAGTATACAATGAGCAAATCAATAAAATTTATTGCAAAATTAACATGTAATTATGTATCTTCCGATGACATGTTCCAGAATTTAGTAATAAGTATATCGTGCCAGTACACACGAAATGTTGTATATAGAAAATAAAAATTTAAAATAAATGTTTTAGGCTATTTATAAAGTAAAACTAAATGAAAATCATTATAGTTTATGAACTATTATTAACAATTAGTTATCGATTGGTTTAAAAGACACAATTAATATTATTTAGAACTAGGTATAAACCAGGCTGTAACTCAAAAATGTACAAGTTGGAGATAGTCATCACACAGACCTAGGTAATAGATAAAATATTACTTCCGTTAAACAGCAGTAAGTACCTGTTCCTACAATAAATCATAGTTGCGGTACAACGTGGAACGACCTCATTTCCAACAATCCATTAATTTATTTTAAAGGCTTTCATTCTACACTAATATCGCTGTACTATGTTTTTAAACGATCATAAATTATGAGAAAATTGACAGCGTAACAATAAAATACTGACTTATATGTGTTATTGCAAATTGAATTATTCAGTTTTAACAAAATATAATATTAAAAGAAATAAATGAATCTGATTGAAGTATAAACAGCTTTATAGACATTTTGTGGTAAACAAGTTGTGCTTGCGCATGTGTTCATGTGAATATGAATCAGTGCAAAAACATGATTTGCCTGTTCGTAATATGAGAAATAACGTGTTCTCCATAATAACTTGACATCCTTATTTCAACCCTTTTAGTTTTAAAGACATAATAATAGGTAATCCTTCTAATTTAATTCTTAAGATTAATATAGCTTACGACTTCACGTGTAACCGATTATTTATTACAGAATAGGTATTGTAACAAAAACCTAACGAATATTTAAAGGCACGAAATACGATCACTGGGATGAGATATGAGTTGTGTTCTATTAAAGTCTCAGACATTGTAATAAAAACTTATCTTCAACGAAACACTTTTTGTCATTCTAATAATAAAAATATGTTAATCACAGCTATTTCATAAAAACAATTTTAGCTGTTCAATTCAGAAAACTGAATTAAAATATCGCTAGAAGTTTATTTAGTACCTACATCTTTTTTATCCTTAACCGCTGTCCCACAAAAACCCTTTAGTTTTATACAATAAAGATTGATTTATCATATTAAAACCTTCCATATTACTGATCTATTTTTTATACTTTTAGTGTTAAAGCTACAGTCTCACATGACGTTAAGTGACAATATGGCCTAAGATGGCGCAAACGCTATGCCCAGTGGAAGAACTGGCTCTCAAGTACAACTAAGTAGCTAGTCAGTTACACATTAAAAAACCCGTACCACCATCATGCTATGATTTCCTCACTATGTTTTCCGGCACCTAAAGCTTAGGCACATTGCAGGTGAGTTGAACTCACGGCCTTTCACTCGGCTTCCGTACACAGTACCAACTGAGCCATCATGAAAATTATAATTCAAAAAATTCATACTGAAATTACGCTGAAATTATAATTTTTAATGTAGAGATTTAACTCTGTTGTACACAAAGTTTTTACATAAACTATTTTGTATGCACGGTGAGTAGGTAAATCCAGTCGTAGAAACTGTCCACAGGTATCGAGAGCTGAGCGCTGAGCATTGAACGCGGTCTCATTAACGTTTATTTATTGGTCACACGCTCTATAAATAAGTCCGGTGTAAATCTGTACGAGCAATAAAACAATGAATGTAAAAATATCTGCACTAAGCAACTATTCGAACCCGCGTCGCGTCCGCCCGCTCTTAATATATGCCTGTTAATTTATTGCTAAAAGCCTGGAGTTTTTGTTTGACAGCAGCGAGTTCACGCATTTCAACTCAGCGTCGACTTACGTAATGTAATCTACTCCTTGAGACTATATCGTAATGAGTCTAGTTTTGTGGGTTATGAATTAAGACATAAAAAAGATTTTACAAATATACCAGAGATAATGTTAAGGGCAAAGGAAAAGATTCGCATTTGATTTCTGATCAGAGTTAAAATCATTTCTAAGTACTTTTAGTGTAATGTCTTGTACTGGTCCTCAAATACATTGTTCTCGGCGATAACATTGTAAATCTAACAATGCATTTAAATACAGCTATGCACTACTTATAAAGATTTACTTAAAAAATTAGAAATAATATATGTAAGCATAATGGGAAATAGCACAGAATATTGTAAGAAAATAAGGTTGGAAATGTAAGTCATAAAAATTCTTTTAGTCGTTAGATTGCGCTTCCCTAACGGACTTTATTATATTACATATACATACATATATATAGGTAAGTAACTGCGTTGAATATTACCGAGAAGTCCTGAGCGCACGCGAAACCTTACATGGAGCTGGATAACGCACCCACTCCTTAAGGATCCTGATAATATTCCCTAGTTCATGTTTTTTCTATCGACGCATAGACAAGTGTTTTTTTCGAGCCAACATTTGTGTTGGCCTTGTCAGGGTTTGTATATCGTTTAGACTGTAACGGAGTTAGGTTTGTGAGCGCGGCTGTTGGGATATACTGATATTTTTGCTATGATGGTAGAAGCTAACCAATTGCTAAGTGAAGACTGTTGTCCCATCATAGTTTCATAATTATTTACTTCTCTCACTGAAGTCCTATTGGATTTTTGGCCGATTTTGCATCGATTTTGAGTAAAGAGAGCGTGTTACCAATGTCGCGCAGTCTTTATTACTTTACCGGGAAATAATCAATGAACTTGATATTCAACTGTAGACTTAAGCCCGGACAGTAAAACCATTAACAAGACATGTAACCTATCGAATCTTGGTGACATAGTTACATAGGAAAAACTTATACAATTATATTAAGCTATAGGTATTGAATTAGTAATAGCAAATTTCTAGACTTCCTTTATCATATACATTCTGCAGTTAGCTGAAAAATAAAGGTAATTTTTTTTTACTGTGTGTCACTATACGAAGGGCCATTTCGATATCAACTATATAATAAATGCTGATTTGCGTAGAGTAGATTTGTTTGCATACAGTTATAGGGGATTTAATAAAATTCTCTGTACGCAACATCAATTCAAATATCAATACAACTAAACATATATTAGTCAGCTCAAAAGTGACTAAAATTGAAAGAATTTTACGAATCGGTTTAACATTTCCGGAGATTTGTTCTCACGAAGGACGTTCGTTCTGAAACTTTAACTCTTAATAATATAAATAATAGTATAGATTCAGCAGAAGTCCCGGGCAGAATAGAGTCGTAAATGAACACAGCGGTAGCGGGGAAGAGCACCGCACCGCGCCGCTCCGCCTCGCAGGATCTGATAGCGGCGCGGCCAGCTGTTAGCGGCCATTGTATGTTAATCACCGGTCAAACTGTACACATTCTAACATAGTGCGGAGTGCGGACCCTCGCGGTAACACCTACAAAAACCTCTCGTATCGTTTCTGGTTATCGTCCGTCATCGAGCGGTCACTTTCTGACAACGTTTTTACCTTTATCTTTAGTTATTTTAATTGCGAAATGCGAAAAACGTCCCTGTATCGTAACGCGGTATCGGAGCAACCAGCGCGGAACACAGACCCCGTTGCCGGCTTCACCTTTGCGTAATATTGACAGTGGCCACTTCACAATTCCATTTATCTTGACAAGTAACTTGCCACATTATTTTCTACTTATAACTTTTTTTTTTTTTTTTTAATTTTCTGCTGGTTAGGAGACATTAGATCGAGCTTATTTTCATATACTTGTAACAATTTTTATCATATTTATAAGATATTTTGTTGGACTAGTGCTCAAGTAACTATTTTTAACACATTTGTAAGAGAGTTTGTATATTTTGTTGGACTAATGCTCAATAACGGTTGGTAACTGGAAAATTGAGTTATGTTCCAACGAGGCTCCTTTTTTAGGCTAAACGTCTAAAAGTCGAATAATGCTAGTACATTTGAACAAGATTAAATAAAAATCAATTGTTGTGTACCTACACACAGTAAAACAAGTTTTATAATTATCTACGTCCTCTATAGTCGTGTAATTAATGCTAAAAGAAAAGAGAACGTATGTTATGTTATCCATAAGGTTTTAATTAGATTTATTTAGAAATGTATATTAGTACAAATGTGCTCTTTGGGAGTGGATATCACAACATGATATGTAGTACAGTAGTTGTAGATTGAGTAATCATCAGTTGGTAGTATAATGTATGACAAAATTGTCAGGGGTCTGAGGATCTGGAGGAGAGAGGAGGTGGGTCAGGTGGGTCAGGCAGCGGTCAGTTGTGCGCCAGGTGACCGACGCGCGCCGTCCGACGGACACTGCGCATAAATATTGGATAAGCGAAATATTGTCCGCGTGTCCAGGTCAGCGCTCCACTACCTCATGCTATACAATCACTGCTATATAATGCTACTAACCTCGCCTTCCACTACCGCTTGAGTATGAACTAACTAAGAAATTGCTATATGCACTTGTATAAAGCCTTATATACACTTTTGTAAGAATTGGCGCTAGAAGTGACGTCCACTAAGAGTCGATCATCACTGCACTAAAATTCATACCTTCATTTAACCTCTATCTCTAGAATCTATTTACGAGACTCACCTGATTTGAACCACCAGAATTGCTCGTTAAAACCCTTTCGCCCTTATGTACGAAACTGCTTTCGTTTTGCTGCCAGTCAACATTTGTACCCTAGATAAAGTCGAACTAACACCCTCGGTGTAGCGATTTCCATGTGCCATTGGAAAATCCATGAAAATGGAAAGGTTTTTTTGGAAGAAATTCATATAATACTTCATATTTGAACTAAATAAACTCTATTTAACCTTATCGATTTAACGACAAAGTATCTAATTTTCCATACAATAATATATTCTTTTCTTTTGTCGACAACTCTTAGTTACGTCATAGAAAACAGTCTCATAATTATCGGTATACGTATACAGTTGATACTGTATATAGTTCGATACTTTTATTAATATTAAATCGATAAAGTTTGTTTGTTTGAACGCGCTAATCTTACAACTACTAATCGGATTTCAAAAATCCTTTTTGTGATAGACCAATCATTGAGGATAGTTTTAGGTTAATTAACATAATTAAGCTAATTAATGCTAACATCAATATGAACAATGCATACCATACCGTATTGAAAAAAGTTTCGAAAACGAGTAAAAATTACTAAATAATTTTTAGTTCCACGCGAGTGAAGTCGCGGGCGCAGCTAATAGATATATATTTAGTCTTGTATAGCGCTTAATATGTGTCGACAGTTAACTTTTGAATTGGATGGTTTTGCAGTGTAACGTGTAATGCCGGCGAGGCGGTGACAGGCGGGCTGGTGTAGCCGGGGACCGAGCATGCGCCCTTCGGTTTAAAAACAATGCAGTTCCGGTTCCGGCCCTTCGGACATGACACTATTAACATTTCGCATAACACATTGTTTGTAGCCTACATTGTACGTTAGCCAGGACTCGATACTTTGCCAATACGGTGTGTTTCGCTCGACAAAACATTTAAGAATTTAATTTATCCCAATCTTAATATGAGAAGTATGTATACAAAATCTTGAAGTTATGATAGCTGAATTGGTAGTGTATACGGACGCTGCGTCAATAGACGTCAGTTCTTATCCACGTCTAATGAGCCTGAATTTTCGGTGAAGGAAAACATCGTGATGATACTATACCATCTTTTCTAATGCTCGTCTGGCTAGCTGTCACTCTGAAGTTGAAAATCTGTCATCAAATACCAATAAGTGTGTTCTGACAGTAGTATCTACTTAGGTGACAATTCCTTCACTAGGCTTAGTGTGTTTACCATCTTCGGCCACATTGTCACTTAGCATCCGGTGAGATTGTGACCTCTAAACGAAACCTCAAATCAATTAGAAAAACGAGAACATTGTGGCCATAACGCTAAACTCGGCTAAACATATAACTAAAAAAAAAGTGAATTGTTGTCTTTCTTGAATCCGCAGTTCACGCACAACTGACTTCCGTAGCATTTGAGGAAAACAGTAATCCGAATAAAAAACAACATTAATATTTTTTAAATGCATGTATGATAGGAAAAAAGTGTAACATTGATAATCAGATACCAAGGTATTAGAACAGATTTATATTATTACAAGAATGAGTAATAAATAGGGAATATTACTTGATCAAGGACACTCTTCACTCACAACACACATATTAAATATATCTAAATAATTAACAGGTTTTTTTAATATTATCTTAACATTGATATGTATTTAATTTACACTTTAGGCAGTAACTTAAAATGTGTAAGATGTATTAATAACCGAGTTGAGAAGATATATAACTGGTAAAGACTCATAAGGAGTCCCGGGAGCCGACAAAGTTCGCTAATGAAGCGCGAGATTAACTCGAGAGCTCCGCTTCACTTCACTCGGATAGAGATCGGATAAGTGCTCAGCTTGTGTTAATTATACCTACCTGAGGGTACAGGTTCCGATCCAGAATAATCTCCGAGGGAGTGATAATAACGAACACTTAACAATATGTGCCAATAACGATTCTAAAATATAATATTTACAATAAAGAATTTAAAATACCTTTAGATCAAATTTCGATTTTAATTTATTTTTTAAATAATTCAAAAAAAAATTTTTTAGATCATTAATTGTAATATCTTCTAATTCTTGATTTGGTTGTTGAATTGGCTAAGAAATTAATTTATTAAAATTTATCCCCCTAATTTCAACCCCCCTTGATCTATGTTACGACTTACAATATATATTTTTTTAATATAGTTAATCTCATCTGATGTTAAGTGACTATATGTCCAAAGCTGGTAAACACGCTTAACCCGTGGAGGGACTGGCTCTCAGATACAATTCGCGGAACACACCTATAGGTATTTAGTGGTAGATTATTAATTTGAGGGTGGTAACTATCCAGGTAGTCATTAGAAAAAGCCCTACCAACACTCTATGCAATTTATTTATACTTTAGTTCTATTATTGAGTCCTGTTAAAAATTAGTACAAACTCATTCATATGTAAATAGATTAAATATAAATTAAAATAGCATTCATAATTTTATTACTGTAATTATGATGAAATATAAAAAGTGTTCGCAGTTGTACAGGTATTTTATGTCTATTATTACTCTCACGCACTTATTTGTTTTATTTTACAATTCTTTTATTTATTTGCGACCAAAAAGTGACTTAAACATCACAACACGTTATCGACAATTATCAGCAAAAATCACATAATAACAAGATCATTTCTCTCAGCTTTACATAGAGTTAGCGAAGTTATATGGGGGCGGACCCCCACAGGAGAGCTTCAAGTTCGCGCCTGCCTGTAACCTACTTTAAGACAACTCACGTTTTTAATATGATCTAACTCGTGACTCGTCAGGTGGTAAACAGCGTAAGTAACACACGGCGACGTGCACCCACTTTCATATTCCAAAGGGGTGCGGGGCTTGCAAACTGGAAAGTTTTAGCGCAAGCTTTATACACATAAATAACCACTCCAAGTGAGTTTGTAATCTAATTACGACTTTATCTGTCTGTACCTTTGTTATTTATAAGTATCAGTATCATTTCAATTGTGAGTGGAACAAAGTTTTCTTCTAATAGAAATGTTTATATCGTTTGTTGATATCCGCAACAACGAAGTTAATTTGTATTTTAAGATCAGAAATTGCTCAACTATATCTTTTTTTGTAAGATAAATCTCCTTGGGACTTTATGAAAAATACTTTCAAGCAATTTTTTTTACATCAAGTGTTTATATTTTTATACATATTGCTTCACTTATTTTACCATGTTATAATTCGCTTATGTATGTTGTGCGGGTGGAATTGTATAATTAATCTAAAACTAACTTAGCGTAACTTAAACTTAGTTTAACTTAAACTGGCTCATTAGTTATTATGTACGGACGCCGGTCAATGGGTGTGAGTTCGAATCCACCTGCAATGTGCCTGAGGTTCCGGTAACGAAAAACATTGTGAGGAAACTAAATTATGGTGGTAGGCCATTTGTTACTACTCTCAAGTGCCAAATACCTGTAGGTGTGTTCCGGCAATTACACTGGAAAGCCATTCCCTCCACTACGCTTCGTGTGTCTAGCATCTTGAGCCACAGCTCCACTCAGCATAAGGTGAGATTGTATCCATACCTGCCATGTCGTTTAACTTATAAAGTATAAAAAAGATACATAAACAAAGTAACATAGCAAGTTTAGATAAAGCACATTAAAAAATTCACCAGTTACTTTTTTTGCCGACGGGATTCCACTGTTAACCACGGGGTTTTCATAGGTTCAACGAATTTCGTGGGCGAGTGCGGAGGGCGCTCGGCCCGAAATGTCACTAGTTATCCCGACTATACAACTTACACGTTCAGAAAATGGATAAATTCCTTGAAAAATATATAAATTCCACAAGTTGATATATATCTATAGGTACTGATTGAAACTTCAATCACAATTTTTATTTGTATTAATGTTGTCAGCTATTGTTCAAAGGAAATCCCATTAAAATCCGTCAAAATCCACATTCACTAAAAAAGTTGCAACTTTTAACCCCGATGCCGGTGGAATCCCGTTTGTTTTATTTATATGGGATAAAACAGTAAAAAACAACTTAATTAGAAGTAGGTAGATTGACAAAGAAAAAAGCTTTTTTATTGATAATCACCACAATTGTTTTCGAAAAAAATTATAATGTAATGTATAGATTTAGATTCGTTTTAATTTTATTATAAACCTTCTAGCTGAGCCTGCGACTTCATTCGCGGGGAACTAAAAATTTACTTATTCATTTTAAGGAGGTTTTTTGTATCTTTTTCCAACGCGGAAACCCCTATTGGTGGTAGCTTGATGTTGATTGTACTATCACAAAAAACTGGTAATTCCTAAGTTTAGCGCGTTGAAACAAACTTTTCCACTTTATATATACATGTAGAAGGATTACAAAATCAGTTTGAAATGACTACTGAGTTTTTTATTGTAATTAGGTACGACAATGATAGTTAAAATGAGGAAGTATGATGTTAACGCGAAGCTATGTACTAATTGAGCTTGTAACAACGTTAATATTAGTTATGTACACACGCACATGTGAGATAAAAACATTAAATAAATGTACAGATATAAGTAAAGTATATCAACAACAATGGAGTTGGTTATATTAATTTCGAAAATAAAACAGAGTCATCTAAGTAAACTCGGTATGTAAATATAAAAGTAATTACAGTGCGAGTTAATTATTTAGCTTTTGTTCATGAACAACCCGAATGTATTGTGTTGTAAAACGCAAGGCATTAAAATGCCGAAACACAGAATTTAGATGTTCCGGTAAGTAATGAGACGCGTATCAAATATCCGAGATATGCTCGTTAACATTTTTCTTTGCTTTATCTATTTACAAATTATTTTATAATGAGACTCATACATTCGTGATGGCTGGATAGTTCTGCGCCGCGGTCGGACCACCGTCGTCGAGTTCTCGCGGTTTCACAACCGAATAATTGCTTTATTATGCAATAATTTCCCTCTTCTATTATCTTAACAATATATTGTGAAAGTTAACTTGCGGTAGAGACGTTTGTTTCCCTCCGGATTGTTCGTTTACGGGAACTCCTACTGCGAGGGCTGTTCTAATACACCGATACGATTTATCTGACGACTTTTATAACGTCCGCTATGTCAAAATACTTTCTTAATCACAGTGTTATATTTATTCAATTTTCAACATATATCAACTGTATGATTATTTTAAAACCTAACCCAATATAAATATGTAGGTATAGGTTTCATCCCTGATAAACGACTTTATATATGAAAAATAACTGTGATTATTTCTCCGGAGATTTCCTAACGATTTTAAGATCATTACTGTAAAACTACGTGATATGTAAAGAACTTCTTGGCAATCTGTGGTAGAGAGAGGAAACTACGAGGAGTCTTCGAAACTTGTGACCCAGGTGTAGGTTTAAGATGCCTCGCGTTAACAAACCTTCACTGCTCATATTTCTTCACCTGACCAGCCAAATTTGGTAGGAGCCTGCTAGCGCAGCTTTAGGGGCACATTCTAGTATAGAATTTACTGCAGTTCTAGACAAGCGAAAATTTTATAGTAGATCATAGAGAGATTTAGCTGTTATACTTCCAGCTCCCAATACGGCCGCGTATAAATTACCCACGTAGCCATTCCTGTCTATGTCTTCTTTTTTATACTTAAGGTTTAGAGTTATGGCCATAATCTCACCTGACCTTAAGTGACGATACGGCACAAGTTGGTAGATACGTTAAACCTGGGAAGGAACTGGCTCTCAAGTGCAGCTGCCGGAACACACCTATTGGTATTTGGCGGCAGGTTTACAACTTGAGGGTGGTTGCTACCCAGGCGGGCATTAGAAAAATCCCTACCACCATGCTATGGTTTCCTCACGATGTTTTCCTTCACCGAGAGCTCAAGCTCATTGTAGGTGCTTGGATTCGAACTCACGTCCCTTGACGCGAAGTCGTAGACACTACTAATGAGCTATCATCGCTTCAAGTTAGTACTTCGTAGTATTTATTTCTTTTATAGCATGGTTCTTAGGTATGTTTGTTTACTACATAAAATGTTAGTTTTAGGTATATTATAATATAATACGTAATAAGTGGGAGAATCGTATCGGAAGATATGAATCGCCCTCGGGTCGGGCTGGCAAACAACCGAGATACCTTCATCCCATTGAGCACGGTGCGCGGCGCTCAGTTACTTTGCTTTGTTTCCTTCAGTCGAGTTAAACGTCTTGTAAACTGAATGCTTTCTTAAATTATGTGAAAGGTTATAAAAATAATGCAAAGTTAATTATAGTAATTTATTTGAAAAGTAATAAAATTATCATAACATCGTGTCGTGAGCTGTGTTTCCTCGTCTGTATCTTGTATCAGTTATTAACTTTATAGCTTTTCGTATCAATTAACTTGCGTACATTCTTGTGAATGTCTGCCTAATTTCGCGTATTTTTATCAATAACTTAGAAAGCTTTTTACATGTGCTTATACACACATAATGTTATGTTATTAGAAATCAAAGAGTTTGACAAAAAAAAGGTTTTATACTTAGTACATTGTCTTAACCGGTGTAGATGTATTTTTTAATTTATAAGCTATAGTTAGACTTTGGATTTTTTTTTCACTATTATTACTTGAAGATAATTTTTATTTAGAAAGAAAGGTGATGAACAAAGCAAACGGATTCAGGGTTACTTGGTAGATATTTGCGAATATATTAGTACATCAACAACAGACAATAAGCCTTCAAACTCTACATGGACATTAGGTCTTTCACGACTTCGTTTATAAAAATCAGTAAGTTTTGCAGTTTTGAGTATATAATCATTTTATCGGTTTCAAAGACATGTTGTCACGGAATATTATGCGGGATCTGACACGCAGCTTGTTTCAAATCGGAACACAATGATAAAACTCTACAACATTGTACGAAACAAAAGTATGTTATAACTACCCGCTGACAGGGACGCGTTGTCCTACTCTTTATAGAAATCGATAGCCCTGTCACAGCGCTACCAAATTGAAATAAAATGTCAATTATGGAGTGATTCCATATATACAGACATCAATCCTTTATTAATATTAGAAAATACCAAAGTTTGTTACTCGTTCACGCCTAAACCGATTATGACGAATTTTCGTATATAGATAGATGGGACTTTGGAGACGGTGATAGGCTATTTGTTCTCTCGAAAACGTATAGTAAATGGGGCAAAGGCAAGACATAAACTTTGTATGAAACTTTATATTGCGTCATCCGATTTGCATGTCATAAAAAGATTATTACTGTATCGATCGACAGCTAGGATTGGCGGACAAAATCACTATTAATACGAGCGAAACCGCGGGTAAAAACTAGACTGTATATATAAGTTGTTAGAGGTTTAAATTGTAACAAAGAAGTAGCAAAAACATAATATCTCTGCATTATAATAATCATACTTTAAAACAGTGTAACTTTCTGTGGTTTGATTTTAATTACAACGACAATCTCCAATTAGTACATAACTTAGTCACTCAGTGTTCCTTTACATGTGTGCGTTTGTATGTATTTTGAGTAATTTTAATTAGTTAAATTTGGAGAAGCTATTTAACATCGTAGAATCACTGAGTTAATTAGTAATCTAAGACTCCTCTAGTGCACACAGCAATACCTTCATATTTTTATATCAAGTAATAAAGAATGCTTTTGTTTCCTATAGTAGGTTTTTAGATATGTCTTGAGTTTGTTAGGTTATACAACTATGTAATGTATTCTACGACGCGACACCGCCTCCCATTACACCAGTTCAGCTGACTGTAAGAGCAGCTCGCCAGGCTGCCCGGATGTGGCCGGCTTACTACCAGACCAGGGCGGTCGCTGGGATGACGCGGTGATTGCATGCACGGACCCTCGTAGCCTCAGGAAGGCAATAGACCCTCGTGGGGTTTTAGTGGCTATTACCGGTGACTAGCGCCAGGTAAGTCCCACATACCCCTTTTAGTCGTCACGGTCTGGGAGGGGAGGTATAAATCCATTTCCCCACGTTTAAAAATGAAGGGGTTGAAAACATACCAATTGTCACTGTCAGGTTTTAAGGTTTACTATTTTTTAGTCAGCCAACAGAAACGCCAGTTAAAGAAAGTAACCAATGTAGACTGTTTTTCGCTACCATTATTTCTTATTCCATTAAAGTGATCCGGGAAGTAGAAATGATATATTTCGTAATTTCTATGATGTTATCACCTGATAAGATTATCGATTTCGGTATTCATATTAAAAATTACAACGTCAACTGGATTCGTGATTTTACTGAGCGCTTTTAAAGAGAAAAACTACTATAAGATTGTAAGAAACAAAAATACATATGTGTTTAAGTTTACTTTTATTAGCTTTAAGCGAGACAATTTGAAACGATTTACGTTAAGAGGCTGAGTAGGAACAATTAGAGACGAGTAGGCAGTGAAGTATTGTATGTGGTCACCAGCTATAACTCTGTCTGGTCGCATTCCGAGGCGGGCGCGGTCCGGGCTCGCTGCTCCTACGTGGGGGCGGGAACGATTGATCTTGCCGACGCGGCTTGCCCCGACCAAGCGAACAAAGAACCGACAGATAGCTAACTTCATACATTACACCATCACAAGTGAAACTGTAAGGGATTGTCGCACACGGCAGCCCCTTATATTTGTTTGATATTGATATAGTGTGTTGGAAGGAGACAAAAAGTACAAACATTGGAATGTTCTATATAAACTGTTTCAGTGAAAATATAATGGACATATCAAATCGTAAACAGAATATAGTCTGCGCATGTAATCTCGATGATTACCCACAGGTATCAATGTACTTAAGTACTGATACATAAAGCAATTGTTACATTTTTACGCAACTGATCTCACAGCGATGTGTTTCATGCGCTCCTTAGAAATTTACAATAAAATTGTTTAGTACTTACAATTGCGACTGTAGAGTCTCCACTTACCCCTCTTTTTACCTTGGTGCAGGGAGCTATGCGTCAATTCATTTCGCCACGTCAAATATGTTGTTACAATTATTTCTAATTCAAATTGTTTTATACTTTCTTAAGCATTTTAATAGTTACTTTTAGTTGAATAACATATTGCTAAACAAAATTACTGACTTTAACGCGAGGAGATTGATTAACAAAAAAGGTATATAAATAATACCTCAGTTGGATGAGCGTCCTCTGCTATCTAGTATCGAATTGTGCACACCACTTTCCGGGGACGCACGACTAGTAAAGCTAATATATTTTTCAATATGTATAAATGTTATAGCAAACCTTAAATTCTGTCATAGTTACATATATTATAAATATATATATATATATATATATATATTACATATTAAGGAGTCGACCCTCTGTAACCTGCTTACTCTTACCCCAGATCCGCGGAGTCTCGGCGGCACTGACTCTACTGACTGGACGGTCGCCGCTACAACGAAAACACTTCAACACTTAATGCGACCTAAAGCGTTTACTACATCCCCCCAAAAGGGACGCCAGAAATGACCATCGAAGAGAGGCAGTGCGATTTTTATAATTATATGGTCTTTTAATTATTATTCTGAATTGAATTTAACTAAATCGAGTGCCATAAAATTTAACACTTTCCGGGCATTACTTGTCTTGAACGATGTTTAATTGTAATGTTTTTGGAGCGGGTATACATTCATTAGCCCTATCGCGTATCCTGTATCCTGTAGTTGAGTTTATGCTCAAGGTGAAAGATAAACAATAATTTTTCATGACACTTTGACAAACTTTACGATAGCATTTTAAATATTGAAGTGATCGAAGATTGTGAAGCGATGATAGCTTAGTTGGTAGTGTGTAGGTTTAGACGTCGCGTCAAGAGACGTGAGTTTTAATCCATCTACAATGAGCTTGAGCTATTGGTTAAACCTCGTCATACAACATGGCGATAAGACTATCGAATTGTCCGCCTGTCTAGCTATCACCCTCAATTTCAAAATCTTTACCCAATTACCTACAGATGTGTTCCGGCAATTCACTTAAGAGCTAGTCTCTCCGCTAGACTTAGCGTGTCTTACCGTCTTGAGCTACATAGTCACTTAACATCAGATGAGATCGTGGCCATTACGCTAAATTTTAGCTATTAAAAAAGTAACAAATGAATATAATAGGTCGTACAACGTTTTATCTTTGAACATAAACACTGGCTTCGTTAATTCTCTGACGACTGGTAAATAAAAACTTTCATCATTTTGCTATGTTCATACGATGCTAACAAATACTTATCCTGTATAATCTATACGCTTCCTATATTTCCACGTGTTAGATTCAATAATAAAATACTTCCATTTGCCTCTTATATTATTATCTGTATGATTTATTTATACTCGTTAATTCGACTTCTGAAAACCAAAAGTTTAATGTCCTATTGTATAACGTTGTAAATGTTTCTTTTGTTTGTCAAAGTTAAACATTAAATTCCTATTACATTATAAAATGTAATAAAAAGATTCAAGATTGAGGTGTATAATCTTTTATTAAACGCTACGTAGTATTTTATTATTTACTAAATTTAAAATGGTATAGTTAAGACAAAAATTACCATTGAAGACAGCAGCACTACTATTAACTTTATGCCGTTATTGGTAAAGACTGAGTTGAAATTACACCTAAAACCGCGTTCTCCATCTAAGCGAAGCGATGATAGCTCAGTGGTAGTGTGTGCGACTCGCGTCAAGGGACGTGAGTGCGAATCCAACCACCTACAATGAGCTTGAGCTTTCGGTGAAGGGAAACATTGTGAAGAACCATAGCATAGTGGAAGTGCTTATTCTGATTCCTGCCTGGCTAACTACCACCCTCAAGTTGAAAATCTACCGCCAAATACCGATAGATGTGTTCTAGTTCCTGCAAAGGTTTAGCGTGTCTATCAACTTGGGCCGTATCGTCACTTAAGGTCAGATGAGATTATGGCCATAACGCTAAAACCTAAAATATAAAAAAAAAGTTGAAATATGCCGTGCTGGTGCCGAATGGGGTACGCACTAGTGCAGATCACCAAAAATATAGAACAAGGTCCCATTATGACTGCATATTCCTCTACGTTGTCAGACTACAGCAATACTTTTAGTAATCAACCTTTTATTTTACCGTTCTTATGATTAGCGTTGTGACCACAATCTCACCTTATGTTTACTGACGATGTAGCACAAAATGGTGGACACGCTAAACCTAGGGGAAGGACTGGCTTTCAAGTGCAACTGCCGGAACATACCATTTCAACTTGAGGGTGGTAGCTAACCGAAAAAGCGCTACCACCGTGCTATGGTTTCATTACGATGTTTTTCTTCACCGAAAGTTCAAGCTCATTGTAAGTTCAAGTTCAGACACACTACAACCAAAAAATATTCTAATTTTAATTAATTAATTTAAGCAGCCATTTTTAGATATGTAATGAAATAGTAGACATAATGAATGATCAGCGTGCGGCACTCTCGCGGCCCGTGAACTATTAACATCATGTAATCTTTAGCAAGTAGCAGAGGCGATAACGCGCTACCGGGCTCGGTTTACAGCCACTTATGAGTTATTTACGTCCCCGGCGATGACGTTTGTGATTGATGGCGCTGTAAAAAACGTAACAAAGATATAAACTTATGATTATCAAACCCGTAACTATGCAAGTCGTTAACTGAGTAAAAAAATGTTTCGTTTATCGTTCAAGACGGCGCGAGTCGCGTGCAGCTCTTATCGCTTCACCATTTCAGTCTAATGTTTGATAAATGTTCTAGAATCCGTGCTTTACGGAATATAGGTACCTAAAGGAACCTCTTTATAATATTTTCGTTTTTATACACAATACTATGTAGTTTTCATTAAACGAAAAATCTTTACCGCTCATGTAACAAAACATTTCTAAAATACAACAAAAAAAAGCAAGAATTTCCTAGTGTTTTATCATCTATAATTTTTGTTTTGTAGACATAGTTATGTTATGTGTTAGAATAGTTATGTGGAATCACTGCGTAAGCACTGCAGTCCTGGTAATGTACTAAAGTGCTCGTTTTATACATGGAAATTAATAGAATAGTGTTTGTGTAGCAATCTTAGTATTATAATTAAGGCAGTCGCGCTGGACAACCCAATTTGTTCCGACGATCCACTAAATTATAATTGTAGTATTAATTAAATCTTTTAAATTTAATCCGATTACTATTCTATATATTACTATACTATATATTATATACTATACTATAATACTATTCTACTACTCGAGTAGAGTACATGGGTTATGGTAGGGATTCGTAAACAGGCATGGATGGATCCTCGTGGAATCCGTGATATGAGTAGGGACCCATGTCAGTTAAGAAATTATATGGGAAATATTGTGTAAGATCGATTTAAATACTCAGGTCTAATATTAATTTCATATGATCTAAAAAAAAATTTTTTTACAGTTTATTGGTTCAGCGTTATGGTTACAATCTCACTTGATGTTAAGTGACGGTATGGCTCGAGATGGTACATACGCTAAGCCTAGTGGAGAGATCGGCTCTCAAGTGCAACTGCCAGAACACATTAAACGAATTTAGCGGCAGATTTTTAACTTGAGGGTGATGGCTAGCCAGGTGTGTATTATAAAAAGCCCTACCATCAAGCTATGGTTTCATCACAACAGTTTTCTTCACTGAAAGTTCAAGTTCATTACAGTTGAATTCGAGATCACGTCCCTTGACGTGGCGTCCGTACAAATTATGAACTGAGCTATCATCGCTTCCAAATTTGTATGTATGTATCAACGCGAGAGAATATTTCCTTGTAACTTTCACCAATTTACAGTAGTTTCATTGACTTGAACATTTGAACACATGTTGCTAATGATAATACAATAATATCATTAATGTATCCTGACATGATAACTGGGATAATCATTAAAATATAATACCATCATGAAACTATAAAGTATAATACATCTGTATGAAAATTGAAGTTTAGAACCTTGAAAGTAAGAGAACATTCTACATTAATAGAACAAAGTCGGGTTTTTAAACCATTTATACAATTAAATTAGTTTCTATCTAGAATAGCAGAATAACTGAAATATAAAAGTTATGTAGAACATTATTATCTATCTTCAGTTTTTATACACAAAACAAGGTAGGATTATTTACACTATTTATACTCAAGGAGGGTTGAACCGTTGCTAATAATCTTAGATTTGTTGCCTTTATCTCCGTCTAGCAAAATTGAATAAATTTTTAGTATTCACTTTATAAATAATATCCTAAATTGAGCTTAACTAGAAGTTAAGAGGATATTCCCTGACTGTAGCCGGTACGAAGTCAGCTAGTTATTCAAATGATAACTTGTATGATTGGATAAAAAATCGTTATAACGATACATCGGAGTAAACAAAATAGAGGTATGTATCTAGATTTCGTTGAAGGAAGTGACATTGAGTGTTACGACGACCTGTTTCTAAAATCCCGGAATCGTAATGTGTTTTTATCCAGAGATTTAGGAAGCTATAAAATTTTGATTACACTTTCAACACGTTCTTAAGAAACTATTATTTTAAAGAGACTTCTAAAATTTTTAGGGTTCCGTATTAAAAACGTTTACATTGTTTGGTGAACGAATGAAATATTGAATCAACAATGTGATTATTATCATTTTTATATTCCAGCACGACAAAGGGACATAATATGTTTAACGAAACATATATAATCAATGATCTAACGGTTTAAGAGACTGTCTAGCCTCAGTCTTTATATTGGGGGCTGTGGGTTCAAATCCTACACACGACAACTATTTTTTTTAATGCATAACTTTATGTTCTTTAATGTCAGGTTTCTGCAGTCGCTTTGAATTGGCTCGACTCTTATGTGTGTTGATTTCAAAAGTAAAAAAGAAACGAGTACTAAAGCTCAGTTGTTAGTGTGTTTGGACGTCGCATCAGTGAACGTGAGTTCGAACCCCTGCAATGAGCTGGGCTTTCGGTGAAGGAAACATCGTGATGATATTATAACATGGTGGTAGAGCTTTTTCTAATGCTCGCTAATACTCTAATACTGAAGTTGAAAATCTATTAACCTATAGGTGTGTTTCGGCAGTTGCACTTGAAAGCCAATCCCTCCACTAGGCTTAGCACCGCAGTCCACATTATCATTTAACATCAGATGAGATTGTGGCCAAAACGCTAAACCTATAATATATTAAAAAAATAAAAACAAAAATATGTAAGTTATTGTCATATTTAATAATTAAATCATTTAAGCGAGATTACGCTGTAATCTTATCGCTATCACATACCAAAACGGAAGGACGCGACATTTAAATACTAAAAATTCGATAAATATTAGTGAAAATAAACAATCAAATGAATATTCATTAAATAAACACTTCGCATATTTAAGTGCTTGTTGGCATGTGAACACATCATTAATTCGAGATGTACGATATAAAACGCTATACTTATTTTTCTCTATTGTTCTAAAAACAGAGTTTTTAGTTATTCTATGTTACACTGAATAAATACTTGGCAATTAAGTTTAAAACTTGCATGTGTCACAGTGTCACGCTCGACATGGGCGGAGTTGCCTACAAGGCAGTTCTGGTACTAAAACAAAAATAATACATTTTACGTACGGCTTCGCTCGAATTAATGTTAATTTTGACAAATAAATCGGAAGACGTAATAAAACTTTCATGCAAGATTTATCCCACTCTTTTCTCCCCTTCCAAAAAGGTTTTCGCGTGAAAGAGAAGCCTATCACCGTCTCCAGGTGCCCAGCTATCTGAATACTAAACATTCATCATAATCGATTTAGCGGCTTAGGCGTGAAAACGTAACTAACAGGTGTAGGTGTGTTCCGGCAGAGGCACTTGAGAGCCAGTCCCTCCTATAAAATCCGGCAACCTGCGATTCCTCTGGTGTTGTGGGTGTCTATGGGCAGGGTGATCACTTACCATCACGTGAAAAGCTTGCTCATTTGCTACTATTCCATAAAAAAAATTAAGTTTCTTGCCTGAAAACTATATAAATTAACAAAAATCTTATTTTGCAAATTAAAAAATGTAATAATATTATCAAATTAGTAGTGTATTCATCGGTCCACAGGTGAAGTTAATAAAAAGCTAAATAAAAAAAACCAAACTCACATTTACGTTTATAATATTAGTAAGGGTTTATTGAGGATTATTAAGGGTGATTAAGGATTTTCACATTTACGACATAGTAATTTTAAATTGAGGCCAACAGTTTATTGCAACAATAATTCTTTTTGTACCAGGACATATTACTAGTATTTTTGAACGTGTATAAGTCTCATTAACAATACCTTTTCGCTTAGAATGCTGAGAGGAGTAGATATTTAAAATTTACCCGCGTAGGACCTACTGATACAGACCGTGAAGTTTGCGTCAAATCATATTCAAGAGTATCGATACACAATCGATATATTTTACAGCTTGTTACAGAGTAAATGTAATATATTTCGAAACAGTCGTCTGTACTGTCGAACGTTCTTAACTGCCTCACCCAGTCCCTCTACTGCCCAGGATAACATTTAATCAAATAACCAACTTCTTACACTACATCAAGCCAGGGAGTAGGTAGACACTGCTTATCCATTTCTTTCACAAAGCATGTTATTTATCTATCTATTTTAAACGCCCCTATCATTTCTAATATGACACTCAACTAACTTCCGGATACTTTGTCTTCTCTAGGGTTCTGTTAATAAAGAAGAATTCGATAGTTAAGCCCTTGCAAAGTGACGTTATAAGATTCTATTCTATTCCGTAATAGGTAGTCGGTTGAAATTTTTACAGAATATATTTGTATGTTATTGTGGATATCGGAAAAATAAGCAAATATAGGTAATTAATAATGGGAGAGACCGGAGATAATAAAAGACATTAATTATATACATATTACTTATATATGTATGTGCTTAGATATTCACTATCTAAATTTAAGAAGTAATTGGTAATGCGTATTTTTATATACATTAAATAAATTATGTAATAATTACTGTATCATGTCGTGTAATAATAATGTACGTGATAATAGCAACTTACTTAGCCCTTAAACCATTCCTCCCCACTGTCATATTTTTAGGACACTATTTTCAAAATGTCTTTTTACGTATTAGGACTTTTATTTTTATTATTTATACATTTTTTACAGCGAAAAAAAATTATTATATTAGAATAATAGTGTAAAAATGTGAATTTCATCAGAAATAATAAAAATAAAAGTCCTAATACTTAAAACGAGAATTTTGAAAATAGTGTCAAATAAATATGATACTGGGGAGGAATGGGTTAAGATCCTATTAACCCTAGTTACATGACGTTAACTGAATGTTTATTTAATGATTACTTATGTTTACGCGAATATTATTCATTGAAATAAAACTAATTTAAACGGATTTTATCGCGGTTATTTATTAATTTTGATTCCGACGTTTCGAAAGCTTGAAGGTAGACACAGTAACATGAACTTTTCTGGACAACCTACACCTCAGTCCGCCCCGTGACTACGAAGGCTGAAGAGCTTTCGAAACGTCGGGATCAAAATTAATAAATAACCGCGATAAAATCTGTTTAAATTAGTTTTATTTCAATGAATGTTTATTTTTCGTAAAATATTGCAAGCGATGTTAGCTTAGTGGTAGTGTGTAGGAACACCGCGTCATGAGATGTGAGTTTGAATCCAACCGCCTACAATGAACTTGAGCTTTCGGTGAAGGAAAACATCGCGAGGAAACCATAGCATGGTGATAGTTCTTTTACTAATGCCCGCCTGGCTAGCTACCACCCTCAAGTTGAAAATCTGCCGCCAAATACCAATAGGTGTGTTCCAGCAGTTGCACTTGAGAACCAGCCCCTCCTAAATAAAGGCCGGTAACGGACATGCGATTTCCCTAGTATTGAGGGTGTCCATGGGCGGCGGTGATCACTTACCATTAGGAGACACGCTCGCTCGTGTGCTCCCTCAGAAAAATACTCTTCAATTATTAGGCAGTCTGACACTATACCTGAGTACCTACATATTTATAATATAATTTATATACAAAATATTAATAACAGAATAAACTTATTTGTTAAAAAATATTTAACTAATTTGATATAAGTCAGTAATTAAAATTAACTTGCGACTCGTGTTATTCATACTTCAATTATATTACATCTGATTATATAACTAAAATATAGCAATTTTTTTTGTAAATTCAAAGAGAAAATTAGTTGGCATGTTTCCGTTATCAGCCGTGGAGTTGATTAGAGTGATTTATTGAACCGGTGGCGGAGTCCCCCGGGCGGGGGGCGAGGCCCGGCCCCGACCTGCCGCCAGGTAATCCTGCATCGGCTAATTATATTTGTTGAACGCGGACGCTCAGCGCGGCGGCCACCCACAGAGCCCGCGAGGGCGCATTAGATTCCACACCCGTCGCGTTTTTTACACCCTAATTAAGCTAATTTATTGATACAATAAGAGAAATTATCGAAAACGAAGTCGGAGCCGAGTGCTGTAGGTGCGCCGGTGACCGGCCGCTTTATTGCCGGTACTAAACTGTTGATTTAATAGCGCTACCGAACTACACGGGCGCTGTGTGCGCGCTCCGGCCGGCCCCCGCTCTACTCTACACTTTGATGCCCCAATAAATACACAAACGTTTCGATCAGATAACCGACGACCGGGCCCTTTGCTCGGCCGCTCTTAATGACACCCGAGGAATTCTTACGACAAAACCTTAAAATGCTAATAACACGAACGCTACACGCCGCCGCACTACAATGTCCTCAGATAAGGAAGGTGCCAATCTAGCAGATCGACTGATTAAATGCACTTTATAGACGTTTACCTGAATAGTTTTTGTTCTAGCGGTTCCTACTTCCTGCTCCATACCTATGCGTTTGAATTTAACGCATTCGATAGGAATTTTAAACGGAATAACTTGCTGTTGAATTCAATCGTAAATTGCTTCGGCTAGCTTCCGAATTGAATAAACAGATATTGACTACTAGCTGGTGACTGTCAGCTTCGGTATAAGAATCTAATATATATTTTAAAATACTTAACAGTATAGAAAGTATCGTATGCATATTTTACGACACAATCGACTTCTGTGACACATTACGATGAAATTTATTTAACCGTTTAATTGTTATGCATAGACAAACATTTACACAAACACATTTTCCATTTTATACATAGATATGCAAGCGAAGGTATCCCAGTAATGAAACGAAGTGCTGGTAAATTATGATCGAATGTATCGCGACCATGATACACATGGTATAGAATCCATGTCAATCTTTCTTTTATTTGGGATATCGCCTTTCGGGATTAGATATTCAATGTCCAACCACTGAAAGACTTTTGATGACTCATCGGTCTCTCAGCCACTATTTTAGACTATACTTTGTTTTGCTACTATAAAACAGCGCCTTTGGTTCCTAATTAATTGCTAATACTTAATAGTTTCATACCGTTTTTGATATTTGCACCTATTATTACTGCTTATTCCTAACAAAAGATAACATTCTTACTAATATTATAAATGCGAAAGTGTGTTTGTTTGTAACGCTTTCACGTCTAAATTACTGAATCGATTGTGATGAGTTTTGTTATAGAGATAGATGCTACCTTGAGTGATAGGCTACTTTTTCTTGGGAATAACTTATTAGAAATGGGGTAAAGAGAGAAGTAAACTTTATATTAAAATTTTATTGCGTCATCTGATTTAACAAAATCGATACTACCGTGAAGGAAGCCGCGGGTGAGAGCTGGTATTTGAAATTGTTTCCGGAAGCATATTGTGAAAGGTTTGTTTCAATTTGATACATTATCTGCCATCAATTTTGTTTTACACAGATTGTAAATTTATAATTATTATATACCTCTGTAAAAAAATACTATACAACTCATTGCAGACTTCTGTACTTTAGGCACACATGTAGAATTTTAGTTTACTCTGTGTTAATACAAAATGTGCTCTTGGCGAAGGAAAACATCACAAGACAACCACACCAAGACCACAACATGAGATTCTGGCCATAACGCTAAACTTATAAAGTATCTAGATATATAAAAAAAGAAACAATATAATACGATTGACGTTGATGAATATTTAATCTATTTTTACTATTTAAAACGTAAAGATACCTTGTCGATAATACATAAAATTTTGAAGTAAATTAAATTCTCGATGGATTTAATTGTAATTATCTCAGTTTAGTAGCTAATAAATTAATTAATAAAAACCTCGGCTACTTTCCATCTCTCTGTGGTATTCCATAGACTGCTAATAATAGTGTATTTATAATTATCTAGCTACATGAGTAACTTCGTGACTTTATTATAGATTTGTATAGCAATATATCGTAATATTACCTGATAAAATGATTGAAGTAATAAAGACAGTGCGACACTAGTAACATACTCTCATTACTCAAATTAGATGCAAAATAGGCCACGAAAACGAATAAAGTTATTTTTTAAAAAGTTATCGTCATGGCCACAATCTCACCAGATGTTAAGTGATGATGTGGCCCGAGATGGCGGACACTCTAATTCTAATGGAGGGACTGACTCTATAAGGAATTTGCTGATAGATCTTGAACTTGAGTGCGGTAGTCCTACTACCCTGCTATGGTTTCGTCACGATCTTTTCCTTTACCGGAAGCTCAGATTCATTGCATTGATTCGAACCCACGCCCACTGACGCGGCGCCCGTACACACTATCAACTAAGTCATCATCGCTTCACACTTTAAGTGCTCGTTACCATTATTTTCATATTTAAATAACATCTTAATTCATCACGGCGCATGTTGGTACCAGCTTTTCTCATGTCGGACTTGAGCGCCCTCCGTGCTTTTCTGCAAAGACCGATGAAGGTCTGAAAGCCTCTCTGGGTAACATTATAAGACACTCCTAAAAAAATAACAGATTTTCTTCATAACTAAATCGTAATATATTATCTAAATACAATATTATAATATTAATACAAATATTATCCTATTATAAATTACTTTCTCTCTTATTACATAGTCATGATTTTATGAGTTGTTCTACTTATTATGAACCTAAACTAGTGTTGTGTTTTAATTTGATAGAAAAACAATATATTTCTGTATACTCGTTAATGTGTCAAGTCTCATAAGGAAATACATTGTTTCTTTCTATGTGATATTATGTTTTATGTATTGATAACATCGGTAGAACAATTATATTATTTTTATTCTGCTAAAGAGGTATAATGTAATCAAAAACGTCCTACCCACAGCAGTTTTACAAATAAAATATGGACAACTCATTGCTGCATCGCTATAAAATAAGATAAAACTGAATTAACAATATATTAAACAAACACTTTACCGGTCAACAAAACATAATACACACAGAATATGCGCAGAGAACATTAGTTGTATTATAAGCAATTGAAATATTTTCTGCAGTTATTGGTTTTTATTGTAGATTGTTTTCTTTAAATGGTCTGTACGAAGCTGGATTTGTTACTATTTTAATGGACGTACGATCCAGAACCAACATATTTTTATTTATTAAGGGCCTATAGTGTTTAGTCCGACAAAACAGCTGTGTTTGATCGTATCGAGATCACTATAATCCAGATATAAGTACCCGTTATAATGACGCTAAGATGTGTAATGTTCTTTTGGAGACTAAAAGTTTGAGACTTTTGAAAGCTACCCTTTGTCTGTGGTACTAAGAGGAATTGTTGGTCGTCATGGTATCTTTTTACTGGATATTTAATAAGTTCCACACGATCTTCTTGTCTCGCAACGAGAGTCAAACCGTTAATGTATTGTTTCACCACAACAATAAAGAAAGAGCCGTGTCCCGTTCTCAAAGAGCCAGTATATATCGAAAAATCAATATTTCAATAAAGTGAATTATCAGTATATTTAAAATTAATGCTTTTAAACCTAGATTTTTAAAAGACGTTATTCTTTATTAAGCAGGGTTGAAACTGTATATGAAACTGTGTATACCTTTTTAGGTCCGCACACTAACTGCTTCATACTCTTAAGGCATTCTGCATATATCAATAGTTTAGTAAAATTTTGAATCTCGTCAGTTCCATTCTCAGTATACGAATTTTTTCATTGACATCCACACATTATCATGTTAAAGTTTTTTCTTGTAATGTTGTACATATATATATTGTATATATGCTTTAATTTTCCTCTCATTCCCTAAAGTTACTTCGATGTCATTTCATGTTTAATGGCAATAAATTTTAATTTATCCGTTGTAGAATAATAGCACCCGCTTTTGGTGTGGAATTTAACTTGTCCCTAGTTTTACCATAGAAAATTAAAGCTATGTGTAGTCTGCGAAACTTACATACTTTACAAATTTATAGGTTCAAATTATAGTTAAGTATTTAAAGTAAGAATATGGTATCATAACTGTTATTTGATTGATATCTAGGTTTTAGATAGGTACTTAAAATATCTTTGCTAGCTAGACTCTGGGATTTACCCTCGCTATAGCTTCTATGGAAATTTTATTACTATAATAAACAACCGATAGATCAGATATACAACTTCTGAGTACTGTAATATTTTATTAAACCAATAAGATGATAGTTTTGGAAATTAAATCGTAAATAAGTTTAAAATGCTTCCACCTTAGAATATTATTTACCGTACAGCTTAGAGAAATATACCTAAATCAGAATTATGCTTAAAATAGTATAAATTGTAGTTGGTTTGAATATTAAATAAAACGTTTAAGATTTACCATCACATAAACTATGATTTATTAATAAATGAAGACATACTATTTATGTACATTATTATTTTCAATATTACCACTGGCGTATGTGTATGTAGCACCATCTATGAATAACGATACACAACTTTTTCGGCTTTTCTAACAAGTATTCATTTATAAAGAATTAGATAAAACACTATTGTGTATTTTCAAAATCCATACTGACGTCATTTTATTACTAAGTTATACAAATACAATAATGAGTGGTTATTATTCATAAATAAAACTTATCTGTGATATTACGTCTCGTAAAAACTAAACGTCAATTCTAACGTCAACTTTGTCGCAGCATTTTTAAAATTAGTATGACCATATCCGATAGGATTCTGAGATTTTCAGCGGTTTGACACCAGTTTTTGTTAGAGACAAGAATTTTAGAGCCCCTGTTAGTAGAATTTAAAAAAAATGTGTTTTGTATGTTTTAATTCTCTGTAAGTTTACCGTTTTAGATGTTAAGTAACGATGTCTCAAGATGCTCACATACTGGAATCTAGAAGGAAGCAAAACGCATTCATTCATGTTTTGTGCCAGTTTTTATAATTGAGGGTGGGAGATAGTCAAGCATGCATTCAAGTGTCCTATAAATATACCAATGCTTAAATTTATCATTAAGGAAATCTGAAAGTGTCTTTTATTCTTTATAGGTTTAGCTTCACTCTACACTTTACCTGATATTAAGTGAAGATACAATCCAAAATTCCAACACGTTATACCTAGTCAGGGAGCTGGTTCTCTAAAGCAGCAACTGGAACACAACGACTAAAAATACTTATTCGAACCTATTTTCCAATTAATACTGTGCCCAAACAGTTCTTATTACTTTTATGTACTTTACATTTTAAAGTATTTATTTCATATTTTATTGTGAATGATTGAAATACAATATTACATATAATAAAGCATCGAAAAAAAAATGGTATAAGGGGAACATCCAACATTTTATATCTAGCCATCAAAGGTTAGGGACGGTTGAAGTAATACATAACGCAATTTTTGAATACCTACGTACTTTTACCTACGTTACCCCTCCCTAGAAGTTAAGTAACACCCAAGTCAAAATTTGTACCTAAAAGTCATAATTATGTTCTAGGTTTTTGTACTAATAATCTCTTAGAATAAATAGCTTAAAATGCGATTAGGATTATTCGAGGCATTGTCTTTAAAACATAAACTTACGAACTTAGGAAGTATATTTAGTGTGAAGTTAATAGGACATAATACATTGCTATAATGATTTAATATCTACTTTCTTTTATTTATTTTATAATAATATACTGCTACATGTATATTCTCAGTAGAAGATATTAACATTTGAATATGTGTTTTTTTAGTTAATCGTGACATGACATTCGAAATTCAAATTTTGATGAACATTTCAGAAATGTTTTCAAGTTATAGGTAAAATCTGGTAGAATCGTATGCTTCAATGTGGTCACATTGCAATCGACATAGAACGTCAAAAATGTCAAACGTTAGCGTTTCGTTGCGTAGTGAGTGTGTTGTGCGGCTGCGCGAATCGTTTTTCGAATCAAAATAACAATAAACACTGTGGTCTGGTGAAAAATGCTCGCAAGTGTTTGCGATGGCCGGCCTTAACGTTGCTGAATGGACGCCGGACCAGGTGGCGGACTGGATATCAGGTTCGTATGTTATTGTGTAATGTTGATATTCGGTCTCGTCGGTGAGTCAGGCGAGACGCAGCGACTCACGTCCATCTATGAATTATGGAACGTTTTTGTATAATTCATCATGAGATTTGAATTTAAATTTCCCTGAATATTGTGGTTTGTTTGTTTATTAACAAGAATAAAGATCTATAGCCAGGCTCGCCTACACTTTCCGGTTCTTCCATTTGAGCTGTGTTTTATTCCTGGAACATGATATAACTAACAGTTTTGTAATAATGAAATTATACATATTATTTGTTAGCGACAAATATTTTTGCTTGCTGTAATGGGCTACATTAATTTAAAAAAAGATATCCTGTGTTTGAATATATTGAGACATTAGAGGATGTGTGAGATGTATGATTTTACCTATAAACCTTAGAATCGCTTGTATTTTTGTTAACACTCTAATGTTACTACGTTGTTACCCAGGTCTGGGACCCACTGTTGCCCAGTATGTGCCAACACTTAGAGAGAGAGGACTGAACGGAACGAAGTTGTTGATGTTAAGATGTGACGACTTAGAGTTCTTGGGTATGCACATCATTGGTCATCAGGAGCTGCTGCTGGAGGCTGTGGAGCACCTGAGGAACTTTGTAAGTTGTAAATTAGTATTATTATCAATTAATTATGAAGAAAACAATTTTAATAGTGTTATATTTTTTACATGAATTGTACTATTGGTTATCAGTTATCAATATGTTTGTGACCATCTAATCATTATTTAAGTAATTTAGAGGTACAAAAGGTGATATATCTCAAGTTGTAATATCTTGTTTGATTTTTTCCTACGCGATTCGGAAACAGCCCAAGCCGAGGTTCAGTCACTAGTGACACCCTTGTGTGAGTTGCCCTGTCTAGTTTGGTGAAGCTGTAAAAGCATCTCAGGCTAACAGAAAAAAAAGTTGCAATATCTCTTGCAATATCTTCCTGATAAAAATTCAACACACAAGTTGAACTAAATATAATCAATATGCAAGAACATCTACACTAATTAAGAGGAAAGATATGTATTTTTGTTTATAACAAATAAACTCAAGAACTACTGGACTGATTTCTAAAATCCTGTCACCATTAGAATGCTACATTAGCCCTGAGTAAAATAGGCTGTATAATATTTTTAAATGAAAATTAAAAAAAAAATCCTTCCATGTGAACTTAATCACGGGGACAGCTAGTATACTACAAAAATATTTATTGTATTTGAAAGTTTTTTATACATAAATAATTATTTATAAATCTACAACATACCATTGACATATACTTCACTATATGAAGCTTTTTCAGCAAAAATATTGTAAGTCACATTTTTACTTATTACAAGAGTTTTTCATTCTTAATTAAAAAGTATTTATAATATCTTTATAAAAATATGATTTGTTGTTCATAATTAACCACTGATCTATTAAAATAGTGGCACTAACTTACTGTTTATAATTTACAAAGATAAATGTTAGGAGATTGCAATAAACAAACATTTTTAGAATATTTGGCACTTGCAATGTTTTTCCTTGAAAAGGCTTGATATATTAATATATCAATACAATATTACTTTAACTCTTATAGTGATATTAGCTGTGACTTTGTTTGTGTTTCATAATTTTGTTTATTCTTGTAACTTTATTGTGTTTTTTGTGACACAGTAATAACATTATTGTTTTTTTGAGACCTTTGCTCAAGTTCTAAATTTATCAAAATCTAATAAATTTATATTTTATAACTTACATCCTTCAATGCAGATATTGATGCAGTCATCTTAAGCTACACATGCAACTGTTTCTGTATTGTAATACTTTTAAACAAAGACAAAACAAAAGATTTCAAAATGTAGAAATAGTCATAAGCAAAATATTGGTAATCCATACCAATATAATGAATGAGTTTGTTTGAACATGCTTATATCAGGAGCTACTTGTCAGATTTAAATAATCCTTTATGACAGCTCAAATATCCAAGAATTTTACAGGTTAATATTGCTTTATGACCTTTAGGAGGCAATAAAAAAAAAACAATTCAAAGTGAAAAGGATGGGCCAATGTTTAATTGCTGGAGTGATCAGTATAAAATTTCATGAGAAGTATAGATAGTACAGATAAGATAAGATGTACGGTCTCTGGGGGGTAGAAAAATAACTTATAGTTTTGTTACAGCAAAGTTTTTAAGCTGTGATAGCTCAGTGGTAGCATGTACGGACTTTGCATCAAAGGATGTGAGTTCAAATACCTGCAAAGAGTTTTGGGTCATGTCATGAGCCCATAGCATGGTGGTAGGGCTTATTCTAATGCCCACCTGGCTAACTACCACTCTCAAGTTGAAAATCTGCCATCAAATACCTATAGATGAATTCTGACTGTTGCATTTGGGAGCGAGTCCCTCCACAGGTTTAGCATGTATACTAGTTTGGGCCACATCGTCACTTAAAATCAGATTAGCCTGTAGCCATAACAGTAAACCTACAAACTATAAAAAAAATGAAATGTTGCAGGCAAATATTCTATTTAAATATTGAATCAGTAGCTAGAAGTAATGATTTGTTAGGATCACATGAGTGTAAATAGTCTGTGCGACCATGTCTGTTATCTCTCGGCTGTTATCAGTGGTGACGAGTGCTCAGCGGCCGCCGCTCGCTCTAATAATAATTGTGAAAACGGACAGTCGGTTGCGCCAGACGACGCTATCCCAGTCCAGATAACGACCTCCGCCACTTCATCTGGATTGTCATTTGATATTTTATTACTTCCGCATAATATCCTAACCGCGATAACATGTTGATTAGGTTCTGTTCATTGTAATTTAAAGTCATATTTAATATATCACTGTAAAATATGTACATTACAAGTAATCATTCCAAAATCTTAAAAATAAAAAACAATTAATTATAATTATGGTTTATTATTAACAAAAATATATTTAGTGATGTTTCGTATTTCAAGAAAACTATATTAAAGTATAAACACAATAAGAAACTGGAATTTTTTTACTAGTTTTTAGGAGTAATACCTATTAGTTGTATCTCCAACTTCGTTCATATAGAATTTAATCATTTTTGGTGGTTTTATAATTTTTTCAATATACTTTTGCTTCTGTAGGTTAATTATTATTAACTTTAATTAATTATTATTTATATCTCTATCAGATATAAAAGTATTTATTTTGATCAGACTGGTACTTGTGAAGAGTAGCATTGCGAACAAACAAACATTTTTGCTTTATCAAATTCGTATTGACTATATATATATAAAAATCTAATGATATTTTTTTTTCAAGTATTTGTCTATGAAATATTTATTTTGCAATTGTTTTGTTCATATGTAGTTTGTAGATCATTGCTCTTGAAGTGTGTAACTGGAAGTAATATACAGTTCTATATAAAGCAAGTTATTATATGAATATGCATAGATGACCACATCTGTCACATCATGTGCAATTCTAATACTCTAGATACTTAACCACATATTCATTTAGTCCCAGTAATTATTTAGTTACTCTATTCTGTACTAGCAAATCTAACCTTAATGTTATTAATTCATTTTCAGCTATATAGATATAGGACAGTATTATTATTTGTTTGAAAGTAAAATTTATTTTGATTTATTTATGTTAAATATAACTATTGATATTGATTTGTTTAATTGATTTGAATTACTAAACTGTGATTCGAGTAATTAAAACAAATTAAATTATAAAATATATATTGAGACATGATGAATTTTTTAAGTATATTGTAAGAAAAGTATTTAAAAGTTAGTAATCATAAATAATCGCTTTACTCTAGGGTACAAATTATTTTATTATATTAGTTATATCATGCTTAGAACACTATTTATTTTAATAAGCAACAAATTGGTATACAGGTGACACATTTAGGAATTTTTATATAATTTAGTTTAATTATGGATGGTTAATTTTCTTGGGAATATTTTCAATTTTGAGAAGCCAAAGCTGGGATATTACAACTTTGGAATTTGTTCTTTAGCATCTTGTAAAGCCTTACAATGTATGTTATTATTTTTAATTTAGTTTGTCCTTTAATGGGGAAAAGTGTAGGATAAAATTTAGAAAATGTTGTAAATATACGTATTTTAGTGATCGCAATCAGCTTTCATATTTGAGTCAGTGATGTGTCGGTATAGTATATTTTGTTCAGTTTTAAATATGGACAGTATTCATACCAGTAAATCATATTTTCTCATCGGTTTTAATCGCGTCAATAAGGAGATACGAATTCGTGAATCGGTGTTGACGGTCCTCAGCACTACGAGCTGTCCCGAGAGTGCGTGCAGCAGCTCGCCGTGCGCGTGTCCGTCGCCGCGACCTCCCTCGCGCGCGCGCTGCGACACCACGCGGACGCGCGGCTCGACACGCAGACCCTCGCCGACGTCGCGCGCACCGTACGCGCCGTCAAGCCGCTCGTCTGCTGGCTCGAGCGCTGGCCCGGCGCGGGCGGGGCCGTCGCCGAGCGTCGCGCCGCGCTGCTGCGGGTCGCGCTCGAGGCCGCCACCTGCGCGCAGCGCGACCGCTTCGCCGAGCAGCCCGCGCGCGCCGTCTGTGCGGCCGCCGCCGCCGCCGCCGCCGCCGCCGACTACCTCGTGCGCGAGCTCGCGGAGCCCGCGGCGCTGCAGCCCGGCGCGCTCGACGCCGTCTCGCTGCGGCAGCGCGGCCGCGCGCTCGGGTTCGCGCTCGAGCCCTCCTGCTGCGGGAGCGCGCGGCTCGCGGACGTGCGGTGGGGGTCCCCCGCGCACGCGTCCGCCGCCGTGCACGCGGGCGACGAGATCGTGCAGGTGGGCGCGCAGTGCGTCGTGGGCTGGCCGCCCGCCGCCGTGCTGGCCGCCTGCGCGCCGCACCGCGACCTGGCGCTGCGCCTGCGCCGCCGGGGAGCGCGCCCCGCGCTGCCGCTGCACGCGCGCCGCCGCGCCCCGCATCTGCCGCTACCCGACTCGCCTCCGCTGATGTTAGTATGCTATTACACGTAAGAACAATCCTGCATATAGGGTTACTCGCTTGTAGTCGCTGATTCTAATTTGTTTACATACAGCAAGCAAGTCAACATTGTACAGACATAAAAACCTAATTAATATACAACATAAAATGACTAATGATTACAATGCTGGTACAATAATTATAGGCATTTTTTCAATCATGCATTAAAAAAAGGAACGCATGTAGTTCCTAACTCGCGCTCACACGACGGCCAACAATTCATTCATTTTCGAAGCAATGGTAACTCAATGATAGTGTATACGGGCTTTACGTCAACAGATCTGACTTCAGTCCACCCATAATGAGCTTAAGCTTTCGATGAAAGAAAACATTATAAAGAAACTAAATCATGGTAGTAGGATTCTTCCCAATGCCCCCTGACTAGCGACCACCGTCAAGTTGGGAATCTGCTGCCAAATACCAATAGGTGTGTTCCGGCAGATACACCTGACAACCTGTCCTTTCACGTATATAACGCGCCTACTAATTTAGAATAATATCTACTTGCAAACACATTCCTGTGATATTTCGTTATAAGTGTATGCGACATGCTCCGCAGTGAGCGCACCAGCGCGTCCGCGGCGACCCCGGTCGGTGCGTCGGACATCGTGTCGGCGGGGGCGGAGGCGGAGACGGGGGCGGAGGCGGAGACGGGGGCGGGGGCGGAGTCCTCGGAGGAGAGCGAGCCGCTGTCGCCGCCCGCGTCGCCCACGCACCTGCACCTCGACCACAACAGGTAGAGGTGGGGGGGAGCACCGCCAGCGCTGCAATAACATAAAGCGGTGTAAGATAGTAACGTGTGCGCGCGCCCGACAGGATGTACCCGGCCAAGCGGCGCGGCGCGGTGCAGCGCCGGCACTCGGTCAGCGGCGGGACGCCTCGAGCGCGGCGGCCTCACCACCACATGCATCAGGTGACCAATAATTTACTTCAGCAAAAAAAAAAAATATATGCCTATGATACACTTAACATTCGCGACGCTCTTACTCCACAGTTTTCTTATTCCACTTGCTTTCACACATAATTTATTCATTTCACAAGTGGAATGGATATAGACCATTTCAAGTGTTGGTAAGAACAATGCTAAAAGTAACTTTCAAAAAATCAAACAGAACCCAATAAATAATCCAAAACTACAATTTATAAATCTTAATTATAACCTTAAATTATTATTGGTTAAATTGATACATATTAAATATTTAAAACTTAATTTTTCAATATCTTAAGTTGAGTTATGTTAAATATTGGCATCTCAGGAGAAATGTACAAACACCAAACAACATATGACGTCATCACTTAACCCACCATCAACTCTTTCGTATGGAAGTTTGCACAAACTTCAGTAAAATCTACCAAACCATTTTCCCTATAGAATTATTGGTGAGCAACAACTCACATTTGAAGATTGTCCATCCTCTTAACTAGGATTGGGCATATATCCTCAACTCCTGACCTCTCTGCCCCCTTACCACCTTCCTTAAACCATCCTTTGAAAATAAATCAATGTCATCCGTTAGTGACTTCCACTCATCCAAGCTCTCTCTCAGTACTTAAAAAGTAATTTCCCCCCAAGTAGATGATTAGTCCATACTAAAAAGAACAACCTACCTCCCCGGCAATTGAGTTAACGCCCCTGTTAAACTTGAAGTTTTTCCACATTTACCTTGTTTTTTTATCTGCACTAGATAATCTACAGGCACGTTCCGTTTTGCGTAAGAACGCACATTCCGGCGTGATCAGTTGCTGTTGAATATCAATTATATGTATTCTACATAGATATACTACGTTTTGGCGCACACCAAGTAGTTGTTGAAAAAACACAGTGATTCTTTTCTAAGTAAAAGAATAGGGCGTCGAATTTTTCCGTCACCAACTACTACTGACTCTAGCAGATGAACGAAGTGTTATCATTGAATAGTATTAAAAATAATGTACCGGATTATCCGTTACCGGCATTCTAGTTCTGGCAAGAGCTCCGCGAGCAGAAGTGGAGCGGCAGCGCCAGCACCAGCCCCGCGCCCGGGGACGACGCCGCGCTCTACACAAGGGACAAGGTATCACGGCCGTTCTATCTTGAATTAACTCTCCTTTATTGAGAGGAAATGTATACAGGCTGTGGTATGTCCGCAGGCCGTCTCCTACAGCACCGGCCTGGAGCTCTCCCCCCGCCCGCGCACCTGCCTCGGCGTGGTGCCGGACCGGGGGGAGCGGGGGGAGCGCGCGGAGCCGCCGGGGGACGAGCGGGGGGAGCGCGGGGCAGAGCGCGGGCGCGGCAAGCTGGACAAGAGCCACTCGACGCCCGCGTACGACTTCGACGCGTCGCTGGAGGAGCCCGGGCCCCTCGCGGCGCAGGTGATCCCGGAGTCCCCCACCGCGCCGGCGGACAGCCCCACCGTGCTCGTGCACTCCGCGGAGAAGGCGGACCAGATCCTCGACTTCAAGAAGTCCAGCTCGCAGATCGGGGAAGCCATTCTGCAGCAGCGCACTCGTCGCGGTACGGAGGAGGACCCGGCACATGCGAGGCTCGATGGTGACAGCGACCTGGTTCCGGTTAGCTCGCCGGTGCGCAGTGCATCCGACACGGCAGAGTTGACGGATGCGTCCGAGTCAGCACACTTGCAAGTGAAGCCTGACGCCAGGGGGTGCCAGGGCGGGGGCGAGGGTGTGCCGGGAGTGGAGGGCCCGGGGGAGCGGGACGAGTCCACGACGGAGAAGATCCTGGAGACGATAAACATAGCGATGATGGAGCATCGGCGCCGCTCCGTGCTGGAGGGCCGAGCGATAGAGAGCGCTAAGGTGACCCGGCTGCACACCGGAGACCGAGGGAAGGATGATGCTACAGAAGAATTAAGAATCAGCATTCCCAGGTTCGTGATCTATTATCATTTTAAGTATACATCCAGTTGGGGGAAGCAGGTTAGACTTGAAATAATGGCAGAGGATGCAAAATTAATGTAAAATATTGAGAATTATTCCGCTTGACAAGTACATAACAGTACACAAACAACAGAGACTGCTAATGTACTAATGTCTTAAACAATCATAGATGACTTTCTAGGCTAAGTCACTCATACTGGTATTTATTAGATATTCATTAGCATTATATTACGCACTTTTTAACATATTGTTTTATTTACTAAAATAAGTTTATAAATTAATATTAACCACAGATTTTTAAGTTTGACAAAGAATCAGAATATGTAAGTTCCGCTTCTCAACAATTTTTACTGAAAAAAGATGTGTACATTAGCGAATTAGAAGTACCTACTTTAATGTGGTCGGGTTTCCAGGTACCCCTACCTCCGCAGTGTCTCCACGCGGTCCTCCCGCTCCGACACACCGCCCGAGCCGCCGCCGCGCCCCGCCCCGCCGCACTCCACCGGGGGGGTGTCCGCCGGGGGGACGCCCACCGGGGGGGTGCCGGGCGGGGGCGCCGGCGAGTTCGGCGTGCTGCGCGCGTTCCCCCGCACGCCGGACCGCACTGAGCCCACTTCCCCATTGAAGCCCATCAGGCCCATCGATGCGGGACAGGTATGAACCAATCCTTGCACATATAAATTTGTAATATTTAGTCGGTTTTAAAGGCACTGTATAAACATTATAACAATATATAGTATGGATAGTAGTGAAAGGAAATATGATATTCAGCAATTTTCTGGTAGTAATGAAACCATGTATAATAATACTGGCTTTTATCCACTGCTAAGCTCGCGCTAATGTCAGATGATGCAATAAAAAGTTTCGCACGAAGTGTACCTCTCTTTACCCTACTTACAATAAGGTTTCTGCGAGATAATGTACCCTATCACTGTCTCCGGGGTCTAAACCTCCTCTACAGCAAAATTCATCACAGTCAATTCTGCAGTTTAGGTGTGAAAACGTAACAAACAAACTTACTTTCACGTTAATTATAATAAGGCAATAAGTATTGTTACAGATCTCGGTGCCAATTCGTCATATAACTAAACATGACATCCGCGTGATACCGAGCGAGCGGCACGAGCTCCCCCCGCCCATCAACAGCGAGGCGGAGCGGCGCGGGGGGGCGCAGGGGGGCGCCGGGGGTGCCGGCGCGGGGGGTGCCGGGGGCGCGGGGGACATAGTGATGGGGGCGCACGCGCACGCGGACGCGGGTCCGGCGCGCGGGCTGGCGCTGTCCCCGACGAGCGCGGTTCGGGGCATTTTCCCCACGTCCAAGTCCAGAAGTCTCAAGAAAAAAAGTTCCATTCTTGCGAGTGAGTTATTGATTTCATTTATGCTGCTTATTTTAAATAAGCGTTTCCTAAACTTGATTATCTCGTAACTCACCTTACAAACACTTCCAATTGCGCAACTCGTTTTGTTGTTTCCTTTAGAGAAGAAAGACTTTCAAATATACCAAATTGTTAAATGATATGTGTGATGTCGTCTAAAATCATTTCGGTGTACATCCATACGATTTTAGTGGAATATATTCTGCATCTTATTGAAGAACATTAGAAGACCTTTAATTATTTATTTATTCTATATTTCTTCACAGCACATTTAACAATTTCAAATTAGTTGGATTTTACAGTAAAGAGGTGCCAAAGCAACAATTCATTATTAAAAAGAAATAATTGTGTTTGTGTCTATGTGTTGTGTTTAGGTAAAGATGTGTGTATCTCTTTAAGCAGTTTTGTGTAATTAATTATGTTTAATATATTGAGGAATTCTGTATAAGTAAAAAAATTTAAATAATATGTGTATTATGTTTCTGTTTCCTGTGACAATACGTTTTTACAATTAACAATTTATGAAGTAATATAAATGTATATAAAATTAATAATTACTTTTGTGTTCATAAGTGTACTAGTACTTTTAAAAATTTTGTTTGTGTTACATAAATTTCCTTGCATTAGTTTTTCTGTTCATAATACATACATAAGAATAAAAACCTTGACTCAGTAGAACTATGTATACAAATTTCAAACCAACTTGTCGGTGATATTTGGTAGGGGTATTTATGTTTCGAACAGCGCCATCTTTTGGCGACGAAGAACTTGCGCTAACACAATGTTCCACGTATGTTAGATAACTTGCGTCCGTTCACTTTTCTATGAAAGTAATAAATGATTGCGGTCAGTCGCACTCGGTGTCAAATTATTTGTACGTGTAATTGGACGTAGCACTCACTAGTGTCGATTGCTTCCCGCGGGTACACTGTATTGCTCTCCCTTGCAGAGCGGCGCAGCGTGCCCGCGCGGGCGCTCTCCGCACGCGGCGCTGCGGGCGGCGCTTGGCAGCGCGTGCGGGCGGGGGGTGCCGGGGGCGGAGGGGGTGCCGGTGCGGGGGGTGCCGGTGCGCCGGCGCGGTGGGCGCGGCGGCACCTGGTGCTGGCGCACGGGCTGCTGTACGCGTACCGGGCGGCGGACTCGGGCCGCGCGGCATGCATGATCCGGCTGGAGGGGTTCACGGTGTGCGCGGCGAGCGAGGTGCGGTCGCGGGACCACGCCTTCAAGGTGTACCACACGGGGACCGCGTTCTACTTCGCGGCGGACTCGCGCGACTCCATGCTCGCCTGGATCCAGCTGATCCACCGCGCGACGCTGCTGCCCGCCGCCGGGCCCCCCGCCGCGACCCCCCACGCGACCCCCCACGCGCACGACCGCTACTCCGAGACCGACTACTCGGAGACGGAGTCGGACGAGCGCGACCGGGACCGGGAGCGGGAACGGGACCGGGACCGGGACAAGTCCAAGTTCGGTTCGCTGAAGAAGCTGACGCACCGCATGCAGCGCAGCGAGTCGCAGGAGAACGTGACGCACTCCTCTACGAGCCTCGACAGGAAGTACCTCAGGTTTTTCTCCAGGAACAAGACTAAGGACGACACTAAAACGAACAAAGTAAACAAATTATATTTTCCATTTATAATATTACGTTTTAAATAATCTAAATTACGATGTTGCTCTACATTAAATTTCGCAATAAAATTGTTTATATAAAATGTATTTGTAAATAATTTAAAATATACTCAAAATTGATTTAATATTTACTTGAATTTGACATGCAGGTAAATGTATGTGTGCCTGGTAATTGTAAGGATGCGGTTTGTTGTGTCGGTGCAAGTGTAAAGGCGGTATTGTCGTGTGGCGCAGAGCAAGCCGGGCGTGCCCGTGCCCACCGAGCAGTACCGCAGCTACCGGCGCGCGCCCCCCGGCGGCCCCCCCGGCGGCCCCCCCGGCGCGCCCCCCGGCGGTCCCCCCGCGCCCCCCGCCCGCCCCCCGCCCGACCCCACGCAGTACATCCACGCGTCGAACCCGAACCTGCTGGACTTCGAGAAGACGGACTTCGTCGCGAAGCCGCCGCTGCAGGTCCCCAAGCCCAAGCCCAAGGTCACTACTTTTAAATACTCCTATAGCTTTATTGTCAGGATCTTAGTAACTCCTTGTGTAAATCTTATGTTGTATAATATGACTGACATAATATATATAATATATTGGATGATATAGGAGCAAATAACGCACAATTTGATTTATCTAAAAATAGAAATATTTAATGTTATTATCAAATATCAATACTCAAATTAATTGAGATGAAATGGTTACACACACAATATACTAACCTAAAAATAGACAAATCGACAATTAAAGGTTTTTACTTCCAATATTTTAGTAGATCACCATTATTACTAAACTTAACGAATTTATGATTTTCACTTCCAATCAAATAAATAATAAATCAAATAAACCACTTCACGAGCAGGCTTATATTCTACTACGTGTCATAGCCACTCTTTAATCTGTAGTCCATATTGTAACGTCATACTTTAAGACGGCATTCACATAGTATCAATATTAAGCTGCGTTCCCAAGATACAGTATACAAAACTTACATATATAATATCACAGAATAAACACTTGTAGTAGTGGGGTCCTTCAGTCGTCATGGGGTCGTCTGGGTATATCTTGTTATTCCACCTCTCATATTTGTGCTATATATTACGAGATGCAATACGTTAATCAATTTACATATTATGGCTTGGCCGCCGTGCAAAATGAAATAAATAGGCCAGCATTTCATAAAGTATGGGTCGCAACCTACTTGTGGGTTGGAGGTAAATATTAGTTGAACTCTGAGAAATAAAGCTGTATAAACGCTCTGGCTGATAAATGCCCTCATCCTTGTTTTTTAAATAAAACTAGAAGATAATGTCCGGTTGAAAGTTTTCGTTAAGCGAGTCACCCAGTTAACATTAGGAACACTGATACGGACCATACATTTTAAGATATCACAATATCCCGAGGAATGTTCCAACTATGGGATTTGACTTCGTTGAAGTATATTTTATCGAGTTGTATGTATATTTTATACTATACATACATCAGCATGCGAATTATACAGTTTTAATTTTCCGCTTTTTCTTTTATCCTACCTCGACAAAGTGACTGTATTTCACCTGATGTTAAGTTTCAGTACAGTCCAGTAACACTGGTGACTGACGTAGGGGCAAATGTCCTTCGTCAGTCGCGACTGTAATTCGCTTGATCTTTCTACACGTTCACGTCGTACAGGAAGTTCTGGAATCAGATAGTGGATATATATTTGGTGTATATAATGGAGTAAGATAAAGTGTTACCACCTAGCTTCCATGAGTTACATAAATCTCGTCCAGCGCATACATACCTACACACGTTCACAAACAACCTAAGTTCAATAGTTATTTCGTTTCTCCAACAAAACAAGAGGAGGAAAGGGTCCGACACACACCCACTCGGTAAGGGTACAGCAGGAGAGTGCTGGTATACGTATATACGTTCAGGTGGAGAAGTCGTGCGGACTCGTCACCCTCGAGCAGTTCATGCTGGAGAAGCAGGCGGAGGAGCGCCGCCAGCTCTACAGCGAGCGCGTGCTGCTGGGGGTGCGCCGCCCGGCACCGCCCCCCGCCTCCCACACCCAGCACCCCCAGCACCCCCAGCACCTCCAGCACCAGCACCACCAGCACGCGGACCTGCAGCGGCAGCTGCACGACATCGGTAAACCATACATCATTATAAAAGTAACGGAGTAATTGTGATGTAACTTGACACTGGAATTCTCCGAAATGTTCTGATATAGTCGAATTATGTGCCAGTTCGTTTTTAAATGCGGTTATGTGGTTCTGTTTATTTTATAATGTGGAAATATACATTGAGGTCCTTTTAGCTTCGGGGAACTGAAAGGTAGGAATACCATTAAAACCTTATAAGTGCCTGTCGTGTTACGGAGTGACTCAGGTTTGGTGGGACCCAAGTCATGTAGCTGTAATAGAGAAGATAACTTACGATCTACTGTATAGGTTTTTCTTTCTGTGCGGCTCTTGTATGAGATCACGGTTTCCAATAAGAAAACCATGACTATCCATGGCTCATCTGCACTAGTCTCAGCTTTAAGGGAGTCAACTCTCTTTATCATTCTTATCAGACTCAATAAACGACACTAAGCAACAGTTTGACGGTGAACGCACGTCCGTGTGTAGCCGCATCCCGTATGACCCTCATACTGCTCCAGTTGGAGTGGGTTGCCCATCGCCAGAGGCCTATATGCCTATGCCCATAAAGACGGGGTGAGAGCACATAAATTATTATTATGTCTCCGCATCCCGTATTCCGTCCGAGTTCAAGTGTTTAGAATATTGTAGAAAGGATCTTAAAAGTTAGGGCACGACATTCTTGTATTCTTTTCATATTTTTTCCCCACGACATCAAGTCGAGGGGCGTTGAGTTTTAATTCACAATGAGCTTAAGCCTTCGGTCAAGTAAAACATCGAGAGGAAACCACGGTAGGACTTTTGCCAATGCCCTGGTTAACCACTACTTTCAAGTTGACAATCTGCTAGCAAATACCAATAGGTGTGTTTTAACATTTGCACTTGGGAGCTAGTTCCTCCACAATCTTATCTTGTCTATCAACTTGGGTCGTATCGTTTCTTCAGATCAGTTGAGATTATGGCCACAACGCTAAAGCTATAAATGATTAAAAAAAAAACTTCGGGTGTCCAATGTTGATTGTAGCATCAGACATCATCTCAGCTACAGCGACGTCGAGGTGAGAGCACAAAGCCTTATGTGCGCTGTGGGTCACTTAATTATGTCTTTTATAACTTTTTAATTTAATGAAAACAATATAGATTTATTTTGATTTTCAGTCCCGGACGTGATATACGGGGAGGTGCCGCGACCCCCCTCCCCGGCGCCCCCCGCCGCGACCCCCACCGCGCCCCCCACCGCGCACTCCGTCACCGGGAGCGACGGGTGAGGGCTGCTTTAAACTTGCCTACTCATTTTCTATATAACATCGAACGGTGTAAATTGTATAATGATCATTTTCAGGTACGAAAAGATAGTTTACACCGGTTCGCCGGCACCCCCCGCCCCCGGGCCGGCACCCCCCGCCCCCGCGCCGGCACCCCCCACGCCGGAGCGGTGGCGGGACTCGCTGCGGAGGAACGACAAGGTGCACTCGGCGGGCGCGCGCGAGGGGGGCCGGTCCCCCGCGCCGCTCCCGGCGCCCCCCGCCCCCGCCGCCCCCACCGCCCCCTCGCCGGCGCGCTCCTGTCCCGACAGGTGTCTACACGTTGCCCTATTTTGATGCGAAAACAACGTCCTTCCAACTCCGACAGTAAAAAACTCGGACAGTACAGTACAATCCACTCCACCGACTTCCTTGCCTCACTTAATATCTAAAGGCCTACTCCAGTAGGCTTACTATTTTATATAATATTTACTCTTCCGGCAGCAGCCCATGCCAAGGGCCAGCCACAACGGCACCCTTGTGCCCGCTGCCTCGGGGCTGTGTGCCCTCAGCGTTCGCCCCAAAAAGTCCTGCCAAGCTGTAAAAGCCCTTCCGGCTAACAGCATATGTACAGTCGGAAAAAAAAAATTGCCTTATACAGACTGTACGTGCGGCTTCGTTCGCGTTAATATCGATTTTGCTAAACAAATCGGATGACGCAATAACAAGTTTCATATAAAGCTTATATCTCTATTTGCGCCAAAATAAAACCTTTATTCAATTTAGACCCTAAGAAGACGTTTATAAACGTGAAAACTACTACCGGTTCGGAAAGTAACGCAGTCCTCGAAAACAACCAGCGAGAAACTCTGTGTGCATCTTTTTTTTAGGTCTAATTTTATATCCATTTTTTGCCTCTCTTCCAATGGAAATTTCGCGAGAAAAAGTAGACTTTCTCCGTCTCCTGAATCCCAACTATCTCTGTACCCAAATTCAGCACAATCGCTTCAGCGCTTTAGTCGTGGAAGCGTAACAAACAAACAAACAAACTCACTTTCACACTTACAATGTTAGTCGAGAGTTTACAAGAGTCCTCTACTTACAGGTGATAGCGATATGATAAAACTGATAGAAATGATAGAAGGTTCTGGATAATGCAATGACTGATTCCGCCGAATGATAATTAATAACTGATTTCATCGTAATGATATACATTTATTTTATAATATTACAAAATCTTATAAATTAACCTTAGAAATACGATAGCTCATACAAATGTTGTCATATGATGGTCAAAATCTGCCCAGTGTTACGTATTAATTAAAGATATATACGCCAGTTTAACCAGAAAACACTAAAACACCTTTTTACAAAAAACAACGTTGTTAAAGATGATTGTCAAATGGAAATACCATGATTTATGAGTTCTGTGGTTAATTTTATAATTGAAAATTTGAAATAATCCAGCCTATAATTTAGTTGACGTAATAAATAACATTACAAACAAGTGCGACAACCGTTTGAACATGATAGAAGCAAATTTCATCTTCTTGAAATTCTTAAAGGGTGGCTTATAAAACTATATTTTGAGGTCTTTATTTTAAAGCAGTATTTTAATGTAATATGGTAATAATGAATTGAATGTTGGAACTCATTTAGGGTATTTTTTATGAAGGGAAATTATTTTTTGAAAGTAAATATAAGACGTAATATGACTGACGAATTTATTGTAGGTTTTATTGTTCAAGTGAAAACTTGTATAGCGCGGTTTCCATACGGAGTAAATTCATGTAAGTCGTCATCGACATGGTCACGTGACGCCACACTGTTTCTATTTGTATACACTTATTGGGCTGTAAACAGTTTTAGTTTTAAAGCAAACAATTAATGTGGATGCTCGTAAATAACAACTGTTTGTCTATAGTTTTCAGGTTTCACTTCTGTCGGCAGTTCTGATTTGATTTTTAATATTTATATGTTTTTGAATAATTCTTATTAATTTAGAATCATGATCATTGTTGGCAGTTTACTTAACACTACTTTTACCGCACTGTACAGATGGTGTGTTCCTCCCGGAGGTGGTGCGGGGGGTGCCGGGGGTGCTGGAGGTGCGGGGGGTGCCGGGGCGGGGGGTCCGGGCGTGTCGCGGTTGCGGCTGATGTTTAGCGCCCGCACGCAGCGCGACCGCACACAGGTACTATACATATTCAATATATATGTATTATAAATGCGAGAGTGAGTTTGTTTGTTTGTTACATTATCACGTCTAAACTCTTGAATTGATTATGATGAGTTTTGGTATGGATACATAAAGAAAGCTGGAGACGGTGACGGGTTACTTTATATTTCGGAAATTTACTTAAGAGAAAAAATTTGTATGAAATATTTTGTTGCGTCATCCGATTCCGATTTGTTTGAAACTATCACTATTAACGCCAGTGAAGCCGCACGTAAAGTCTAGTGCGATTATACAATAATCAAGGGAATGTGTGTGTTATTGTATTGGATTAATAAATTAATTCTGGCTAGCAACTACTCTTTTCTAATTCTAATATTAATAGGAAATATTATTGTAAAAATGTACAGAGAAATAAATAAATGTTAAATAATACAAATATCGTATTGCATTACATGGTGGTAAGGCTTTTCTTAATGTCCGTTTGTGTACTTACCATTTTCAAGTTGAAATTGTGTTCCAGCAGTAGTACTTGAGAGTCAGTCCCTTGACAGGTTTAGCACGGCTACCAACTTGGGCTGTTTCGTCACTTAAAATCAGGTGAAATTGTGGCCGTAACGTTAAACCTTAACTATAAAAAGAGAACTGTTATGTGTATGTATGCGTGTGTCACAATGTAATGTAATAAATAATAACTGGTCACCTAAAACAATGTGTAACCAACTTGTCGAGTATCATTTCGCGTACCGTATTAGTAATACAGTTATATGGGATGTAATGTGTGTCCCGGCAGCAGGTGGGGGGTGCGGGGGTCGTGGGGGTCGCGGGGGTCGCGCGGGGCCCGCAGTACCCGCACCTGCAGTGCCCGCCTACCTTCCGCCCCGAGACCTACTCGCTGGCCGCGCTGTCCCCGCCGCGCACGCCCCCGCCTCCCCGACACCGGTACGACTGAACGCGGGGGGAACCGTCCTATTGCGGGGGGGACCGTCCTACTGCGGGGGCACCGCCCCGTTACGAAGAGGATTACGCGGGGAGGTAACTATACGTGAAGCGAATGTTGTTCCTGGGGGGGGACTGTGTCCTATCGCTGGGGATGTGTGGGGGGGAGCGGGTGTTAAATGTTGCCCGCAAGTTGATTGCCGACAACAACACGCAGTATTAGAGATGCGAGCTTGCAGTTCACTACTATTCTCCAAACGATGTTGAGGGAATCACATATCAGTTGTTATAATCTATAACTATTAAAAAAATTGCGCGTACTTTATACATTATTTCATATAATTACATTATATCTCCGTTTTTTACGTAATATAAATGTGTTAACCATGTTACATATATTGAATGTAAATTTATGTGATGTTTAATTACGATTCATATCCGCAAATAAGGATATTATTTACTATAACAACTTGGTTCAATGTACTCGAAGGAACTTCCAAATGTGTATACTTAATGTAGCTAGTTAATGGATAATAAGTTCGCGGCCGAAGTTATTCTTATATAGATGTAAAACTATCTCGATCGAAAACGTTTGTCATATTTTAAAAGTTAAATGATTTCAATGAAAGTATTTTTATATTATTTTTAACGAGCTCATTGTATAGACGTGATTTTATATTATATCTACTTAAAATATAGGGTATATATCTACTTATTAGTGAATATACGACGTTGTGAGAAAAGCTTAACGTAATCTTTATCAAACACATGAATTTTTCTATATATAAAACAAAAAATATATATGAGAATACGTAGAGAATCTGTTTCTATATTTTTTTTTAAATATCATTAACATGAATTTGACAGTTCAGTGTTGCAACATTGAAAATATTAAATTGTACTAAAATGAACTAATCCAGATATATTTTAAATATTTAAAATAAATAATATTCCCAATAAGCTCTATTTTTTAAATTTAATTTTCTACTTTAATCAACTAATCTGGAGATATTGAATATATAGTAAAGGCAACATATAAAAATATAATTTATTTTATAATTAATTATTCCGTATATATTTTAAAGGAATAATGCAAAAAAGGAAGGCAAAAATTGAATATTTTTTCCTAATATTTAATAAAGAATACTTAATAAAAAAAATAACAGTATAAATAATAAATATATAGTGAATTAGCAAACGTATAATATTTCCAGTTAAAGTTTTATTAAGTTAAAACGAATGTGGAAATGTGAAACCTGGTGGAATCGATTCAACGAACACAGTATACTGTATTGTGTATGAGATTTTTTATATTTATTATACTTAGGTTAGTATAATTATTTATCGAGAATTTAGTTAAACTCTTAATAGTGGGTAGTTTTTAGACTAGTTAATTAACTTTGCTGTTTCTACTTCAGTATTTAAAAAAAAAAAACAAACTGAATAATCCAGTTTGACAAAGTTTTATAATAATCATTATACTTAAACATATTTGTATATAGTAATTTTATTTTATAGAAACAAGCTTCAAACTCGAGTCCTATTTATACAAATATAACAAAATTCTAGTTGTATTTCTGTACCAGATGGTAAATGATCTATTTAAGATTTCCATGTTTTTGTTTTATTAAATTGACTTATTTTTTGCCTTACATAGTTTCTAGAGAAACGGTAATTTTAAAATTTTTTTTTATTCAACATAAACATATTGTATGAAATAATTCGAGTTATGAGGAAAAACATTTTCATAGTGAAGTTTCATCCAAGCTAAAAGCTATTTATTAATTATTTAAGGGCCTCAAGATGATGGTAAAAGGTTTCCAAAGTTTTCGGTGATGTAGTTTGTTTATTGTATAATAAATAACTAGATACGCCCGTGACTTCGTTCGTGTGGAACTAAAAATTACTTAACAATTTCTGCCCGGTTAGCCTGAATATACATAATTCGGCGTAATTGCTTAGTTGTCACAAAAACAAAGATTTTAATAAGTATGTCACGGTTTCGATAAATCACTGAATAAACAGAGAAAATCTTAAACATATTTTACCACTGTACACATAATCTATATTAATATTCCATAGCGGAAAAGTTTGTTTGTTTACATGCGCTAATCTTACTAAGTACCAATTCGATTGCAATAGTTAATTTTCTACTTGATAGAGTAATCATTGAACAAGGCTTTATAATATTTAATATGACGCTACCGCCGATAGAAGCAAAGTCGTATTGGAAAAAGTCATAAAAACTGGCGAAAATGATCAAATAATCGTTATATCAACGCGAACGAAGTCGCGGGCACAACTAATCCTGTATAAGTAATTCGTTACGAAATTAGGACAAATGAGAAGAAATACCTACATATATTTATTAGTGCCCGCGTTTATCTTATGAATTCCTAAAGTATCCATTATTAGAAAGTTACTATACGTTACACAATGAAATTAATAGTGTATAAGTATGAAGTGATCATTTCAGAGGTTTCAGTTCGATGCCTGACTCGGACAAACTTTGGTTATCAAATAGCTCACGTGTTTGAAATAACCTGTAAATATATCCGAATGTGATCGATCGTATGTTTTCAAAGTCGTTCAAAATATTTCTAAGTAGGTATTTTAATTGTATTGAATGCTCTTTTAACAATACATAAAATTATATATATATATGTATATTAATCTGAATGAATTTCATATAAACGTGTTGCGACAGAATACTTACCCTAGAGTTATTTATTTATTTTAATAATATTGAAGTGAATACCTAGTGAAGTATATTTATTGAAATAGTTTGTATGAAAGTGTGTTTGTGCGTTTTGCGATCGCGAGCTGGCGGGCGACGGTCACCGTTCAATGAGATTGTGCTGTTTCGGTGACATTTCCTTCTTTTGAATATGTTTCCAATAACTGTAATACCTATTTTCTAACTTTTAATATTACTTACTCTCCAAAATTTACTTATTGTAGTTTAGTTAGTTTTACAAACTAAGAAATCTCAACTTTTACCAGTATCTTCTCAGCTTTTCATTTTATAAAAGTGCCGCTTGGGTTGTCCATGTCATGCTTATATTATAAAATTTATTATATTATAAATGCGAAAGTGAGTTTGTTTGTTTGTTCGTTACGCTTTCACGCCTAAACCGCTGAATTGATTATGATGAATTTTAGCATAGAGATAGACGGGGACCTGGAGACGGTCATAGGCTGATTTTTCTCGCGAAAAACTTATTGAAAGTGGAGCAAAGAGAGGGATAAACTGTGTATTTAATCTTTTTATTTCGGCATCCGATTTGTTTGACAGAATTGATAAAAACTAAACAAATAATAATAATTTTTGCCCGTTTCCGTAACTTTTTCAATACAGCTGTACCCCTATTGGTGGTAGCGTGATGTTAATAGCCTAAAAATTTCGTCAATAATCGCTCTATCTATTACAAAAATAATGTTTAGAATGCAAGTTGTAGTTCCTGAGATTAACACGTTTAAACAAAGTTTTCACAGCACTTTATAATCAAAGAGTTAACAAGTTCCTAAATAAATATGTTTATGTTTATTGTATAAATGTACTATTTTTTTTTGATAAATTGAACCGAAACGGTACGTAATTAGACCAGTTTGCTTCGCCTCGCCCTCGTGTCGCGTCGCGTGGTGTCGCGTCGCGTGGTGTCGCGTCGCGTGGTGTCGCGTCGCGTGGTGTCGCGTCGCGTGGTGTCGCGTCGCGTGGTGTCGCGTCGCGTGGTGTCGCGTCGCGTAGTGTCGCGTCGCGTGGTGTCGCGTCGCGTAGTCTCGTGTCGCGTAGTGTCGCGTCGCGTGGTGTCGCGTCGCGTGGTGTCGCGTAGAGACAGCTCGCTCAATTGATTGTAGCTCAAGTAATAGAGTTGATACTCAGAGCAACACGCGGCCGCTTGTTGTCCGCTCAAACTAACGTTAAGACTTATCGTGCGGGTACCGGCAGAGAGCCTCGACCCGCACTTTATTAATATTTATATATATCTTATATTTAAGTACATACATAACCATCTACTTACAAGCGAATACTGTAGACTAATGATTTTATAAACTTGCTAACCCCGCGACTTCACTCGCATTTTAGACCTATTTTTCAACTTCGTGGACACGGTATTATTATGCTAAGAGGCATCACTGTTTCTATCGCAGTTTTTATGTATATATAGGGATGTATTTATGGGAGGGTGGCTTGTAACAGAATGTAGGGGGGTAGTTTATAACACCGATTAGTATAAAGTGCGATGCGAGCGCGGCTTCGAGTTCAGTCACAGCGAGGCGCTTGATTCGTATTCATTGTACGTAGCTGTTATAATACCGAAGGGACGTAAGATTTATATTTCTCTGTTATTGACACTGTTTTGATGATTATGCTGTAATTCATTATCCTTAGTATGTTAAGAAGTTCGTATATATCATCCTAACATTATCATAGATCCGATTATTATTTCACTACTACCGCTCGGCTTCATATTTCTATAAATATACTATTCGGAGTTAAATCACATTTCCATTCATGGATTTATTATAGAATTGTAACTTTTTCTTCCCAAAATATATATAAAACAATATATCCCTGCGTCTGACGTCGCGGGCAAAGTTTAGTACTATATGTTTTGCTATAAGTTGATGGTTCTGTACGTGATATGGATTTAGAGTCACGCGGACGAGACTCCATATTGTTGTTGAACGATATATTACGTGAATAATAACGATATATTTCCTATTAAATTAAGTTTATTATTTTCTATGTCGTCGTGATATAGCGATGTAGATTATTATGAAATAAAAATTTATATAAACTGTATGTTTTTTATTTTGAGAAAAAACCCGAAGCCTATTTTTTTATCGTCTCAAATGCCTACGTCCATCTATCGCGTGTCGCATTACAGCCGGCCGCGGGCTTGGGGGGGGGGGGGGGGTAAAGGGAAAGCGTTCCGCAGAGAACTCAAACTAAAATACTCGAATCAGCTGATCGTCTAGCATTGATTTTCCATAATCATAACCCATTTTCCAACTATTCAGTTAAGATTTAAAACGCAATTTTAATGTCACAAATATAATAATTTTCTATTAAAAGCCTGCGACCAAAATATAGTTTCACTGGCATCGTTAATGTCACAAAACCTTACAATGTTTCTTTATATTTTTAGTATATACGTCTGAAACGATTTGAATTATCCTTTTGCACGATTTCCATAGTATTCAGAGGTGTTTTATATAAGAGTATTTTTACTTTTACCTGATAACTTTGCAATCTGCTGTGCTTTTGGCATTTTGAAGCGGTGACGGCTCAGTTAGTAGTGTGTACGGACGCCGCGTCAATGGACGTGAGTTCGAAATGCACCAGCAATGATTATAAGCTTTTGATGAGGGAATATATTGTGTGGAAACCATAGCATGGTGGTAGGGTTTTATCCAATGCCCGCTTGGCTAGCTACCACTCAAGTTGAAGATTCCGGCAGTAATTGAGAGCCAGTCTTTCCCGACTTCAACGTGTCCACCAACTTGGGCCGTATCTTCACTTAATATCATATACCATGAATAGAGTGTTTGATATAACATATCATGAAGTTAGTTGTAACTAACATATTGATCTTGCTGTGGCGGCCAATAATGATATGTCTACGCCTGTGGCCGATGTCGGAGTTAGTTTTCCTGCTGCTTAGTTCGTTAGCATGTTGACTGGCGTCCTTCCGGTATATCGCTTAACCGGAAGTGGTACTTGCACGTTGTCGAAAATGAGTGATGAATTCGACGACCTATAATAAGACGTCGGGATGTCTTGATGTAATGTCGGATGCTGCGGGTGCCACAGTTGCTGAATACCTTCGCTTTTTTATCTCTTTTACGTCGGCAGATCACCACTTTGGCGGAGGCTGCGTGTACTAAAGTAAAAAGCAAAGAATACTTTCAGGTAACTTCGTGTGTAACATCGGCGTATGCAACTACCGGTTTAAGTCAAAAATTCACCCTCAATGATACACCCCCAACAAAATGAAGTTCAGTTACTTAACAAGGTTTATTTAGTAATTCTTACAAACACTGCTGCGTTAGCAGAGAAAATCAACAGAATACATTTTCCCCGCATTCTTTCCATGTACCTTTACTTGTGGTATACACCAATCAACTTATAAAACCCAATATATACCTAAATTGTATTGTGTTTAAATTCAGCACATCGCCAGAGGGTTATCACGACGTCCTTGAGTTAAATTAGCTTCCAAACAGGAGAAAGTACAGTCTAATCATTATCAACTCGCCGCTCATATCAAACAGGAAATATATATTACACTGATTACAGGTAAAACCCATTGCCCGATAATTTAATTACTAGTATCACTAAGGTGAATCACTTAGGTAGATAAGGTTAGTTAGATTCATGGGTTTTTCGTTTCCCTAAAGCAGCCTAAGGTCGAGGTTCACCTGTTCTGGTACCCTTGCCTCCACTCCTAGGCATAGTGCTCTCTGCATTCGCCACAAACAGTTTTTTTTTTATAGTTAAGGTTTAGCGTTATGGCCATAATCTCACCTGATCTTAAATGACGATACGGCCCAAGTTGGTAGACACGCTAAATCTGTGGAGGAACTGGCTCTCAAGTGATGCTGCCGGAACACACCTATTGGTATTTGGCGGCAGGTTTACAACTGGAGGGTGAAGCTACCCAGGCGGGCATTAGAAAAAGCCGTACCACCATGCTATGGTTTCCTCACGATATTTTCCTTCACCGAAAGCTCGAGCTCATTGTAGGTGCTTGGAACCCACGTCCCTTGACGCGAAGTCGTGCACACTACCACTGAGCTATCATCGCTTCGAATTCGAAGATGGGTAAAATCCCTTCAGCAACATGATATATATATTCCTTATATAGTCTTTATATATGTTGAGGCTGTACCTGGTACCAGGTTTTGAAGCGATGATAGCTCAGTGGTAGTGTGTACGACTTCGCGTCAAGGAACGTGAGTTCGAATCCTAGAACCCACAATGAGCTTGAGCTTTCGGTGAAGGAAAACATCGTGAAGAAACCATAGCATGGTGGTAGGGCTTTTTCTAATGCCCGCCTGGCTAGCAACCACCCTCAAGTTAAAAACCTGCCGCCAAATACCAATAGGTGTGTTCCGGCAGCTGCACTTGAGAGACAGTTCTTCCACAGGTTTAGCGTGTCTACCAACTTGGGCCGTATCGACACTTAAGATCAGGTGAGATTATGGCCATAACGCTAAACCTTACTTATAAAAAAAAGCATACAATGTAAGAGTCAAGATCGTTTAGTATTTTCATTGACAGAGTAACTCAGGGGTGGACAATGTGTGCGCTGTAGAGACTGAAGAAGGAAGCCGTGAAGCTATTTTCTTTACCAGTCTCGTATCATTGTAACTATATCTATTTCGACCAGCTAGATAGGTTAGAGTGCCGCGACAAAATAGTAATATGTGTGAACCGCGAACTGAACATAATTGGGAGCCGCTGGAGCAACGTATGACTTTTACTAAGTACGCAGTGGACGGAAGGTTGTAATGTCGAGAGCGAAGTGAACGTATACGTTTCTTACTTAATTGAAAGAGCTGTCGGCACTCAATTTTAAATCTATTCTCGTTTAATTGTACATCTCGCGACACGGGAACGAACAAAAGAGGGAATTAACCTTTGTCTCGGAGCTTATAATTAACATAATTAATTAACCGTTGTCTGCAGAGCGCGAGATTTAATAAGTCACACCGAGGAGTCTAATGTCCGCTTCTTTCCTTCAAAAGAATAAGAAATTAAATCTACTTCCCGGTAATGTCTCCCTCTTGCATCATAATTTCTATTTAATATCTATTTTACTTATACGGGGTTTCGATTGCAGTAATCTTCAATTTATGAGCACCTTTTATATAGCAGTACTACAAAGTTATGACCACAAGGAAATCGAAAAATCCATCGGTAGATAACGTTGCCATGTTGGGCATTTGAACCACGATTAACTTTAACTGGATCAACTTTGATACCAATATATATTATTAAGCGGAATAGTTAGTTTGTTTGTACGTGTTAGTCTTGGGAACTACCAGTCGCTCTCCCAAAGTTATTTTTGATTTGATAGAGTGATAATAGAGGAAGGCTTTAGGCTATTTATCATCACGCTGCCAGCGACAGAAGCAAAGCTGTGTGGAAAAAAAGTCATCAAAACTGGCAAAAAATATAACAATTTTTTATTTCTACGTGAGCGAAGTCCGTGCAGAGCCAGTGATATTATGAAAGTAATAGATATGTCACCTTATTATATAAATATAATATAATTTCTTGAGCCTATTAAACTGTAATTTAAAAACGACTTCTCCGGAAAGTTTTATTTATGAGTGCGGGAGAACTGACCAGATAAGGTAACTAATTTGTTCAATACAGTAAATACACAACGTAACTAATCTGTTGATCGCAACCCTCATACATTTACAAATGTGAGTGAGCTCCGTGTCACCTTTAAAGTTACATGACATAGCAGATGGTTAAGTTAAGTAAACATCGTCTATGGAAGCTCATAGTTTATGGAGTGTTTGTTCCGTATCTACTTCAACATTTGATTGGATATAATTCACCATCACTAAATATATAGTATTTTTTTTTTTTGTATTTAGTGTGAAGTGTTACGTGCTGGCGGGCAGTGCGCACTAGCGTCTTCTAAGGCTTGCGAAACTGAATAGTCCATCCAGTTGAACGCTATGCAAATAGCTGCAATTTAGCTCGACACTAGACGGCAGCCGGCAGCGTTTCGTACACTGGAATAATTGTAAATACACCAACTAAATTCACCTTAACTGCTTCTCTGCAATTATTCCAAAATTGCTACATTTTCGTTTTACAGTAGTATTTATTTAATACAGTATATTTTAAAATTACGCTTAATCTGCAAAAGTCTGTATAACTTGTTACAGCGCGTTGCGAAATAACTCGCTCCAATTTAAGTTACTTTTCAAATTTAACTTGTGATATTTCGTGTCAATAAAGTGAAATTTCTTTCACAAACTATTACATTTGTGTTTCGTAATTTACTGTCTTAAAAAATCAAATAAACATAATTTTAGTTTTTAATGAATATCTTATCAGTACTAGTTTTTACCCGAGGCTTCGCTCGTGTTGATCTTGATTTTTTTTAAATCGGATGACGCAATAAAAATTTTTATACCAAATTTATCCCTTCGTATATCCCATTCCCAATTATTTTTGCGCGAGAAAAAGGTCCTATCTGTCTCTATATCAAATTCATCATAATCTATTCAGCGGTTTAGGCTTGAAAAGCGTGACAAAGAACTCACTTTAGAATTTATATTAATAATACGTGTTAGTGTATTAGTAAGGATTATTATTACAAACACAAAAATTGCTATATTTGTTCGTGTTGAGATACGTATTCACATTCGCTTCTGAGTGTTGCAGTACGTGATGGACGTATGTACCTACCACCATGCGCTTCGTCTCGCATTTATCAAATATATCTTTAATGTAACTTCACATAGAAGACGCGTTACGGGGCGCGGCGAATGTTGCCGCGTGAAGCGAGTTTTCAGTGAGATAAACCCCGATGCGTCTTAAATTTGTCAGTTCTTTCCTCCCCTTGAAGGAAATGTGTGAGATGATACTAACGATAACGATTTTTTGCTACTGAATACTGATTTCATTTAATGATGTTAAGTGCTGTCATGGAAGCTGCCAGGATTACCTACTGTCAGGAAGGTTCATCAGGATTCATATACAGTACTATCAACAGATCTTTATATACAAAAAACCATTGTCACGATGTTCTTCCATGTTAATCTCGAAATTCGCTCACCCGATTTCAATGGAATTTAGTAGATGTGTATTCCCTGGTCTAAATTGCGAATTAAAATCAGTTTGATTCCGATAAATAACTTTTTTTGAATACGAGAAGTGGGACATTGGTCGTATTTTTTTTTATTGACATACGTACTTAGCTTTACTCAACTTTTTGGGACAAGTGCTGAGAGTACTCAGCTCCGAGGCAAGGGTGCCAGAATGGTCGACCCTCGGTTTGGGCTGCTGCCGAAAATGAACAAAGATTCGCGAGCCAACTAACCAACAGGTTCTAACTGACTAATTTAGTGATCCTAACAACCTTATAGGGCAAGCCACGCAAGGGCTGCGGGGGTAATCCCTTACAGAACCGTGTATTTAATGTGTGGGTGTGCACGAATGGTATGCGTTGTGATGGTCGATTTATTGACTACTGGCCACTATCGATCGATAATAAAAGAACACATGATTAATTTACAGACTTAGTACGGTTACAGATACAACTGTATGTATAGAAACCTAGATATGACGCAGGGACAGCACTATTCATAGGGACATAATATATTGTTTTGTATATAGGTACATAAACAATAAAGCAGATACGAAACTAATATAATAAAATAAATACATAATTAAACGAGAATCAAATCTAAAGTCTTTATTCAATGTAGGCTCCGGGAAGGCGATTTTCGTCTAAACTACCACAGGTTTGGAAAATAACTCAGTCATCGAGGAGAACAGGAAAGAAACTGGATCTGGTTTTGCACGGCTCATGAGCGAAGCGTGCAAGACGGCAATGTGTTTTGGAACTTTGTTATAAAACCTAATACTATTTACCTAAAAACTTTTATTGGGCTTACTGAGTCTAAAATATGGGATGACCAGTTTGTCTCCATTTCTAATATTGAAATCATGCAGCTCTTTTGCATAGTCCAGCTTATCCAAAGTTTTTCGAACATACATTAAATTGTCAAGAATGTGTGAGGGCAAAGTTAAGATACCGAATTGTGGAAACATAGCTGTCAACGATTCGCGAGGTCTCATATCGAAAATTGTTGAGAATTCGCGATGGCCAGTGAATGTGAAGATCCATTAACCGCATACAATAAATAATATGTGTTATGTATGTAAACGCATAAATTGGAAGCGAGAAGCGATCGCTCCCGGCGCGATGTGACGCCGCGCTCGTTCTCCGTACCGTTCGGGGTTGAGACTTACGATGCAGACGTTCATCCCCCTTAGCCATCCCCCCACGGCCATACCACCCCCGCACATCACGTACCACGTGCTATTGAAGTATTGCCGTATAGAATAGAAATATATATTATTACAGTGCGGGTGCATTCACTTTAATGAAATTATTTCCACCGTATCTCATGAAACGTATTCTTCAGCTTCTATCGTTAATATTGTATAACTTTCATGAGATATATTTCTTTGAATTTAGACGTGAATCGGGTTTTTCGAATACTCAGCTGTTATGTCGATATTTAACTTTATTAAATCTCGCGTCTAACTTGATAGGTTATAAGAAAATATTTAAAAGCTTTTTTAATTTTTTAAGGTTTAGCGTTGTGGCCACAATCTCACCTCATGTTAAGTGACGATGTGGCCCAAGATAGCGGCCACGTTAAGTTTAGTGAGGAGACTGGCTCTCAAGTTCAACTTCTAGAACACACCTATAGGTCTTTGGCGGTTGATTTTCAACTCGAAGGTGGTAGCTAGCCACGCGGGCTATAGAAAACCATGTTATGGTTTCATCACGATGTTTTCCTTCACTGTAAGCTCATGCTCATTGCTGGTGGATTCGAACTCACGTCCATTGTCGCACTATTCGTTCCCACTCTGTTCACCATCCGGCATAATATACTCACTTTCCCGTGATGGGATAAACAAAGAGAGTGAGGCATCAGAATACGTAAAATCCCAGAATGTTCAATATTTTATACGTTGCTTTGGTGTTTTTTTTTGCTAATACAATGGTCATACCAGGAAAACACTTTACAGACATTCAGCCTTCCTTATATTTACCGTTATCATAATATATCCATAGTAAAACTAACAAACGCGGGTTGGAAAATGTACAACAGTTCTAAATAATTGAAACATTACATTGAGAAGCTTGGTGTTACATCGACACCGTGTTGAGTCACGTGGATTCGAATCCAATTACGATTATGTCGACACCGCGAGGTAACTGTCGTGAATGACTTGTACAGTCCCCGACTTGTATATTCGGGCAGCAAAAATTTAGGCACTTATTTATCTATGCATAATACGTAAAAATGCTGACACATACATAATTAAAAAAAAAACATTAAAAATTTATTCGAAATTTCAACATAGGTTCTAAAAATAATCTATCTATTATTTTATTTACACTTTCAGCGATATCAATAATAAATAAATCATACTAACGTTATTACATACTAGCTTTTACCCACAACTTTACTCTCTTTAGTTATAAACAATGATCCACCAACGTTTGAAAGAAACAGATGACACAATAAAAAGATTCATACAACGTTTAATTCTCTCCTTTATCCACTTCCTCTAAGCTTTCGCATTTATAATATTAGTATGGACGACTTTAGATGTAGAAGGGAGTAAGACAGATTTAGTTTGTTACCTACCTTCTACGGTTCTGGGGCGATCACTTTTCTACCTTCTCAGGTACCTTCATAGTTTATTATTCAATTCTTTAGTGGATTTACCGTCTAGACTATCTACGTTGAGTTGCTATGTGGGCGGCGACCGGCGACCGACCCCGGCGTCTGAATACCACCCCTCGCTGAAAGAAACCATTATGCATAAGCTATCGTGTAGTGCTACACAATGTTCTAATACACACTGGATTAGCTCCCACTCAAAACCGGTTCTCAAAACTGATACATCGCTGAGAATCTTTTCATTAACATCTAATCATAGGTAATTTGATTGAGTTCAATACTACACAAGCTAAGCTATATTATTTTTCTTCGCCAAAAGTCCCTGTATTTCTCTAGTGAGTGGCTATAGCATCATTTGTTATTCAGCAGCACAACTGTCCATTGTTCCGCATCGCTCGCGTATCTTGTACAGTTGGGACCGATCATTGATTCTTGTTTGAATTGTTATTGTTTCGGTGAATCCTACGATTGCATCTTCTATCATGAATCAGGAGGATGACTAGTTTCCTTGTTCCTTCCAGTGCGGATAATGAACATCATATTATGCTGCAACCGAAAAATTTAAAATCTTTGCTTAGGACTATCCAAAAATTGTAGCGTCTTGATATAACAGTATGGTGTAGTGGTATATTTACGTGTAAGATCTGTGTATGAATTTGTAATCGTTTTAGTGACATACAAATGAAAGTTTAAAGCCTATATACGCTTTATGACTTTTCTTATTAAGTATAAATCCCTTTACGCAATTCCTCATCGCAACGGGTTTAGCTTCGCCCGGACTCAAGATTAAAAAGGCTAAAGTGAAAAGGCTGCGTGACAAATCGCATCAGATGAAAAGCACCGTCAATTTACCCAGTAAAAACATCACGGCGACAGTTCGATCATCCGTTATCCTAGAGACAAGAGACAGCTTTTACAAGTTTGGTCTTTCGAGGGATCGGGGCCGAGGATCTAGTGGTAGTTATGTTTTGAACCCTACATACTACAGCCAGTAGTCTAGGCCTTGTAGCGTTCGTGTGCAACCAATGTTTTGACGCGCTCTAGTAGACACGCGGTCAGTCTTTGGAGGTGTCGTGAGCTGCACTGGGCGCCCTGAAGACCCTGCACTATAGGCAAACTGATTCTGTATATAACGAGGAAATTAATTTTGAAATTAATTATTTGTTGCCGCATTTATGCAGCTTGCAATACGAAGCTACGTGTGATCCATCCCGAGTGTAGTTTAGATCTTGGATTACGTTAGGCGTGTGTCAGTAAATATTGATGTGAGTACACGAGGGAGCAGTACACGGTACCGTGATGATACGGTTCAGAGCGCTTAGGCGTTCTCTACATTTGTATAGCGCATGCATGCGTCGTGACAACGCTTGCATTACCGCAGGGACAAACTTAAAACAATGTAGGGTACTTGACCCGCATCTTGTCTTATATTCCTCCTACCAACATTATTCACTCTGAAATTCACCGTGATCGTAATCGTAGATTTCTTAACTGCACACGTGGTAAATATTAATAATGGATTCAGAAATTGGTACCGCTTTTAAAATGTGCTGCAATTGATGAACGAGATATTATCAAGTTCATTTTTAGGTTATGAATATTCTAGAACATTATTGTATGTGTCTTGTTCTTGTTGTTGTTAATGTTTATAATAAAAATTGTAAGCTTTATAATTGACTTTTATTTGGTGAATTTTTACCCAACTGAATCAAAATTTTAGTTTGAGGCGGTGGAGTCTCTATCCGAATGGGTCACGACCACAGATAAACCACACTTGGTGGTCAATCCTTTATAATGATTTTATTTACCTTGTCGCGTTTTGACAAAAACTGGTGTATATTATACAGTTGTTCCGAGGCTTGTATGACGCTGACAACCCTTTGTAGCTTTCTCTTTTTTTGGATGTGCAACGAAGTCGTTTTGCTGTGTTATGATAGAAGAAAAACATTAAAAGTAATTAGAAAACTATATGTCTCTTCCATATATATTCGACCCCCCGAATCCCTTCGAGCCGTACCTCCAGACCGTGCTACCGCATTCATACATCTATAACTGAGTGCAGCCACAATCCCGACGACATTGCCTACGTTTGCTTTGTTACTAAACGAATAGATTTATTGGATTATAAACTGTCTGTGAAATAATAATTCATTTAGTCTATTGTATGAACTAATCACATAATAGGCAGTTGTCGGTATATATTCTATTAAAAAATACACTCTTAAAATTCACTAAAATATGCTGTGCTCTGCCATCGTAGTCCAAATCAGTCCAGAACGTCCATAATCCTACTTAGGTAAACGTACTTAGTCTTGGTTGCCGTAATCTACGAATATCTTAATTAGTATAAATTTCCTATTACATTTTGAATACTATCTTCATAATCCTTGGTACAATACTAATTAAATTAAGATGGCATCCACTTGAACGTATTCCTTTTCCAATAAAAGTAATTTTCCATACCCGTACGCCATAAGCCGCATCTAAAATCTAGCCGGTTCATAAATGATAAAGTTTTGTGATTACTTTATTTGAAGCTAGTGTTTAATTGGATCTCGGTTAATAGAAATACCTATTTATTAGTTTTTAAATTTGTTGTTTCTGGGATTGTGCCCGCTGTTCGGTTCATATTAACTATTAAAATATAAGTGGTTTAAAATAACCTTATATTGCATAACTTGTTTAATTTATTTTATTTTTTTTAATCTACTAATATTCTGACAGCATTTTCTATATATAACAAAAGAATATATCTGTAAATTAAAATGATCGTATATTGAAAGTGCACGTTACTCATTTAGTAATTTGTCTTGTGATAAAAACGTTGATGTTGACTAAACTGGCACAAATGGAGAGATATCGCTTTTTACAAATATATAAGACCGATTGCATTTATAATACTAAATCGAAAACACCATTACCATGTTATTTTATATTCATTGTTATCGGTACTGAAATGAGTTTTCTTCAGTTGTTATTACCGTAACTGTGCGACACACAGCGGCCGTATAGAGGCACATAACAGGCTGTATGTTTATGATAAACCGTAGGATAGAGTGTGACGAAACAAATACGGCAGTAAAAGCGCGAGCTCGTAAAAGTGACACCTTCAAAGCGACTCAGCTTCGTTGTAAACGAGCGAAGTTTTTCTATTTCCTCTTCTCACCTCCCGTTGTTCCCTCGACAGGTCCGCATTCAGAGTTATTCTGCTCGGAAAATTAAATATTTTTATTAAAACAATGGAATACCTAAATAAGTCAACGTTCGTAATATTTGACATAGAAATACTTGTTTTATGGATAATTTTAGACATTTTTAGCTTCAAATGATTTGTGTCTGCCGTATCAGATAGCATTTGGCCCGGGAATTTTTTGTAGCAATTTATCTATAAATTTTAATAACTAAACGAATATTGGTCCATTTATTAAGACGAACTATGTTCTAAAGTTATCTGTTAAGTATTGTTAGTGCGAAGATAGCATAATTAAAAGAGTGCCAGTAAGTAGCCTATGTTATAAAAGGAGGTTGTCTAGCTGAATATCAGATTTGTGTTAAACACTCCTAAAGATTTGTAGTTCTCCTACGAATCTTCGTTTCTATACTATTTGGTAATGTAATAATTGTTTATCCAATACTAAATGATTCTGTTATTCATTAAATCTTGCTACAATCTATTATTATATAGGACATATTCTAATGGACTTAATTTTTTTTATAGTTCTGTATATCGCAAAACTACCTAAAATTACTTGAATTTGGTTGGCCTACCTCGTTGTCCGCAGAATGATATCGCCTCTCCATTTAAAAGCTACTCACAATGACACCAAAGAATGTGAAGCTCTTAAGTGTCGTCACACTTCTTTTAAAGTAGTAAAGCAGTTCTGTTACTCTCAGGATTTCTCCTAATGAATGATAGACCGGGCAAAAAGTAGGATGTGGGGAAAGACTCATCGGGTGAGAATCTGACCAAAGACCACGAAGAGTGAATCAGTTTCTTCTGCACGAACGCGCTACATCATTGGCCTCGTCTTCACATTCTATCAGGTGTAACTTACACCAAGCGTCGTACAGTTAAATATAAAAATATATATATATTTCCACTGTCATTACCTGTTTCCACTAAAAACCCGACGGTGACAATTAAAAACCCAGAGACAGTTTGTTTATGTAGGACCGCTAGTGGTCAGTACATTATAACAGCAACAAATGATAATTGAGGTAATTCTGAAAGATACTCTAGACCTGTTAAAGCAACCACGACATGCAAACTGGTACACAACGGAAATTAAAAACAAATATGATTGCTTATAAAAGATAAAAAAAAAACAATAAATTGTCAATGTGTAAAAAAATTAATAAACAGCTTCCTTCTAGTCAATATAGAGAAACGGTACGTGGGTAACGTACCATCTATTATCCACTGATTTCGGATCTGTAGTTTTATGTTCGCGAAGACGCGTCGGTTTGAGGCCGGGATGATAAATAGTGACGTCGGCTATCACGGGAACGAGTTATGAATGCGAAATATTCTATTGTGTCGGTCAAGTTTTCCGGATAATTGACTCGGAATGGAATTCGCATAGTTGAAGCGCTTAAAGTGTGATAAAAAATAAAGTGTATTAAAATAATTGTTGGAAATTCAATGAGGTTTTTAAACGCTTCTCTTCTTAAATATTAAGGTATTCTGTAAAAGAATCAGACCTGACTTTAGAGATTTGCGTGTAACGGATAACATGAGAATCAATGAAATACTAACCAGAAAATCGACAGGCCATGATCCAGTATTGGATTGATTTGAAAGAAAGAGAATACATATGAACACAATTATTTTACAAATAATTATAATAATGTATTTATAAGTATTTAAGTACGATTTTCATTCTATGTACTTAAATATTACAACGTCTGATACGTTAATCGATAATAAGCAAATAGATTATAAAGTTATCGGACCTTCGAGGGGAGCTCTATGTATAGGAGAACCCGGAGCGGCGTTTGTGTCACTAAACCGAGATTATAACACAATTTATTATTATTACTTAAATGAGTTTATATCTCATCTATAGTAATATTGAGGTAAATTGAATATAATATGTATTACTATAATAAATACTTTAACTATATTGTTTAACCAAATTCGGAATTTACTTTACTTTAGTAATAAAGAACAAAACATTTGATTTTGAAATTTATCTGTCTATCTCGTTTTGCGCGTATCGCTCTGAACCTGTTCTATACATTGTGATAAAATTTAACCCGGTGATAACAATAGTATGGAATAAATTTTTATGGCTTAAAATGACAGTGTTCCTCCGAAATAGGGTATAAACACAAACATTTGTATTAAAAGATAATACAACAGAACAGTTGAAATAAACATGATAATGTCATGTTCAGAAATTTATAAAAATGGACCAAAAATTGTATGCAGCATAATTCATATCCATACAAATGGAAATAGGTTCACGGTATAGTTAGATGATAAATTGATCATCCAAATACTAATTTTACAATATTTTCGTACAATACAAAACACTTTATTTAATGCACTCTTAAAAGAGTTGTAACATTTGTGAAGCGTCTTTGTTATTAGGTACTTTATAACATTTTTCAAGCCTAAAACATAATACGCCTACGCAACATTGCGCAAAGTGTACTCGTAAGGTTCAATGTTACCCTTTCTTATAATTTGTAAACCGCTCGACAGCAACGAGGCGGCAAGCGAATTCCGCCACAACACATCCTACATACAGAAGGTAAACTCTACTATGTTCTATACAAATAAAGACTGTATATTAAAATATTATAAAAAAATAATTATAAAAAAATGTATACTAAAATATTATACATATTTATATAATTTAGTAGCTTACACTCACGGATTTAATAGGTATACTAACTGATAATAGGCTGCTTTCTCTATTAATTGTTTTACTGTTATCAACATTACCTATGCGTCAAGTTGTATAGTAAAATAACGTTGTTGCAAAATTTCCTTTGAGAAATTAAGTTTCGATTACAATTTTATTTTCAATTATTTTTTGATACAACCGTCAGGATACTGTAGTCAGTGTAAGTGATTCATGTATTCTGTTTTGCACGCCTCATAAGCGAAGCGTTGAGGTGGGTACTACTATCACTTCACACAAAACAACTGATTTTAATAACTTAAAATGTCTCTATCTATCATATAATGCACTTGTAAAATACTATATACACACACATATAAAGAACAAACACTGTTTTTAAAACTCATAATATTTTTGATGCCATTTTTGTTATCTAAACTAGTTAAAAAACTGTTTAAATAAGTTCTACCTTGGACGTCCGTGTGACCGAAATACTTTAGTAATCTAGTCTTTTTTTCTTACGCTTCAGTATAATTAGTAATAGAACCCTATTACTTTTCACGGTCTGATTCGATGTAGTTTAATTGTTATTAAATAAACAACAAAAAAAAAAAAAGATTTTGAGGCGTGCACTTTTGGATTTTCCAAACTTTTTAAGTGTGATGTTGGTTTACAAAAAGATCGGTATTGAAACCCGCTATAGTCACGTTCCGGAATCAGAATCGTGCCATGTGGTAGGCACCTTTACCAGACTGAGTAGCGACCCCTTTAACCAATGAGATAAGCCCACCGTGAATACTTTATTTTTTTCGTTTTAGAATTAACCAGTGTAAATGTTGTCACCGGTCGTTTCCGTGGCGAATTTTACACGTGGCGTATAATGGTACATTACAATATAATTGTCATGATATACTACCCCGCTATGATAATTTTACATTAACTGTCTTCGAATTATAATTTAGAGGTTGAGGTGCGGTAAATATATTTCTTTTGTTCAAAATAAAAGTGAACCTTTTGCTGGTGTGTTATTGATTGTGTCTATTATACTAATAACGAACAAGTAAAATACGGAGAGGCCGCTCGAGTCAGAAGCGGGCGAACTCTCCAACTAATCATAACAAGTGATATTGTGCGGTTTATATTAGATTAACTTGAATTATGACTCAAATGTCAGATGTTCTGAACGCCACACGCTTGCTTTCACTTCGACCGACAAAACCGCTTTAACCTGAGTAACTTTGCCTTACAGATTTCAGCGAATTTTTAACGATATAAATAAACGATTTCATAATTTTAATTACTCCATTCTATGTAGTATTTTCACTTATATACTAATTGCCCTGGAAGATGTAGCATTGTTTTTAATGTAGTTAATAAATCGTCTGCAGCATCACATACGATTTTCAGGAACAGCATATAATAATTAAAAATATATATAGGTCCTAACTTTCAAAGTGATCGATTAAAAGGTGTTAGAGGTAAATGTTCTATACTTTACCTTCGATCAGCCCATCGTTTTATAAGAAATATACACACATTTGGTTTTTTTAGAATAAAATTAAATATATTTATTGTTTTCGGTTAAAGTTTTTATTTATTCACTTTATTCATTTATTTATTAAGGCGTAACATAACAGATTATAAAATATTACAGAATCTAAACTTACGAGCTGTATATATATGTTTTTTGGTTGGTTTATTATTAGATGCACAATAAGATCCGTTCGTTGTAGTATTATACATTATTAAAGTTACATCACTTTTCAAATAATAAGAGAAATATTCAATTATATAAATTTAAAATTGATGTAAATTCAAATGAATTATGTCTATAGGTTCGGTATTGACACAATTAATATTGTAAAGTTAGATGTTGTTAAATAAGCGACGCATGCTGGCTGTTAGGTTGTTGTAATAAACGTTGTCTTTGTAAAAGTTTATATGAAATAATTTAGGGTCTCGACCACGGACGTTGGTGTTAAAGTTAACCATACTTAATAATAGTGAGCCGTTTAAAGTATAATGAATTATTTTATGTAGGTAAATTAATTCACTAAACTGTCGTCTTTTAGACAGTAAGAATATTTTAAAATGTTTAGCACGTTCTGGGTAACTACGCAGCTCTCTATTTATCTATGCCTAAACGAACGGTATCTGTATTAGTTCTATGTTTTCTTTATGAGTTATATGGATCATTTTTTTTGTAAACAAAAAACCTTAATCTTATAATACCTACCTTATTTTGATAAGGGCTGGACCCTTTGTATTTACATTTATTATTACATACAGGCAATTGTATTATGATCAAATCTTTACTTTTTTTGTTAGAAATGCGAACGTACGATAACCACTTGGTTATCATTTGGAAATATTATATGTACGTATAGACTAATATATTAGAGAATAAAGCAAAAATATTGTGTGCTCAAAGAATACACGACAGATGTGAAAATTTTCAATACACACAAAATAAAGGACTTCGCGCGCCTACAGAGGTTTTTACTTCAAAATATTTCGGTGTAAATATTATATAAGCAGGAAATACGATAAAAGTACTTCAACGAATGTTATAGTGGATTACGAGTACATCAACGAATTATGATTAAAATTACTTCAACGGATGTTTGCGCGTTACGTGACGGAGCGCTCCTCTATACTATAAAAAAGACGTTACGTAACGCTGGCTAGAAAAAGTCCTGTAAATCTGTAAAAGCCGTTTCGTATAACGGCGTATGTTTTTTTTTTATACTTAAGGTTTAGCATTATGGCCATAATCTCACTTGGTCTTAAGTGACGATACGGCCCAAGTTGGTAGACACGCTAAGCCTGTGGAGGAACTGGCTCTCAAGTGCAGCTGCCGGAACACACCTATTGGTATTTGACGGCAGGCTTATACCAACTTGAGGGTAATAGCTACCCAGGCGGGCATTAGAAAAAGCCCTACCACCATGCTATGGTTTCCTCACGTTGTTTTCCTTCACCGAAAGCGCAAGCTCATTGTAGATGCTTGGATTCGAACCCACGTCCCTTGACGCGAAGTCGTACACACTACCATTGAGCTATCATTGCTTCATGTCCTGTTGAAAAAAAAAACGGTGGTTAGGTTATATCGTGAGAGACATCCGAGCGAGACTGATCATTCGTAGGTAGATATCATTTTACGAAGAAAAACATGAATCAACGAGATGGCTTATTTTCTGAGAGTACCCCGCTACTCTTACAAATATATTCTACACTAACTAACCCATCAGACTTTGTCCTGTCTTTTCCATTTAGGGATAAATTTCTTCGAAGAAAAGCATAGAGATAGCTAATATTATTGATTTTTAAATTATTGTTAATTACTGAACCGAAAACTGAAGAGAACTGAAAAGTCCATCAAAATCCGTGAAGAAACTGTCTTAATATAAAATGTTAATTTATATCGCTTATCTCAGAGGACCCCTATCGTTTTCTAGGTTCCAGGTATCTTATACGTTTGACTATAATATAGACTTTAACCTTTCCAAATTTCATCAAATTCCGTCTAATTGGTAAAGGGGTGACGTTGGCAAAAAACGACAGACAAAAATATCTTTTTTTTTTTACCTGTATAACAAAGAGAAAATCTCAAAAAAATATTTAATCCGCAGATTCTTTGTTGTTTACAGTAACTCAACGTTACAGAACGATGTTTGTTCTCAAGTAGGAGTACAGAAGAACTTGTGTTCATCGCCGTACGTCTCCCGAGAAGGAAGGCGGGCGGCGTGGCGCGGCGTCGAACCTAGCTGCGACATTACTCGACGGGGCCACTCTGTAAGCCAAGTTCGCCGTAACAAATTTGTTTACCCTCAGGATCCGCCCGTACCCTGTATGCGGATTGTTAACTTGTAGACACACTCACCACCTACCGCTTTGTTCATATATTTATAATTTTAAAACATATTTTTATGAACACTACCCGAACCGTGCAAACCAAGCAACAAAATAATACCAATTCTATTCAATTTCCTAATAGATTAAGTTTGTATGTACAATAAAAATAATTTAAAAGGTATTGTGTTACTCAGTTTATTAAAACATGACAACGTCTACATATTGATAGCTTATTACATAAAGCAGGCTTAAGAAGTTCTAGAAGTTGTTTTATGTGTAAAATGAAATATTAACTTCGCGACGGTATTTGATGATATTAGACATACCACTAGGCCGGGAAATATTTCTGCCCTTGAGATGAACCCCTGTATAATTCAACTAAAGAATATTTTATAGTTGATAAGTGTTAGAGTTTTGGACACAAGCTCACCTGATTGTAAGTGACGATAGGGCCCAAGATGGTGGGGGCGCTAAGCCTAGTGTAGGGACTGGCTCTCAAGCACAACTGCCGGAGCACACCTGTAGGTACTTGACGGCAGACTTTCAACTTGAGGGTGGTATCTAGCCCGGGGGGCATTAAAAAGCCTTACTATCATGCAAATATCATCTATATAAACAAGAAACTTGATAAAAATAACAATTCTGCATAGAATGTTATGTTTGTGATTTGAAGCAGACTGATATGACTGTATTCTTCGTTTCTACTTACATATAGTTTCGCATGTGTTTTATAGAAACTTTACTATTTGACTGTCTCGATATAATTTAAATTATATTATTGACGTAGTGTAAATATATCTGTACGTCGCGTGGCGTAGTAGTGCGTGAGTGTAACCGAGCATTTTTGAGTAAGCAAACAACGAGAAAGCGCTTTATAGCGCTTGATACCCAGCTGTAAACCCGGGTACAGACTAACCGAACGAAGGCGAATGAATTAAAAGAACGAAAATGAATGGGTCTAGATGATTTACCGAAAGCAAATGAACACGAATGGAGTTCTGCGCTGTTAAATAGCGAACGAAAGCCGAATGTGGAGAGACGTTTGTAAATTCGCATTCAGCGACAACAATACTAATAAACTAATTGAGTGTAACGGACTATATAATTTACAAAGAAAGTATTGTAAATCCATCGACACAAATTGAAAAATTAAAATATGTTCTCTCAGCTCTCTCATTTACAAGTGTTTGGACATTGGTCTATGTGTTACATCGTGTGGTACAATGTTGTCAGAATATATCGTTTCTTTTGAATTTAAAGAGCTTCAGGACTCGACTGAAAATGGGAAGAGATAATAATAAGAGTCAATATTACATTTTCCATAACAATTGTTATGTTTTATTTGTCTAGTATTGTTGTAGTGTATTGCCACTAGGACTTTACTAGGCATTTAGGATTTCGTTGGCTACTGACTTGCCTTAAGGTAGTATTTAAAAAATATATTTTGCATATATAAATTCTAGCAATACGTTTATTATTTTTTTGTACCGAAATTATTATATTTATATTATTAAATTGGAATACAAAACTAATAAATATTTTAGGTGGCTTTAAACTATGATTCCGAATTTTATGGGGCTTCTGTGTTAACTAATGGTAAAAGCCATATTAATTATTAAATATTTTAAGAACCAAGCGTGTAATATTCATTAGTGAATTTCTATTGTTTGCGTTTGTTCTGTATTCGGCATAACATTTATTAATATTGTCTAACTTTGTATCATTTTCAAACGCGTGCGGCACGACGCCCTCTAAGCCAATTCTCGCTTTTGTTATTGTAAGCAACTATGTGATATTTTATTATTTCTCTAATAATGTTTTATATAATTTATGTAATATAAAATTTTAATTATAGAATTTATATTATTGTAAATACTATTGATTTGCAGGCTTTAAATAAACTATATAAAAATATTTACGTTTTAAATAAAAATCTTTATTTGTTTATTTACACGTGTTTACGTGGATTTGTTTGTTTGTTACGCTTTCACGTTTACACTGTTGAATCGATTATGATGACTTTTGGTATAGAGATAGACGGGACCTTGGAGACGATGATACACTACTTTTTCTCGCGAATTACTAATTGGAAGTGGAATAAACTTATTATTTCGTCATCCGATTTCACAAAATCGATATTAAAGTGAGCGAAGCCGCGCGTAAAAGCTAGTAGGATATATTGCTTGTACCAACTTGAGAGGTAAGTGATCAATAAGGATCCTCTCCGTGAACTGTTAGCTATTTGGTTCGAGTTATTGACGCCTGGAACGGGCAGAAGAAGATCCGTCTAGCCACCTAGTTTTACGTATATATATTTCGTTGTAGAGTACGTTGAACAGAGACAATGTATGTGTGAGCTGATGCGATATGACACAAGTGTAAGTCAGCGCTTCAGAGACTCCGTGTCAGTCGCGTCCCATCTAAACAGTTTATGCAAAACTAGGAATTGAATAAAGGCAAGGATCGTGAGCCGCAGCCGACGAGCTCGCACGTGGTCGCCGTGCACACCGAAGCGAATGTACACGGCGTTATCTTTTTTTTTTATGTGCCATATAAGAGATAATTATAAAATAATAATAAAAGTAATGTACAATGTTTCTATAATGAATTAAAAAGTAGAACATAAAAGACTCGAAATTAAATAGATTGGGTACATGCAATACATAACTGTAAACATACTGTTTAGTCTGATATAAAAACATTGTTAATTTTTGAAATTTTTAATTTGAATGAAATTTTTGGAACGAATTTCCTTTGTCCGAAATTTGGGGCGTCGCGGAGGGGTACTCTAGACGGCAAAAAACGTTCGTAACGTTGGCGTAATTTTTTATGTATAGTCTATGTATGATTGCTATACAGTAATACCCCGACTTACGCTACCTCGACTTACGCGAATTCGGAGTTATGCGATTTAATTTTCTCGTCTATTTTAACGTTTTTTGTTTGAAAGCCGCGCAGTCAAGGTCAAGCGGTGGCGTTTGTTTCTGACTCCCCCGCCAGCATTATTATTCGTTCAGCTTACAACAGGCACAGACGTGTAGTGCGGAATCGGCGCGTAGGTACATATGTACAAGTTACGATTTTGTGTTTTTTTGTGCGTTGTGCGACAACCTGAGATATTTACTAAGTACTATGGCATCCAAACGAAGTAGAACCGACTCTTTAGCTTTAAATAAGAAAAGAAAAACATTATCTTTGGAGTGTAAACTTAACATTATTAAAGACTACGATGCAAAAATAAAAATTTGTGAATTAGCGAAGAAGTTTGATCTACCGGAATCGACAGTCAGATCAATTACAAAAAGTAAAGAAAAAATTCTCGAAGCTGTGAAAAACGCTCAGTCTTTGAATTCAAGCATCATTCGTAAACGGCATGGTATTATCGCTGAGATGGAAACATTGTTAAAATTATGGTGTGAAAATCAAGTAACGGTGAAAAATTGTCCCGTTGATCAGAACACGGTGTGCTTTCAAGCTAAACAAATTTTTGAGAAATTAAAAGATGAAGCTGGGGAGATGGCTAAAGATGAAACGTTTAAAGCTAGTAACGGTTGGTTCAGCCGGTTCAAAAGTCGCTGTAATTGGCATAGCATTGCAGAAAGTGGAGAGGCAGCAAGTGCAGATAAAGAGGCTGCATCTCTCTATCCAGAGAAACTCAAAGCTATGATAGATGAAGGTGGCTATACCAGCCAAACCATATTCAACGTGGATGAAACTGGCCTGTTTTGGAAGAAGATGCCTAAAAGAACTTTTATTGCGCGGGAAGAGAAAACCTTTCCAAGTTTTAAGGCCGCCAAAGATCGATTGACAGTGATGCTTGGCGCGAATGCAGCTGGTGCCTTTAAGTTAAAACCTCTCTTAGTTTATCGCTCAGAAAATCCAAGAGCATTGAAAAACAAATCTAAAGCTGGTTTGCCCGTGATTTGGAAGTCGAATCGTAAAGCTTGGGTGACGGCCTCCCTTTTTGAAGACTGGTTTGGTCATCACTTGATACCTGAAGTGGAACGTTATTGCGAGTCTAAACAAATCCCGTTTAAAGTGATGCTATTAATCGACAACGCACCAGGTCATCCACCTGCTACTTTAACTAGTTTCGACCCACGTGTGAAAGTTGAATTTTTGCCACCAAATACAACCAGCTTGCTTCAACCGATGGACCAGGGAGTTATCAAAACATTCAAAGCTTATTACACTAGACGATCGTTTGCACATCTGCATAAAGCTATGAGACAAAACAACGAGCTCTCTGTTAAAGAATTTTGGAAACAATTCAACATTTTAGAAGCCGTGAGAATCATTGGAGAATCTTGGGATGAAATTTCACAAAAAACTTTAAATGGCGTCTGGAAAAAACTCTGTCCATTTTTTTTCTCCACTGAGACTCAGGCGGAAGCAGTGCCAGGGCCTGATGAAATTAGCAATGTGATCAAAGACGTTGTCGAACTTGGTAGACAAATAAATTTAGAAGTGGATAGTGATGACGTTCAAGAGTTGCTGGACTCACACAATGAGGAGCTTACAATTGATGAGCTCATAACAATGCGTGAACAAGAGGAAAACATTGATAATCGTGAGTCTTTGGACCCAGTTCAATTAGAAGATCAAATGACAGTTGGAAACTTAACAGAAGCCCTCAGTTCAATTGAAAAAGGGTTAACAATTTTGGAAAGCATAGACTCCAATGAAGAGCGCATTTTTGTTACAAAACATGGAATAAAATCATTACTAACATGCTACGAGGAGATATTACGGGAGAAGAAAAAATCATTGACTCGTCAGACGACTTTGTTAGATTTTATGAAACCTTCTACATCAAAATAACTTCAGATTGTGTTTATACATTTTATTAATATAGTTTGTCATATTATCTAGAATTAAATTAAAATTTATTTCCTAAATTATTGTTTTATATTTCCTAAATTATAATCTCCGGTCCCAATTAAACATAGTTTGTATGACTTTATAGGTATATGCAAAATTGTACCCCGACTTACGCGAATTCGACTTACGCGGATAGCGCTCGGTCCCACCTATCGCGTAAGTCCGGGGTATTACTGTACAGTGTTTAATGTATAATCTACGTGATGACTGCTATTATTATGTATTTGTATAAATCATCATAAACATATTAAGTATTAAGATATTTTGTAAAGTTATTTTTTTTTAAAATGTATACCCGAAAAATTATTTTCTTTATACCTCGAAGAACTTGAAATTAATATTTTTATATTTAAGGAACTTCGTTAATACATCTGGTTAATACATTCTGTTAGATTCGAACTATATTTAAATACATTATTGATCTAGTAGTAAATTATAAAAATCGATTACAATTTTTTAACCAATAAAACAAATATATCATTTTATTTTTACATTTTCCTGTATTAACATCCACTTCTGAGCTATGACCCAAATTTCAAGTATCTAACTCATCGGGAAGTTAGTTTAAAATCAATTACAATTCAAACTCTACCCGGAGAACAATACAAGAAAGCGAGTTAATAAAAACCATTGTAAAAATAAAGCAGAGTTGAAGGAGAAAGAGAACTACACATTATATGTCTAACACATTGTTTAGGATATTGGTATCTTCTACTAGTTTAGTTTTTTAAGAAGTTTTAATTAAAAATGATCGTTTAATCACCTTATTGTTTTGGCTTCTGCACAATTTTTTTATTCTGATAGCTATAGATGCAAATTCAGCAAATATTAAGTCAGGATCTATTAAAAGACATATTAGGCTTAACAAGGTCTGGTTTTTAAATGCAGTTACTGAAGCTCGCTAGTAGGGACTTGGTGATTCTGTTTAAGTTAAAGACCACCCAAAAACTTTTTAAAGTTGATAGAATGTTATTTAATTGTGATTACCTATAATAGTATATTCCAATACCATAAAGAGGTGAAAGGTATCATAGGTTACCTACTAGTTAAGTTGTCAGCCACGGAATGAAAAAAATTGCACCAATATCTGTCAGGACGTTCGCTTATACAATTTCAACTTTTTTATTATAGAGGGACCCTTTCACTTTATAGTATAAAAAGTATCCTGTATTTATTAATTTATTCACAGTTTTAGTGCTATCGTCTGTATTTATTACATATGTTAGTAGCTAATTTGTTTGATACTTCCACCAAACGTATCACTTATAATATTAGTATTGAAAAATTAAGTTCGTTTTGTAATTTCGGTGTAAGGTGCTCCCAGTATTGGCTCCGATGTGAATGTGATGCGATATCCAGCGATATCATTATAAAATATACAGTTGCTATTTTATCATAGTGCTGTTTGTGAGGGACGGGGTTGAGCGTAGTGCGGGGGTGTATGTGGGGGGGGGGGGGGAGCGGTCCGCGGGGCGGCAAAGCGAACGGCTAAAGGTTATCATATTACACGTCGGTGGCATCGACCGAATACGTATTGAAATATTCCAACAAAAGGGTTAACGTACACTCCATGTAGAACAGCTCGTTCATTTTTAAACGTAAGCCTCGAATAATAAAGTAAGCATTGTATTGACTGAACGTGAGATCACTTTACTGTAATTCCATGAACAAAGTTACCAATATGTTACGTTACAATATATGCTATAGAAACGTAATACTCCAGGTATCCCAGTGTTGCCACTGCATTAGTTCTATATTATAAGTACTTGTTATTGGAATGTTATTTTAAACCTGATTAAAATTTAATAAAGACTGATAAGGAAAATATATTCTGGTATTATTTAATTGTAGATAATTGTGTTACATTATAACTATTATTAAAACAATTTCAGTCTAAAATAACATTGTGTGACAATTCAATATTCTTTGACGTTTTGCTGAATAAAAAAAAACAATACCAATTAAAATTAAAGTACGATTATAAGATTTAATTATATGCGTGTAGATTGGTTTAGACGATTGCCATGTAGCGTTTGTATGGATTTGTATGTTTTCGACGCCACTGCGCTTAACCACCCCAAGCCTTACTACATTTCAAAGTGAATATGCCGAATTCTATTTACTGTGGTAGTGTATATATGGTTTAACTTTCATACAGAACCAGGGTAAAGTAGCATTGTACCTGATGGTAAAGGCATAGAACCATGACAGATACAGACTTTATTAGTAATCCATCTGGGGTCGTCTGGTCCATATTGGTCTACAGATTTTTGGAAGCTAGATATACCAAGTGCAATATAAAAGAAGGACTCACTTTTTAGTTTTTAGTTTAATGCATAGCTACTATTATAAAGCAATTTTTTAACGCCAACGAAATCACGTACCTGAAAATGGGTGCGTACCCAGAGTCCGCAGATTGTGTATATTAAAAAAAAAAAAAGCTATATATACTGTGTCTGATCCTGAAATGTGATACATGGAGGGAGTCGTTTTATTAGGTTTGTTTATTAATATATCTGGTACATGTAACCCAGTCGGGTATACATATTTAACTCCCCGGTCGTTTGGTGGATATGGCACCACTAACTTACTTACTTACGTCTACTTATGTTTATTGTATACAAAATAATCATACACTTTTAAATTTTAACAGTTAATTGTTTTTATGTCATTATTTTATATAAGGACTTAGACCGACAAATGATATGTCAGCTACACTGTATCATGTCCTTACGGTATTTACTAGAATTACTTAGAACTAATTACAAAATTTTATGAATATCCTGGCTTCGTCAGCTGCAAATGCAGCCAAGGTTTTATGGAACATGCTCTGATCCATTATATTAAGTTTGAAGTAATCTAGAACAGCGTTCCGTTGAGCTTTGTTCTGTTCACATCCCTTTAACAAGTGTCGTAAATCTTCAATCGACCCATGCGTTATGCAATTGGGTTTCTCAGTTGGTGCCTTTGTGACCAATTGGTTTGATTGACCAAATGGTCCAGGTTTTAAACAAAGGTTTCGCAGACTTGTTCAGATGTATGTGTCCGGACCGCACTCGATACGTTTTTTTATATAGCTAAGGCTCAGCGTTATGGCCATAATCTCACCTGATCTTAAGTGACGATACGGCCCAAGTTAGTAGACACACTAAATCTTTGGAGGATCTGGCTCTCAAGTGCAACTGCCGGAACACACCTATTGGTATTTGGCGACAGATTTTCAACTTGAGGGTGGTAGCTGGATAGGTGGGCATCAGAAAAAGCCCTACCACCATGCTATGGTTTCCTCACGACGTTTTCTTTCATCGAAAGCTCAAGATTATTGTAGGTGCTTGGATTCATAATAACGACTAAGAATCTGTTTACAGTGCGATTAGCAAACAACGGTACACGAGCTCGCTTCCTATAATTTATTAGATTAATATATAGCAATTGATTAAAAATTTGATAATTATGGCATTATACATAAAAAAATATACTTATAGAATAAACACTGAATACCGGCGAACCGTGTAAGGAATATATTTAGTTTTCTCGCGTGAATTCGTTATAAAAGAGTGTATATTTTCCAACAGAAGTGGATGAACTGTTTTCAGAATGAAACGGTGTCCAATCAATCTTCGGAAAGAGAATTTATCGTCGAGAATGTTAGACTTATAACATCGTAAACATTTTCAGCTAAGAACCGTTTTTGTTTTTAAGTTTGAATCAAACGTTAAAGTCGGAAATACGTGTATAATGTTGTCTATTTGTTTTTACGGATTTTTATTTTCTAAAGCAATTGTTTCTTATAGTCAATAAAATTTATTGCAATTTTGATAAAAATTCCTACACAGTAACCGACCCGTGCGGATACTTCGTACAGTTACGTATTCAAATACCAAATAATATTGATTTCATTAAATTACATTTGTAAATAGACTGTAAATTAACTACCAGCTGTTATGTTAGTTAAATAGATTATCAATAGGTAGTGTCTTCTATAGTTGACGGCTTACTTAAATAATGAAAACACTTACACTAGATCTTATTTTGCAATTATCTTATCAATTGTGAAAATTAAGTTTTATAATGAAAATTAGATAATTAAATTTCATGATGATTTAAAGGAGATACGGTGTTGCCACAAAAAATAACACAAAAATAAATAAATATTGATCACACCAGACAGACATGTATAAGTTTTTTTTAATAGTTTACACGTTCAGTGTTGTGGTCATAATCTCACCTGATCTTAAGTAACGATACAGCCCAAGTTGGTTGACACGCTAAACTCGTGGAAGGGACTGGCTATCAACTTCAACTGCCGGAATACACCTATTGCTATTTGGGGGCAAATTTTCAACTGGAAGGTACTAGCTAGCCAGGCGGGCATTACAAAAAGCCCTACCATCATGCTATGGTTTCCTTACCCGAAAGAGCATTCTATCCTTGACCCGGCGTCCGTACACACTACCGCTGAGCTATCATCTCTTTAAAACCCGCGCAGTTGACATATGATCTGTAGTTTTGACACTTGTGAGATAGTGACTGTGTAAATACAACGCTAACACGAATGTTCTGAAAATATAAACAATAACTATAATAACCCGGCGCTAGCTGAATATTTGTGGTGACAATGTAGTGAACTGAAAAGTAAAGTGTAGAAAAATGTTAATAACAAATAATTGAATTCAAAGATCCATCAACCGAGTTGTTCTTTTTTAACCGAATTCCAAAGGGAGGCGGTTCTCTATTCGATTGGTATTTTCTCACTCTCTATTGCACGCCTCGTAAGTGAAGCGTTGAGGTGGGTACTACTGTCACTTCACGCAAAACAACTGATTTTTCTAACTTATAATGTCTCTATTTATCAAGAAGAAACACTTAACGCTCATGACATTTATGATAGCATTTTTGTTTTCTAAACTAGTTAAAAAACTGTTTAAAAAAGTTTTGTCTGGGACGTCTGTGTGTCTGTATGTGCGGATCCTGTATGTTATCACAATAACGACCGAAATACTTTACTAATCGAGTCTTTTTGATCTTACGCTTCATTATAATTCATATATAATTAAATACGTTCGGTTAAGTTATTAAATAAACAAAAAAAATATGTCATTATTAGGCGTGCAGTTTTAGTTTTTCCAAACTATTCTAACTTTATACAAATTCTTGATATATTATGCACCTATATTGGTGTATCTTTGTTATTCTTTCCTAAATTTTATCACAATGTTCTTTGTAAATATATAATTAACTCCGATACTTGATAAACTAAAACTTATAACCTTCTAAGATAGATCTTAGAAAAGTCAATAGTTACCCTCACGGAATGTTATCAGTTTGGATTAAGAAAATCGACTATAAATTAATCTTTTTTAACCATGGCAACCAAAAATAGATTCATTTCTTTATCTGCTTGATATTTTCTCATATATACCATCCATACGCTTTGCAGATCTCGCATATTATAAAAAACAAGTTTACTATCAAAATAAGTGTATACAAGGTAACAGTGAACGTTCTGCCTTTACTCACTACGATGTCATAGATACTGTTATCTATCCATATTCAAGGCGTAAATTTTAACTGTATCCTTGCCAATGGGGGAGGGCTCGTAACACCGCCCCCATCGGACCTCCCTCGACCCCTCACTCGGACAATTAGCATTTAGATTAAACAAATAAACGACGAAGCCGTGACCCGAAAGTATTAGCCGCATTATTTATAATGTAATTCATTTGAATATTATACCATTTTAATTGGTACGTCACTAGCGCGGATATTTCTACAATTTGAGATACTTGGAACGGATTATCTCAAATGCTTAGTTCATTTCTAAGCACTACTACATATTCAGGCAGTAGAAAATGCCACGAAAAGTAAAGGGAAATATGTGTGAATCTTACAGATGCAAGACATTTTTCTTGTGCTTTCTCTAAGTGTTATAAATCTAAAATTTAGATCGTAGTTGTCTAGAACTGAGACATGTTTCAGCTTCTACTAATATTGTGCTGCAAATTCTTTATACTTTATAGATTTCAACGTCATGGTCACAATCTCAGCTGATGTTAAGTGACGATATGACCCACGATGGTGGACACTCTAAGCCTAGTGAAATGACTGTTTCTCAAACGCACCTACCAAAATACATCTATAGGTATTTTGCGGCAGGTTTTTAACTTGAGAGTCAGGTAGGGATTAGAAAAAGCTCTACCACAGTTTTATGGTTTCATCATGATGCTTTCCTGCACCAAGAGCTCAGGATCGTTGCAGGAATTCGAACTCGCGTCCATTGATGCGGCGTACGTACACACTACCAACTGAGCTATCATCGCTTATAGTAAAAACAAGTGTATACACCTTAACTTTAAAATGCAGAAGAGATAAGCTCAAAGTAAATAAGATGGTATAAATTATGTTTGCACGCAAATTTACATTCAAAGTGATATAACATGCATAAAGCCCCGAGTTTGCTGCAGGCTTTGATGTCACCGTGGCCGAGTATATTCGCCCGGCGACCTAACCGCTCCGGTCGGGACGCCACCGGACCGGCGTTTATTATTCAGAGATCACGACACGAGGTTTCAGTTCGAATCTCCTCTAGCTCCGTGGTTACAATCACCGCAACATGTGACCGACTGCCGAATGTACCAGTTCTATTCACGACCAAATAATTAACCAGGTATTTATTTTTTAAAGTTGGTAAAAGTGTCGCACTGTGCCTGATGGTACACAATATGATCTAAAATGAAGGAGGTCTGTCGAAAGGTAAGATAAAAAGATATGGAGTGCAAGTGGTGGGAGTAACAGCTGAATTGTAGAGTCTGCCCGACTGGTTAGGAAGCATACAATGCAAATAAAGGCCCAGTATGAGTCTGTGTGAAAAGGAGCTTCACAAGTACGCACCCTGGACAGTCAGTCTCTATTCCAATTATACTGACTGGCCAATCTTTTCATATGTCACATGCGTATTTTTTTAATACGGCATATGCCGATTCTTACGAGAAGAAGTATGAGCCATTGCGTTCCGACATAGCGAACGAATATCAGCCCCTTTCTCTAAGTTCAGCAACATGGCTGCAAAACCGCTGGTGTCGCGCTTGCCCATAAGCGACTGTAACCATTTACCATCAGATGGACCGTCTGCAGAGATATAACAGTAACTTGTTAGACTCCTGTAGCGAAGTCGCGGGCGCGGCTAGTAGAAAATTATTAATCGAATTTTCATTTATTGTTGTCCTTAAGAAAATATTGCTTTATGTACACTAGGGTTAAACTTTATATGTGGGAACCGAATCATCTGCTGTAAGCTTATTGTAAACTTCCCAAGACGTTAAACCCTCACACAATGAACGCGATCTTATTATGAACCTTATCACGACGGCGTAAGGGTGACCCAGACGTAATCACAAGGAGCGCCCCGAGTTTGTCAGTTAATATTTGTGCTACATTTTAATAGAATACATTTAATACAATCCAAACATTAACATTGTTGTTGTGAAGTTGTGGAAGAGTTTCGAGTTCCGGCGGGCGAGGCTCACCTATTCAAGAATTTTGTTTGCTTGTTTGTATACCATCGTGTTATATATGGAGCTTGGAAACTTCGGTGTTTGGTTCCTCCTTATCAGTTATCCAATAAAAGTTTATAGGTTTATCATGAGGAATAAAAAAAAAACAGTCAGAAGGGAAGCACGAATAGTTTTTATGCTTGGTATATCTTTATATATAAAAAAATTATGCACGTCTCTTATAAAGTTAAATTCATGTATTATATTTCTTTATTTAATAATTTATCTATACATATAACGAATTTTAAACTGACAATGGTTCAGTTAGTAGTGTGTATCGATGGTGTGCCAGTGAACGTGAGTTCGAATACCTGCCATGAGCCTGGGCTTTCGGTGAAGGAAAATATCGTGCCGAAACCACAGTATGGTGGTAGGGCTTTTTATAATACCCACTTGGCTAGCTACCACCTTCAAGTTGTCAATCAGCCGCCCAAGACCTATAGGTGTGGTCCGGCAGTTGTCGCAGAGAACCAGTGCCTCCACTTGGCTTAGCGTGTCTCCTATTTTGGATGACATCGTCACTTAAAATCAGGTGAGATGGCCCTGTAAATTATTAAAAAAAAACATAAAATTAAAATATTAAAAAGCTTGTATCGTTTTGTGTATTGCATGTTGGAGCATTTTTATATTTAATGTACCGTAGAGAAGGTATGGCCCATAAATAACGTATGATCCCGTCCAGCGTCCATCGGGCGACAATGCGGTCGCGTGATGCATGAGTCACGTTCGTGTCACGTACACGTCATGGCCGTGTCACGCACACGTCACGCTCGCCTGGCCGTGCTAGCCGGGATGAGATATAGCTAGAGCGCTGCACGACCCGGGCTATGGCTCACTACACTTGATACATTTTATACCAAAACTTATTCTCTGCAGTATTTTTATTTTAATAAAAATATTATCTCTATTAATATTATAAAGCGTTAAAGTTTGTTGTTGTTTCAACGCCCTAATCTTAGGACCTAGCAGTCGGATTTCAATAATTCGTTTTGTATACGAAGGAACAGTCATTGAAGAAGGTTTTGGGGTATTTACCATTACGCTATCATCAATATGAGCAAAGCTGTATTGAAAAAAGTTATTAATTCGGGAAAGAATTATTAAATCATTTTTAATTAAACGCAAACGAAGTCGCGGGCATTGGTAGTTATTAATATATATATATATATATATAGATATTAGGTAAAGATAAAACAATTCAGTACCATGAGTTTGATACTTGCTTTTTGTATATTGTTTAGTAACTTTTGATACTGACAGCAATAAGACAACTTCGAATATAGATTTCCTTGTCTTTATAAGAATATTCTAGAATTTTCAAGAATGCTTCCGTTCGAATTTCGACGACTTGGTGAATTTTAATTAAAGTAATTCTTCATAAATTAATTTCATAATTAGGGTTATTTTTAAAGGCATATCGTTTGAAAGCGATAACGGTATACTGAAGTGTCATCTGATGGTAAGTGATCACTGCCGCCCATAGACACCCACAGCAACTGTTATTAATACTTTAATGCCTTGCGAAATTGTCACATGTGTATGTTTCATTGCCATTCTTTATTTGGAAACAATGACGTTTCCACTTGAGGTTGGTTTTAAAAATTATTACAGCTGGTAGGTGGGCTAGAAGTTTTCGTCAAAGACTGGAAGTAAAGTGAAAATGGTTTCCGGTCTTTGGTAAGTAGGTGGAATCTAGAGTCATCTGGAGGTATTTTAGTGGCTATTTCTAATCATTCACACCAGATGAGTACCACATATTCCTCGTGTAGCCTTCCCAAGCAAATGTGAAATAGGAGAATGTAGGCTTAACGTGTTCAGCTCGAAGATCAGCTGCTATATATTCAGTAGTCGAAAGGGACGGTAGGACATCATGATAATGTCGTCACTTTAACTATGTTATGGTAAGTTGTTTCGAGATTTCCGCGTGCAAACCGGCAGGAGAGCCTATAAAAAAAGCAATTGAAATATTTTCAAGAACCTCGGTTTTACTGAAGAATAGTGCCTCTTGGGCGTTGGTGTAATGTGATGTGAGTCGATCGCGATGTCGACATATGCTAATATGAAATCTGGGTACGATCCTGGTTTTTATACTCTAGTAACTTTAAATAATTTAGTATTGACAACACAGTAAGTTGATGCGATGATAGCTCAGTGGTAGTGTGTACGACTTCGCGTCAAGGGACGTGAGTTCCAATCCAAGTACCTACAATGAGCTTGAGCTTTCGGTGAAGAAAAACATCGTGAGGAAACCATAGCATGACGGTAGGGCTTTTTGTAATGACCACCTGGCTAGCTACCACCCTCAAGTTGTAAACCTGCCGCAAAATACTAATAGGTGTGTTCCGGCAGTTGCACTTGAGAGGCAGTTCCTCCACAGGTTTAGCGTGTCTACTGACTTGGGCCGTATCGTCACTTAAGATCAGGTGTGATTATGGTCATAACGCTAAACGTTAAGTATTAAAAAAAAAAGAAGTTTGTACAATGTTCTTATTTTATTTTTATTATTCTAGAAGTTTAATACATGGATTGTAAACATCGCATTGCGTACAAAAATATACAGTTAACTAATAATTTTAAATTATAATATAATTTAGGTTGTCCGCTTGCGAGATACGAGGGAGCATTCTTCTGTTCACAATTTCAGAAGGGTAAGCTCGCCTTGCTTATTGACAATGACACATTTTATTATTATTGGGTCGGTCGGTCGGTCGGCCGGTTGGGCGGGCGGGCGGAGTGCCGCGCCGCATAGGCCGCCGCCCGCCCTCGCCCGCCGCCGCCGACGTCCGATATATTGCCCCTTCACAATATATTTTATCTTTTATAAAAACACAAACATAATAACGATCATATTTATCCGGGGGACGAGCGACGTCGGAATACTAAACTCTTTCAAATTGGATAATATTATGTTCCACTTTTCTATACGTATTTACGTTTGCAATTTATTTTCTTTGTAAAGTGACATCACCCAGGCTAGGGATAAAATCCAATTTGGTAGAAGAGTTTATATATTTAGTATTAAAGGACGTAAACTTTCAAATTTGTAGTCTCACATTTATGGTGTTGATGAGAAATAAAAATACAATAGATTATTACTTTAATTATTCAAGTTCAGGCACACACTTAAAAAACGAAATTGTTGTGTTGTGTCCTTGCCCACGTACAAAAAATTTCAACTCCCTCTATATGCAATAAAATATCTCGATGTACAACTTGATGAATGACTACCTTATCTAATTAATATAACAATGTAGGTGAATTATATGAAGTTTTGGAAGTAATATGGCGTCATTAAATATGTTTAATTAAACAATAATAATTATCAACGTTTTAAAAATTAACTAGATGCTATATATTTATGTTTGAGATTATAGAATAATTTAAAACTCGTCCTCATGGACGGCATTAATTTAAACATACAAAACAAAAATTGTCCACATCGGGTGTGCATAATAATAGACATAAATCTAAATGTTATTCTAAACTAAACAAACTGGGGTGAAATAAACGAATTTATGAATTAACAATACAATTTAATACACACTATGGGATTCCTTCAAAACGGAGGAAAATCAATACAAATAATAATATATGCTCTATGTTAAAGTTTACTAAACTCTATCCCATACACAGGGTTAAAAAGAATTCAAATTTGTATAAGTTTGCAGGGCATTAAAGGAATAACTTCTCAACTAACGTCCATTTAAGTTGAAACTAAGTGAAGCATTAAACATCAGTGTAGGTAAGCGGCTTACAGCGCTGCTTAGCGGCGACTTCGGCGGAGTTATAACAACAGTAATCCGTACTAAAGCGCTGCACCGCGATAATTTACGTTGGTGGGAAAGTACTGGATACAACAAGCCATAGTGTTTGCATGAGATACTGCAACTTAGTACTACATCCAGGCGTTTTTGAACTATACTAATCAGAAAATCCTGTAAAATATTAAGATACCAATAACTGGACATTTACAATAAGTCATTATCTCACCAAATCTTATGTAAATATTTATTTAATATAATCGGAGTGTACTTTCTTATCGATGGAGATTTTATTGGTCGGATGTTTGGTTTGATTTTTTGTTCGTCTGTATCATTACTTATGTAATACTGTGCAAATGATACACAATCTTTTATTAAATTTTCCACACTTATAATATAATATTATGAAACAATATATACTGTATTTTTATCCCATATAACGAAAGAGTTCCTTCAGGTTTAGGGAAAAGGTATAAACACCTATAGTAAATTATCATTTTGATGGAATTTGATGCAATTTTAGTTACAAAAATTCCCCATGGTATTAAAGTACTAAAAATAACATATCAAAGATGTTTAGATAGAAATGTATTTTCGATTAAATTAGATATATATTTAGATAGTTCAAATCACATTGCAGTGGTTGGATTTATTACTTCGTTTTTAAATACTTATTTTGTGATAAATACAACCTATTTTTGTTGTAGTGAAATTTTCTTTAGGGACAATGTGTATTTTATTTTGTGCGTATTGATTAAAACTGAGTTGAACTTTTGGTCAAGTTGGTTCTAGTCGACTAACGTAGCAAGCGAGGTGTAGCCAGCACGTCACTGCCATATCCGCTCTGCGAGTGTTACAGGATAAAGCATAACGAATCAGTCGCATTCAGTATTAACATAAATACATACCCTATGTATCGTATCAATACGGTTTATGTACTAATTTATATTTGTATTGACACTTGTATAACTGTCAGTATTAACTAAACCCTTGAGATAGCTTTTCTAATTATTTTAAGTATAGTTTTGCTAACCGCTCGCATGTAGCGAACTCGTGGATCTAAACAACATGATTGATTCCCCTTTTACTTTTTTTCCGTTCACGGAATTGAGTCTGTAACATTTTTCTAAAAGGAATTCTAGGAAGGGAAAATATCATTGTTATTTATTGTTTCTAGAATAGGTAACAAGAAATTTACCTTATTCTGCTATTATAGTACAATATAATCAGCACTTTTATAGTGTAATTTAGTAAAAAAAATTGTTTATTTTATTGATCGTCTTCCTAGAAAAGACTTCAACGGCACACTGCATGATGCGTTGAAAGATTGTTGGTTGAATTTAAATTTTATATGTTGCTATGTCTAATCGATAAGAATTCATTGTTGCGTGCTTATTGAACTGTGCTCTGACACTACGCTATTACTTTGTCGTTTTGCGATGAAATTTAAAAATAAAAATGATATTATAACTAATTTAAATATAAGTTACGTAAATAAGCAAGTAACTGGAGATAAAATCCTCGCTATAAACGTACTTTATGCTGTGTAAACATGAAGCCTTCCGATACGAGGTCGAGTTAGTTAACTGTGAGCAAGTGTCAGGCGACACCCTCGGGTCGGTGTCTGTTACCAATCAGCTAACAAGCACGGCACCGGATTCTCCGTTACTTGAAGTTTATTCCAACTTAGTACAGCCCCTAAGCGTTATTGTCAATAGAACATTAAGGCATGCATACATGCAGTAGTTGCAATAGAATTTACATGTACGTTTTGGAAGCAGATTGGTTAACTAAGTAGGTTATGTTATTGTTGACAGCCTTCTTTTGCAAAGTGTCTACAGTGTAGGACTTTTTTTAATGCTTGTTTAGCTCGAGTTGAAAAATCTGCCACTATACAACCTATTTTCTACCTATTGTCAACAATCGTAGCGTAATGGCCACAATCTCACTTAATGTTAAGTGACGATGTGGCCCAAGGTTGTGAACGTGTTAGACTAGTGGACGGCCTTAGGCCTTAATATAGTTTACTTTAAAACTAGTTTCTCGGGGCTTAGTGCCCTCAGCAGTGGCCCCCAAAAGTTCGGTGAAGCTGTCAAAGCCCTTGGGCTAACAGCTTACGTCAGTTCGAAAAAAAAAAAAAAAGGTTATGTTGGGCGACTGTTTCAAAAATTATTTTTCTATTCCCCGGGAATTCGCTTTTGTCGTGTCCTTTTTTTTGGCAACGTGTACGCGAAATGTCATGTTGACCGGTTGAATATTTAAGAGTAACAAAGAAACAAGCTCAATACGATTTTTTATAATATTACTTAGAATTATGGTTTTTTCGGTATTAACTTCTCCCGTTGTACGTTTTGCTACGGACTTTATTTGGTTTGAAACTACATAGTGTATTTTATCCAGGGATTTAAAATTCGTTACAACAATATTCATACATCTATTCTTAGTTATATATTTTTTAATATTCCGATAGTATTCACGTTGTCTGTAGTTACATCTCAATAATCGTTTTTTATCCTCGCTGATACTCGATACCTATACTATTTTTCGCGTTAGAAGCTGGGTATACTAAATTTACTAAGGTAATGCACATAATCCCTGACGGTTCCGTTCAAACAAGCAACCGCTTAGGGGTGTATTCTTGCTCGTTGTAAATCCACGGCGGTGACTTAACGACGACATAAATACCGACGGAGGGGCGAGGGGGTGAGGGGTGCGGGCTGTGCGGTAATTTACCGCTTAATTGTACCCCATCTATTAACCGTGGCGAAAGCTCACTGAGGTGTTTGCAATTTATATATTATGGGCATCTCTAATAACATGTTCGTCATTGCATATGCTGCTTTTCCCCCATTAGTTAATAAGTTAGCTGATGCTTAGTACTTATTAAGTGACATGTAGTTACTGGTCATGTATTAGCCAAGAGTGTGGGCTCTGTGGCTGGTCTCTGGTAACACGGAAGTTTGAAGTGTCGCCGTGGTGCGGCTTAGTGGGTAGTGTTGGGTGATTATCACCCAGTGAGTCTTACCACATGCTGAGGGTTTTAGTAAAGAATAGGATTTTTAATAACTAAAAAAGGTACTGGTTATATAGATTGATATCTTTATGGAGATTAATGAACCTACTTTTTGAATAGATATTTACAACCTCCAAATACCGTAGACAGATGAAACAGCTATTATTTTAAGATAATATATAGCTAATCTGAAGAAGTAAAGAAAGAAGTTATAAGAAGTTACATGGTGGTAGGGCATTTCCTGATGCCCGCCTGGCTAGCTACCACCTTCATGTTGAAAATCTGCCCACAAATACCAATAGGTGTGTTCCGGCAGTTGCACTTGAGAGCCAGTTCCTTCAACGTTTTAGCGTGTCTATTAAATTGGGCCGTACCGTCACTTAAGATCAGGTGAGATTATGGCCATAAATAACGTTAAGCCTTACTTTAAATAAAAACCTACAATAAATTTTATATTTTTTTAATAAATATCCAAGTGACTGGATTGATTATTTTAAGAAATAGTTTTGGAAAATTTACTCAGTATTGTTGTTTTTAATATGTTATTTATCACTACGAAAACGTTTTGTTTACACTGTTCGAGATCTCCGTTATCTTTTTTCGAAGCAATAGGTAATAAATATTGGTTTCAAAGATCTGAAACATTCAGAAGACGTACTATAGAAGTATGCCACTTGAAGAATACTTGCTCTTACTTTAATATGTACAGCGATACATCAGTTCGCAGGTATGACGTCGGACTATATTGCCCTCATATACGAGACGTTTAATTCGGCTAATGGAGCCGCGAGCGTGCCTCAGCTAGAGATGTTCATTTATTGTACTCGGGACGCCAATAGGGTAGCCGTGACATAATGTAGACAAGCTCGGTGAAAATAGCATTATTAATCGAGTGATCTGTCAGTTACTACGTTATCTGGGCTTGCATTATGAAATTGTTATCACCTCAAAACTGCTGAACTTATCAGGGTGGCGCTATGACCATTCGATACGCAGGTTTTTGGAGATAGATCTAGAATACTTAGTTTTTGAATTTCATTATCCCTTTGTAATTTTTTCGCTTTACAGTTTTATGCATTGTATGACGTTTGATTTTTTTATCGCTGTTTTATTTAGGGTAGCTAAAAACAATAGATGTGTAACGTAGCGGTCACGTAACATGTACTCTATATATATATGTATAATATGGATGTCACTGTGGCAAAATTACATTTAATTATTTTTATTAATTATAATCGAAGTGTACTTAATTAAACATATTGATCATGTCAAAAATGACATGACGTTAGCTCAACAAGCTGGAAGCCATTGTCTTAATGTAGTTAAAAAGATAACCTGCGACAGCAATTGACATCATAATAGTTAAGAGTATTAGCGAGAACAAACAAACCAGTTCAACGAACGACACCAATCAACACCGCTCAACCGCCATCAATCCATTGCAAAGGGGTAGTCAATATCTCAATTCTATATGCAATCGATTCTTGGTTTTATGCACCAAATATAGAGGTCAAAATTATTTTATTTTGAATATTTGCTTGTCAGTTCTTTTGTACAAGCATCACTCTGAAACTACTGTGCATATCTTGCTAACTCTAACTTAACTACTCAGCTGATTGTCATGGAATGTTATACACACATATATTTAGGGGCGCGGAAAATTATGTAGAGTACTTTTTATTCAGAAAATGTATGATTCCTGAGCAATAGGAGAACGGAAACCGGGTTAGTTTTATTTAGCTTTAATATCACGTTACATGTAAATGATATTTTGTCGAAAGTGTAATGCCGTTAGGTTATGAGAATAGGTGCCGCCCGTTAACGTGACGCCAGAGGGATGTTCATATAGGACATTTAAACACGCGTCACTTGTCAGTGTCGGCGCCGCGTCGCACCGCGCCGGCTATAAGTATGATTGCTTGTTTAGTATAACTTGCTTTTTATTTTTCTTTGTAACTTTGAGCGCTCATTTAACTTGGGTAAACATACTAAGTAAGCTTAAACGATCCGAGGTTGGAGTGGACGTTTTATATACTGTTTTAATTTAGTTTTGCCTGTACGCGTGACAGTGATGTAAGCAGCTGATGCTTTGTTAACTGAAGTATATAGGTGTTTTTTTTTTTATAGTTAAGGTTTAGCGTTATGGCCGTAATCTCACCTGATCTTAAGTGACGATACGGCCCAAGTTGGTAGACACGCTAAACCTGTGCAGGAACTGGCTCTCAAGTGCAGCTGTCAGAACACACCTATTGGTATTTGGCGGCGGTTTTTCAACTTGAGGATGGTAGCTAGCCAGGCGGGCATTAGGAAAAGAACTACCACCATGCTATGGTTTTCTCGCGATGTTTTCCTTCACCGAAAACTCAAGCTCATTGTAGGTAGTTGGATTAGAACTCACGTCCCATGACACAGCGTTTCTGCACACTACCACTGAGCTATCATCGCTTTATGTATGTCGGTAATCTAAATTCAAATTAATTATCTTTAAAAATATATAAAATTTTATTTGAAAATAATATTCCTCATCACGTTATCTGAATATTTACTATAAGATTTAGTTTTATAACTTAATGAAATTATTAGAGGATTAAAATCTACTTAATAACTTTGTTATAAAACAGTTACGGATATCAAACGTTTTGATCAAATTGTTGATATGTAAGGTAATCATTTTAAGTGCGTAAATTATGAACGCTATGTTGTCGGAAATATTAATTCATTTATTAAGTATCTTATATATAAAAAATAACATATATAAGATCTATGATTATGTCATATATAAGAATCATATATAAAGAAAAAAATAATTCATTTATATAAAGAAAGGTAGAGTACAAAAAAAACCCTTCAAATAGTATCTGGTACATCCAAATAACGACGTCTTATGAGAGATAAAAATGAAAAGTATTTTTTTGGACTTGCTTTAAGAGATAGCTAGAAGAGCTATAAGAGCTAGCTTTAAGAGATAGATTTAAGAGATACTAATCGATTATGTTAATATGTAGGTATAACTCCAATGGATTATGTTGTGCCTTTACTGTTTAAAAAACGTATATACTTTAAATACCACAACTGAAAGCAATAGTTAACATAGTCCACTCAACTAAATTTACAGTAAATATATCTTCGAACATGTTAATAATTTAGTTAATCACCGCATAGCATTATTTTCCGGGTAGGCTTCTCGCATAACAATATTCACCCTCCCCCGACGGTATATACATGTTATCTCGACGTTCCCATGGTGACTATTGCGGCGGTAGAGTGTTTTTTCCTATTTGCAAAACTCGAGTTTATGAAAAACGAGTCATATCCTAAAAGGTTGTGCAAAGAGGTCGCGAAGGTGACGCCCCCCCCCCAGGGGGTCGGCGAGGGGCGCGAGGGGGACAGTAAGAGGTGCAAATGTGCATCTCTCGAGATGAGTCGCTTGAGTACACTTCAGTTTATAAGTAACATTTCGTTTGTACAGTACGGAGTGGGATCTTTATTTATTATTTTATTTCAGTACTCAGTACGTCTGCGACTTTACTCGCCTATTAAAGTTTTTTTTTTTTTATTAAAATAGGTATTCAAATATAACAACAACTCTAAGAGTGGAGGCAAATAAGACAACCGCTGAAATAAAACAATTGAAGGTAGACACAGTAACATGAACTTTTCTGGACAACCTACACCTCAGTTCGCCCCGTGACCACGAAGGCTGAAAAGCTTTCGAAACGTCGGGATCAAAATCAATAAATAACCGCGATAAAATCCGTTTAAATTAGTTTTATTTCAATGAATAATATTCGTGTAAACATAAGAAATCATTAAGACAACCGCTGGTTTATGATTTGCACCATCCTCGTTACATGCAATTACAGAGTTGACGGCGTTGCTTAATAATCCGCGTTTCAGACTATACATATTTTAGTTCAATATGTTCAAAGTTCGTTGAAGAGTATCTATCATATCATACTAAAATTATAAATGCGAAAGTGAGTTTGTTACGTTTTCACACCTAAACCGCTGCATCGATTGTGGTGAATTTTGGTACAGATATAGTTGGACTCAGGAGACAGAGATAGACTTCTTTATTGGAAGTGGGATAAATTGAGGGATAAACTTTGTATGAAAGTTTTAATTGGTTTTAATTTAAAGCCGCACGTAAATTCTAGTATTACATATTTTTTACTTTTGATTGTTGCAAACTAATTCAGTAGTTATATGTGCAAAGTGTCCAATCCGTAATATTAGTTAATAACATGTCAAATTTCATTACAATCGGAAAATGGTTTCGAAGTTATATATGCAAAGGGGAAGGAACAGGCAAAAATTGAAAATATTTTTAGCCGTTAAAACAAAGTACAGTCCAATTATTGTTTTCATAAAATATTTAATGTAGAAACTAGACCCAGTTTCAGTTTGAATTTTTTACTATAAGATTTGTATAGTGGTCAATGGGTCATTATCTCTCCGATTAAGGTTATAAGCTAATATATGTAAATAAAATAAAAATAAATTAATATATGACAGGAGTGGGCAGAACTTTAACGCTTAAATATGATGTAAATAAAATGACTTTGCTAATGAAGTATACTTTTATGTTAAGTGAGTACATACGTTATAGAAGAAATTTGTGTTCTCTTTGGTTTAAGATAGAGTAATCACAAATTTTATTGTTTCAATAAAAATATGTCTGTGATGTATATAAAATCAGATATTATTGTTGATCTGTCTGACGTCTGTTTGCATATATATAGTTAATGTATAATATGCATGTAAATTATTTAAAGATATTCCAAAATAAAGCTCACTCCACATTAAGCGGCCACGCGACGAGAAATGCAGCGTGCCGTGAGTGTTGTACCCCGCTATCGCGCTGCGCTGTAGACGTTTTGTGGCCGAGGGGAATGCATTTGACTGCGGGTTCTACAGTTTGGTAGTTATGTTCCCACAAATCTTCATTATAGGTACCTCGGTCCATTATGATTAACTTAATAATTCATACATTTTTATGAAGTCAATAATTCTATAAGTAATTTCAATCAACTTCACTATATTAGCGCGAAGGGCAAAGGTGATCTGGATTGATAATATGGTAACAAAGAATTTTTTTTAATCTAGAATTTTCGAGAAAACTTACTCTATTTTATTGTATTTTGTTTGTAAATTTCCATTTTGTGGTGTGCAATATTAAAAACTTTACCTTTATTAAAAACCTGAATAAGCGTGTCCTCAGATCAGGTCGTAACGTAATTAACAAGGTTGTATACAATAAAATTAAATTTAAAACTTCCGTATAAAACAATTTGAGATCGTGACATAAATATGACATGAATTATGGAAACATTTTCCAAACCACCGCAGTAACTTTAGCGGAAATTCTATTTATTCCCAACTAACCGAAACGACCCAATTAGGAGACAATATCCAAGTTCTCATTTTTGTTAGTGGAGCGACGCGACGTTAGGCCGTGTTCACACAATACGTTCATTACGCGCGGGAGTCGCGCGACGCTAATTTCCCGCGTGACCCATAAATTACCGTGCAGTTTGTCGCAAGAGTCGCCAACCGCCCGATGACACGACGCGTCTCTTACATGACACAGTTAATACAACAACAGTAGTGCTAATACTCCCTGTCCCACTACTATTAATACATCATTTACTTTTAAGCATCATATGCTTCGTGTTAAGACCACAATCACACGTGATCTTGAAGCGATGATAGCTCAGTGATAGTGTGTACGACTTCGCGTCAACGGACGTGAGTTCGAATCCAAGCACTTACAATGAGCTTGAGCTTTCAATGAAGGAAAACATTGTGAGGAAACCATAGCATGGTGGTAGGGCTTTTTCTAATGCCCGCCCGGGTAGCTACCACCCTCAAGTTGTAAACCTGCCGCCAAATACCAATAGGTGTGTTCCGGCAGCTGCACTTGAGAGCCAGTTCCTCCACAGGTTTAGCGTGTCCACCAACTTGGGCCGTATCGTAGCCTAGTCGAGTGACTGGCTCTCAAGTACAACTGCCGCAACACACCTACATTTATTTGACGGTAGATTTTCAACTTCAGGGTGCACTTGAGTCAGTCAGGTGGGCATTAGGAAAAATCCTGCTACCATGCAATTTAATATGTAGACACAGAGAAAGAAAGAAAGAAAGAAAATACATTTATTACGAAACACACACTGAGTAAATGATTAACATAGATAATAATTAAAATTAGGGCGAAAAACAAAACAATAACCTAATAAATATAAGGCAAAGCGTGCCCATTAAACAATTGTGTGAGGCCGTAAATGGACCCATCTCAGCAAGAATGCTACAACGTATGATGCGTTGCAGCGCTGGTTTTCTGACGGCCCATCGTGATGTCACGGTCAGCACTACTGTTTAATATAATAAGAAAAAAGAAAACAAAGAATGACATAAAATGAATAAATAAATAAATAAATAATTAAATAAATAAATAAATACGTAAATTGCGTTATTAATATAGCTAAATTATACTTAACATTGGCGGAACTAGAAAAATCGGAGAAGCCATAGTCAATCAGTATAGAATGGACTAACACCATCCCAAGCCCACATCTACCGCTACATCTATCTACAATGATAATAAGGATTAAATTAAAATGAAAGTACTGTTTGCGTATTGACTGTGTAACTGTTGAACAGAGGAACAACTGCAGAAGTATTTACTCGGGTTCTCGACATTATGGTAACGATGTGACGCCGAGCGGCGGCGGCCGGTGCGTCCCGTGGGAACATGACCGCTTAGAACCCTTCTTGTCCAATGGGAGTCCTTTAGTGTCATCCCTACGGGGTAAATTAATTCTATTGTGTTACATTTCTTTTTATTTGAATTGTTTTTATAACATTGTTCAAAGTGAAAGTATTCAAATACGCGACTTATTAAGAGTGAAACCAGAAAGTCATGCTTTATAGCGATGAGACTTAATTTTGAAGCGATGCTAGCTCAGTTGCTAGTGTGTACGGACGCTGCGTCGATGGGTGTAAGTTCGAATCCAACTGCAATGAGCTTGCGCTTTCGGTGAAGGTAAAACATCGTGATGATACCATAGCATGGTAGTAGGGCTTTTATAATGTTCTCTTGGATAGCTACCACCCTCAAGTTGAAAATTTGCCTTTAACTGTGTTTTAGCAGTTACACTTGAGAGCCAGTTCTTCCACAAGGCTTAACGTGCCTATTATCTTGAGACATACTATATCGTCATTCAACATCAGGTGAGATTGTAACCATAGCGCTAAAACCTATAATGTACAAAAAGACACGTCACAGTTAGGCGCATTTCATTGTACGATAGAGATAACGCATTCTTTTGAGATGCTCTCTCTCTCTGTCTCTCACACAAAATCTCTCTTGTTCTCTTAGGAATTTATGTGTAGGTGTACAAATCAGTTGTGTTTGCAATTAATTATCACAGATTATTAGAGATTTTAATTTATTCTGTTTATACAATACAACGTTCACAAATACAATTTATAAATTTTGAAGATTATAATCGGGGTTTACTTTAGATATAGAAGTGTAATTTTTTTTTTTTTTTTTGCTATTTCACTTTGAAATTACTTGGCGGAATTTGACATGGTGATAAACAATATTATCAACTATTATACTTTTTGAATACTATAATTTTATCCAATATAATGAAAGGTTTGCAGAGGATAAAAGTAAAAAATTTATAAGAAGTGAAATTGTTGATGGATTGTAATGCATTTTTACGGACTACTTGACATCAGTTAAACTGTACGCATGTTCCTTATTTCTTATGATATTTCCACTATAATTTCATTATCTAACTGTGTTCCCGACTTCGTGTGTGGATATAAAAAATATTAAAAAAAAATCCCGTTTGTGCACATTATTTAATACGGATTTGTTCCGATTGATGGCAACACGGAGGTATAAAATTCATTAATTATTGTTGTATTAAATACATAGTCTAATGTCTAAGCAATCAAACAAAGAAACAAACTTTTTGGCTTTATAATTTATAGATTAAACTCGCTACAAATAGAAGTTCAAATTGGCGATAATAGTAGTGTATTACATTCATTTGGAATTCCTTCAGTGATGAATTTCGACTAAACAGTTTCAACGGGCGACGGGAAAACGCAGCGGGTTCCCGATGGAATCTCAATGGAATCCCGTCGGTGAGATTCCAGACGCGCCTGCACTCGGCACCCGATCGACGATGCAACACGACAAATAACCCGCTTAGTGTGTAAATACTGGATTCCGGGATACGGCATCCACCGAGCAACTTAGCTGTTGATCAGATAACGTCAAAGCCGTTGCAACTAACAGACATTCTACCAGAAATACTATTTTACTAACGTACCAGTTATACAGAAAGTATTGATAGATATTAAAACTAAATAATTGTGATTTATTAGAGTAGATATACTAGTGGACTCGTGCGAATATTTCACAATTTATCCTGATGAAAGACACAAAATATCCTATCAGATTGATTTTGCAAATAGGATGTAAAGAGCTTAGAAGTTGTCGTAATAGTTAAATAATCAGTTGTTGTTTATCATCTACCTAGAAGAAACTCTTCCGACTTATGGGTTAAAGAGATTCTTATATATTGACCCATTCCTCCCCACTGTCATATTTGTAGGACACTATTTTGAAAATTTCTTTTTACGTATTAGGACTTTTATTTTTATTATTTCTGACGAAATTCATATTTTCACCTTATTTGTCTAATAAAATTTTTTTTTTCGCTGTAAAAAATGTTTAAATAAAAAAATATAAACGTCCTAATACGTAAAAAGACATTTTGAAAATGGTGTCCTAAAAATATGACAGTGGGGAGGAATGGGTTAACATAGTATAACTTATCAATGTTATTAAATATATTAAATGTCTTCAAAAGTTGTCAAATCATTTTGGAGCGAACAGACAGACAGTCCTATTGAAACTAAGATGTAAATTACTACTAAAGTACAAAACGTCGTAAACAAAAAAAAAAGTATATATATATAGATTTCATTCACTTACACTTTCATTGATGTATAGATGTTTGTTTTAAGTTTCTTGATATTTAAATACGTTTTACGTTAAGAACTTTTATATAACAATACACATCTGTAAGTATTATTTCCACAAGTATTTGTTTATGCGGCGGTTCAAAAAGGTTACGTTTTCTTACCTGCGTCAGAATATATCGTTTGGGATGGTTTGGACAGCGGCACCTGGCGAGCTCCAGCGGAACTAAATATATTAGTTTTCAATATTTAATACACATGAAACAAACAGGGCCGTACTCTGCGACTCGATTTTAAACTATAACACCCCAGTGTTTTAACGGTTTCTGTGGAAACAAACTTGTGTATTGAACTGTAGTGTTTTGTGTTAATAGAAGTATTTAATTTAGACTTCAACATTACGCTATCTTTATGGTTTTTGTTTATACTCATTTTGTCTGTTTCACGCCTAAACTGTTAATTTAAATTTTGATAGCGTCGTAGACTGTACTACTCCTGCCGTGAAACTAACAACTAACAAAGAGAAATATCGTGTATGGAGAAACCATAATAGAGTAAAAGAGGAGATTAAGTAGAGGATGCTTTCAGTAATTTAAGTTCACGGCAAAGCTCACCTATTAATTACATTATATTTTGTAAATTTAATTACAATATAAATAATGTAATTTCGGCATGATATAACTGACGAAAAGCGGTAATTTCAACATTTCTTTAGTTACCTTAGAGAACGATAACCACGCATTTAGTGTGTGAGCATAAGTGTATTTGACGTCTACGGTACTGTTAACCAGAAGGGCTTGACTCTTTTTATATATATATTTAATTATAAGAAGAAAAGGTTCGTTAGAGCTTAAACATGTAATTAGATCTGATAAAATACTGTAGTAACGATTAGGAAAAAAAATGAGTCCGACCCGAACCGAGGCTTTAGCTAAATTGACTATATTGTCTGTATACTGTTGATTTAGCAATATTGTGTCTGATCAGTTCTTTCGTACAGTACGAAGAGATGAGATAAATATATGCACTCTTCATCTTGTACTTAGCAGTCAATAGTTTATTTTTTAAGAACTTAACAGCAAAATTTTATTCTAGATCTATCAAATATTGTAATATAATTCTGTCGAGTGCAAGTACGCGGTGTTATATTTTTAATTTGATGAGTAATGTTGTATGTCAGCGAGTAAATTTGTACATACGAGTATTCTCGTGATATATTTGGCATGTAACAACACACATGCGACAACAAACAAATGTTTATGTCCGTGTGTCTTTTAGTTTCCGTTAATTGTTTGTTTGCAGTCCTACAGGATACAAGCCTAGAATCAAAATGACGGAGTTAAAAAAAGGGCAGTTGTTGACAACTGTTGACAGAAGTGAAACCTTAAAGAAATGGTTGACGATGTTTGGAACTGAGTCTATACTCACTATACGTGTAATGAACCGAGCGTGACGTTTTACTTTAGTTCACTACAAACAAATAACATATTTATGTACTTACATCCTTTCGGAATATGTTGCGTGAAGTACAAGAAAAACGCGTGGAACTCACTGGGCAAAAAAACAGTGAATACCACACATTCTTCCTTGTTGCCAGAGATTCGGAACTAGTTTAGTGTTGCCTCTAGTAAACATAAAATGCGGCTAAAAAGATTTTACTTCAAATTTTTATTTTTATTTTTTATAGCGTTTCGGCAATTATCTCACCTGATCTTAAGTGACGGTACAGACCAAGTTGGTAGACACGCTAAACTTGTGGCTATCAAGTGCAACTGCCCGAACACACCTATTGGTATTTGGCGGCAGATTTTCAATTTGACGGTAGTAGCTACCTAGACGGGCATTAGGAAAAGCCCTACTACCAGTATTTTCCTTCACGGAAAGCTCAAGCTCATTGTAGGTAGATTGGTAGATATATTGTCATGAGTCCGTACACACTACCACTTAGCTACCATCAATATATGATAGCAATATAGGGTAATAGGCCCTATAGGTTGCCTAATGCGGCCCTGTAGCGGCGTGACGCGGGCAGGGGTCAGGCGCGGTCCCGCGCTGACACGTCGCTTTCCCCTCACGGACCCGCGCGTCGCACGACTTTATTCGCTCGCAGGTGCCGTGCCTTTTGTTTCAACCTTTTCGCAGACGTTATGTTTATTTATTTTATTTATTTATATATAGCAAGTCAACGTTGCACAGACATGAACCTAATATACAACATAATGCGAATAACGATTACAATGTCGGTACAATAATTATAGACATGCATAACTTTCACAGAAATGTATGAGACTAATTTAATACTAAAAGTTTAACATACATAAAAATGCAAACAAATGAAATCATGATTGGGAAAACATATACTGTATTTTCACTCTAATATATTCTAATAATATCTATTTTTACTATAATTTACTCAAAAATCTACAGTATAAATTCTATTTAACAATAGAAACTCGATACTCTTTCATAGAAAACTATGTAAAAATAATCAGTTAATAATCTTTAAAAGAAACATTTAAAAATTGCATTTTTTTTTGTCATGGAATAGGAGGTAAACGAGCAAGCAAATCACCTGATGGTAAGTGATCACCATGGACGCCCACAACACCAGAGGAATCGCAGTTTAACCTAATTCTTAACGTGGTGAATGCAAGTACAAACTCCCGTCGCCACAGGAAGTGACAGATGGCCGTGTGGTTTTAGTGGGTATTCAATTCAATGTGTATCCCACATACCCCTCTCAGTACCCCCCAGGTTTTGGTGATGCGTATATGCCTTTTGAGATTAACCTAATTCTTTTATAAGCTGCGAAAATTAACGTTTTCTTAGACCTGCTCGAACCCCCATGTCACACCCCCTTCCCCCCATAATTGCAAATGCCATAATGGCCATATGATTGCTTGCTATCTTATTTATATTACAAAAGGGTAAAAAGAAATGACCATGAGAGTAACTAAGTATCATGTGGTTACTTTAAAAATATTATTTGTATTTTCATCTTATATCACATATGTTAATAATTTATATGAGAGTTGAGAAAAAATTAAACCAAAAGTATAACAAATTGACACATTTATATTTAAACTTTCTATAATTTTTACAATAAGGCTATGAAGGAAGAATGTCAGTTGATGGTAGTGACGATGATACAACCCGAGGTAAGATATCAGTTATTTCCGCTAAAACTTTAGTTAGGTGATTCAAAACTTCATTGCGTTTCTCCTCTACTTCGATTCGTCGTGATTCTAATCTTAATCTTTGCATTTCCCTCTCGTGGATGTGTTTTTCGCGAGCCTCTCGCAGTTGTAGTCTACGATGCTCTATCATAACCGACTGACTTCTAGTTTGTTCGACCCGGGATCGAGTCTTTCTTTTAAATGTTTGATCTTGTATAAATCTATGGCACCTCAGCTTTGGTACTGTCGATGCTTGCTGACATTGAGGTGACACAGACCTAGATGCGGAATCAGGGGACGGTGTGACCCCTGATGTTAGCTCGCTAGGTGGAAGTATTTTTAACAAGGAACTACTTTCCGTTCTTTCTGTAATAATTTAAAAGATCTAAATACTATTATAGAACGGTCCATACTTTAAAAAATCTACTTCATTTAACCCATAACAGATATCAAATATAACATACCCTGAATATAATGTATAGGAATAACATCCAATACCGTTTTATTCTCACCAGAACTGTCCGAATGAACAGAATTTTCATGTGGCGGTGTGTGGCTTATATCGGAAGGTAAATCCTAGAAAAGTACATAATAGGTCAGGGAACAACAAGTCTTTTCATATATTGTATGTATAAAGATGTAATCAAATCTTTTTAGCTGTCCTATTCTTATTTGGCTGGGTTTGATGACATTATAAAGGTTACATTTCTTAAAAGGAAACAAATTATTAAAGTGTTTTTTGCAGATATTTTTCATTTATTTTTCTTTCTGTCAAACTGAGTGAATCTAATTAAGAGATTCGGTATATTTTAAACTTTTATTAAATATATATTTATATTTACATGTAATTAAAGTAGTATTTACATGTAAATGAACTTTGGGACTAAATGTCTTGACTTTTCATAAATAATTGCAAAGTAACTTTTTCTTTAACCTAAGGATTCTTATTTATTCATTCTCAATGTTAAAAAAAAGGTTGATTTATACAAAAAAAATTACTAACCTCATATCCATTCTCCTTACTTTCAGTTTTAACAATAATAGCCGATAAACCTATCACCGCCAATAACCTAAGTTCAAAATCGGTGAGAGTTTGTTTGGCACTTGAACCATCACCAACACCAGACGATTCATTATGTATTGCCAAGGCTTTTTTCTTCGTTTTTGTTTTCCAATCCGCCCATACCTATTTATTATATAACATATTACAACATAATAATTTATGTGTTAATATTTCTCTGGTATATGCTAATTTATAATTATGCTAGCTGCATCAGCAACTTAGCTTACATTAAACTATTTCTTTTTTGCTGAGTTTCGTGTATTGTTTTCAATACAGCTTATTCATTTTGTTTTTCGCTGAGTTTCATATATCGTTTTCAATACAGCTTTGTTTCTAATAGGTGGTAGAGTGGAGTTACATAGTTCAAAACCTTCCTCGATTAGTGATCTATCAAATACAAAAAAAAACATAATTGGGCTGGTAATTCCTATGACTGGCATATTCAAACAAACAAACTTTTCTGCTTTAGAATATTTTTATAATTACTAATATACCTAGAATCTTAAATCAAACATATAAATCATATCTTATTATTTATAATACCTTACTTTTCCTTACTTAAACTTTACATACATTGAACTATCATTTCAAATCTAGCTCTTTTGAAAAGTAATTGTAAAGAATTACTTTTTTCCATTTCTCTATTGACCGCTCCACTCCACCGTGAATGGAGTTTAGATGCTCTTCTAGCTCTATCCAAAGATGATCCAACCTTATCCGGGCTTGAGGGCCTGCTTGAGGTCTCCCTAGGTCACCATGTCTGAAACATAAGTTAAAACTACTTAAAAACTAAAGAGTGTGACAAATGCTTGTTAAAAACTCAGTTTCACATTATGAGTGGAAACATAATTTTTTACTTACCAGATTTAAATAATCTAATTAATATTCTACGTACCTTTCCATAAATTTCAATAAAGCTGCAAACTGTTCCGGGCTAGTTCGAGATCTATATTCCATCCTTTAACAAGGTTATCATTTTATGTTTTATTTATAGTTGTTGATTAATAGCACTGTGTATTGTTATTCTCTGACTGACTTACTTCTTGTTTTATAGTAAAAACGTTATATAATCAAACACAAATATAATATCATAACAATCTGAAATTCATTTCTTATACTAACACTTGATAAAAATTAGATATGGCTGTTACATGAAAAGGAACGTCGTAACAGAAATAAGAAGAAAAGAATGTGTTATAGATGTTCAAATGTTTTGGTATATTGACCAACTATTTGAGTGCTTAATTAAGTTTAAACTTCATATTTAGTTTCTATATCTTTTTATAGATACGGGGCAAAGTGACTGTCTTGACAGAGCGGCTACGTTTGTGATGGTAACCATATAGAAATCATATACAATTCAAAAGAACAAACAACACCTTACCTTAATGCTGAATTGCTTTTAAGACCGAAACTCACGTTACGCACTGTGTTGAAGTAACAAATTAATAACAAACTGGTTTATATGTACGCATATTTAGTTTTCAAAACTTTATAGAAGTTTCGAAACAATTTCAAATTTCTGTCGAACACACAACTATTACGAAAATATTATGCCTACTTTTGTTTACATACAGCTGTCTCGCTGACGTTTTACAATGCGCAACATAGATTATAATTACAATTTTTTTCGACAGGCTATGTATATAGATGAGCGATTTATTATACGGGAACCCTTAATTGGGATTTTATTACAGTAGAATATATTTAATTAAAGGAAATAGAGATACAAAAATTATTAACGAAGCCATGCCTCGCTATATGAAAAGAGCAATAGGACGGCTGACTGGGTGGTGGGTCGAAAGACGACAGTAAAGGAATAAGAATGGTGTGTCAGCAGCATAACCTGCTGACTAGGCTAAGAAGCGTACAATTGAAAGATTTAAAAGATTGGTATAATTTTGTCGAGACACTTATTACCTTTATATAAATTTTATATGTATAATAATATTCTTAATAATTTTCTATTTAAAGTCACAATAATGTGTTGTTATTATCAGTGGGGGTTACTTGTTGTCATATTATAAAAAAATCACATAATCTCATATACATTTATTTTATTATCTACCATTATTTTCTAAAATTAGTTTAAAGTAGAAACACTGAAAACTAGGTTAAAAGAATATCTACATTACATTGTTACACAGGAAGCAACTTTGTAACAGAAAAACCATAAGTTGGTGAACCATAAGATGATCCGCCTTTGTTTTTGTAACACTGATTTAAACGAGCATAAAATAATGTTGCAATTAGATCATAAAGAACTCACTTTTATTTTTGTAAATTTAATTTATATAGAGTTATTAATTTCACAATGAGTTATTTGTTACATTATAATAATAACGATATGTTTACTTTCCATTTTGTATAATTTTATTTATATATTTATAGGTCACGCACATAATGTAATATTTTACAAAATAATAAGTATCGATTTTGAAATTAAATAAAGATGCCGTTATATTTTAAGGTATTTATAAATAAAATTAACTAGATTATAGATTCAAATCCAACGAGAAACTGTATAATATGTTCCACTTTACTAATCAAGTAATTTTCCGTGTGCGATTAGGAGGTAATCAAGTTCAAGGTACTATTGATCAGAAACTGTAACACATAATAAATTATACTAATTAATATGTTATGCTATTTACAGTGATGTTAGTTACCTTAGTGAAGCGTTGCCCAAACTAGTCCCTAGGCTACCTGAAAGGATTTAAAACTGCAGCGACTGTTGAAATTTCTAAAGCATTCCGGAAGATCGCGTGAAGAAAAAAAGTACCTTCAGAGGATAAGAATACATTTACCGGCTGTTCTACGTTACGGTGCCGTATCATGGAGGTAATAAAGTGTACAGTAGGGGAACAAGGTAGCGAGGTGAGTTTGTAGGGCCGCGCTCGCACTGCATTACACATTCAGCTCAGTTTTCCTAAGTTACAGTTGCGTTACCGTGTCTGAATTCTGAAATTTCCTATGTTCACGTATTCAAAATGCATACGCTTTTGAAGTTTCTTGTATGAGGGCCTTTTAACAATCCTGCTACCTGTGTTCTAGTCATAAAAGACGAAGTACATTTCTGTGCTCTTGGAAATATATTTAAAAACCTAAGGTTTCTATGGAACTAAATATTACTTTTTATACTCCAGTTTTAAATTGTAAATGAGATATGTCTTGAGATGAAAAAAATGTGTTGTTAGACAGACATAAACAAACAATACGAAACATATACACTCTTTCTAGTTGGGGTCTATACAGCAGCGCTGGTTTTCGAAAATAAAGTCTCGACACACACAGACGTTTTATTTTTATGTTGCGTAGCAAAGTGAATTTTACCTCAAGGTAAATACGGTAGAATCCAAATCATCAGAGACTGACAATAAACCAAATTTATCTGTCACGCTGGCCTGCTTAAGTACACCCCTACACGCATATTTTCGGTTGTTATCGGTTTGTAAGGAATAAATTCCAATAAAAATAAGAAACAAAAAATAAACTTGTGTTCTTTTCTTTCTTTTGTAATGGGGTGGCAAACGACCTAATGGTAAGTGATCTCCGTGGCCCATGGACAACTACAACACTACGGGAATCGCAGGTGTGTTGCCGGCCTTTTACTGGAGGTACTCACTCTCAAGTGCATCTACCGGAACACATCTATTGGTATTTGACGGCACATTTTCAACTTAAAGGTGGCGGGCATTAAAATAAGCCCTACCATCATGCTATGGTTTCTTCACGATGGTTTCCTTCACCGAAGCTTATTGTAGATGGTTGGATTCGAACTCACGTGCATAAAGCGGTGTTCCATCACACTACCACTGAGCTGTTATCACTTCAAAACAACTGTGTTTTATGCTTGTATGTATAAGGTGTATGAAGTACTTTACGTTGAGTAAAGGATAAGTGATCAGAATTTGATACGTTAACTCTGTCCTCTCAATACATTTTAGATAATTTAATGTATGTGCGCAAAAAAACTTAAATTTCGTAAAATACCGTCATGATTTAAATACTAGAAATCGTAACAGACTTGTCAACCCTTATTTTAGACTCAGAAGGCTCGGAAACAGTTTCTTTAGTAATATTGTTGTGTTTTATAATAAAGTCCCAAAGCACATTACCGAATTCAAGAACCATGTCAAACGGGTTTTGATGTCCAACGGGTGGATCAATATGTGAGCGATCGTGATGTCTGGAATAGATACCGCCCTTTGTACATCCGCTAATAACTATTGTAAATGCGAACATGATACCATTATGTAAAAAATGTACATAAAAAATTATGCAGATCGAGTTTCTTGCCGGTTCTTCTCGATAACTGCGATACTTTCCGAACCGGAATTTTTAAATACCTATGTGAACTTTATTAGCACAGTTTCTGTTAACTATTTAAAACTTCACTGTTAATTTTTGTATACAATTTTATACTTAGAATTTTGCCCATGGGAATGGTATGAGTAACGCCTGGGACTAGATATGTGTGGGCACTGTTTCTGGTTTCCGGAAACAGGGCGGTTGAAGTGTTGCTATGGTCATTTTTAGTAGGTACTTTAGCAGCGTTTGGTCAGTAAACGAATTCTACATACAATGTCAAAGGAAAATGTGTTACCTTGTGTATTAACTCGAAATCCAATGGGATTTAATTATCTTATTTTACCGATCTACTAAAGAAAAGTGTGACTTTCAGAAGCTGATGTTGTCGCTGCGATGCTATGTTTATTTAAGGAAGCAAACTTAAAATATTTTACCCTTTGTCGGTCGGTTCCTAAATCAACTGCAGATAGAGTCTTGTTCCTGAAATTCTTAGATAAAACCGCCGGAAACGTTGCAAGTTATTGCATAGATTACGGAAGTAAGTGGGAGTTTTCAAAGCGTTTCTTGCATTATGAATTTCGAACAGAATCTATTATAAAATGATCAAAAAAGTGTTGTTTAGGATTTCGTATCTTGAAATTCCTTTTATCTTACTTTATGCTGAAGGAAAGTAGCTTTTCCATCCGCGTGCAATCTTACTTATGAAAATGAAAAGTTAATAAACAAAACAGACGCTGTTTGTTACAAATGCTCGAAGCCGGTGGCTGGGTGGAGCCTATGTTTCGCTTCGCTTCATTGCTGCATATATTTCGCGACACTTCCTTGGGTGTATACGGGCGCGTATCCGTCTTATTTGTTCACATCTATATTAGTATTATAAAGCAGAAAAGTTTGTTTGTATATTTGTTTGGACGCGCTAATCTTAATCATTACTAGTCGGATTTTTTTAATTTTTGTTGGAATCATTAGAGCAACTTCGATCGCGTGAACATAAATTAAGTTTTGTAATCTCAATACTAATTTGTCATGGTATTGTTTATATTTTATGGGTTGTAGGTTAATTGATGTGCTGAGTTGTAACTTTATATAGTTTATAGGTTAAGTGTTCTGAACACAATTTTTTCTAATGTTAAATGACGATGCGGAGATTCTGAATCCAATGGAGCTCTGGCTCTTAAGTGCAACAATAATTATAAATGTAAGTAGTGAGTATTTAAACATACAGTTTTGTTGTAACATATATCAAATACAAATTTAATATAAAGAAAATCTCAAGACACAGGTAAATAAATAAATATATGTAATGATGGAACATAACACATAACATATGACACAAAAGCACGATACTGGCTACAATAGTATCACTGTGTCGCAGATTTTTTTTCATTTAATGTTATTGTCGGCAAACGAGCAAGCATGTCACCTGATGATAAGTGATCACCGCCGCACATGGGCACCTACAACACCAGAGGAATCTCGGTTCCGTTGCAAACCTTTATTGGAGGGTCTGGTTCTCAAGTGCAACTGCCGAGACACACCTATTGGTATTCGGCGGTAGATTTTCAACTTGAGGATGCTTGATGGCAGGCGGGCATTAGAAAAGCCCTAGTTCCTATTCTGTCATCCTGATATTTTCTTTCACCGAAAGCTCAAGTTCATTGTAGGTGGTTGGATTCGAACTCATGTCCCAAGATGCGGCGTTCCTACGTACCACCACTACCCACCAGACTATTTAACGAATGGATCTGCATCCAATAGAATTAAAAATAATATATAGACATATTAAACAATTTATAAATAATACATATTGTACAAATGTATAACCAAATGGAGGAAACAGTGCTAATGTACTTCAGCTATCAAAACTAAACTATCTCTCGGTTAAATTCCTTAGTTATTTTGGACCGCGAAATAATATGATATATAGTGGTATTGTTGACAAAACGCACCGTGCGGGATCGAAATATGATTCCGTATGTTTTCACGGTGTCGTCTAAATTATTACATTAGTCATTGCCACAGTGAGCGAGTACGCGTCCTCAACTCCAACGTATTATTTACGCTACGAAGAACAAGCAGCATTTATTAAGATGCTCTTTGGTATTTTGGGGAAAATTACAAAATCAATTCCGTTTTATTTTAATTTAACCTTTTTCCTTTACCTCATATTGTTTGCCTCTCCCTTCCACAACAGATCCACCCGTGCTGGACTACGGAGCCACAGCTTTACCATAACCCCCATCCCCACGCGAACCAGAAAGTTCGAAAATAATTTTTTTTTTGTCGCACAGTGGAGCTGTAGAACCCTCTTCCAATCTGGGTGTTCCTTCCTTCTTGGGGGTCTTTTAAACGAGGCGTGAAGAAACATTTAGGGGGCCGGCAAGACAGTTGCGACTGACGAAGGACATTTGCCCCTACGGCAGTCACTACTGTTACTGGACTGTACTAAAACTTGCCATCAGGTGAATTACAGTCACTTTGCCGAGCTAGGATAAAAAAAAAGAAAATTATATTCTCACTAATTCTTGCAAGTGCTCTGTAGTATTTGTGTGTTTTGATCTGTCTATTGATGTAAATATTGCTCTTCACTTGACTGTGATGGATATATATACTATATATATAATGTTTATATTTATATATTTTACTAACCATAAAACATTAGTAACTGTTATAGTCTGTGAGACTGTGAGATGAAATTATTGATAGAACAATTTAAGTTCCAAATGATTCAATGATTTAAATAAATATTGTTGCGTCTATTATCTGAATGGTTGTATATATTATGCATTCCGTAGGTACTCCAATACGCAAATTGAAATTACCTCCGGTTCCGACGGAATCAGGAACGAAGCTCTCAAACTTCTTCCTAAAAAACTCATAGATCTTCTGGTCTGAATCTTCAATACGGCTATAACTTACTAAAATTTTCCAGCCCTTGGAAAATGCCAACGGTAATAGATATCCGTAAACCTAGGAAAAAGGTATCCCTCCCCGAAAACTACCGCCCGATAAACCTCCTCAATACGATATACAAAATATACGAACGGCTCCTTCTGAACTGACTCCAAGATTTTGTCTCAAACAAATATCTTTTACCATACGAGCAGTTCGGCTTTCGACTGAAGCTCTAGTGCACCCACCGACATAGCCAAAGCCTTCAATAAGTTCTGGGACGAAGGTCTCATATTGAAACACAATCGCTTTCAAGTTCCTTCCTTTCTTACCTATTGGACCGCTTCTTTTGCCATAGATCGGATGGAGCCCTATTCTCGTCTCACCCAATACACTCAGGAGTCTCGCGAAGCTCCAACTTAGCGTCTTGCTTATTCAACTTATTTGTTAGCGACATCGCCGAACTCCCCAGCGTCTCAGTAAGATCTTACGTCGCCTAAGTTGGTAGACTGTGGAGGAACTAGCTCTCAAGTGCAGCTGCAGGAACACACCTACTGGTATTTGGCGGCAGGTTTACAACTTGAGGGTGGTCGCTACCCAGGCGAGCGTTAGATAAACCCCTACCAGCATGTTATGGTTTCCTCACGATGTTTTCCTTCACCGAAAGCTCAAACTTATTGTAAGTGTTTTGAAGCGATGATAGCTCAGTGGTAGTGTGTACGACTTCGCGTCAAGGGACGTGAGTTCCAATCCAAGCACCCTACAATATAATACTAATAAAGCTTGAGCTTTCGATGAAGGAAAACATCGTGAGGCAACCATAGCATGGTGGTAGGGCTTTTTCAAATTCCCACCTGGCTAGCTACCACCCTCAAGTTGTAAACCTGCCGCCAAATACCAATAGGTGTGTTCCGGCAGCTGCACTTGAGAGCCAGTTCCTCCACAGGTTTAGCGTGTCTACCAACTTGGGCCGTATCGTCACTTAAGATCAGGTGAGATTATTGCCATAACACTAAACCTTAAGTATAAAAAAATAAAGTTGGATCGAACTCACGTCCCTTGACGCAAAGTCGTACTCACTACTACTGAGCTATCATCGCTGCAAAAATTGCTTCATCTTCAAATCGGCTCTTTGTAACTTTTTTCAATACAGCGTTACTCCTATTGGTGGAAACGTGACGTTTAATAGCATAAGTCTTTCTTAATTATTGCTTTATAAAAAACAGGGTCTTTTTGAAATCTGATAAGAAGTATTTAAGATTATCACGTTCAAACAAACATACTTTTCCTCTGTATAATATTAACATAGATATAAAATGGTTTATGAAGTTAAGTATATAATATGATATGGAGCGATGATAGCTCAGTTGGTAGTGTGTACGGACGCCGCGTAAAGGGACGTGACTTCGAATGCATTCCACCTACAATGAGCTTGAGCTTTCGGTGAAGGAAAACATCGTGATGAAACCATAGCATGGTGGTAGGGCTTTTTCCAATGCCCATCTGGTTAGCTATCACCCTCAAGTGGAAAATCTGTCGCCAAATACCTATAGGTGTGCTTGTTGTTCCGGCAATTGCACTTGAGAGCCAGTCCTTCCACAGATTTAGCGTGTACGCCAGCTCGGGCCACATCGTCACTTAATATCAGGCGAGATTGCGGCCATAACGCTAAACCTTAACTATATAAAATATATATGCAGCATTCGGCATATGGGAATAGTAACATCTTTATTATTAATATGTGTGTTCAAATATGACGTAAAATTATTACCCGAAATAAAATGTGCAATTACACTTGATTCGTACCGCGTAATGATTAATGAGGGAATCAGCACCTCCATTCGGTAGACTTCACTTCTGCACTATACGCGATGATAGGAGATACAGTAAGGTGACTGGTGAGCAATAATTTTGAAAATACAACTTAGAAGTACACCGAAGTTCGTGTATATCTTATTATTTAGTATTTTTATAGATCACACGTTGTGGTGTTTATTAATTTCCTTTTGTATATGATGTTTATGTTATTTTATAATTTAGATTAATGATATTAAGGTTCTTTTAAAAAAACGGCATTAAAATGTAAGCATATTCTTGAATGTTTTTTATAGGTTTTACATTTGGACACAATGTTTCTTGGTGTTAAGCGATGGATTTTCAGTGAAGCTGATGACACGCGTAATCTAGCTTAACTTACTTACTTACATACATATATGTGCTTGCCGACAGATTTTCAACTTATAGCTATGGTTTCATCTCAATATTTTCTTCAAAAAAGCTCAGACTCATCGCAGAGTTTCAAACTTACGTTAGTCTTGTGTTCTTATACTCTGCTACCGATCCATCGTTACATAAACATTTCAAAACAATATCGGCCTATCAGACTGACCTACTGTACATTTAGTATAGGATGCGCGGGATCACCACTGCGGGCATGCAGTCGCAAATTTATCTCGCAAATGCCCCATTTAATTCACCACCGGTCTGTTCTGCTCTGTTACCAGTGCTTACACACTATATTACACTCCTCTCACTCTAACATCGCACGTTAGAGAGGGACGGAGCGAGGGAGTTGAACGTCATTATGGACTGCAGGTTACAGCGGAGCCTCGATTAATGATTGATTACGGGCCATTAGGGGTGAACTGGGGTAAATAATAGATTCGATTTGCATTTGTTATAGAGTACATAATTACCTTACTAAGTTCTTATATAACGTTATACATAGAAGGCCTAGAAAAATGTATTTATGTCGAACTAATTGTGTTAAATTATTTAATCTCGCGCCCTCGTTTATGTTACAATAACTTTCGGCAGAGTTAATCTATTTTAATGAAACAAAGATTAAATGTTATTTGAGGATACGCTTTATGATTTCTTCGGTGACGTTTTATCATACACGTTGTAGTTTAATAGTGATGCATGCACAAACATATCACAGATAGAGATCTGTAATCATGATGTAAATCTATTTTATTACTTATTCTTTACTTGCAATAATTTCACTCACATAAATTTAATAAGGTCAGACACGTTAAATTTAAATTCTTATATGTATAAATTGAATTGATAAAGTAAATATAACTTAACTGCGTAAGTAATCATTTTCATACTATGTAATTACTGAAAAGTTTTAAGGTAGCAACGCAATATCTGCCTTAATTGTTTGTCATTTTAAAGAATTTATGATTGTGAAGCAAAATTAGCAAATATATCAAAATTAATATTTTAACTTTATATAGATTTTGTTATATAGTCTTCATTGAGTCATAATTTGTGCGGATATTAACAACAACTTTAATACCTTTGTTTTTAATAGCAGAAGTTACATACCAAAGGTAAACAAACGTACAGATATTACATATACAAGCTATGCCTATGCTATGCCTAAGCTATGCCTACACACTAAGCCTAGTGGAGGGACTGGCTCCCAAGTGCAACTACCGGAACACACCAATGGGTATTTAGGGGCTGATTTTTACTTGAGGGTGGTAGATAGCCAGATGGACATTTAGAAAAAGCCCTACCATCGTACTACGGTTTCCTCACGACGCCTTCCTTAACCGAAAGCGTATGATAATTGCAGGTGGATTTGAACTCATGCCCGTTGACGCGGCGTCTGTACCGACTACCAACTGAGCCATCATCAGAGAGTTGGAGAATTATTGGAAAAAATAATGCCATCGGAGTTAGAATGCATAGATCGTATCAAGTGAAGCGATGATAGCTCAGTGGTAGTGTGTACGACTTCACGTCAAGGGACGTGAGTTCGAATCCAAGCATCTCCAATGAGTTTGAGCTTTCGGTGAAGGAAAACATCGTGAGGAAACTATAGCACGGTATAGTATATCTAATGCCCGCCTGGTTAGCAACCACCCTCAAGTTAAAACCTGCCGCCAAATACCAATAGGTGTGTTCCGGCAGCTGCACTTGAGAGCCAGTTCCTCTACAAGTTTAGCGTGTCTACCAACTTGGGCCGTATCGTCACTTAAGATCAGGTGAGATTATGGCCATAACGATAAACCTTAACTATATAAAAAAATGTGTATATTAGATTGCGTTGTTTGGATAATATTGTTAGCTATAGTTAGCCAACCATCCGACTGACGTGTGACTCGCCGCCATTGCCACCGCTTAACAAACTGTAGGTAAACAAACTGTTGCAAATCCAGGGCTTGGATATAAGTAGATGCAGATTCCACACCGGCTGCTGGCGGCGGGTCATCTATCACTAGTAAAACAAGCGCTTATATTCAGTCCATGAAACTGACGGAAAAATAAATTCACATATACATATATACATATAACAAAACGTAACTGTACTGAAACTGTACAAAATACTTTTTAATATCAGCACTCGTGACTCGTGAGGATATTTTGTTATGTAATTAGCATGGTGGTAGGGCTTTTTCTGATGCCCGCCTGGCTAGCTACCATCCGAAAGTTGATAATCTGACGCCAAATATCTATACATGTGTTCCGGCAGTACCACTTTAGAGCCAGTCCCGTCACTAGGCTTAGCGTGTCTATCGTCGCTTAACATTAGGTAAGATTGTGCCCATACGGCTCATCCTATAAGTTATTAACAACAAGTTAAATAGACTCCTAATAGATACCAACTCTTATTAACTTACTAACATAAATACCTAAGTGTTATGTTAATAAAAGAAGAAAATGACATACGTCACAACTAAAACACAGACTTATAATAAAAAGAGACGGCGTCTGCACAGGACACGAAAGACGTGAAACGTTACTATATCCCTCTCGCTCTTTTAGCCGCGTCGTGCCGTCTTTATCCGAACGAGCGTCTCACAAAAAGGTTGCCGATCAGAATTTCAAACCCTCCCACAGTAAATTTCAGACTGAAGATCACGAGGGGTAAGCGCAAATTATATAACAAAGTCATAATTATAAAACAATACATTATTTACCATTGTAGGTATTCAAATTTCACCTGACCCCTGTTGAGTGTAATTTAAACAATATAATAGAGCGTAGAAAATCAGTACGCTTATTTCGTGGCCTCACTGTTACAGAACAGCTTAGCGGGCTTTTAATAAATGCCCTGTCTTTGCCCCGCTTTGTAATTTCTCGATCAGCATAAACACTCTAAATTATTAAAGGTAAATTCTATATAAACGTAATTCTAAACCTTCTTCCAGTGACTTTTGATTAAGTATATTTCTTAATATGTTCATCGGTACATTCAAAGCCTTCATTGTCATATTTCTTCGTTGGTTATGTGCAATAAGTATATAGGAATCGAATCTATACTAATATATAGAGTTCCAGCTCTAAAGCATAGCGCTATATATTCTGTTTTGTTTACATATTCTATTGCACTAACCACAGCAATATTTTATCTAATACTAATTGCGCCATCGACTTAGTTTGTGTAGAGCTAAAAATTATGTAATCATATTGGCCTGTTTTTCGTATGTTACTCAACACACATTTGTTTCTATTTCGATAGCGTGATGTTAAAGGCTATAGGCTATAGGCCTATAGGCCTCCTCAATGGTTTTTGTTTTATGGTATAGGCGGTAATCGAGCAAGCTTGTAACCTGATGGTAAGCAATGCATTGCCAGCCTGTATTGGAGGGAGTATCTCTCAAGTGCAACTACCGGAACACACCTATTGGTATTTGGCGGGAGATTTCCAACTTGAGGGTGGTAGCTAACCAGTCGGGCATCAGAAGCAGCCCTACCGCCATGCTATGGCTTCCTCACGATGTATTCTTTCACCGAAAGCTCAAGATCATTGTAGTTGGATTCGAACTCACGTCCCACGACGCGGCGGTCCTACACACTACCACTGAGCTATCATCGCCTCGCTCTATCAAGTAAAAAAACAAAAATATTTGAACACTCTAATCTTAGAAGCTATTGGTCGGATTTCAAATATTATTTTACAACTTGATAGGGAAATCCTTCAGAAAAGTAAAGAATGGCTCAGTGGTAGTGTGTACGACTTTGCGTCAAGGGACGTGAGTTCGAATCCAAGCACCTACAATGAACTTGAGCTTTCGGTGAAGGAAAACATCGTGAGGAAACCATAGCATGTTGGTAGAGCTTTGTCAAATGCCTGCCTGGCTAGCTACCACCCTCAAGTTGTAAACCTGCCGCCAAATACTAATAAGTATGTTCCCGCAGCTGCACTTGAGAGCCAGTTCCTATACAGGCTTAGCGTCTCTACCTACTTGGGCCGTATCGTCACTTAAGATTAGGTGAGATTATGGTCATAACGCTAAACCTTAAGTATTAAAAAAAAATAGGTTACTTGAGCAAAGCCATTTTGAAATAAGTTACAAAATAAGTGCCAGGAAATAAATCGTTTTTATTTCTCCATTTCCCGCTGTCGTTATTGATGAAAATTGAGAAAATTCGACACAATGAAAAATCACGGCGCGATCTTAAATGTGATTTGTGACTTGTCACCGTTGGAAATGAATCTACTCTGGGAGGTCTAATTAGATGTACCTCTCGAAATAGAAAACTGTCAATACGAAAAACAGTGGCAAAGTCGCGACCCCTTATTTTAGACTTAAGTATTCTTACTTACAGTAAAAGTTTTTAAATTACTATAATTAGGTTTCGAGGTCGAGTTTCATGCCGGTTCTTCTCGATGACTGCGTTACTTTCCGAACCGGTGGTAGTTTTGACATTCACAAGTGCCTTCTCAGGGCCTAAGTACGTGGCTTTTATATGAAGTAGGAAATTCGATTAAAAAGTAAAAAAAAGAGTTTAATGTATTTTTCTCGTCTATTTGTAAACCGATTGTCAAAGAACTTTTTTTTACAGTCACGGTATAGCGTTATGGCCATAATCTCACCTTATCTTAAGTGACGATACGGCCCAAGTTGGTAAATACGCTAAACCTGTGGAGGAACTGGCTCCCAAGTGCAGCTGCCGGAACACACCTATTAATATTTGGCGGCAGATTTTCAACTTGAGGGTAGTTGCCAGCCATACGGGCATTAGAAAAAGCCCTACCACCATACTAGGGTTTTCTCACGATGTTTTCCTTCACCGAAATCTCAAGCTCATTATAGGTGGTTGGATTCGAACTCAAGTCCTTTGACGCGAAGTCGTACACACTACCACTGAGCTATCATCGGTTCTATGTTCAGTACTTCAGTGTTATCGATCAAAAACAACAAAAAAAAAAGAACAACCGGTTCCGGATGTTGTAAGTAGTCTTTCCCTCGGCCAAGTGAGAGGAAAAGTTAATTTCCCTCGCCATTATAAATTCATGACTTCTTTTTGTAGCTAAAAAATAAGTTGTTTGTTTCGACACCCGGCGCCGTTACCCTCTGGCCCTCGGAGGGATCCGCGTAATTGCTACCTGTTGTGATCCCTTCACATTCACGGGGCGTTTAAGGGCTGCGGGAGGAGGGAGGGGGGGAGGTCGTAGAGCGGAGAGAGATTCGATGCATTAATTTTTATGCAATCCGGTTTCATTTACATAAATAAGGGACGCTATCAGATTATATTTCAAGCGTTATCGTTATCAAACACGAAATGATATCTATCTGATGACAATTGAATGGACTACATTTCAAATAGAATGCATTAGCAGTCATAAAAGTCAATAAATTCTTTGAAGGCGCTTGCTATAAATTGCTGGAACACCTTTCGTATGGTGGTAGGGCTTTTTCAAATGCCCGCCTGTCTAGCTACCACTCTCCAGTTGTAAAACTTGCTGCCAAATACCAATAGGTGTGTTACGGCAGCTGCACTTGAGAGCCAGTTTTTCCACAGGTTTAGCGTGTCTACCAACTTGGGCCGTATCGTCACTTAAGATCAGGTGAGATTATGGGCATAACGCTAAACCTTAAGTATAAAAAATAAAATAAATAAAAGACAATATAAATGAAAAAAATAAATCTAATATTTGCCTATTTATCGGCAACAGCAAAATACGCAAGCTACAAAATTATGTATAAAAAACTAATTTTGAGAAATAATTTACGGACATAACTTTTTTTTTTTTTGCTTATCCTGTTGTGTATCTTACAATTATTTGTCGTACTGTAGACTTTCCAAATATCCGAAGTAGTATTATAAATCTGGGAATAATTCTATCTCTCAATTTGTCAATTACATAGTCGGGCCTAAAACGCTGAAACATTTCGATTCCATTTCGATTATGGCATAGCGGTAGTTTCGGTCTTTGTGACTGACGCAGGCATTGAGATAAAATTGGCATTGTTAATATTTTCACGAAAATAAACAAAACTTGAAAATGCGGGTCGAAAGTATGAATTTTTAATTTAATAATTCAAATTAGAGATATGAAAATCCACAATTGTGATATTCGTAAGAATGTTCGAAGTTAAAAAAAACAAAAACATTTCTGAAGGTGATGCAACAGGGTATTGTTTCAATTACAATAATGAGTATTGTGATTTACATTTTATCATGACATTTTAGAAAAGGAATAGAGTCGTCCAGGTATCACCCAGAAAACTCACTTTTCCGGAAGAATGAGAAAGTAATCTTTTACATCGACATTACAATCTTGACCTACATTAACATAAGCGAAGTCACGGACAAAAGCTATTAAAGTAGGTAAATTATTTTTTTAGTTTCGTGAGAATTATCAGCGTTTTGCGGTTTACAAACAAACATGTACTGATGTTTTATATAGTTCAGTAGTAAGTGATACAGAACCGCATGAGATGCGCTGAAGCGGCTACAAGACAATGCTTTTAGCGGACCAACGTCGCTAAGGAGGCCTTGAGGTCACTGTGACTACCACAGATATGCATTCAGTGATGCCAGCAAAACATACTTGACTTGAAAGTTCTAGATTCCATATCGCAACCCCACTCTATAAATAAAAACGAGTGGTGTCGCGGTACACCAGATAGGACCTAAGTTCCTTATTATAAATATATTAATTTCAAGTTCCATTTGGGGAGTAAAAAAAATAATTATTCTGGCTATGTTTTTTTTATCGATATAAATAATAAAAAAACTACTTTACAAAATTATTTTAACACCTTTATTTTGTTTAAGATGATTTATCAAAATATACATTAATAGAATATACAAACAACGATCACGTATACTATACATTAGACACTGTATTGCCATCATACATAGACTATGCATAAAAATTTTACGCTAACCTTACGGACGTTTTTTGCCGGCTACGGTACCCCCCCACGACACCCCATAAGGAACTTCCTTCCAAAAATATTGTTTTCTATATTAATATTGTAAAGAGGAAAAGTTTGTTTGTTCGAAAGCGCTAAATTAGGGAGTACCGATCGGATAACAAAAAATATTTTTACATCAAATACTTGAGACCCAATGTATAATAATATTCAATCAATCAAGTAAAGTTGAACCAAGTAAGTTTAATAATAATTGAGAAAGTCTATAAGCTGTTTAACAACATGCTGCATCTAATAGAAGTTACGATTTATTGAAAACAAAAATGAAAAACCTGAAAAAACAGAATAAATAAGTTTTAGTTTCACGTGAACGAAGTTACCGACGCAGGTAATAATATTACATAGCGGAAAGGTTTAACGGGCAAAGTAATAATAAAATTATCAAGGTAATATAAGCTGAAATTTATATAAAGTTATTACAATTCCCGGGGGGGTCGTACCTACGTCCCTTGTCACGTGTCGGGTGAACTGTCCTCATTGTGACAACTTTAGAAACCACTACATATATCTTACAACAGTGTAAGGTGGACGAGATAATTATGAAATAAATGTACACTGAATTATAATTATATAATTAGCAGAAAACAATACTTTGAGTTACATTCAAATAAGAAAAGTACTTGATACATTTTTTTGTACCACTGACAAAGTCTATGGAAAATTTCGCGATGATCAGTTCAACGGATCAGGTGTGAGAGAAAAACAAACAAACAAACAAAATCATTTACATTTATATTTTTAGTTATAGTAGTAGGTGTACTTACGATTCCTTCGGATGTTACATGTTTATTTTTTACAAAAAATCAAACAACAAATTAAAGCAACGATTTCTTATGTTTACGTGAATATTATTCATAGAAATAAAACTAATTTAAAAGGATTTTATCGCGGTTATTTATCAATTTTGGTCCCGACGTTTCGAAAGCTTATCAACCTTTGTGGTCACGGGGCGGACTGAGGTGTAGGTTGTCCAGAAAAGTTCATGTTACTGTGTCTAATTTCAATTTAATTTTTGTTATTGATAGTTTTCCGATCTGGCGAAAGGCTGAAAAGCTTTGGAAACGTCGGGATCAAAATTAATAAATAACCGCGATAAAATCGGTTTAAATTAGTTTTATTTCGATGAACAAGTTAAAGGTAATAAACATGACCATTGGGAGGTAATTAGAACCATCCTTGTCATATGCCGGTACAGAGACCCCGACGATAGCCAAAAGCATCTATTTTCAGTAGTGTGATGCTAAAAGAAGATATTTCATTGTTATTACAGTCATCAGCTATGGAACATAGTAAATTGCATCAAAATTTATTTACAAGTTTATTTATACTATAGTTTTAACTACTATCCTCATCCCGGCAAAACCATTTTATTTTATGGAATCAAAAGTATTCTATATCTTAATCCATAATATTATCTATTACCACGTTAAATTTCATTGAAACCTAACCAGTAGATATAGAAAAATTTAAAAATTATATAATGAAATGTCAGTGAGTAAAAGTATATGTATTTGGGTGTACCAAGAGCATAGCGGTCGTCTCATTATTACCGCCGCGCTGAACATCGTTGGTTCGAGTTTAAAACAATCGATAATGCCATGTAATAAGAAATAAAGTATTTTCTATTACTACAAAACAATAAATGAATTTATAAACAATTCAATATTAATAATGTCTTAACAAAACACATAAATGCCGGTAGTGAGGATTTGGTGCTGCAACAAAGTTATCACATGCACCGTTCGCGAATCCAGTTAATCGCACAAACGACTCATTAAAAAAGCTCGTTAGAGTGCCCGGCGAGAGCTTTCAGGCTGCCCCGCTGCCGGAGGGATGTCGCCGCCGGGAGGAGGTCACGGGACGTGCGACAAATTAGCATTTATATTGTCTGCTTGTACTGGGAAGCGAACGACGCGCGCGCAACACCCACGTTCTCTCTTCGTTTGTTACATGGGTCCGTGTTCACACCGTAGCGTGTCATCAAACATAAAATAACGAAGCGAAACTTATTAAGGCGAGCAATCAGAGTGAAATATCAAGCACGCGTGAATTTTTTTATTATAACAATGAACTCTCCGTAAATATGACTACGCATATAAAATATGTGACGATACGTAATAATTGTACTTAGTATAGTGTACACGATATAAACGAATACATTCTAGAATTATATGAAACATAAGTAAAAAATAAATATGTCAAAATAAACAATTAATTACAGTTTGGTGTGAGTTACGGAGCAGCGAGTGCATTTTCCCGCCGCGTTTCCTGTTCACGTAGTCAGAGAGCAAACACTTGTCCACGGGCTGTTTATTGCCATTTCCCTTAATATTGTCACAGTCAACAACGGGGACTTTGTCTCACTTTTTCTCAGAGCAAGATGTCTGTTGTAAGTGTTAAACATACTCCATGCGATAAAAATAAATTTCTGTCAGTAGTGTTGTGGGATATTTAACATTTGACAGCATCATACTAAAGTTAAATTGAAGATTCAGCATAAATGACACTTTTGAAATCACACATAACAAGCCAGAGCTATAAATCAATCCATAGAAGACATACATACAAGAAGTAAACACTTCAACTAGTCGAAACAATTCGTAATAGATCTGGATTATGTAATTTTAATTTACATCATTCTTTTGCTTATATCTATTTATTTATTAATAATGGCTCATCCACAGTAACCTATACTAATACATTTACACAAATAACATACATTTCACGGTAAGTGCAGGAACTTTTTAGGACAAACACAACATGATCTTGCACTACCTACATTTTTAATACATTTATAGGTCTTTGTTATACACCCAACAAACCACATATTAAGAGAATACGTATTAGAAATGGATATGCAATGTATCAATCTCAATCATTCACAGTTTTATTGTATGTATACATTAGGTTTATTTTCATATATTGAAGTATTAGACTTCGTGAGATGACCTACGAATGGATACCGACAAACAAGTTAATCCGCCCGATAAACCTTCTTAATACGGTCAATAAAATAAACGAGCGGCCCCTTCTGAACCGACTCCAAGTCATTGCTTTAGACAAATTGTCTTTTACCACACGAGCAATTCGAGTTTCAATCGAAGACTCGTACACCCACCAAGTGTTTCGCCACACGCAGCATATTCTCTCCAATTTCACGGAGCTACGTCACCCTAGGCACACACTTTTCATATTTTTCCACATAGCTAAAGCCTTCGATAGGGTATGGTACGAAGGTTTTATATTTAAACTTAATCTCTTTCAAGTTCCGGATACACTAATCTGTATAATCCTTGCTTTCCTATCGGATCGCTCCTTCTGCTACAAAGCGGATGGCGCCCTATCTTCGTCTCACCCAATACTCTGAGGAGTCCCGCAAGGCTCAATCCTAGCACCTTGCCTGTTCAACTTGTTCGTTAGCAGCATCCCTGGACTCCCCAACATCGCAGCAGGTTCCTACGTAGACTACACAGTCATCTTCAGCTCGGGTAGGAATAGGATTCATGTATTCTACTGCGTCCAAAGAGCCGCCTCTACGTTCGGGTCTTGGTGCCTCAAATGGTGCATAGGCATAAACCCAGACAAAAAGCGGCTATCATGTTCCATCCTCATGCTAGGAGGAATATTAAAACTACATTACACCTTATCTTACTTACTTGTTAATATCGGTTACAGATAGACACAAACATATAGATTACGTACAGAAAAAGCCTCCACGGCTATAGGCCTGCTACGCAATCTAACCTTCTCAAAGAGCAAAATGTCATTCAGACATAAGCTCACAATATACAAAGTATGCATCCGTCCTATACTTAATTACAGTAGCCCTGTATTCCCTCACGCTTCACGCAGTACCCTTTGCAAGCTACAAGTGCTGCAAAACAGATTCATGCGGATAGACGTCCAATCTTCGCCCTATGTCCGTAATGTAGATCTCCATAAAGATATGGACTTTCCATCCATATCTGCATATATCAAAGACCTTACAAAAAAATTCTTTGAAAAAGGCGAAGTTCATCCCAACTACGGGCAGTTGCTACACAGTTAGCTACACTGGCAATCCGTATGTCGAAGCCTTCGCGTACTGGCCACGTAATTGTATCACCGACCCCCGTCGATAAAATAGCGAGACTGAACACAATCCTCTCTGGTATCTTCACCAATCACATGAACTAACTTCGTTCCCGCATATTTGCCGTGGCCTACCCTCGGGATAGGTGCCATCGAGTGACTCTACTCGCGCGATATAATGATATTAACATCACTGAGAGTACATCATCACACCGGATACCATGTATGCACATCCACACGATAAGTAGACGGTTCTGTAAGTGACTATCCCCGCGGCCTATGCACAGCTTGCCCAATAAGATCATTGTTAGAATTACTCAATTAGTAAGCCCTCGCTCCAAAGAGTTCGGTAAAGCCGTCAAAGCCTTTAAGGCTAACAGAGTATATCAGATCGAAAACAAAAACCAGTTAATAAAATAGTCCTCCGCGGAATATATAAAACAAACAGAAGGGTCTCGAATTAAAATCAAATTACTGGATCGTGTTTTAGTTTCGAGTGGGTACGTGCCCGAAAACAGAGTTTCAGTCCCTTAATTACTTCAAATTTAACATGCGAGAAAATCTTGTAACACTGAATTATGAATAATTTGTGCCGAATACGAATTTTAGGAACGCGCCGACTTGAAAGATACGTTTCGCCCCTAATCAGCTCCTAATGGAACAACATTCAGTGTATTATTAACGGCAGAGGTAACGGGCAAGTCAACTTATATCTATAATAAAGTTGAACAGTTTAACACAATTGAAAGTTTAAAATCTTCCGTTACATTTCCAGTTCTGATATTCTAATCAGGATTTCCTAATTAGGATAAGAATAAGGATCCTTCAAATAATTTTCTCCTACTCTGTCTAGTTCATACTTCTAATCTTCTACACTCTCCTTTCTATGGCCATTCTATTCTATGGATTTCGATCCCACATTTTTTCAGAATAACGACTAATCGCTTCGGCTTCAAAACTAAGTTCCTACATATAGTTTTTTTACAGAACTAGTTCAATAAACACTTTAATTACGTTTTATGAGTACTGATATAATAACTATTTTCGTTTTATTGAAAAATATTTATTTTTGTATTTCCTTATATACGTACCGGATGCAGGAGATTTTTATCCGATATATCATCTGCGTTTGCTATGTTCCACGTCGTTTATGCAGAATCAGTGCGCACAACCGCCGCGGTCGAGGTCTGGGAGTCAACTGTGTCGTATCGCTTACTCACTGCCCCCACCTTTGCGATATGCGAATGCTTATAGACAATTTCAACTCGAACTCAACACGACATCTGTCGTGGATCTGATTAATCGACTAAGGTATTTTTAACGCTAACAGATTGTATTTTTAGTACGTAAACAAAGTGTTATCTGATGGTAAGTGATCACCGCCACCCATGGACACCTGCAGCACAGAGGGAATTGTAAGTGCAATGCCCGCCTTTATTGGAGGAACTGGGCCTCAAGTGCAACTGCCGGAACACACCAATTGGTATTTGGCGGAAGATTTAAACTTGAGGGCGGTAGCTAGCCAGGCGGGCATCAGAAGAAGCTTTCAATTAAAAAAATAATAATTTTTAGTACCAAACGAGTGAAGTTACCGGGTAAAGCTAAGATCTATAGTTGTATAATGTGGACAGTTTTTTTGTTTGAATGTGTTAATATTAGGAACTACCAATGTAATTTCAAAAATATTTTTTTTATTTCATATAGCAATAATTAAGAATGGATTGAGTCTATTTAACATTACGCTACCAGCGAATGGAGCATAGCTGTATTGAAAAAAGTTACAAAAACGCGTATATACGGTCAACCCATTCCTCTCCGCTGTCATATTTTTAGGACACTATTTTCAAAATTTCTTTTTACCTATTAGGACTTTTATTGTTATTATTTCTGATGAAATTCATATTTTTACACTATTTATCTAATAAAATATTTTTTTTTTCGCTGTAAAAATGTTTAAATGATAAAAATAAAAGTCATACTACGTAAAAAGACATTTTGAAAATAGTGTCCTAGAAATATGACAGTGGGAGGAATGGGTTAAATAGTTTTAGTAGGTTCCCAGCGAGCAAAGTTGCTGAGTATAGTTTATATTTAGTTAGTGTATTTTTTATAAAGACAATGGTCATGCGAATAGAAGACTTAAATTATTTGATTCTGGATCGATATTACAGAGAATAAGGAGTCGAGTCGCGAGGGAAAATCCCTTTCAATAATTCTCAGTTATTACCCTAAGTAACTTAGTTAAAGACTCTTGTCTAATACTTTTCTCTAACAAAAGTCGGTGTAATTCGAAAGTTTTACTAAATTATTAGCTGTTAGTTGCTTGCTTCGTTTCGTGTGAATTGTGTTTTAGATAGCTTTTATAATATAGCTTATTCAAGAAATTTTAATCGCGGTTAGTTTGTTATCGATATTGAGGTCAAAAGTGTTTAATATTGGTTACTCTGTTTTCCTGTTGCATGCATATGATTGTGAAATTTATCGACTAATTTTTGATGTAATTTAATAAATCGATATTATGTATTTAATATATAAAATAGACTTTTACCTGAGAAATCGAAATTTGATATCCAGGATAAAGTATATATATATTTTTTTCTTTGATAACTGGTATCTTATTTAGAAAACCAATTTATGTAAGCTATATGACATAAGTTATCTATTTAAACTAAATTAATATTTAGTTTTTGACAAGATATTTGAGAACGCTCTAATAGTGTGTAATGGAACATAGAAAGGACAATTCAAATTACACTTGATCGGTTGTCCTTTTCTAATGCAATTTGTTTATTTATTTTTCCTTTTCGACTTACTACGAGAAAACATTGTGATAACGATAAAGACAAACAATAAAAACACACTGTGCTTAATATTTAGTAGTTTTTTTTTATATAGTGGGCAAACGTGCTAGATCTGATGGTGAGTGATCTTCTCCGCCCATGAACACCCACAACACCAGAATAATCGCAGATGCATTTCCGGCCTTTACAGGAAGGACTGGCTCTCAAATGCCACTGCCGGAACAAAACGGTATTTGGCGGTAGATTTTCAACTCGAAGGTGGTTTCTAGCCAAGCGGGCTTTAGAAAAACCCTACCACCGTGCTATAGTTTCCTCATGACGTTTTCCTTCACCGAAAGTTCAAGCTCATTGTAAGTGGTAGGATTCAAACGCACTCCTCTAAACACGGTGATCCTACGCGTTACCACTGAGCTATCATCGCTTCAAAGTATAGATAAAAAATAGAAAAATAAATTTTAAAATGTTACAAAACATAATGAAAGTTCAAAATTCAATTAAAGTTGCCTAATTTATCAGTTTGTAGGGAACGTAAAAGTATTCCACGATCACTGCCTACCATTGCTAATGTAATCCGTGATGGTGCCAGTACGAATTTTCCTTGACGGGTTCGCGTTGCGAATTCATGCAGAGTTTGATTGACAGCATAAACCGCACGATTACTCGGGGCTTGACCCTCATGACTGTTTAGCGGATAATCTACAACGATCATTGTCAACGTGACAGTCGGGCCCCGGTCACAAGTACACACGATATGAGACTATACACTTTCGTTACTTTAATATATGTAGTCTCGAGTTGTCACTTGGACAATATTGATCTCGCAGTGGATTATTTTGTATTAAAGAATGTTAAATTTCTTTGCCTTTTCTCGTGTTATAATTATCATAGTAAGTATAATTCGAAATATAATACTAGCGAAGCGATGTCAGGTAAGTGGTTAGCGTACACGGACGCCGCGTCGATGTACATGAGTTCAAATCCCTGCGATAAGGTTGAGTTTTCCGGAAATGAATACATGTTGATGGAATAATAACATTTTGATAAGGTTTTTCCAATGCTCATCTGGCTAGATAGATTTTCGATGTAAAGTTAAAAATCTGCTGCCAAATATATATATATATGTATGTTCCGGCAGTTGCATTACTGAGCCAGTCCCTCTGTGCGTGTCCACAATATTGGGTCGCGTCAACAGTTAACATCAGGTGCATGCATCAGGCTTCTTCTAATGCCCGTCTGGCTAGCTACCACCCTCAAGTTGTAAACCTGCCGCCAAATACCAATAAGTGTGTTCCGGCAGCTGCAATTGAGAGCCAGTTTCTTCATAGGTTCAGCGTGTCTACCAACTTGGGCGGTACCTTTATTTAAGATCAGGTGAGATTATGGGCATAACGCTAAACCTTAAGTATACAAAAAAGGTGAAATTGTGGCCATAGTGCTAAAACCTATAAAATTAAAAACAACCGGTTGAAGAATTTATTTAGTATGTTCCCGTTTGAGCAGCTACTTAGTAAGCGAGAGGCTTGCAGGTCTGCATGACAGCGGCACTCCGAAATGGACTGCTCATGGCTGGTTTTTGGGTTGTATTCAACCGGATACAATTGCTGTGCTATACCGCCTCATACTATATTAACATACCATAATTTCTACACAAACAGTTCGTCGTAACTATAGAATTTTTTTATGTGATATAGTTAATTGTAGGTAGGCTGACCAGAGAAGTGTGTAAACTGTTTTAAGTCTCTGGAAATACGGAAATAGGTATTCCAAGGTACTTGTGCTTGATGAATATCGTCACACATTGCCTTGGCTTGGACTGAGTACTAAATTTACGCATGGCAAGAGGAAGTCCGTAAAATGGGCCTTTTTTACCACGCCATCAAAAGAAAAGGTAGTCAAGAAGCTGAAACCAAGAAACCGCTTGTTAGTTGATTGGCGTTTAATAACTTTCAAATTGCATGAAGATTATATGAGTTCTTTCTTTGTAGACAACATGATAGCGAAAAGTTTTATGAAAGCGAATATAAGAGTATCTGTAAAGGAAATTGAAAATTATCAAAGCATTAACGTCGAAAGATTTTTACACCAGTGGAATGTCGATGTGGGAGTGCTCGTGGACGTTCAGTGCTATCACTTTAAAGAAATACTTGACAAGGTAAGTTTCGTTATATGAAACAAAACAAAAATATGCTTGGTTACTAATATTAAGTACATATAACTAGCATTTGCCTGCGACTATGTTTGGGTGCAAATCATTTTGTCAGTTGGCTTCGGACGATGTTCCTTACTAGTGATTCTAGGTTTACCCTAGGTGTGATTACGAGTGCTACCATGCGTACATGATTTTTAGTTTATATTGTTACGTAACATATAAATGTCCTAGCTGTTTATTTAATAATAAATAAATTAATAATCTGAAGAGAAATGTGCTGTGTGTGTGTGTGTGTGTGTGAAGAATGAAGTACCACATACTGAAAATAAGCAAAAAATAGTGTTTAATGATTTCTTATGTTTACGCAAATATTACTCATATGAATAACACTAATTTTTACGGATTTCACTGAAGGTAGACACTGTAACATTAACTTTTTTGGACAACATACACCTCAGTCCAACCCGTGACCGCGAAGGCTGAAAAGCTTTCGAAACGTCGGGATCAAAATTAATAAATAACCGCGATAAAATCCGTTAAAATTAGTTACATTTCGATGCTAGAATGGTATTATTTTTAGGCATCAAGCTCAAGGTTGTTCGACGCTACTCACATTTGGCTTGTTCTAGCAACAGATACTAATGACACCACTGGGTTTATTGAAGACAGTTTCGATAAAATCGATCTTAGTATTGATACGGATGTCGTTGTTGTCACCGGAAACGGTAATAATTTGTTACTACGTGTGTAAAAAAAAAAAAAAAAAACTGTAACTGGGCAGAAAAGTATATTTGGAGTATACATTTTTAGTTTCGATATAGAAGCGAAATATATATATATATTTTCTTGAATTTTTCCCCTGTTTTCTGTTCTCTTATACATGCGTGACACTGAAACTACGACATATATTTTTTTGATGGAATTCGACATGATTAGAACTAATGATAATGGGTGAAAATACAGGATACTTTTATCGATAAAAAGAGATACGTATACTGGGACGAGGATTCCAAATGCAAAGTAAATTTCTGTTCTAAAATAACTTGTTGACAGATTTTTATGCAATTCACCCTGTTCGATTCCGGACAATATAAAAAAAAATACAAATAGGTTACAAAAAGAATAGAATAGAATACAAAATGTCTGTCCTGCCAGCTAATAATATTTTATATATATTATTTTCTGGTTCTTTGAATTCTATATTTAGTTAAATTAAGAATTAAATTTAGTTTTACATTTACTAACAAGCTTTTAAAGATATCATTTTAAGTTTTATTACAGCGGGATTCTACGGACTAACAAGCGTTTATAGTTTCGGTAAAATTCAAGGGAACCCTTTGGAGAGATCGCCTATAGGGACGTGGCAGCGAGACAAAGGTAATACTAAAATGTTAACCTCAATTTTGCGAAACCAAACAAGCAATTAGTAATATAATATATGTCTCTGGATGAAATCGCATGTATGTGGAGACCTTAAGGCAAAATTATAGTTGATAACTCAATGGAAATGTATAAAATATTTGCAAACTAATTTATTTATGAACAGTTCTTTTAGTTAGAATTTCCGTTGAAATTTTGTATAAGGGCTACTCTATCTGGTAGAGTTATCTTAGTTTATAGTTAAGGTTTAGCATTATGGTCATAATCTCACCTGATCTTAAGTGACGATACGGCCCAAGTTAGTAGACACGCTAAACCTGTGGAGAAAAGTGCAGCTCTCAAGTACAGCTGCCGGCACACACCTATTGGTATTTGGCGGCAGATTTTCAACTCGAGGGTGGTAGCCAGCCAGGCGGGCATTAGAAAAAGCCCTACCACCACGCTATGGTTTCCTCTCGATGTCTTCCTTCACCGAAAGCTCACGCTCATTGTAGGTGGATTCGAACTCACGTCCCTTGACGCGAAATCGTACACACTACGACTGAGCTATCATCGCTATAACATTTCAGCCACTTTACAGGGATTCGAATGCCATTGATACGGGATTCGTACAAGCTACCGACTAAGGAATCATTGTTAAAAATATAATTTTATGACTAATAAGCTAAAATATTTTAAAACTTTTGTATGCAAATGCAATACATGCTGTAAATCTTAATATTTGCAATCTCTTTGGACTCTACAATAAATACAAAACAGACGTTTCATATATTCCTTCCTCATGTTTCAAGATATAGACATATTTTCAGGTGAGGTTGTACCTGTGATATAATATATAATGACTAAGCATAAGTAAATAACTTGTAAGTTTATAAAACTACCATTAAATTTAAGTACTTTAAGAGTAGGCTGTAGGTATAAGCTAGTAAGGAATTAAGGTTAAGTGAACACTTAAAATTACAGGTCTAATGTTGCTGGCAGCAGGCTTTAAGTATTATGAACGATGGGATTTCCATAAATTAACACTAAGAGCAGTTTCAGTGGTGAGTAATGTTTTGTTACGTCGCTTCTGCGAGAGGTTTCCAGTCAGCATTTTTGGTCCGTAAATATAGGTCTTTTTTATAGTTGAGGTTTAGCGTTATGGCCATAATCTCAGCTGATCTTAAGTGACGATACGGCCTAAGTTGGTAGACACGCTACATTTTGGAGTAACTGGCTCTCAAGTGCAACTGCCGGAACACACCTGTTGGTATTTGATGGCAGAGTTTCCACTTGAGGGTGGTAGCTAGCCAGGCGGGCATCAGAAAAAGCCCTACCACCATACTATGGTTTCCTCACGATGTTTCCCTTCAACGAATGCTCAAGCTCATTGTAGGTGGTTGGATTCGAATTCACGTCCCTTGATGCAAAGTCGTACACACTACCGTTGAGCTATCATCGCTTCAAAAATTTTCATAGATATGAATAATTCGCATTAATAACTATATTAAAGTTATTATTAAGTACGTTATAATGAGTCAGTACAAGTACTGCCCATAACTTCGTTTATGTAATATTTTACATGAAAAGGTAATACTGTTTCTGAATGAATGGTACCTTTTATCTTTTCAAAATGTCATGTTAATCAGTTGAATAGTTAGTATTTGAAAGGATATTAAATAAACAAATTCACATTTGCATATTAGTTATTTGTTTGTTCGCTACATTGTTTGGATTGCGTAATATACAATTATACTGGACTCAAATATACGTTTACGAGATTGTCTCCCGAAATCTAAATGCATTCAAAAACTAATATTCTACAGAATTAAAATCGGATGTTTTGTTTCCCTGTGTGTGTTAATTACATTTTGTTGGTGTTCATAGATTCTCGAGCGTCCCGAAGTGTTTTACCCCGAGTTATTGTCAGATATTAAATACACTCCAGGAGTGGCGGCAATGACGAAGATTGCATCACAGCTCTTGAATATTCTAAAAGAGCAGCATAATTTTAGGTGAGTCAGTGTATAACTGAAACTAAGTAGTGAAAAGCTCATTTAGCATAGTGACAAAGTTTTGAGTGAATAATGTTTTATCGAGCCAATATCGGAAAATGTAGCGTCATACAGACGAGAGGCTTTGTGCTTAAATTGAATATACATATATAACATTTGTGACTTTAGTAGGGTAGAAAAAAATGTATTATATTTTAATTCTTGTATCCCAATTATTTATTTATTTATTTATGCCGCTATGCTCAATACCAAATAATTTAGTGCATGAGGAGTTTTTTTTTTATATTTAAGGTTTAGCGTTATGGCCATAATCTTACCTGATCTTAAGTGACGATACAACCCAAATTGGTAGACACGCTGAACCTGTAGAGGAACTGGCTCTCAAGTGCAGCTGCCGGAACACACCTATTGGTATTTGGCGGCAGGTTTACAACTTGAGAGTGGTAGCTACCAAGGCGGGCATTAGAAAAAGCCCTACCACCATACTATGGTTTCCTCACGATGTTTTCCTTCGCCGAAAGCTCAAGCTCATTGTTGGTTCTTGGATTCGAACTCACGTCCCTTGACGCGAAGTCGTACACACTACCACTAGGCTATCATCACTTCAAAATATATCGCGCTTTTTTATCGTGGGGAATTTTATTAACGTATAAACTAACATCCCGAGTGGTCTAGGAAGGTTATGGGGACTCACCCAGTGCTAGACACTGGGAATACTCACTAAAGCCCCACGGCCGTCTGTCGCCTTCCAGCGATCGATCCGGTTTGATAGTATGCTGTCCCCGTCCGGGCAGCCTGGCGAGCTGCCCTTTTAGACGTCCAGACCCGCCCCTCGCTGTCCAGCTTAGGGTGGCGGAAGGGCACGAGCTTATCGGCTTCTCCCGCCACCCGGACGTGTGTGTCAGAGAGGGTGCCCGCTGAGGTCAGCCTTTTCGCCGTCTCTTTCTGCGAGAAAACTGTCTCGAAAAATCATAATTATAGATCAAATTCAAAATTAAAATCAAGGTAGACACTGTAATATTAACCTTTCTGGATAACCTACACCTCATTCCGCCCCGTGACCACGAAGGCTGAAAAGCTTTCGAAACGTCGGGATCAAAATTAAAAAAAAAAAACGATAAAATCCGTCTAAACTATTTTTATTTCGATGGTTGGTTATTCTGTCTATAGCATACATTATCATACGTATAACTCCATCCAATAAAGGTTAATTACTCTAGGGAATATATAGTTAATTCGCTAAATATAAGTATTTATACGTAACTTGGCTTCAGTAATAAAATATCTATTGAAACAAGCTGGGAAAACTTAAATTAATATCGTATAAACCGTTTAAAATTTCTATGTGTATAAATGTAAATACAAAGTGAAGTATCAGCGAAGCAATCTAGGTTCATTCTCCGGCAGATCCTCTTCTAAAGCTAGCTCAAACTTCATTAGCGGATAATTGTGTTCATACCTTCTCAGGTTCTGAAGAAGTAAATGCTGTTTTCTCTACCTATCTACCTCTAGCCCTGTCGCAATAGCGATGGACGGGGTAAATATTAAGACAAAATGAGAATAACTTTATCGTGAATATTTTGATGAGAATAGTATTTTACAGAACCAATCATGATGCAATACTTAATAACGATAACAAGTAATACATTTTATCGATAAATGATATAGTGGCAGAAATAAATAAACCTCATAGAACCGACAACTTTCAGTAATAAACCCGGACAGTGCAATAATCCTGTGTAACACAAACAGACACACCATCTGAAAACCAGCGCTGCAACGCATTATACGTTGTAGCATTTTAGCTGAGATGGGACCATTTACGGGCTTACACAACTGATTAGTGGACATCCTCTGCCTATTATATATACTAGGCTATTGTTGTTTTTCGCCCTAATTTATTATTATTAGTGAAGTAGTCATTTAGTCATTATTATTAATGTGTGACTTCCGTAATAAATGTATTTGTTTTCTTTCTTTCTTTACACACTCATTCTTCAGTTTGGTTTATCTTTAGCTTTATCCACATCTAAGTTTATAGACTAAGTTTACTTTTTCAATGTTAATTGCCGTATACCAAAATTCATTACAATATCACTCGTAGTTGGACAGTACTGACAGTTGTTATATACAATAGTTGGTGGTTTCATTTTAAAATTGGATACTGTTGTGTTCAATAAAAAATACATCCTTACACAAAATTAAAACATAGAAATGAGGGTCTTAAATGATTCCTAATTTTTTTTTAATGTAATAGCGGACAAATGAGCACGTGTGTCACTTGATGGTAAGTGATCACTGCCACTCATGGACACTCACGACACCAAGAGAATCGCAGTTGCGGTAGCGGCCTATATTTTTTGGAGGGACTGACTCATAACTGCAACTTCCGGAATACACCTATTGGTATTTGGCGGAAGATTTTCTTCTTGAAAGTGGGTAACTAGCTAGGCGGGCATTAAAAAAGTCTTATCACCATGCCATGGTTCCCTCACAATGTTTTCTTTCACTGACAGCCCAAGCTCATTGCAGGTGATTGGATTCGATCACACGTCCCATAACGCGGCGTTCCTACCACTAAGCTATACACCACTACTTAAAAAAAAATGGAGTTTTAATTATAATTATTCTATAAAATAATTCATTGTATCACACTCATAATATTCATCTTACAGTTATAATGTGTCTTCAAAGATTTCTTTCTAAATTCTTTCCATAAATGATTTTTAAGAACTACAATTCATTCTACATTTGAATTTTGTTTTTACATTATAGCTACAGTCTATTGAATAGCATACATTTCTTGAAATAACTTAGTCCGGATATAATTAGAAGAACAATAGTTTCAAGTTACCAACGCGCAGTCTAACTGAACAACGTCGCTGCTAAAAGCTCTTGTAAATAATAAACAATCAGTATTCGTTTCTAGGAAACATCGTTATCGATTGGACTTCAGGCAAGATGATAAGATTGTAGTAACTGTTGCATTTGTTATTCCAGATTCAATTATACGATCGCGTCTCGTTGGATTGGATCGCCTGAACGTAACTCTACTTTGGTATTTAACGCTTAATTTCTATTTTAACTTACTTAAATGGTGGTACGGCTTTTTACCACCCTCAAGTTGAAAATCTGCCGACAAATACCGATAGTTGTTTTCCGGCAGTTGCACTTGAGAGCTAGTTCTTTCACAGATTTAGCGTGTTTACCATCATAGGCCGTATCGTCACTTAAGATCAGATGAGATTATGGCCATATCGCCTAAACCTTAACTATAAAAAAAAACTTCTTAAACAAAACTTTAGTGTTTATTATTTTTACTGTTTCCTTGCACTGGAAGCAAAAAATGTAATTACTTATTTTTCTTAGTTATAGCCTTTAAATACCTTTACAACGTAAACCAGCGCACTCGAAGGGTCGTGTCGTGCCCAATAATGTAGCAGTTGTCAGTATAAAAGCAACTTTTCTATTCTTATTCATATGTTTTTGGTATAAAGGTCCCCTTTATCCTTTACTGTATTCCTGATAACGCATCTATATGTATATAATAATGAGTAGGTATTCAAAGCGTTAATAAAGAAGCAAATTCCTAATATTATCTAAGATATAATTCCATTGATATAATTAATTAAATTTTCTCAAGGTGTTTTACTAAATAGTTTTGGTTACACAACTTAAAATATGATTTCAAAATTATTGTACATAGAATATTATTTTTAAAGATAAAGCTTGAAGGTATTCAGTTATCCTGATTATACTTGATCAGGATGTTAGGAAAAATTAAGATTATTATTGAAACGACTCTAATGTTCGACAAAATTACTTCGAAAGATTGCGATATGAGCAAGATCACGTCAAGTGGACCCCCCCTTTTCCACTTGATTATTAAATTCAGGTATAAATATTTCTACATGAAGTATTTACTATGAACAATTAATCCCCAGAGCAGTTTTTGAAAATTTTCATTTTAACAACATTTTTTTTTTAATTAAAATTTTTATGATTTTTAATTAAAAAATCAATAAATAAAAAGCAATTAAAGATATTTTAATGAAACTTTCAGGATTTATAGTTGAATAGTTGTACTTTGATAAGATACACAAAAGTTTAAATTATTTATTGATTTTCTTATTGTTTATTATCTTTTTAGTTAACAAATGAAAATTTTAATGACTTCCCCCTCGAAAAACAATTTTTTTTCTCTATATTATGCATTAAACATTTAAGTAATAGAATCCGCAAAAAAATTTGAATGCTCGCGATTAGATTGAACAAAAAAAGAATATTTATGACGGGCGGTGAGCGGTACCTTTTAATTTACTCAATAATTGTAAGTAAAAATCAATTCTTAATTTTTTTAATAAAAATAATGTTATTTAATGGATAATTTTACTGAAACACATTACATAAAATTAATTAATAAAATGTTTTTTTATTATTATTGAATAAACGAAGATATCTAAATTTTAGCAATATTCTATTATTTTTTTATTTTATTTTTTTATTTTATGAATTAATTTTATGTAATGAGTTTCAGTAAAATTATCCATAAAATAACATTTTTTTTATTAAAAAAATAAAGAATTGCTTTTTACTTACAATTACTGAGTAAATTAAAAGGTAAGTGAATGACGCGCGGCAGTGCGCCGTACCGACGGCGCTCACGGCCCGTGATACATAAATTTTTTTTTGTTCAATCTAATCGCGAGCATTCAAATTTTTTTGCGGATTCTATTATTTAAATGTTTAATGCATAATATCGAGAAAAAAAATTTTTGTTTTTTTCAGGGAGAAGTCATTAAAATTTTCATTTGTTAACTAAAAAGATAATTAACAATATGAAAATCAATAAATAATTTAAACTTTTGTATATCTTATCAAAGTACAACTATTGAACTATAAATCCTGAAAGTTTCATTAAAATATCTTTAATAGCTTTTTATTTATTGAGTTTTTAATTAAAAGTCATAAAAATTTTCATTAAAAAAAAAATTTTGTTTAAATGAAAATTTTCAAAACCTGTTCTGGGGATTAATTGTTCATAGTATATACTTCATGTAGAAATATTCATACCTGAATTTAATAATCAAGTGGAAAAGGGGGGGTCCACTTGACGTGATCTTGCTCATATATTAATAGGTGGCTAATAAAAGTTGGTCAAATGCTATTATCCTATGTAACCACTTTATGTTTCATGTGATTAATAAATATTATTATGGTCAGGCGGTATCGAATTCTCTGTATTGGGGTGAACAAGACATATCCAGCACGACTGCGAGAATCTTCCCGCAATGGCTCGATTGGGTCGACATTTACTTTCCACCGGTCACAAATCTTGAGTAAGAATAACTTTTAACTGATATTAATTATTGTCCACTAACATCCTTAACTCCGTTTCCTTCAGTTTTCCATATAAACCAGCATAGAAAAGATAAGACCATAATGGTCTATTTCGTTATAATTGCAACACCTACAGTAATTACAAAAATTATATTGAGTTAAATGCGTAATCAAAATTATATATTGGATTAGTGTTTCCACCTTTACAATTTTTATATGTAAGTTCTTGTGATTTCACCAAATAGTAAGCAAAACAAGAATGGATCACACTTATGCATCAGATATTTATTAACTCTTTGCTTTGAACTTTAGAAGAATCATTCAGAAGTTATATGTGATTAGAAATATAGAATTAGAATGAATATATCCCGTTTGCCTTTGACTTATTATACAAGAAATTGAAACACTTTGAGATAACTGGTGAAATATCCGCCTCCTGGAATGAACAGGTCGAGTTAGATCTTGCACTTCCTGTGTATACTCTTCAAAATCGGTTTTCTTTAATTTATTTTTGTCTCTACCGTGTGTTTCCTTTAGAACTATAAAAATGTTGTAGTTGACATCTTTTAACCTTTTTGTATGTCGAATGTTTTTCCAGAACCAAGTTTTATTATATAATCCCTGACGAAGGAGTGGGTGATTATGAGAATCAGTTTCTGACGCCGATGTCGTCAGGGGTGTGGTGGTGTTCATTGGCATCCGGTCTACTCTGTGCGTTTGTTCTCGCAGCTGCAGCCGTGTTGGAAAGAAGACCAGAACCCGGTTTATATGCGTTCTTTAGTGTTTTTGCCACAAGTTGCCAACAAGGTATATACATTTCTTAATAAGAACAACAAGCACAAGATATTTTAATTAATTTATAATCAATTTATGACCTAAAGTAACAATTCGATGTGAATAATTTCAAATATTTGTATTAATAGAAAACAAATTTATAGATTTTGAAGATGGAATTCAAATCTCCGAAACGAATTCAAGTCAAGGTAAGTTTCCATTTTTATAGATTCCGTTCGATAGATTCTTGTGTTGAATATTTGGTTGTTACTGTTTTAAGGCCGTCGTGGCACTCTTCTTGTGGTTGGTCTAACCAGCATGCTTCTTTACAATTACTATACAAGTAGCGTCGTATCCTGGCTTCTCAATGCTGCTGCACCATCTATAGCTAATATGGATGCTCTTATAAACAGTGACTTGGAGCTGATCTTTGAAGACATCGGATATACAAGAGGATGGCTTGATGTTAGTATAACATTTAGACTTTTATGAATGATGATAGCTCAGTGGTAGTGTGTACGACTTCGCGTCAAGGGACGTGAGTTCGGATCCAAGCACCTACAATGAGCTTGAGCTTTCGGTGATGGAAAACATCGTGAGGAAACCATAGCATGGTGGTAGGGCTTTTTCTAATGCCCGCCTGGGTAGCTACCACCCTCAAGTTGTAAAGCTGCCGCCAAATACCAATAGGTGTGTTCCGGCAGCTGCACTTGAGAGCCAGCTCCTCCACGGGTGTAGCGTGTCTACCAACTTGGGCCATATCGTCACTTAAGATCAGGTGAGATTATGGCCATAACGCTAAACCTTAAGTATATAAAAAAAGAATAGATTATACTTTACCTTCGAAGTGAAAACATATAAATGACCGTGATAGGTTTGATTAAAGTTTAACCTTGTTTTCGGTTACAGAAACTAATCTGCTATGAATATTATTAATCAATAATAGGGAGTAATGTAATGCAAAATACAAAGACGTTGCCGTGAATTAACTAGGTGATAATATACGTCAGTTTAAAGTCTAAGTGTAAAAGCGATGATAGCTCAGTTGATAGTATGCAAGGACACCGCTTCAATGGATGTGAGTTCGCATCCACCTGCAATGAACTTGTGGTTTCGGTGAAAGAAAATATAGCATAACGGTAGGGCTTTTACAAGTGTCCGCCTAGTTAGCGCCCAGCATCTCCAAGTTGAAAATCTCTCGGCGAACATTCTAGATGTGTTCCGGCAGCTGTGCTGTGTCCAGCGTCTTGGACTATATTGTCACTTAACATGTGGTCATAACGCTAATCCCATAAAAAGCTAGTTAAACTATTTCTATATTTTCTAGAACCCTGGGTTTTTCTACTACAGCGGGTATGTGAATGCGAAAGAGGACGAGCTTCGCGCAAAAAAAGTGACAACCGCAAAGCGAAAGCTCGAACCGCTTCAGCCTGTAGATACTGGCATAGAGCTTATACGTACGGGACGTAAGTTAAATAATTAATCGCATGACCGACTACTGTTTTAGAAATGATTAAATTCTCACTTTTGATGAAGACCGTTTTCTGTAAGATAATGTTTAGATGCTTTAGCAATTTCCGTTAATGTCATATGAAATTTCGATGGTACTGCTATCGGCGAATGTAATCACAAATTTAATGTTGTCAGACTATGCTTATCACACGGAGCCGTTCACTGCAAGTCAGGTTATATCTAGACGTTTCGAAGAGCAAGAACTGTGCGAATTGGGCGCTTTACCAATGATGTTGCCAGCCCACGTCTATATATACGGGCAGAAGGGGAGTCCGTACAAGCAATTCTTTGTGTGGAGGTACTACTTATACTAGTTTTTTTGTTAACCTGTGGAGGGACTGGCTCCCAAGTGCAATTGCCGGAACACACCTATTGGTATTTGGCCGTAGATGTTCAACTTGAGGGTGGTAGCTAGCCAGGCGGGCTTTAAAGAAAGCCCTACTACCATGCTATGATTACCTCACGATGTTTTCCTTCAGCGAAAACTGAAGCTCATTGTAGGTGGATTGGAACTCACGTCTCTTGACGCGAAGTCGTACACACTACCACTGAGCCATCATCGCTTCAATATTTTAAGTTTAATCCTAGGAGTATGTCGCGTAGAGATTCTAAAATAATGTACAGTGCATTAAAGTGATTATGTAGTCTAGAAAAGCTTGTAAAAGTATAGTTTGGAGTCTTAAGTTTTTCTATTATTTCAAATTACCAAGAAACCGTTTTCAAACCAAGTGTAATACATGGTTGTCAATAGAGATTTTTTACTCTATAAATTAACTATTTGTGGTGCTTTTTTCCCAGTTTAATGCGTCTCCTAGAGCGTGGACATGTGAGAGCTTCACAAGCACGTTTCGCCGGAACGATACCGTCGTGTTCAGGTCGTATGCCTCGAGCTCTTGCTCTAGGACAAGCAGCGCCTGCTTTCATTTTGTTAGTGGAGGCCGCATTGCTCTCGATGCTTATATTGCTGATTGAAAGAATGTTGTCCAGGTAATAAATAATCTTATATTAATTCTTAATTAGAACTTTAAGGTATGAGTGTCTCCAAACGCCGTAGATTAAAAAAAAAAAAAGAATGCCATTACTGGAGAAAATTACTCCAATATTTATTTTAAAATTGAAATTAACGAATGGTTAATACAGAAAATATTATAACACACTACAACAAACAACAATACAACAAATCCCCCCGCACACAATGTTTATCGTATATTTGTAAGAAATGCCTAATTTGTTTTACCATAATTTATCTTTATTGTGAATATTGTTATTTAGAATTTTTACTGCGATTGGTGGAACAAGTTTTTAACGCACCGCAACTGCATTTGGGTTCCAGCTGACAATCAGCGCTGAGTGTTTCAGACACTTTAGCATATGCTGAGCTGGACGCCCTATGCTAGTAATTAGATATACACTGTTATTATTTATGTGGTATTGTCTTTTCTTTTTTATTTTCATTTAATGTTTTATTTTATAGTGGCCTTTGATTCTTGTATATCTTTTATTAGTATTAAACGATTTCTTTCTTTCTTTCTATAACTATTAATTCGTCCAATAGAAAATAAGATATGTTATTATCTCTTTAAGATATATCTTAATGATATGATATAAAAATCTTGTCGAGAAATTGAGGGTTAGCAAAAATAAGACATATTACGTCCCCGCAGACTGATTATCACAATATTTCAGGTACCAACACAAAAAACGTCTGCTGCCAAGACCAAGAGAAGTGGAAAAGAGGAAAAAATGATCTGCTCTCTATATTTCAATCAGGGATCATTCGCACAACGCACGAGGAGTTCTCTCACGGAGCGCCTAATCTTGCAAACATAAAAAAACAATAAGGGAAGTGTCTGGCGCGGCCTCGAGCTGTCACCGCAGTATATAACAGCACAGATAAACAAGTCGAACAAAAGTTTTACTTCACACTCACTATTAGATCACTTAAATTGATTGTCAGTAGAATAAAGTATACCCTGAAAATTACATCTTTTTTTTTCTGCTGCGAACTCCTTCAAAATAATTTCGAATGAAAGTATTAGTGACACAGGTTAATTAACCCATTCCTTCCCACTGACATATTTTTAGGACACTATTTTCAAATTGTCTCTTTACGTATTAGGACTTTCATTTTAATTATTAAAAAAAAATACAGCGCAAAAATTTTATTTTATCAGAAAAATAGTGTAAACATATGACTTTCATCAGAGACAATAAAAATAAAAGTCCTAATACGTAAAAAGAAATTTTGAAAATAGATTCTTAAAAATACGACAGTAGGGAGGAATGGGTTAATGTAATTTATTTATGCACTGCAGCATTAACTGCTTGAGTATATGCTACTGCCGACCAGCTAGGACCACAGCGACTGTTACAACTCCGACCTTCATGTGCTCTCCAATGGGTAATGTAGCTAATCTATATTCGTATGGCGCGAAGATAGTGAGCATGTGAAGACATTCCCATAAATGTAATTGATTACCACTGATCGTCAGTTTTTTTTTTTTTTTTTATGTTGCTCAGCATAGTGACTGTACTGCACCCGGTGTTAAGTACAGTACAATCAAGAACAGCGGTGACTGACAATGATCCAAAATTCACAATCAGTCACCGCTGTCATGCAGGGCCTGCTTAGATACCTTTTCACGCCTCTTTTGAAGGACCCTATGGACCATGGGAATCGCGGTTGCATTGCCGGTGTTTGAAGAGACTGGCTCTCAAGTGGAACTGCAGGAACACACCTATTGAAGAAGAAGATTGTTCAGAGAAACTATGCAAAAACTATGCACTTATATGCAAGAAGCTCAATTTGAAACCAGCTAACCAACAGTTTATTTATTCTTATTGATAATTAATAAACACTGATTTGGTAAATATGGAGTGAAATTTTCAAAAACATAGTTTCGTTGATGAAATTAATATATTAAGTTTTTATTACAATAATAATTACAGAAATATCTATTAATATACACGGGCAAACACATAAGACAATCGAAAGGTATGGCGTAGAGTGCATGAGGACTTAAGCGACTTAAGGAAGGAGACAATGCCATACCAGTCGATTTTACGGCCAAACTGCGCCCATAGATATGTCATATTGAAATTCTAAAAATATAGGCAAACTAGGCTTCCGCTACTGTCTTACTGTGTGTGTTGTAACTGTGGTTTGAGTAATGAAGGCGAGTCGCGCGGGCTATCTAAATCGCGCCGTTATAAATGATGCGATCAATTCTTGTTTACTCCCAAAGGAGGCTGTTATTCAATTCTCTCCTTTGCTCGTACTGTGCACGGCGTCTTGTGTGAATTTTAATGGTGCAATTTAAACTTGAAAAAACAAACTTCTTTTAACCTAAACATTTTTATGTAGAACGATTACTTTATGGCGCGTTAAATATGCACGCTGTTGAACTTAGCCTGTGGAGGTTTGCAGCCAAAAGAATTATTGGCAAGTTACCGATAAAAAGGCATTTACTTTCAACTAAGTCGTGGTGTTTACGTTAAAAATTAAAAATGACGTTTGTAGGTAACCGTAATAAAAATCAAATCAATCAAGAGTGTATGTCTTGCTTGATGGTAAGCGTGGAACGTAGCCTGTGGAGGCTTGCAGCCAAAGGAATTATTTGCAAGTTGCCGATACAGGATCTAGAAATCCTATTCATAGTAGGAGTCTAACATTTTTCAAGTCGTGCTCTTCTAAGTAGAAACAAATCACAAAAGATATTTGTGTGTATTCTAACCCTCTCGTTATTGCTTGTTACATATATCACCTTACTTCTTTTCTCCTGTTAGTGTTGTCCTTAGAATTTCTATCTAGATCCACGAAGAACCGCTAAATTTCGAAGATAAACCAACAAATTTACTTGATGAGCTTACAATGAAGGTTCCACATGTGTATCAGAAGTTTACACCCATTATTTATTTATACCTGGTAGTATTCGTTTAGTAGTCGTAAAAATATTTGAGAAAATCGATAAAAAACAGCGAAAAACTCCACATTGTAAGGTCATAATTCCATCCAGGCAGTTTTGACGTGATTGAGCATAGAAGAAACTGAATATACTAACAAGATTATAAACTGACGGTGAATTAAAGCTTTGCTGCCTATTTGAATGATTTACACATATAAATATCGTTTATTGTATTGGACGTACAGTTACAACGTACATTAAAGTAAGTAAGTCGAAAGTATCAAAATGCATTTCATTGGTAAACCGTCGCAAACGTACATAAATATGCAAACTTTAATGGCTGTATTTGATCGTCTACAAGAGCGTAAGGATATATAAAAAAAAATTAGAAATACTATAAATAACTAGGTGTGTTTATACCCATACGATAGAAGTGAAACATCAGTATATCTCCCTCGCTTCTATAGACGTCTCGAGCCGACATCACCCGAACGGGCGTCATACAAAAAAGTAGCGGATCAGGATTTCAAAGCCCTCCACTAAGCAGTTGTCACTTTAATAAATTCTATACTTAAATTACATTAAGTCGATAATATCACTGTTGGACGGTGTCATATATCATTTTATTATTCATTTGGCTTTATTCAATTTCATTGTTTACTGTTATGTTATCAGTCGTTATTGTCTTAGGGGGTGAAAGAGGGTCTGGCATTATGGCCGCAATCTCACATGATTTTAAATGACGATGCAGCCTTGTATGATATTCACGTTAAGCCTAGTGTGGAGTCGGTAGGTTTTGCAACTTGAGGGTGGTAACTAGCCAGATTGGCACTAGGCAAACCCCTACCATAATGGTATGGTTTCATCACGATGTTTTCCTTCGCCGAAAGCTCAAGGTTGTAGGTGAATTCCAATTCACGTCCATTGATGCGGTGTCCATACACAATACCGACTGAACTATCGTCGCTTCTAAACTCATCACGATGTTTTGTTAGTAGATATTTAACGGTTCCTTTCACCTGATGAACCCCGCACGCCCGTCTCGTGACCCATGCAGCATAAAACGACAGGATACACCTATTTTTGCATCACGTTAAGAAAATAGAAATGGTGTGTACAGTTCACACGCTACATAAACGAAACCTTCAAAAATTCGCTTCGTAATACATAGGCCCACACACACATACTTACACACGTAAAATGCTCGGACCCTAGAAGAAACATTGTATAACGTTTTCTATCTCATTCTCTCGCGCGTTATATCCTATGGATGTATGTGATTGTCTCTTTTTACTGTCGCTTTTTCGTTTCATTGAGTTTCAAATAACAATGATGCCAAAAAAGTTTTCACTTTAAGAAGGCATGAAAACAAAACAAACAGAATTACTATCGCATTTATTATATCAGTTGGGATAAGAAACTGGTGGCGAATGATGGAATATTCTGGAAGAAAGTGAGCTGTGAGTATAAAGTAGCTGGCTGTCTCGATCTGTCGAGCGCGTTCCAGCTCGACATATGATAAAGCCGATGCGGTTTCGTGAGCAATATATCACGCACCCTTCGCAGTACACGTACTTGTAGAGCGCACGTTTGTATTATTTATAAATATACATAACAACATTGTGACTGGCATTATCTATCTCTCTGATTCAGCCCAATTCCACCCACTTTTCCAGTTCTGTACTAGTCTCATCCATTGTCTTCCAACAAACCTAACAATGTTATCTGATCATCGGTTTGTTGTTAATCTCCATTTCAGCTTGGCGATATATTCAACTTTGGTGCAATTATAAATATTTTTAATTATAATAAAGAGATAATTTGGCATTTATATAGAACCCATAAATGATTTATATTTCATTTTTTGTCTGTCTGTCCGTTTCTTTTCCATGCACATTACATCGGAACTACTGGACAGATTCTGAACAAATTCGATACGTTAAAACGAATACTATAAGCAAACATTAAACATTTAAAGTATAAAATGAAGTAATTCTTCCGAGGTAGGAGATACAGGTTAAAATTAAAATTAAACTGTGCCGATATACTATTAAGTATATATTTATATTATTTCTACGTAAAGTTGAATTTGTATCAAATTTTAATGAACTTAATTTTCTATATTAATGAAAAATCAAAGCGCCAACAGGAACTTTTATTTCAAAATTTCCAAATTTAATTTATCATTATTCATGCCTTTTACAAAATTCGATTTATAGTACGTACGTACGCTCTTATAGTGATAATTCTGAAACACAACAAACGGAAAAGTTCAACTGAATTTGTGACGTATATCATTTACGTAGGGCTTATATTCATGTGTTTTTTTGACTAGTGGCAATAAAATTGTTGGGTCACACAAAGGGGTGAGATTAAAAAGTAAGTTTCCGCTGTCATGCCAACGAGTTATGTTAGTATTGCAAACAAGTACACACGCAATATTATCTATTTACATCGTATATCGCAGAGCAAATGTATGAAGTGGCAATAAAATGTTATACACTAGTCGTGCTCTCGACTCCGATCGTGTAACTTTGAATGTGGGAATCTGTTTAGACTAGAACTATGACAATTACTATACTATACATAATGTATGTAGAATTTTGTATACTATATAGTTTTAATTTTTATCTCTTATCTCGAAGACACCCTTTTGTTTTATGGGATATAATGAATCATATATGTTTATCCACAATATTATCCCCATATGCTCAAAGAACTTACTTCAATTTCATACTTGCCACAGTCGACTTCATAATGTATCGTTTGCAGCTATAGAGCTTCCTGCCAATTGATATCAGATGAAATAGATCAGTAACAATGCTTAAAAACATGTTACATTGTACCTTAGTTACTGTTTCTACTATATTTCTTATGTTGTATGTTTATTTTAAATTACCATAGATAATTTAATGTTAAATATTTGTCGCAATGTTTCGTCTGTGAGAGGATGTTTGAAACGATTAGACCACCTCGATGTACAGTAATATTATAAATATATATTTTTTATTACCCTAGCTCGGCAAAGAGACTGTACTTTACCTGATGGCAGGTTTCAGTACAGTCCAGTAACAGTAATGACTACCGTAGGAGCAAATGTCCTTCGTCAGTCGCAACTGTCTTGCGGGCCCACTAAATGTTTCTTCACGCCTCGTTTAAAAGACTCCATATTATATAAAGGAACACCCAAACCGGAAGACGGTTCCACAGCTCCACTGTGCGTCAAAGAAAAGGCTTTTTTAACTGTTTGGTTCGTGTCAGGATGGAGGATATGGTAAAGCTGTGGCTCCGTAGTCCAGCTCGGGTGGATTTGCTGTGGAAAGGAGGGGAGGGGATTAGGTGACAAAACTCTTCAGAGCATTCGCCATGATACAGTCGATACAACACGCTAAGCGAGGCTATATCCCTACAAAGTTCTAAGTTCTTGGTAATGACTGGATTTGTTCGTCTATTTTTCCAGTTTAGCGTTAGGACCGCAGTCTTACCTGATGTTAAGTGACGATGTGTCTAAGATGGTTGATAGGCTGAGCCTATTGAAGGGACTGGCTCTTAAGTTGTAACTGCCGGAGTATACCTATAGGTATTTTACGCCAGATTTTCAAAACAAAAAACATTATCGCATCTTTTTATTTTTAGTCTTGTCATTCTGTATCTTTAAATAAATAACTCTGCCACGTTTAAAGAGAAATGCGATTTTAGATAAGTTAAAAAATCATTGTACAAACCCTTCAAAGGATATTTTATATAAAAAAATTGATGTTTAAGTAAAAATTGTAAACGAGGCAAGATTTATTTTTGCGGAGAAATCCAAGTCATTTAATAATATTTTAATAGAAATGAATTGAATAGGGCCTCGTTTTTTTTTTTTTTTGGTTGAATCTCTTTCTAAAGGTGCACTCAGATAGGCATCCAGTGGGGGGTCAAATGCTTTGGTTAGTTCTAACTTATAAATGCGAATGTGAATTTGTCCTTTTTTATAGTTTATTGGTTTGGCGTTATGACCTCAATCTCACCTGATGTTATGTGACGATGTGGCCTGAGATAGTAGGGACGCTTAGCCTAGTGTGGAAGGACTTGTTCTCAAGTGCAGCTTCCGGAACACACCTACAATATTTTTCATTTTTCACTTGTGGGTGTTAGCTAGCCAGGGGTGCATTAGAAAACTCCTACCGCTGTGCTATGGTGTCATGACGATGGTTTCCTTTACGAAAGCCTCTAGGTCATTAACACGGCCTCTAACACCCAACTGAGCTATCATCGCATCAAAAATTTAAAACAAAAATATGTTTTATGTGAAATATCCAAAACCGAGTCGACAGGAAACAGTAAAATCAGTTTGACTGCTTTTGAATTTGTTTATCCAGTTAAAGCGCAGTAAAATTCCTTTATTCATGGATCGCTTCTCCTTATATTCCTTCTACATTTCACGACAATGTTTTTTATTATAAGATTAATAAGAATAACATAGTAAGGCATACCAATCTGTGTTATGCTACTGCCTTTGTCAATTGATTCACTTTCTAATTTCCTATCGAAATTATTGGTAATATCACATCGGATGGTAAGAAAATGATAAGCCAGTTCACCTCCCTTTCAAATGCCCCCCAAAAATAAATCTAAATTCGTCTCGGCTCGTATATACTTAATATTATTAATTCTTTATCCCATCAAGCATGGCCATCTTTAGGCGTAGTCTCTTTCACATTAACGTCGAGATAGTATTGCTTGAGAAATATATATAAAAATGTATCCGATGATTAAATTGATAACTTAGCTTTTTTGTGAGAGAGATTGGCCCAAACCAGTCTTATCTGACAAAGCCCTTTCGTGGGACCCTATAGAGGGCTTAGATGTGAACCCTTTCAGGGGTAAGATCAATGTGGAGTGTCTAAGCCACGAGAGGATACGCAAACAAAATAATGAATAAACTTTAATCATATATAGATCTGTACTAATGTATTAAATATAAAGAATTTTCTTTACGTTTGTCTATACAAACGCTCTAATCTTTGAAACTACCTTTCTGTTTGTAAATTCAGATATTTTCTTATATATAATGGTTAGATTTTAGATTAATCTCATTTAAAGAGAAATACTGTTTACTGGTCATAGAAAATAATTTTTAATTCTACGTGAACGAAGTCGCGGGCATAGCTTGTACATAGATATACTAGGAAGTTATTACACTATATATTATTACATTTATCTGACATGAGACCTTTGTAGCTGAATACAATAATAAGAATTTTAGATTGATTATAGATTTAGTCTTCTAGCATTATGTATGTCGTGATTGTATTGGACGTTGGTATCGCGGTCACCACATACCAAGTGTAATCTCCGGTATTAGGTGTGCCACGACCTGTGATCAGCTAGCGTGTTTCCAGTAACCAAAAAGAACATCACCTGGTTTACTAGCACAGTGCCAATGATGATCTCACGCTAGTGACTCTATTTGGCGTCATATTACAGGACCATGCAGCTGACGAAACCTTTTAAGGGTGACATATTAGTGATGATCTCTGTAGGAACTTTTAATTTATTGGTGGGTGTACATTGTTTTTAGATATATAAATAAGTAATAAGATTGATTTAGTGTGAAATATAAAGTAATTCAAGAGGACAAGTTCTGTCTTTCTTTTGTTTCATAACCGGAACGTGTCTAAAATGTTAATTCTCATGTAAATCCCATAAATAAGTTGTTTTCTACATTTGCATGCGTAAAGAGTATTCAAAAAAGCAATTCTAAGTATTAAATAGAAGACATATGGCAACACTAAATCTCGTATTCAGACCGTATTAAAAGCATGGCGTCTTTATGACTAATCGTGTGGAATAAACATTAAAGTTCTGTCAACTGTCAAAGTCAATTGACTTTTTTGGACAACATACACTTCAGTCTGCCTCGTGACCGCGAAGGTTGAAAAGCTTCGAAACGTCGGGATCAAAATTAATAACTAACCGCGATAAAACCCATTTAAATTAGTTTTATTTTGATGAGTAATATTCATGTAAACATATGAAATCATTATCAAAGTTCTGTGTTCAAAGTATGTGGTTTTTAAAGCGTCTAACACGCTCTTATCCGGGACATAATAATTATAAAATAGAATAGTTATAAAATAAATAAAGGCAATTTAGTTAGAGGCTCTGTTGTCGTCTCGTTGCCTGATAAGGTTTGCTTAAAAACAATTGTGTTCTATGGCACAATGAAATCATTATTAAAATGTCGTTAAAGAAATAATAATAAACGATGGATACTCCACTCTTACTTTGCACTACAACGTGAAAGACATCAGATATCGTGGAATCTCGCAAATAAAATCCGACAAAGTGAAAAGCTGACGCGCGTATCGGCCGGAAGGCGCTCCCCTTAACTTCTGACGTGACCCGCGCCGTTCACAACGACAAACCTACGGATTTATAACTTCGGAAAACTCTTTGTATACATTAAAACACTTCCACGAGCCATCCATATATCTTTATACAGGTCCGTCAGTACCTTACGACCGACGGTTGCTGAACTTATGTCGATTTTAAAATCCCGCAAAACTTCTATCAGTTTTATTTCGGTGTCGATTTCAAAATAATTATTCCATTCCTCGGGAATTTACTGTTTTAAACTTTATACGTGTAGCGTTATAACTACAATCATACCTGACGTCATGTGGAAATGTAACCCAGGTTGTACTAGCTCTCTAGTGGGACTACAAAAATACATCTAACGGTATCTAACGGTAGCTAGCCAGGCGTTTATTAGAAAAAGCCCTATCACCACGTTATGGTTTCCCTACGATGTTCTCTTTCACCAAAAGCTTAAGTTCCTTGCAGGGATTCTGCACGTGAAGTACGTTGGGTAGTTTTTGAGTTTATCGAGTTCAGACAAACAAACATACGTGGCGGGGGACGTTGTTTATAATACGTAGTGATAGTTCCTTGATAATATTTGCACAAATAGAGGGACCCCGTAGCGAGATTCTGCGCCGGTTTTACGATGATAATAAACTTTTCATGTTCCACGTTACAGAGAGCGTAATACCGTGAATTATGGATATTTAAAGCGATTTACTGTCGCTGGACAACAGATGAATTTTACTGTCCAGTGATTTTATAGTGCTTCTATTGTCGGTATTCGAGGGCATTCGTGGGTTATTTGAGCACTGTAGTGGGTCAAGTGTTCGTCAATATTTCATATGAATTTCAAAAATAGAGAAACGTAAGAAAATGTTCTCATATTTCGCAGTTAATACCGTTTAGTTCTACGTACAGGAAAATTATTTATAATATGTAAAATACCATTTTCATTTTACTATGTTCTTAAGGACGTATTGAAGCGATGATAGCTCAGTGGTAGTGTGCACGACTTCGCGTCAAGGGACGTGGGTTCGAATCCAAGCACCTAGAATGAGCTTGAGCTTTCGGTGAAGGAAAAAATCGTGAGGAAACCATAGCATGGTGGTAGGGCTTTTTCTAATGCCCGTCTGGGTAGCTACCACACTCAAGTTGTAAACCTGCCGCCAAATACCAATAGGTGTGTTCCGGCAGCTGCACTTGAGAGCCAGTTCCTCCACAGGTTTAGCGTGACTACCAACTTGGGCCGTATCGTCACTTAAGATCAGGTGAGATTATGGCCATAACGCTAAACATTAAGTACAAAAAAAAAAAAAAAAAAAACAATTTTGCTAAGACGAGAAGACGTAAGTTGTTTTAAAAATGGTGTAGTATGCCAGTTGCATTTAAGAGCCAGTCCCTCCATTAAATTTATCGTGTCCACCTCACGGTACTCATCGTAACTTAACATCAAGTTCTTACTTGTGGCCTTAATGATTAACTTACGAAAGTACTAACTAAAATACATTTCGATATTGTAGGTACACGGTCAGCATAACCCAGTCTGATACCCACCTTACCATGCATTTTTAATATTGTTAAGGTGTAGCGTTATAGTCAATTTCTCACCTGATGTTAAGCGACGACGTGGCCCAAAATGGTGGACGCGCTACATGCTAAGCCCAGTGGAGGGGCTGATTCTCAAGCGCAACTGGACACGCCTATAGGTATTTGGCGGCAGATTATCAACTTGAAGGTGGTAGCTAGCCAGGGTGGCTTCATCACGATGTTTTCGTTCACCGAAAGCTCAAGCTCGTTCGATTCGAACTCATGACCTGTGACGCGACGTCCAACCACACTACTAACAGAGCTATCATCGATTCAAAAACGATCCGATAATAATAAACATAATACGTACTAAACGAGAAAATAAAGATTTTTTTCAATAAAATTCCAGGCACCATCCCGGTATCGGCATCTGCATTGGTTCCCGGTGAACGAGGACGTGTGAACTCCCCCAGATGAGAACTAATTAAAAAGCCCGAAGAAACGTGTTGATTCAAATTAACGAAGTATTAGTATGAATTTTGATAGGTAATTGGAAACGGCGCGGCGATGCCACGTTCGATTCCGGGTTATGTTTGTACAAGATATGTCGGTTGCGCTGATTGAATATTGTAATTGGATATTGATCATGGGAATTGTTATAAGTGATTTGAGGGAACGGATCGTAGCAAAATCACGATTTACGAAGCTTATTATATATAAAGGCAGTCAATGAGCACAGCCTTGCGATTGATTATAAAGTTAACGAAGAATGATTTCGTCCATGTAATTAATTACAATTTGTTAATTTTTTTTTCGACTTGACATACGCTGTTAGCGTTAAGGGCTTTGACAGCTTCACCGAACTTTTTGGGGCAGCTGCTGAGGGCACTCAGCCCCGAGGCAGCGGGCGCAAGGGTGCCCGAGTGGACTAACCTCGGCTTGGGCTGCTGCCGAAAAACAAACAAACATTCGCGAGCTTAAAAGGCCCTAACTTGCTAAATTGAGTGGTCCTAACAACGACCTTATCGGGCCGACCGCGCGATAGCAGCGGGGGTTGTCCCTTACAGAACCTATACAATTTGATTATAATTCTGTAAGTGTTGTGATCAATTTTAAAAGCTTTTGTTTTAACATCTATTTATTTCACTATTTGATTTCAACAACAACTTTAATACATACGGCTTAGTAAAATAACTATGATAAGTAACGGAGGATAGCTTAACACCGACTGCTAAATAGGTGCGACGCGAGCGCGGTTATGCGTTCAGTCAAACGAGGCACTCGAGGCAGATTCATCGAGACCTAAGCGACGTAAGCTTTATATTTTATCTATTATAGGCATTGTTTTGGTATTTATGCTATGTATAATTATCGGGAATGATTTATACTGGATGAAGAGAGAAACCCAAGCAGTGATGGTGAGTGTGGACGATCGTCGACAAAGGGGCCCCTTAAACCTACATCCGTGTCGCAAGTCTCGGACACTGCTTCATAGTTCTCCTCTCTCTGCCACAGTTGCTAGGTTTATGGTTTCTTATAATATTAAGACCACGATTACAGTTGTAAATAATGATGTATTTGGATATTTATATTAATAAAACTATTAGTATAAATAAATTATTATTATTATGAGTGTATACATCTAGAGGGAAATACTTATACGTTACACATACATGAAGTATTTAGAAGTATATTTTTTTTAATGAATAACTGTACTCTCAACTTTATTCGCATGGGCTTGAATTATTTTTTATATAAATTCTTAACGATTTTCCGCAATCCAGTGCAAGTGGTTGAACTATGCAGAGACAAAAATGGATATACCTATATGTATAGTTTGTTAGCTAAAGCTGGTAGTGATTAGGTGTGATTGCATACCGGTAACTGTCTGAATCTGGTGCAGCCACTTGGGTACATTTAGGTCACTCGGTTTTAGTTGAGCGAGTGCCCTCTATACTTAACCCACGAGCAGTTTTCTGTTTGCAAATATATGGAATTAAACTGAACAGTTGTTCAAAGCAAATGTTTAAGTTAAATGTGTTAGTTATCGATTATTTAGAATAAAAAAACATATGTATTTTGTGTAGGTACTGTAGTTATTAGCAATACTAAATGAACAAACAATGATGATTTCGCTGAATACATAAAGTTCTGCATCAAACGGCTCGGCGCGATGCAGTTTAGTATTCTCCGGCTGCAAAACTAATAACAGTACGTAACAATGAATACATATTACATGTGCATAATTATAGAGATAATTGGATTCCCATATTCAAATACGAAATGATTATAATGAAAATCTTTCTACGCGTTTTGATCTAATTTTACGTGTAATCATCAGAATTCTACAGTTTTTAAATTTACTTGTGTTTTATTGTAGTCTATCCGAATGTAATAAAATCGAAGAGTTTGTTGTTTTTTGAACGGGTTAATCTCTGCAACTACCGGTCGCATTTGAAAAATTCTTGTTGCGTTTGAAAGTCCAATTTTTGAGGAATTTTATAGGTAACATTGTAACATCACGCTATCACTCTTGGAGAGCAAAAATAAAAAGAAAATCAAGGGAGAAAGACGGGTCAATGCCTAACTGGTGAACCGACCGCCATGAAGTTTTGCATACACTCTGTCAGGAGTACAGAAAATGACGTATGGCTCTTATCACCCAGCTATTTGGAAATAATGTTTAGCTATATTAGAATTAAATGAGTATATTAGAATACCAGATCTGCGCATGACTATATTGGATTGGAAATAAAATTAGTTAATCAATTTTGCCCGTTTTTGCAACTTATTTCAATACCACTACGTGTTAAATAACCCCCCGTCTACTCCTTATTGGCGTGGAGACATAATGATACTAGAAACATAATAATACTACATTCTTTTAATTAATGAAATAATTCAATTACGATCAATAACTATACTTCGCGTTTATAAAAGCTGTTGTATTGATCTTACAGTTAGTGTAATGACTGAGAAATAAGTTGGTCAATTGATTAACGCTTATTCCGGTAGTAGCGCCACTGTGTGAGGCAGTTGAGTTAAGAACGTTCGACAATACGGACGAAATCTCCAGTTTTAAGGGGAATTTCTGCTGTAAAATGTTGTAGAATATAACGATGAAGACTTTAAGTATGATTTGACGCAACTTTCATGGTTTTTAACATATGATCTTATTAGTAGTAGCGTGAAGTTAAATAGCCTAAAGAGTTACTCTATCAAATACATATATTTTTGAAATATTACTAACTAAGGGAAAAAAACCCGTTCAAACCAAAAAGCTTTTCAGCAGAAAATACAGATCACGTCATTGAGTTTCAGTTCTCAGTACTCTCTTGGCTGGACGATGATCATAACACAATTGTATATATACATAAACATTATCACAGCGTATGTTTGAAACATAATTCAATAATTAAAGACATTTTGTAGCGGTAGTGAATATGGATAATTTAATATCATTACAGCGACGTGAAACAGAATCTATGGGTTCGTAGCTAATGTTAATTATCCATAAAACTTATTTGCGAGTAATTCCTGCGATAATTAGCGTACTTTGTACAATGAGTTTTAGCTGATTTAGTTTCAAAATATTTCTCATTGTTACTAATTTCTTATGACATAACACAATCTGTTCAATATTGTCCGAACAATATGGTCACGGAGATTGTATTATAGTTTGCGGCATTGTGAGATCCAGTCAATACACTTGCCGTGATATTACGAAGTGACAGTGACGACCGTCCAAGGATCCGCGATTTGCTGGTTTTCATCGTTGTTTACAGCGAACTCACAAGAAGCCACAGGACAAGTGCACGACTGTGCCAGCACCTGCACCTCCCGAAGCCGCCCTAAATCTCATTGTAGAGGAAGCTTATATATATAACGCAGCCACGGCATTAGCCAAGAGATACGCAGCAGCGTGCAACAAGTGAAATAAAACTGCTAAAGAAGCATACCTCCTATGCCTGAAAAGTCTCCCACTTCCCGATGGCCATATAAGGAGGGATGATAGCCTGATTCAACTCCTATAAGACGTCTAGCCAACTTCATCTTTGTTGGCCTCATTCAACCCCTAGAAGACGTCTAGCCACTTCATCTTTGTTGGCCTGGTTCAACCCCTATAAGATGTCCAGCCAACTTCATCTTTGTTGGCCTGATTCAACCCCTATAAGACGTCTAGCCAACTTCTTCTTTGTTGGCCTGATTCAACCCCTATAAGACATTCAGCCAACTTCATTTTTATGTTGGAATAACTCCAGTGATAGCGGCCGCTTGCTGCAACGAATCCACTGAAAAGTGCGTAGCCCTGAAGCAGTATCCTCACCGCTTCAGTGAAGAAGAGGTAGAGATGATCACCTCGTGCGTGGCTAGAGGTTCAGTTTAGTCGAAGCGACACTCGAGACGAGTTCAGTTCAGTTGAGTTAAGAACGTTCGACGGTACGGACGTGTTGTAGTAAGCGGAAGCTCTGCTGTACAATATAAGGATTGTGGAACGAGACTCTTGGGTAAGATTCAACAGACCTTCACGGTCTGTAACAAGTGTTTGAAATAAAATGTACATATAGTACCTGAAGCAATACAATATAACGGTGAAGTCATAATGAATTCAGGTATTTTTATTATTTTAATAAAATTCAAACGTCGCATATAATTCTAGGACGGGCAAAATATGGAATATTTTAAATACATCTAGTACACAAGAGTTACCAGTGACTTAAATATAAATTACTTCTGATTTTTTTTTAAACCATTTCTTTACTGGGAGTTTTCGAATATTTCATTTGATTTCATGATAGCTCAGTGGTAGTGTGTATGACTTTACGCCAAGGGACATGAGTTCGAACCCGACCACCTACAATGAGGTTAAACTTTCGGCGAAGCAAAACATCGTGAGGAAACCATAGCATGGAGGTAGGGTTTTTTCTGATGCCCGCTTGGCTGGCTACCACCCTCAAATTGTCAATCTGACGCCAAATACCAATTCCGGCAGATACGCTTGAGAGCCAGGTTCTCCACAGGTTTAGCGTCTTATTTTAACCGAAATAAATGCAATAATTTTGTTGTGAAATAGTAAACAACAAATTGGTCATATATATTTACGGATAAATAAAAAGTATTATATGGTAACAAACGAGGATAAGAGATGGATATTGGCTTCCAATAACTATACACATTGTAAAAATATATTGAAATGTTTACGAAAAAGCTGTTTACTGTAGTACAAGTAGGTTGGTGATTATCAAAAGATTATTATCACTAAGCGGTCCCCTTAAAACCTCGTATGTGTATTCAAGGTTTGCAAAAAAAAAACAGAATAATCAACGGATAGTTTAGAAAATGACTTCTGATTGCTTATTTTCGCTTATAATTATCTGTTGACAATTGTTTGACCTATTATTTGAAGGCGCCATTCTGATATTTGTAACTCGATACGTTATTTTTAGTTGAAACAAACAAACTGGTTAAAACATTTATCGACGAAATTCGTGCTGTCAATTTAGAAGTCGCTGTTGACGCATAATTTACTAATATTTTTTTTCTGACGCGGCAAAATAATTATAATCTCTAAAATGCATAATTATGTCGTCGAGCTGTTAAAGAAATATACCAACAAAAAAAGTTATTTCGTGTACTCAATTTGTGGCAACACTGAGTGAGAAATAATTCGCGCTTTTCCCGCGAATCGAGACGGCGGCCATTACGTCTTGCGTAACGTTTGAGTGACACCGGCGTCGTCGAATTTAATTTAGACACCTGAGCCCGCCCGATGCATTATACATGAACCACTTTTTCCACCACATTCATTTGAAAAGCGACATTTCGCCTTTTGTATTTTAATGAGCCGGGATGATATTATTTTTTCCCGAATTCTCGGGCGGATTGTCGCGGATGAGTGTTTTTTTTATAAATATTATTCCAGTTGATTATGTACAGCGAAAAAATGTGTAGATTTTATATGCCTATATTTATTATTCTTATTATTTATTATTCATTGTTATGATACTGGAGGCATAACTTTTCTTGAGTTCTATCAAGAATGGGGGACTTACAACTCAAACTTTACTGATAGGCAGTTCTCTTAGTCTAGGTTTTACCTTAAATCTTATTCTTTTAAACAACCCCCTCGCTAAGGATGTAGACTTGTATCGCAGGGGAGTTTACAAATATACAATTTACGAACATGAAGTAACACCCAGATTCAGAACCATCATTTGTGGGTCACACATATAATCGGTTTGTGAAGGATCCGAACCTATAGCATTCAGCGTGGCGGCAGCGGCAAGGCGACCGCTTGAACCACTAGATCAATCGTGCCAATCGCATATAAAATACTATATAGTTTATATGACTTTGTTTCCGTTTTTCCTATCAACTGCTTGTATTACAATACGTATTAAAATACACCGTAAATATAGTTTTTACTAGTTTTTTTAGGTTTAGCGTTATGGCCATAACCTCACCTGATCTTAAGTGCCGATACGTCCCAAGTTGGTAGACACGCTAAAACTTTGGAGGAACTAGCTCTCAAGTGCAACTGCCGGACAACCCTATTGATATTTGGCAACAGATTTTCAACTTGTGGGTGGTTGCTAGCCATGTGGGTATTCGAAAAAGCCCTACCACCATGCTATGGTTTCCTCATGAGGTTTTCCTTTACCGAAAGCTCAATCTCATTGTAGGTGGATTCAAACACACGTCCCTTGTTCCGTAGTCGTACACACTACCACTGAGCTATCATCGCTATACTTAACTATTACAATAAAACAATTAAAAAATAATTAACAAGGTTAGTGGCACCATATTAAATTTAAAGTAAGTAAATAAGCCAATAAAAATAAATCAATTGTTAAAATAAAAGTAAGAAGTAAACACCGTACTAGATTCGCATATTCATCTAGAATGTTCAGTTTTTCAACGATAATATTATATTGTCATTGTATAAAATGTCAAAAAACTTTCACGTGTTGCATCGTTCCTAATTACCTGTACATAATTGATTTTCTGTTAACTGGTACTCGAATTCTAGTTGAAATCGAATCTTGTATTGGAGAATAAATAACGTGGTTATAAAAAACCCGTTGTTAATTAATTTACGGCGTAAAAGATCATGACCGGTAAACATAAAATCAATCGGCCGTATAGTTTCGGAGATCTGGTGATGATTGAGAGACAGTCTCCCTTTATAATATGTAGAGAAATGGATTATGTTAATTTGTGGTGTAAAAATAACACTTTTGTATTTCCATAACAGTAGGCAACATGATACAACACAATTTTAATATGGACGTAATACCCACAAATAACAGGCAATAATAACTCAAGGGTAAAACAAAGTGCGACGATGTTGTATTTTCAATTTTGCGGGATTATAGCGTACGGAACACGCGGCCGGGGCTTTATCCCCGTCCGCGGCGCGTCAGGCGCGCGGTGTGACGCGCCGCGTAATCCGCGCCGTGACACCGCCTCTAAGGGCTGGTCCACACGGCGGTTACCGTCGTCACAACGCAAATACTTTGACGTATCACCGGCCACAAAGGCGTTGCGTCATCGCAGCAATAATACGGCGTCGCAATGACTATATTCCGCGCCCGCTACGTCTCGAAGGCTGCAGTCAGTCGGGTGTACGCCACGGTTATTGGTATGTAAAACGACGCAGTGACCGCGCACAGACGACGCAACGCGCCGTGTGGACCGGCCCTAATGACAAATATATTTCGCTTGTGAAAAAACCAATGGGAGAAAATAATTTACAACTTTCCTAAGGCATTTGTTAAGAAAAGAATTTTGTTTTTACACCAGTATTTGTACATATAACTGTAACGAAGCCAAATTTGGTCATGAAATATTATTTGACAGTAAAATTATAATTCGACGTGTACTCTCATACCAGTATAGAAACTAAAATTTATGCCTACCACAAAACAACACTACTTTGGAACCACAATATTTACCTTCAGTTCAGTTTTAACAAAAGATTCACTAACATTATTTATTAACCCAAAACATTTGCAATGTATTTTAATACCATTATGATAATTTATAAATAGGTTATTTGTAAATAATAATAATAAACTTAAGAACACATATACAAGAAAAAAAATTGACATTTCCCAATACGCCAATTAAATTATTACTGATGAAAATGTAATATACTGGAGCGTTTCTGGTAGCGTCCGATACTTCCTGAACCCTCAAGGCATGTCGTATGTATCACAAGGGGGCTATTCTTATAATTGCAATAACCATTCCTTTTATGTTAATATGAAGGCAAACTAACGGCACAATACCTAATAGAAAGTATTGTATAATCCTACCACGATAGAATACATGTAGACTACGAGTCGTTACTGTTATCGGCATGCAATTCTCTCGGCGGCTGGATTTTTTTTGCACGACATCAAAAAAATACTATTATTAATCACTAGCTTTTACTTGCGGCTACCCTCACGTTAATAATGTTTTTGTCAAACAATTCTGGTTGCGATCGATACAGATTACAAACAATAATTAATTACAAACTGTATCCTATAAGTAAAAAATGTCATCGACAAATAAAGTTTCTTAAAAAGTTTAGCTCTCCCGTCGCCACGGCCCAATAAGCATTTCGCGATAAAATGTAAATCTATAACTGTTTCTATAGTCTCCCTATGCCCAGATCAAAATTCATCATAATCGATTCAGCGTTTTACTACAGAAGCATAACAAACTTACTATTTATATTTAGTTTATTGTTATAGGTTAGTTTCTTTGCTATATCGTATCTTTTAAAGTCAGCCTGACATGAAAATGAACATCAGTCGATGAGAACTCGTAGGTTCATGTCGGTAGTTTTGTATGATAGTGGATTTCTCAAATAGGTTTAGAATATTACCATCTCAACTTACATACTGAAATAATAGAAAGTTAAAACGTCAAAGAAATTTAATTATACAACTAGGTATTAATTAATAATAGTAAATTTATAAAATCACTTTATCCTTGTAATGCGTATGTACTGTAAAAATATATTATATATTTTCACAATTGGCGAAGAACAAATATGGTGGCATTTATTTTCCATTTATTGACCAGACATAAAAGAAAACCAAACTAGTTTCGTGAAATCTCACACGCTTCTCTCAGGCGTTGTTCAATTATTCTTTTTCATGCTTTCATTGCATGCATTGACTTTATTTCTCCATAATTGTTGTATTCCTGCACATCACCTTTGTTTTTAAAAATGGGCACGAGGTAACTTTTGCCCCTTTCCATGGGTATAACTTCTTCCTGCAGCAATTTATTGAAGAATATAGACGGCCGCTTCCATCCTTCCATTGGTAGTATCTTTCATTCTTCAACAGGTATTCCGTCTCGTCCTACTACTTTTCCTTTCTTCATTCCGCGTACCACTCTCTTAACTTTCTCCTGTATCCTGTATATCCTCAAGCACTCCACTTAAACGATTCTATTCATTCATCAGTCTTTTGAAATAAGTTTTCTACCTATCTTCTATTCTTTCATAATCAAAGCATCACACCTGCTTCAATCTTCAAATACTTCACATGACACGGATCCCTCTCCTTTCTTACCCTACACTTAGTCAGCCGGTAAACGTGCTTAGAGCCTTCAGGACTTTCAAGTGCCCCATGTAAGAAGTTCTAAGTTTCTGCTCTTGCAACAGCCTTTTTGGCTTCTTTCTTTTTTTCAGGATTTTATCATACCATTGGTGATATAGTGTTTTTTTTTATCTAGATACTGAAAGTTGTCAGTAGGATTCCGTGCCCTCAGCATTTGTTACAAAAAGTTCGGTGAAGCTGTCAAAGCCCTTAACGCTAACAGCGTATGTCAGGTTGAAAAAAAAGTAAACAAATAAATTAAGAAAAGTCTTATCATTAACTTTGAAATCAGGTTAATTATGCATCAAAACGAGTATAAAGGACTTATATACCAGTGAAGCGTCTGGATTGATATTCTGAGTGTGGATTTTGCCAATTTGAGAGACTTGTGAGATTCACCGGCCGGCTACAAGGCGCAGCGCTAAGAAATTACCAACTGAGCGTGCTTTAATGCTTAATCTTTGCTAGGAAAGGTGACTCGGCAACCACGTATAACGGTACATTCAGAACCCCAGGAGTCTGAGTTGGGAATACTGTACCCAGGTTCTAATACCATTCCGTGTACCGGTTATTTTTGACCGCTACAGTTACATTCTTATACAAAAACTCACAATGGATTCTAAACTATGCAGAGCCTGTATCTTGGTAGCCAGGATAAGATGAAGCAGTTTATTCTTCATTTAAAATTAGCCCGGAAGATCTAACAGATATACAATATTATGAACACTGAATGTTAGATTTTTAAATGATAATCATACCTTGACAAATACTTAATTACTTACATATATATATACATATAAATACTTTTACATATAATACAATAAACTTCAATAATAAAAGTTTGGAAAATCAAAAAGTGCACGCCTCATAATCTCTTTTTATTTGTTTTGTTTATTTAATAGCAATTAAACCACATCGAATCAAAACGTGAAAAGTAATAAGGTTTTATGCCTAATTATACTGAAGCGTAAGTAAAAAAAGACTCGATTAGTAAAGTATTTCGGTCGTTATCGTGATAACATACAGGATCCGCACATACAGACACACGGACGCCCAAGTCAGAACTTTTTTAAACAATTTTTTTACTAATTTAAATAACAAAAATATCTTGAATATTAAAAATACATAATGTTTTTTCGTGATATGTATGTGTACATATTATTTTTCAACTGAAATATTTATAAATAGAGACGTTTTAAGTTTAAAAAATCAGTTTAACAAAAAGTTAATTTACTAACGAAATTAAAGTTTGTATTTTCTGGGCTGGCTGGATCTTAAAACCGGGAAATATAAGTTCAAATCTGGAATTTAAACAAGGAAATATTTAGATTTCTTTCATAGTAGCCACACAAACAATATTAGTCGAATACCAATGAGATAGAGAATATCGAATGGTTTGTAAATAGTACACTTTTTAAGTTTCGAAGTGTCCGAGTGTACCGTCTCGCTGCCGGGGGCTATTTTTATCGAATGTCGTTAAAAGCCCAGAACGAGAGTGCCTACTCGACTCGTCGACTTCCAGATAGCTTTTTTACCGATTCTATCAATAAGTTAAAACTCTGATCGCACTAAGAATGTCTGTCACAGAAAACTATTAAAACAGAGTTCACGAGACTATGATTGGAATACAACTGGCTTCGAGGTCTACGTCAATGTGTTATATTGACTTATATTAAACGAGAGCTTTTACCAAAGTGTTTTGATGTTAGTTATAATTTTTATTAACATTATTTCATTAACAATGATATATGCAAGACTACGAAAATAAATAAATAATAATAATCAATGTCCTTAATAATATTATAAATGCGAAAGTGAGTTTGTTTATTTGATACGTTTTCACGCCTTATAATGTACAGTAGAACCTCTATAAGTCGAACATCAAGGGAGAAGTTAAAAAAATCGTGTTATAGAGTTTTCGACATATACAGAATAGAGGTTTTGGTGTTCGGTTGGTGGTGGAAGTAAACCAAATATTTTTTTCGAGATTCTGAGGTTTTCAACTTATCGAGGTTCGACTTAACGAGGTTCTACTGTTTTTAGTTACAGATATAGATGGGACCTCTGAGATGGTGATAGGCCACGTTTTCTGGTGAAACACTTATTGGAAATGAGGTAAAGAGAGGGATGAACTTTGTATGAAACTTTGTATTGCGTCATCCGATGTGTTTGACAAAATCAATATTCTCACGCGAGCGACGTCGCCGGTAAAAGCTAGTATTAAATAATTATAGTTCCATACGAAAGAAGATCGGTTAGTAATATTATAAATCCGAATGTGTGTATTTGTTCTTTGACGCTGTAATTATTCGAGTAATCATTATTAAATTTTGCATATACGTTACGAAGGGTAACGAAGGAATGAAATAAAAATGTTAAAACTCACACTCTGTTTACCAGTTTTTGAATTTCGGTGCAGATAAGACAACTCGGTTTATTCGCCTCATTCTCTGAGAGCACGGCGTCGCTTCTATAAAATATTTATAGAATTTATTACCCTTTCTAAGCGGTGCGTCGGCATTTTTATGGGTTACTCTGGAACAGTGCAGACTTGCATAGTGAAACAACTTTAAGTTATAGTACGTTGCCTTAGCGCTTACTTGTACAATCCGTAATTGATTTCATTTAAATACATATAGCATTTTCTTCTTTATTTTCAAAACATTGCTTTTTGTTTCGAGAATTTATGTGTTAGGTTTTTTTTTTTTAAGTTTATAACTTCAGCGTTATGGACACAATCTCATGTGAAGTTAAGTGACGATGTGGCCCAATATGATAGACACGCTAAGACTAGTGGAGGGACTGGCTCTCAAGTGCAAATGCCGGAACACCTATAATAAGTATTTGGCGGCAGATTTTGAACTTGATTGGTGGCTAGAAAAGGCCTTACCACCATCCTATGGTGACTCACGATGTGTTCCTTCACCAAAACGTCAGGCTTATCGCAGGACATATTTTACATATATTGGCTAGCATGACAACGGTGACTGGCAGAGAATTTGGATTAATTCATTCATTTAACGTGTCAAAGAATAATCCGATCTATATAATGTGTAGGTGCTACAATGAAAGTCATGTTCAACACGACATATTCTTCGATAGCTCAATAAAATTCAAAAGTTTAATTACATAACTGGTTGATGCTACATCTCCAGTTTTTACTAGGGTTTTTGTTTTGTGTATATTTACGTTCAAAATGATTTAAAATATTACAATTTATCTAATCTGTATTCTGTTCATCTTCACTCATAATAAAAGTTCCTAACTGTGTAAGTTGTGCACTAATGTGATAGGGTATGGGATTTAAAATGATATCAAGAATCAAGTTGCTTTTGTATTTAATCTCATATCTATATCAGTGCCTTGTAAAATAAATAAATTCGCAGTCACCGCTGATTAGGATTGTATTAAACTTAACATCAGGTGTAGTGTAGTCACTATGTCGTGCAACATAAAAAGAGAAAAGAGAATCGAGCCCACGTCCATTGATGCGGTGTCTGTAGACACTACTAACTGAGCTATCTAACTCGGATTATCTATTAAAGAACACATTTTCCTTTATTACCCGATCCTAGGGATTGCTTTCGCACTGTTTATAGTGTGACCTGTCAAAGATTATCTTACCTTATCACCTCTCGGAGGTCGTCCTTATTACGGTATTGTACCGTCAGGTACAGTGTTCTCATTTTGCAGTGCTATGAAAAAAAAGTGATCACATATTTAAATATAGTTAAATGTTTAACTATAAAGTAAAAAAAGTAAAAGTAAAAAACTATAAAGTATATAAAGCGATAAAACTATATAAAGCGATAGCCTTGTGTTTTATGGCAGAATACAGTTATAGGAGGGTAGTTTATAACGCCGATTAGTATAAAGCGCGATGCAAGAGCGGCTTTGAGAGCTCCACACGCTAAGTACACGGTTCTGTAAGGGACCAAAAACCTGTGGCCCAGACAGTTGTTTGCCTTTTTAATTTTTAATATTAGTTCTTTTTGATTACAGTCCAGAATTATACAGCTCATGGTCGTTTTGATGCGAAGACAACGTCCTTCCAACTCCGACAACTCAAACTTGAACAGTACAGTACAATCCACTTCACCGACTTTCTTGCCTCTCTTAAGAATTAGTATTTTTATCTAAAGGCCTACTCCAGTAGGCCAGCCCTTACTATTTTATATAATATTTTCTCTTCCGGCAGCAGTCCATGCCAAGGGCCAGCCACAACGGCACCCTTGTGCTCGCTGCCTCGGGGCTGAGTGCCCTCAGCACTCGCCCCAAAAAGCCCCTCCGGCTAACAGCGTATGTCCAGTCGAAAAAAAAAAAAAAAAAAGCTTTGAGAGCAGTCTGAGCTTGGCGCTTGAGACGTATTCATCGTACGTAGCTGGAACATTACCGAAGGGACGTAAGATTTATATTTCTTTATTATCGACACTGTTTTGGTATATATGTTGTAAACCATTATCGGGAATGGTTTATACATGGTGGAGTGAGGCACGAGCGGTGAGGGTGAGTGTTGAAGTCTCAGACATTCTCGTGTTATCCTCTCTCTGCCACAATGGTTAGGTTTCACCATGCAGGCACCCTTACGGTGAATCCGTAGTTTGCTAGTTCGTTCGTATCTCATCCTGACATAATTATTGAACCGATTATCCTATAAAAAAACTACTTACAACATTATATCTTAAGAATATCATATCACCTACTTACTGCTATACATTTAACTGTACGATGAGACGTCATTGATAAAAACGCGCACAAGAACCCTTAAAACTCTTTAATTAACTGTCTATGGTATTATGTTTTGAGTTTAATCAAGTTTGTAATGAGTTTGAAAGAATTTACAAATTATTTATTCAATATATATATATCTATAACGTAAACATTTTATAAGAAATTTATGATTGGAATATCTCGTTCGGTTATTGTTTTGACATAAAAGAAAACTTCTATTATTTTCTTGTAGTTTGTTTCAGTTATAGTCGAAGTATATGATGGATAGATTTTAAATAATAAATTTGTAATGAAAATCATGATAAATAACAAGGTACAGTATAACGTAGAAGTTGCTTTGGCATTATCAGCGTACACGGTTAATCGAAACTCTATGATAAATTAGTAATGGAGTTAGTATGTCCGATTCACACTCAACTGAATTTCAAATATACACATTACGTCATTGGAATAATTGTTCTATTTTATCGCGGTTTTGTATATTTTGTATTATACAATTACTTTCCCAGCCCAGTACCGATGTCAACCAAATCACAGATTAATTATTCTTCTAAATTAAGCACCTGGTTTAAATGTTTGAGCGGTAGTCACAATTTGTATGTTAATATAGTCCGTTGCGACTGTTGTCATACATATATAGATTTCATATATAGGAATCGAAGGCATAAGCTTCATAGAATCTTTTATGTTATTGCCTACCGTAGATAAAGTTTTTACATTCATGAGCAAGTGTATTATATACCCACAATATCATATACTCTTAAGTGATGATATAGTCGAAAACTGAAAGATGTTAAGCTAAGTGAGGAAACTGGCTCTTACATGAATCTTGTAGAATGAATGGGTTAAGTAATAGATTGCTAATATGTGGTAGCTAGACACGTGAACTTTGGAATTGTATATACTGTCATCATACGTTGAATTTAAACTATATTTTTATGAGCTGCTCCCACGACTTCATACGGGTGGATTGCAATCATGGTTCTTCTATATTGGATATAAATTCTTCGAAATCAATCTTAACGCGAACGAAACCGCAGGTAAAAGCTAGTAATAGAATCGATGTACATACCAATTTTGCATACACGTTTTCAGGTGTATAGAAGATGACATGGGCTACTTTTTACCCAGAAAAAAGTAGCTTAAAACATACTTAATTAAAGTTAAAATCGAACGAAGTCGCGGTCGATACTGGTTATTGTATAAAGTAGTAATTATTTTATATGTTTAGTTAACCGCGGAAACCTACCTAGAAGTTTTCTGATTCAAAATAGTAATTACTATATAATATGAAACGATGCTAGCTCAGTGGTAGCGTGTAGGAAGCTTTTGGTGAAGGAAAACGTCGTGAGGAAACCATAGGGTGGTGTTAGAGCTGTTTCTTATGCTCACCTGGCTAGCTACCACCCTCAAGTCAAAAATTGCCTCCAAATACCATTAGGTGTGTTCCGGAAGTGGTACTTGAGAGCCAGCCACTGTCATAAAGGCCGGCAACGCGCCTGCGATTTTTATGGTATTGTGTGTGTCCATGGGTGGCGGTGATTCACTTACTATCAGTTAACACGTCTGCTAGATTGACCCCTATTCCATTTAAACAAAATGCATTATTTATTAAATAACGTCGGATGTGAATCGAGCTTCTGTGATACTCGGAGAGCCTGAACGCAGTTTCTGCTCATTTCCAATTCTAGGTCTTAGCAGCTCAAAGGATGTTTCGGACAAAGACCTACGTCGCTTCTTTGTAAATAAATAAATTTACTATAGTATGGTCTGGTTTTTTTAATGTGCTTGCAAAGATGATCGCGGATAAGGAAACTTTAAAATACGTAAAATATTACTCAGAAAATTGTGTGCAAACTAGTTTTTATAATTATTAAGCGCTATGACCATAATCTCATATGATCGTAAGTGACGATACGGTCCAAGTTGGTAGAAACGCTGAACCTGTGGTGAAACTGGGTCTCAAGTGTAACTGCCGGAACACACACATTGGTATTTGGCGGCGGATTTTCAACTTGACGGTGGTTGCTAACCAGGCGGGCATTAGAAAAAGCCCTACCACCTTGCGATTTCTGTATAAGTTCACATATATAGATTTACTACTTACATATCGTGGTAACTGTAATTGCTCAGTGGTGCAGCGCGGACTCCGCATCGATGGAAGTGAGTTCTAATTCCTTTGAAAGAAACAATGGTAATGAAAGGCTGAAGCGATGATAGCTCAGTTGGTAGTCTGTACGGACCTACGTCTATGAATGTGAGTTCGATCCCTGTAATGAAGCTAAGCTTTCGGTGAAGGAAAACATTGTGGTGAAACCGTGGCATGGTGGGTAAGGCTTTTTATAATTCCCGTCTGGCTATACCCTCTAATTGAAAATCTTCCGCCAAATACTACACCATCCTGGACCTAAATATCACTTAACGTCAAGTGAGATTGTGGACATAACGCTAAGTCTATAAATTATAAAAAAATATGAACCCAGAACGTTTTCGTAGATATTCCAGCAGTTGCACTTGAGAGCCAATCAGTTATCCGTTATTTTAAGCCACATTGTTATTTAACATAAGGCGGGGTTATGGCCAAAATGTAAAGTTGCTCAGAAAAAAAAAACTATTACTTACAGTTATACTGCTTCGCTAAGGTTTGTTGGTTCCTCTGAAAAGTGCTGTCAAGCGATTGCTAAATTTCATGCGGATCATTTGACAGGCTCGTAATACATTACTGTTTACATTTCATTTATATAAATTCTTTTAGCTTTTGTATTTTTTCCCAAATGTCTTGACTGATTTTAATATATATAAAGTGATGATAGTTCAGTGGTAGCGTGTAGGAACGCCGCGACAAGGGACGTGAGTTGAATTCAACTACCTTCAATGAGCTTGAGCTTTGAAGGAAAACATTTTGAGGCAACTGTAGCATGGTGGTAGGGCTTTTTTATTGCCCGCCTGGCTACCTATCACCCTCAATTGAAAATTGGCCGCCAAATACCAATAGGTGTGTTCCGACAGTGGCACATGAGAGCCAGTCCCTGCTGTAAAGCCGTCACCTGCGATTCGTTTGGTGTTGTAGGTTTCCATGGGTAGTGGTGATCACTTACCGTCAGGTGACACGCTTGCTCGTTTACCCCATATTCTATTAAATAAACTATACGCCACTGACATTAGAAGGAAATTGGCGACCTGTTTGTAATTGAAAAACGGATTTTTTAATATTGAAACATTAATTTTTTGCGATAAAATTAGTTAAAAGTAGATCATTCGTTTACCTACTTATAAGTAGGTATTTTAAGTAAACTATTATTCTATTTAATTTAATTTAATTGAGGTAACTTAATTCTACAGTTGAACAATCATTGGTCCATTTGTTTTGCAGAACGACCGCTATTCAGATTTCGATAAAAGACAGTAAATCTTAAATTACATATCAATACCTAAATTCATTTTATGCATTATAATTAGCTATTTGAACGTATCCCGTCATCTTTCAACCAGTAAAATACTATAGGAACTGGTTTACAAAGCCACTGCTTTACTCTCTTCTGTAAAACGTTGCATCATTCAAAAACCCTTCACACAGTTGGTTCATCACCGACGATTGTAAAGGAAAATTGGAGTGACGACAGGCATCGTTGTTTGTAAACTATGCTACGTTGAATGGCTACATTCATGCTGTACTTTCTTGTAAATAAAAATTCAAAGCAGTCATCAGGACTGCCGACGGAAGCGAAAACTATATTTAACAAAATAATGTATCTTCACTCGTATCTATATGTTAAGGTTTGGAACGTACGATCTTGCTTACGCGAGATTATTAAGTCGCAGGTCAAACTGACCGCCCAAGCGTTCATATATTACAAGCAATTAATTCACTGCACGGTGGTAAGGCTTTTCCTGATGCCCGCCTGGCTAGCTACCACCCACAAGTTGAAAATCTGCCGCACAAATACCAATAGGTGTGTTCCGGTAGTGGCACGTAAGAACCAGTTCCTCAAAAGTTTAGCGTGTCTACCAAACTGGGCCGTATCGTTACTTAAGATCAGGTGAGATTATGGGTATAACGCTAAGCCTTAACTATAAAAAAAATCTGCATACACTTTCTAGATAAATGGAAAGCGTTCGGTGAGGGTTGCGCGAGTTCCATGATTTTTATTACCCCAAAAAGTGCTCAACGTGGCTAAAGAAGTTTTCACATCAAAAACTATTCAGGAATCGTTGGTCGCGTAACTAAGATGAAGGTACTTTCGAGGAGCCACATATATAATGAAGATCTCAACAAAATATTGGATACTATCTAGAAACAACGTATTACAGTAGATACTTCGTACATATGCATCGATGAACATCAAACACTTCGACAGCGTCGCTAAGCAGATAATAATGTGAAGCGGTACGCGGTGTCTGATTGAGACCTATAAATGTTTGTGTGGGGATTATTTTTCAATTGAAACGTGCCTGAGGAGTCTGCCTCGGTGCGGTTCGGCGCGGATAGCGCTGTTTGAGTTCCAATTATAGGCAGCGACTGTGTAAATACCACCGCGTTGTGTTACGCCGTGCATATTAGATGTCTGTGAGCCTCAAGCCTCGTCCGGATCCCGGGGGATTTGCGTTTTGCGGTTGAATTGTAATTCGTTATTGGCGTATTTCATTGTTTATTTGTGACATCGATTTGTAATTTTTGTTTTCGTTTCAACAGAATTGTAAATTGTATCTGTGTATGAAGATAGGCCTTTACTGTTTGTGATGAATTAGCTGTATCCGCGACTCGGTTTGTGTGAGTATACAGCTTTGCTCCTATTGGTGATAGCGTGATGGTGTATAGACTAAAACTTCTCTAATGATTCTTCTGTCAGATATTAGAAGAATTTCCGAAATCCGAATTGTAGTTCCTAAGATTGACACATACAAACAAACAAACTTTTCGCTTTACAGTATTATCATAGATTAGTTTAACTGAGCCATGTTTTGCAATGAAGAAAATATAATATTTTTTATATATATTACTTTATTCTTTCTAGTGTTTATCTAGAGGTGAAAATTCAACACTAATCATTATTGATAATTTAAGAAAGAAAAAACCAAAGTGAGAAAAATTAGATGTTATTCAAAACTTTCAATTGATTTGTTAGAAACTAATATTTGTAATAGTTTCCATACAGAATGATTATTTAGGTAAATACGTTGTTAAAATTGTTTGACTGACGGCTCTATATTAAAATGGAAATAAAATAGTTTTTATTAATCTCATTTGCAAAACTAAGTGCCTGTGTAATATATTTTCCAATTTGGACGAAAACATTAGAGGGCAATACATCAAAATATCCATTGAGAGTAAGTTAAGAGGACGTTTGTGAAATATTAAAAGCATAAACATCACGTTTAATAGAGAGATGGACGTCAATTTGGGACCCGCTTCAGCCTTTACGAGACATTCGGCGTAAACTCTTACCCTCTGGTACAACTTATAAGCGAATTACTTATACATTACTTTTTATAAATATAATATAATTATGATATTTTTTATAGGTCAGGTTTAGCGTTATAGCCATAATCTGACCTGATCGTAAGTGACGATACGGCCCAGATTGGTTAACACACTAAACCTGTGGAAAAACTGGCTCTCAAGTGCAGCTGCCGGAACACAGCTATTGGTGTTTGGCGGCAGGTTTACAACTTGAGGATAGTTGCTAGCCAGGCGGGCTACAGAAATAGCTCTACCACCATGCTATGGTTCTCTCACGATGTTTTCTTTTACCGAAAGCTCATGTTTGTGGTTGGATTCGAACTCACGTCTCTTGACGTGAAGTCGTACAATCGTAGTCGTCGATAATCATAGTAAAGTTGCAAATGCAATAACAGCATATTAGAATCTGTCACCAAATACCTGTAGATGTGTTCCGATGATTACATTTGAGATCCGGTTCCTCTTCTAGGCTTAGCATATCTACCATCTTGAGTTATCTCGTCAATTAACATCAGCTGAGATTGTTATCATAACGTTAAACGTATAAAGTATAAAAATTGCTATTGTGGAACAATTAGGTTGGAGCGAAGTTCCTTTCGTAGTTTATTATTATTGATAAACATATTATGTTATAGACTAGTTGACCCGAAAGACGTCCTGTCTTAACTATGAATATTGAATTAGACGTCGTTAAACCAATTCTATGCCTATTACTGGGCATAATCATAGAATACGAGCTGGAGAGCTGGGGATACTAGGCGACCTGAGAGACCTTATTTTACCTTTTCTAGTAGTCAATTACATCGATTACACCGTCGTCTATCGCGTTATAATAACTTATCGAGATAAAAGTGTACTATCTCTCAAGTTAGTTAAAAAAATGGATAGACTTTGTTTAAAATCGGTCCAGTAGTTTGCGAGTTCATCGCGGACAAACAGCGTGACACGTAATGTGTATAAATAAAGATATAGAATAGACTACAGAAAGGGTCGGAATGGAAAAAATCATACATTTCATTGCGTAGCACCCATCCGTATCATGTGATAGGAAACGTTCTTCCAATATACATCATTTTGAAGGATTTGTCGTGCGGCACCATAACAAGAATATTTTCAAAAATAAACAAATCGCTTATCGCTCGTGACTTCAATGATCAACTCAAATAGAAACAGTATACACGCACATCGGGTAAATATAAAAAACTGACGCGGCCGAGGTGCTTATGTTCACTTCACTTCATTAGTTAGAAAACTGTATCTAAATTTGCCAATATATATGAAAAATATATATTATTTTCTAATATATTTCTGTCTCCGCTCGATATATATACTGTATTATGTGGTTATAATACATGGTGCATTTTATCGACTTGTTTTTTATATTTATACGTTATAGATTTAGCGCTACGGCCTCAATATCATGTGATACTCGAGCCATTTGCTTTCTACTACGTCTCTAATTCCCTTGGTCATCGCATTACGCGTGAACCGATGGATCAATTTCGACAATTCTTTTTTTGTTGTTAATTACTATGAGGAGAAAATCCTTATGAAAGAAAAATATAAGAATGTTGAGTGGAACATTAGAAAATTTATATATATTAAATTTAATCATCGAAATGTATGTACGCGCATAACTTCCGAACGATTGCACCAAATTGTCTAATTCTTTTTTAATGTGTTCTTTATATGAAGCCATGATAGCTCAGTTTGAAGCGACGATAGCTTCGTTTGTAGCGTGTACGGACGCTCCGTCAATGGACGTGGGTTCGAATCCTCCTATATTTAAATGTCATATAATTAAAAGGCTTTTAATACGTTGGAGTTATAAAGTCAAGTATAATTCAAACCGTTTGTGTGAGTTTTATCTAGTATAAAGGACGTCGATTTTAGGTGATAGGAAGTTCACCGGGTCAGCCAGTGGTTAAATAAATTTATTGAGCTTTTTAGCTTCGATCGTGTCTGCAAGAGATTGTAAAATGCCTTGCGTGTTTGATTTGCTATCTTTAAATATGTTGTTCAATGGGAATAGAATTACATATGTTTTTCTTAAAAATTCCGATGCCATCTATATCACGTATCATTCCAACGTCAAGTAATTAAGTACAGACCGACGACTGTAGATTCTTTTTTTTATAGTTAAGGCTTAGCGTTATGGCCACAATCTCACCTGATGTTAAGTGACGTTGTGGCCCAAGGTGACACGCTAAGCCTAGTGGACAGATTGGCTCTCAAATGCAACTACTGAGACACATGTATAGATATTTGACGGTACATTTTAAACTTGAGGCTGGTGACTACCCAAGTGTTGGTTGGAAAAGCCCTGACACCATGCTATTGTTTCCTCAGGATGTTATCTGTCACCGAAAAGCTCTCGCTCATTGCGGATTGATTCGAAATCACTTCCAATGACACGGCGTCCGTACACGCTACCAACTGAGCCATCAGCGCATCATAAAGATTCGATCTGAGGAATAAAAAAAACGTGTAGGCATAATTTCATGATGATCCATTTAGCATGAAACCACCCTTTTAGCTTGTCGTTTTTTTATTTTACTATTTAGGGTCGTAGTGTAGTAATGTTGATATCCTGTTATATCTTACGTTTAACATCGGTGGTTTAGAATAAAACAAAGAAATTAATTACTTGCTGCGTGCACGGCACGTCCGTTCGCGTCGACGTCTGTTAACGTAATGGCCCGGTGCGTATGTCGCAGGCACACATATTCAATTCTAATATATATACACCACATTTCCTATAAAATTCCTCAATCATTACGCTCATAAATAAAAAAATATTTTTTCACATCTGACTTGCACCTCCTGAGATATGCCCATTTAAACAAACACATTCTTGAGCTTTAATATGTCAGTATATACAACTTATTATTAGTCTAACGATTTCTTATGTTTACGCGAATATTATTTATCGAAATAAAACTAATTTAAACGGATTTCATCGCGGTGTTTTATTTGATCTGTAATGCGACGTTTCGAAAGCTTTTCAGCCTTCGTGGTCACGGAGTGGACTGAGGTGTAGGTTGTCCAGAAAAGTTCATGTTACAGTGTTTACCTTCAGTTTACAATTATTAATAACAATTAAATATCATCCATAATTTACATAATAATATACATATATATATACATTAACTTTTCTTCGTTAAAGTTTCGAAGAAGTTGATCTCAAAATAAAGATCAAATAAAAAACCCGCGATAAAATCCGTTTAAATTAGTTTTATTTCGATTATTATTAGTATTTTATTTATTCGTATATGATCGTTTAGTAGAATGAACAAAAGCGTGTAAGAATTTATCGATGATAAGTTGTTTGTATCGCCTTGTGCCTGTGTGTCACTGTATCGTGTCGTGCGTTCTTCCGGAAGTGCCCACGGATCCCCGTTTACCGGGGCCCACCGGGAAATTAATACTCGCGGCTCGTTACCGCGGGAACTTCGCACCGAGAACACCTAACGTGAGACCGCTAACAATATGAACCTGTTTGTTTTTGTGTTTGTATTCAATTGTAGGTATATTACAACGTAAGAATAATGTGTAAACCTTAAATATATGAGTCATCATTATTATTTGTTAAAGTAAAATTTGCTTTATGCGCGTTTTATATACATATTCGTGAATGAAAGTGAATTGTTACGCTCGGGTCGGTGACGCTGAATTGTATACTGTACAGTCGTCATAAGTTACGTTTATTGTATGACAACACACTCTGTTTTAGATATGAATGCTCTTCTCTGTTATTTATGTAAATGAGAGAGGTGTCTTATGGTCACCTGTTATAGTTATGCGTAACTAAAAGTAACTAAAAACTAAAAAAACTTTAGTGGGCCAGCAAGATAGTTGCGACTGACAAAGGACATTTGCCCCTACGGCAGTCACTACTGTTACTGGACTGTACTGAAACTTACCATCAGTACAGTAGCTGAGCTAGGATAAAAAAAAAATTTAGAAATCAAAACGTTTTTCCCTTACCTCAAAATTGACGGCACACCGAATCGATTGAAAAAGCTTTATCTCCCTAACAGACCGGTAAGTGTTTTAAAAATTACTACAAAATTATGTCGTTTTTCATTGTTTTACGTTTCTGGGTCTATCCCCCTCAGCTCGCAAACAAATCACAACGAAAACGTGCGATTACAAACTCCGTTCGAACGGTTTCGATCAAGTCCCAAGTGTGAGTGGTTGTATACGAAGCGGTGAGCCCCCGGTATCATTAGAGCTAATTGGCATTATCTTATATCCCGTGAACGGTACGCGGTTTGTTTCCAGCGCCCTCCCGATTGCCCCGCGAAGCCTCTTCAATGTAATTATCTCGGCTCTCACTAAACTAACGACACGTGCCGCATTAACAATATAAAAATACACTGGATAAAGTTTCATAATAATGTTTGAGTTGAGTACACACGTCAGTACGATTTAAAAACAAAATTTAGGTACTGAACTTCATTTGGACTCCGTTTATGGTTCACTGCCTTAAAGTACTTCTAATGAGGTTTTTTTTTATGGGACTTACACTGTTAGCCTATACGAGTCACATCGACTATAGCGACATCTATCGCGTTATGATCACATACGAGATAAAAAGTATCCTATCTCTCAAGTTGGATCAAATTGCACACAGTGTGAAAAATTTGATTAAGATCCGTTCAGTAGTTTAGGAGTTCATCGCGACAAATAACGTAACGATTTTTATATATTAAATAAGCTTTACAATTTCACCGAACTAGGGGGGCGAGGGCGGAGGGCGCTCGAGCCCGAGGGGCAACTCGCGAAAGGGTGTTACTAGTGACCGAACCTCGGCTTGGGCTGTTGCCGAAACGAGTAAGAGAAAATCGAACGCGGTACTAGCTATTATTTAAAATTGAAAAAGCTAAAGTAATGGCGTGAAGGATTATATAAACCTAACTGGCGGTGCCTGAAATTACCCGATCAAAAGTACAAACTGAGAAAAGAACTATATTATACTAGCTATGTGGCTAATTTCATTCGCGTTAAACTATTATAAGCGTGTTCTATCTCTTGTATCATGGTGAGTGTTCTGAAGAGCTCATTGAACTTATCCCCTCCTCTCCTACCCAAAACATTTTCACACACAACAACCAAAAAGTTTGCCGACTCTTACCTTTGTCGCACCGTGAAATTGCGGAACCGTCTTCCTGTCAGCGTGTTCCCTCCTACCTATGATATTGGGTCCTTCAAAAGAGACGTGAACAGGCCAGTATGACAGCCAGGCTGGCAGTGTATTCTGTTCGGTGACAGTCGTCGCTGATATGGATTTTACTGTACTTACCATCAGGACCAGTGCAGTCACTTTGACGAGCAACGTAAAAAAAATAGGTCGGTTTTATAACCATTTTCAATACAGCTGTGGTCTTATGGGTGGTAGCATGATGTTAAATAGCCCAAAGTATTCCTCAATAATTGTTCGATGAAACACGAAAAAGAATTTTTAAAATCCAACTAGTGGTTCCTAACTTTAGCACGTTCAAACAAACAAACTATTCCTTATTTATAATATTAATTATAGATGTAGAGACTTCCATACTAATATTATAAATGTGAAAACGAGTTTGTGTGTTTGTTACGCTTTCACGCCTAAGCCGCTGAATCGATTGTGATGAATTTTGGTATATATATATAGGCGGGACCTTGGAGATCCGAGGTTACTTTGCTCGCGAGAATCTTATTGGAAGTGAGGCAAAGAGGTAGACAAACTTTGTATGTAACTTTTTATTGCGTCATCCGAATTTATTGACAAAATCAATATTGACTCGAGAGAAACCGCAGGTAAAAACTAGTCATTTCTAAACGCAACAAATAGAATAAACATTGGATTTTTCACGCTTACCATGCGTTCTGAAGATAATTAACGGTATTCATTGTCACCAGCTACATCAAGCGGACCGGAGGTAACACACACACAATTACACACATACAATTCTTAAGTTTAGGAGATTAGTTTCACTACTTAATCCGCGTTGTAGCAGATTAAGTAAACTGCTTAGTACTCGGACTGAGTGCTTTAGTACTCACCCCCAAAGCTCGGCAAAGCGGTGAAAACCCCCAAGAGATTACAGTATATACTCATTAAAAAAATAGTGAAATATCCGTTATAATTCATTAGTATAAAATCATTTTTTTTTTCAAATATTATAGATACTTAAGGAATACATTTAAAATATCTATTAAGTAATTCGACTTTTGTTCGTAATATTTGATTTTATCCTTAGAACTTTTGAGTTGGCTTTATACAGTTTAATATGTGTAAAAACCCTTTTTTTTTTTACAATCACCACGAAATATAAATGATAAAGTATAACCTTTCACATGAGTACACACGCTCGTTTTAGCACGATTTTCTGTCTGGCTAGAGCGAACACGTTATCAAAAACCTATCGCTGATAGGTTATAGTATCAATAAACTTTAAACAGAACATTGCACCGTGTTATTTGGTATCCAATATAGTAAAAGTTAAAATAATAATATTATTGTGGTGTTATAAACAGTTTTCGGACGTCCTCATCGTCACCCGGAAACGCACTGCTCCCCTTTAGGCCAAGGAGAGGGGGGCAATATGATGAAACTTCAATATCCCGTGTTGCCACAGACCAGTGACAGATTTCATAATTCTCCCAGTCAGCGTCGACTACCCTGTACCACTGTCCACTAACCGCAAATTCAAATCTGAAAAGTATTTAAATCGATTATCGCCAACATTTTTAACTATATCCGAATCGGGCGCAGCTGCGTGTAAGCCTTAGTTAATAATAAATCTTCGGTCGATACTAAAAGTGTTTTCAATCGGCGAGTTATTCATTACAAATCGTTCCTTATACAAATTGTCTAACTTATTTTATAGCTGGCGACGGTGGAGATAGTAAAAGTTTAAAGTGCGATTGGCATTATAGTATGAGTGTTCAGTACTACACTCACTCTATTTACACATACGTAGTAATACATTTATATCTAAATCTATATTTATAAGCGCAAATATTATATAAATAGAAAATACGATGGAAGTACTTTAACGGATGTTCACGCATTACGTGATTATTATTATTATTATATATTTTTTTATAATTTTTTTATTTTTTGAAACAAAAAACCTTGCACTTATAATACCTACCTTATTTTGATAAGAGCAGAGGACCCTTTGTATATTTACATTTATTATTACCCACAGGCAATTCTATTACGATAAAATATATACTTTTTTTGTTAGAAATGCCAACGTATTATGATTAAAAGTAGTTCAACGGATGTTTGCGCATTACGTGACGGCAGCGCTCCATCATTATACAAGAAAAAGGCGCTATGTAACGCTGGCTTGGATATATTGTGAGAGACTCGCGAGCGAGACTGATCATTTGGAGGTAGTTGTCATTTTACGAATTCAATACATGAGTCAACAAGAAGGCTCATTTTCTGAGAATACCTTTCTTAATTCTCTTATTTAATATTGTAAAGCGGAAAGGTTCAATCTTAGGAACCATCAGTCGGATAAAAAAAAATATGTTTATGTTTGATAGAGCATTCGTCGAGGAATGTTTTAGGATATTTAACATCACACTTCCACCAATAGGAGGAAAGCTATATCTAAAAAAGTTACAAAACCGAGTCAAAATTATCAAAATGTTGCCATGAAACTATGGTATGGTAGTCATTATTTTTTTTTTATTAAATTTAATTTCCAATTTAGCAGCAGGCAAAATGTGCGATTAAAAGCTAAACTTACAAAAAACTAAAATAAAAAGATGATCCTAAAAACACGGATAATAAAAAAGTACGGTTTCAATCATACTTATTACGGTACCCAGGACCTATGATTTATGAGGACCCGTTTCGGTAAAGGCCATTCAAGACGCCGTAAAAAGAAACGCACGAGGCGGCTACCCATTCGACGATATTGAGGGTACGGCCCACTCCTATCAAACCTTAATAAAACATATAGGACTCGCAGACGGGGACCGCCGCTTCAGGGTTCCCGGGAAATAATACTGTATCTGTATATTGATTTCTTTAGAACTTATTATTACACATGATAATTCGATTTTCAAATTTTTATTAGTTCCTTTTTTTTCAGTAACGGAAATGAGACTACGCTCAGGTCATACACCATCAAAGAACTTCCATTTTATGATGCAAAAAGTACCATCTCTACTTTTCCAGAGTTGCGGATTCGTCGACGATCTGCACCACATATTGGCAAAATGTATTCGAAGCAACCGTATAAGATATGAGATCATTGCTTCTGGTTCGTTCCACGTTGGTTTATATAATTTCTTATTATCTGACGCTGTCTCTAATACTACTAGATATTTATACAAAATTAAATTAAAACATTCTTAAACATAAATTACTAACTTTTGCCCGCGGCTTCGCTCGCATTGAAGCCATTAAATAAGTTTTTTTATATTTTATATTTTTTTTTTTTAATAAAAAGTACTTCTGTATGTATGTTCTGTATGTAATGTAGTATGTTACTTCTAATACCTCTAAGAATATATGTAAAAAGTTTCATGAATGTCGGTTAAGTAGTTTTCGTGGAACATTGTAACAAACAAACATACATTCACAGTTATAATATTAAAGTAGGGATTAATGTATCTATGTAATTGTTTGTTACATAGCGGTATAGTCGCGTCGGCGTCTAAGCCTTTAACGAAGAAAAATAATGTACATTCTTTGTCTCTGATAGAGTTATAGATTATTTATGAAAGTTATCGAGTATTGTTTAACAAGTATTACATAATACAAGATACACATGTAATGAATAAATAAAAAAAAACATACCTGAAAATGGATTTATATAACTCTTATATTGTATTAAAAAATGCTAATGTTACTCAAGATAATGTAAGGATTCTAAAGATGTAAAATACGTCAACATCTATTAAGGCGTGTAAAAATTATAGTGGAATAAACTCACATAAATACATAAACCCTATAAAAAATGCACCTCTATTTTTGGGCAGTCTCTGTAAAAATGATGTAAGGTAAAACTCATGCTACCACTATGTTTCCGGTCATCATATCAATATTTATTGTAGATTTAATCATATCAACTCAGTCCACTTAGCTGATAATATTTTTCAAAGTAAGTTTCCTACTTTTAACTGCTCAAAAAAATCGATCTCTCGAATTTTGTAACTTTTATATAAATCAACTTATTAAAGTTATAACTTACAAGGTGAACGTTTGACTTCGTTCGCGCCGAACTTGAATTTTATTCAATCGTTTTTTCAGTACACTTTTGCTCTTATGGGTTTGAGCATTATGTTAGAGAGCCTAAAGCATTCCTTCATGGTTGCTCTATGAAACACAGAAATATTTTTTTTAATCCGTCTGGTAGTTTTTAATATTAGTGCACTTAAACAAGCAAACTTTTAAATACCGTTTTATAATAATAAAAACAAAAAATAACAAACATATTGTCACATCGAGTAAAAGCTTATTTTATCTACATCACATTATTAAGTATACAGTTCTCGAATATACACATTTGTTATGTAGATATATACATATAATAAACACATAATTAACCCCCGCCGCGCTAAATGCAAAGTATTGTAAACGGAGTTTTAGACGTGTTTTATGGTATTACGTTGCTCGGAGTGAGACGTTGTCTTGGAAAACTTTGCCTGTTTTGTGTCATAGGATCGGAACAGTATCACAACACAACAAAATAAGCTCAAAAATACGAGACTGAAAACATTGTTGTAGTAAAATCTAGGACCTATGTATTAGGACAATTGTAAAAGATAATAATATTATAATATTAACAAAACAAAAAAGAAGACATTAGTCTACTATATTTGATGTTAAAAATTTACTGAAAGTGTAATGATAAATACAAGTAACGATGTTTACCTAGAAATCATGTAACCGCAGTAGCTGTTGTCGATGTGACCAAATATACTATAAATTTGGATACATGTTACCTAGGTGGAGGAAACAATACAATGCATTGGAAGCAACACAAAAGCATTTTCCAGTCTCTGACAAGTAATAAACAAATGTATGGCCACTGTAGAGGGTTGAAGAAGTAATACTGATATTCATCAGTCGAATCTCATATACCAATGAAAGCTGCCTACTCTGTTTAAAATGGCATCCGTAAAAGAGATTTCCCTGTGATAAAAAGTGATAACCTAAAACTCCTTTTAAATCTTCATAGTTTAAACATTCATTATTATCAAGAGCCACACGCATATGAAGCTATTGATATCATACAACACTTGTATTTGTTACTTTGAAACTGAATGGTAACGGAAATGGTCGAGTACCAGATCATGCATGTTTTGATATCAGGAGCATGGGATCAATATCTGAAATTAACACTGTCTTTGAGGATGTATTTTTTAAAATATATATGTAAAAAACAGACATCATCCGTTTTGGTTTTTTGACGGGATTTCTCGATAACTATTTTTTTTCCAAAATGGCGGTAGTTTTGACATTCGTAAACACCTTCTCAAGGCCCTGAATATTATACAGTATTTTGATTGGATCTGAACTCAATTATCAAGAAAACTGTACCGTCACTGTACACTGTAGGATCTTTAATGTTTGGGATAAATTCTAATAGATAATTATGGTACTAATAATCCTCATATGTTAGCAGTATTTTAAATATACGCGATTTAATGCAAAACCGCCGTACCGTGTCTCCGCATATGATGAATCTGTTTAACTTTTCTCCTACAAGTTACTGATTAGTTACAGTATTACGCGTTGTGTCAGGGAAAGAGGTTTGGAGTAAGCAGCTCTGTTTACAAGTCACATTACGGAATCTCTGCTTATATGCAAGAGATATTCTATTATATTTGAGGAAACCAATTTTTTTTAAATATTATCGTGGATTGTCGTACCTTTGCGTCATTTGCAAATAAAAAAAAAGGAGACGTCGTTTGCGCAAACAATAAAAATAATGTTGAAAATCAAATTCATTGAAAATTTCTAAATAATTACATATTAATAATAGGCATGTATATTAATTACTAAATCAATTAATTTGAAGTTATTTATTTTTTGTCAAGGTTTCAGCGTAATGCTCAAGATCTCACCTGATCTTAAGTGACGATAGGGCCCAAGTTGGTAAGCATGCTAAGTCTTGAGACTTCAGGGTAGTTGCTAGCTTGGTGGGCATTAGAAAAAGCCCTACCACCATGCTATGGTTTCCTCACGATGTTTTCTTTCGCCGAAAATTAAAGCTCATTGTAGGTGGATTCGAACTGACGTCTCTTGACGCGGAGTCCGTACACGCTACCACTGAGTTATCAACGCTTCTTTATATTTTGAGATTTACATTTGAGAGTACACATATTATGAATTACATATATAATACTATAATTATTTTTAGAATATTATAAAAAATATATATTTCATAGATGTTTTGAAGTGAATTTTCTTATAGGAGGGCTTGAAAATTCGGTTCCGCAACCTTTTTGTGTGACGCTCGTTCAGGTAAAATCGGCCCTAGGCGACTAAGGGATCGACAGAGCTTTAGTGATGCTTTTATCATGTGGTCAGACATAATTTTTTTTAGTACTATCTTACATGTATTACTTTGTGTTTCTCCATGCTGAAGAACATTACTCAATTTATAAGTGATGATATGTTCTTAACATTTTATTTCCTATCTTGAGAAATAACTCTTTGAAAGAAAATCAATACTAAAATTATATATTTATTAGATGGAAGACCAACAGCTTTATCGTTCATTAATTAACAGTTACAATAGAAATAAAAAAAACATTTAATGGTCCTCCCCAATAAGTAGAAAATTAAAGAAAATCAAATCTTTTGTTATTACAACATATAAACTTAAAATTAAAAACACCAAAAGTAGAAAGTCTATCATTACTATGAACCGCCATTATTAAAGAAATGCTGTTTAGGGATGTTGTCGCCTCATTTTTGTTAGTATTGAATAAATCCAAATCACTTATCACGCTAATATCATTGAAAGAGTCACCAGCTAGCCATAAAAATGAGTTTTGACAGTATTTTATAGAAACGGTGGGCAACGATAGGGGGACATTGGTACGTAAATACTTGGCCGGAACAATGTAAATAATCATCGAGAGGTTACAGTGTCTTGTGATGGTCCCATATCCGAGTAAAGTCGTGGCCAAAGTTTTACAACTTTTCTAAACGAATAGCATCTTCGGAACCAATTATCTATCTTATCTAATCACTAGTGCATTACAACCAAGCAGTACTTAAAGGCCATCTGTTGTCAATCGAATACTTTTTGCATGTATTAAAATTTAAACGACTTCTTGACTTTCGTTTTGTATTTTAGTATAATACTCGAATTACTTCTTTTGTCTCTCGTCCTGTGAACAGATATACACCATAAAAATCCTATTATTTTTGTTTTTCCAACAAAACAGCCTTATTCGGCATCCACACTGAGCTATCCGCCATCTATAGGGTCAAATAAAGATATTTGTGATTCAAAAATTAAAATCACCTCATAATATATCAAAATCACTTCAAAAATATCTCACTGTGTGTTATTTGAGATTAGATATCTTATTTTGAGCATCACACAATATACCAAAATCTCATCAAAAATATCTGATCGTGTGTTATTTGAGATTAGGTATCTTATTTTGAGTTTCATAAATTCAGAGAGGTATAGATAAAATTTCATAATATGATAAATCGAAATGATAAATTTTGAAATATGACGTGGATGTTCGAAATGCGCGATATGTAATTTTTTGTAACCGAACCGCAAAGTTTGAAATCAACGAGCGAGAGACAGATCCGCAACTTTCTATATATAAATAAATCAGGGGTGCGGCGAGCCGTAGGCCTCAATACGTCAAAGATAACCGAATGTGAATAATCGGGGGTAGTCGGAAACAATGGTGATTTGCATTTATAAATGATTCATGCGACGCAGCATGTTGTAAGAGAAAACATACCGAGTGATGGTTGTTGGAATTTTGACGATTGGCAACCCTGCGGACTAAGGTTGCGCTTTTAGTGGAGAGAAGTGCGGAATTATATTTTACTAGCTGTGCTCGCAATTTTGATTCACGTTCTTGAATTAAAAGTAGCCTAAATTCTTACATATAACATCATGCCATTGAAACTCCTATCAACATCTGTCCAAACGTTTCGAAGATTAACCGGATCAAGGAAACAGAAAGACAGCAAATAGAATATTATTTGTTATAAGTAACATATAACTTGCACATTTAGCAAAAAAAAAACTGACGCCCTCGACTTCGTTTGCTTTTTCCCAGTTACCGAATTGTCAAATATTTCGTAGTGAGTGTCTAAGTTGTGAAAGTAATATATGACAGTTGGTCTAACAATATAGATGGTTTCCTCGTGAACACGCGTTGTGGGTTTGATCCCGGCACAGGACAATTATTTGTGTAAAATATAGTTGTTTTACGTCTCAAGATCTTTGTATTCGTTGCTTGTATAGATATTCCCACTTGAAATTAGCAGTATTGCTTACAAAGGCAGATGCCATTACAATTAAAATATATGTGTGTACAAATTGTTATTTGTTGATGGTAAAAATATTAAAGTTAAAACTACAGGTAGATTGTAAAGAAATTAACTTCATTTGTTATCGGAAATCGAAACAAATATGTTTTTTATTGATTAAAAAAAAAAAACATTTTAAAGTATTCGAGTTCTTAAATGTGACACGTACGAAACGCTGTCGCTTCAGCTTATTACAAAGTCATAAGGTTTACTAAGGCAAACATGAAATCGCCCTGTATAAATAGGTATTGTGAACCAAACTAAATATTTTCCTATCGATGGCGTCCATTGAAATTGATTTTAATTTATTTCCTACAACAAAACGTTTCCAAACAATTCCAAGTATTGATCAAATACGCAAATGTGCCATGAATGTTTCCCCATAGGTGCATAGAGTTTAAATATAATATACAAAGTTAAATATGTAATAAAATTTGGTTATGAGGGTATGTAAAAAAAAGTTTGGTCTTACCCAAGTCACCCTCACCTGCATCGTTTTACCTTGTCGAGTTACAGCCGAGGCTCTAGGATTATTGGTCGCACCTTTGGTTTTGATTATGACGCTTTACCGTGTAATCGTAGATCCCTTATAGCTTGGTGGTAGAGTTTGTCTGGTTAGCGATCACACTCAGGCTTAGACTGCTGCAAAATGATTTTTTTATTATGTATCTTAACAAAGTTACAGCCCTGCACCTGGTATTTTAAAGCTTTTAAAGCGATGATAGCTCAGTGGTAGTGTGTACGACTTCGCGTCAAGGGACGTGAGTTCGAATCCAAGCACCCACAATGAGCTTGAGCTTTCGGTGAAGGAAAACATCGTGAGGAAACCATAGCATGGTGGTAGGGCTTTTTCTAATGCCCGCCTGGGTAGCTACCACCCTCAAGTTGTAAACCTGCCGCCAAATACCAATAGGTGTGTTCCGGCAGTAGCACTTGAGAGCTAGTTTTCTCCACAGGTTTAGCGTGTCTACCAACTTGGGCCGTATCGTGACTTAAGATCAGGTGAGATTATGGCCATAACGCTAAACCTTTAGTATAAAAATAAAAAAAAAATTATGGGCCATTTGCCTGTTTGCTGCTCATTAAAATAACAAAAACTGTAAACGAGCAAAGTCTAAACCTTTTTATAAAAAATCACGTATGTGTATTCCTAGTGGACTTAAAAACGACTGGATCGATTTTGATAAAAATTTTTGGTAGTCTTTACATTTGTTCAGTGTGTGATCCTCTGAAACTTGGTGGCGATCGGTTATCAGTTCTCGAGGCATAGAAAAAATAATTTTATTTTCACGCTAACAGAGTCTCTAGAAAATGGTAGTATTAAATAGATGTATTTCGTATAAAAATTGATTTTTCGAATTTAAATCAGAATCGTGATGTATTTCGTTATCCATTTAGAAACCAAAAATATTTTCTTTTAAATTTTTGTCTGCTTTTCTTGGACATGTATAACTTTGAACTTCAGAACAGAGTTTCAAGGCTTTTGACTCGATGTTAAATAATATTGTGGTCTAATGTACACTCTATGTTATAAAAAGTAAAGGTTTATTGTAAATGAACTTCAGTGTACATTATGTCAAAACGATTGAGCTAAAATCTATACTACTATTATAACGCGGGAAGAGTTTGTTTGTTTGAACGCACCAATCTTAGAAATTACTAATCGATCTAAAAAAGTAATTATATTTCATAGAACAATAATTGTGGAAGGTTTTAGGTTATTAAATATCACGCCACTATCTAGAAAAACTGTACTGAGTAAAGCCGTATTAATAAAAAATCTTTAAATAAAATTTTACATCCACGCGAGCAAAGTCACAGGCACAGCTAGTGGGTCTATAAAAAGTTAAAATAATATACGAAGCTCATAAATTTGAAAAATAGACTCTAAAATTAAACGAAACATAATTCAAGTGCTCGCGTAATATGAAGTTACTGGCGCAACCATAATAGATGAAACATAAATAAATAAAAGCCTTAAGCTGTGAACAAGTAATTCACATTCTGAGCACAGTGTTATCATTGTTTTTAAATCCGTAGTAATACCATAGGCGACTGCAATGTTGCGGTAATATCGCCTGTCGTATTACAGACGCCTCGCGAGTGACGTTTGCGAGCTAAATTTAATTTCGAATACTTTTACTGGCTGCTTAGACGGCTACAGTACGTACGTAATGCATAAAACATTTTCTTACTCATGCGTCTCTTTAGCCTTATCGCTGAGGCCATAAGATAAGCGAGATCATAAGAGAAGCGTCAAGCATCAAAACGATACCAACATAACGTGCTTAAATTTCATTGTTTTCGATCTTGCACCACTTTTTGGGAGTTGTGAAAATGTTATGAGAGTTCGTTTTTAGTGGGAAACGGAACGTATGTAACACACCGTTTTATTTTACTGTGAGGAAATGCATTTTCGCATGCCGTCCCAGCCCGGGAAAACTTGGAAATTTGGAAGGTTATGTGGGAGTCGCCCGGTGCTAGTGGCCGGTAATACTTACCACAACCCCACGGTTATCTCCTTGCTGGGGGGCGATGTAACACACCATGAAGTTAGAAGTATTTTGTTTTAACAGATTATTTGATATGATTTTTTCAAATTTAAGAATACAAACTGTAAACCCTTTTTTTTAAATGAACTATAACTTCTGTTGTGTATTCATAAATACGCAGACCTTTTTAATTTGTAACGTGATGTTTTTAGATCTTGAAGTATTTATAAAATTACTTACTATGTCTAATCATCGAAATAAAACTAATTTAAACGGATTTTATCGCGGTTATTTATTAATTTTGATCCCGACGTTTTGAAAGCTTTTCAGTATTCGTGGTTACGGGGCGGATTAAGGTGTAGGTTGTCCAGAAAAGTTCATGTTAAACATAAAATTCGTAGAAATTAGTTTTATTTCGATGAATAATATTCGCGTAAATATAAGAAATCATTATGTGTAATCATTTTTAGATGACCGCAAATCTAACATTATTTACAACACTTCAAATTCTACAAATAATCTTTTTAAACTTAATTTTTAATGAGCGGACCCGGACGGCAGATATTGTGCTGCAAAAGTCCAATCTTTTTTTATAGTTAAGGTTTAGCGTTATGGCCAGAATCTCACCTGATAAGTGACGATACGGCTCAAATTGGTAGACACGCTAAACCTGTAGAGGAACTGGCTCTCAAATGCAACTGACAGAACACACCTATTGGTATTTTGCGGCAGATTTTCAACTTGAGGTAGCTAGCCACAAAACGACCTACCACCATGCTATGGTTTCCTCAAGATTTTTCCTTCACCGATAGCTCAAGCTCAAGCAGATGGATTCAAACTCACGTCCCTTGAAGTGGGGTTCATGCTACCACTGAGTTATCATTGCTTTACAAAAAATACAATAGAGCGCCATTTAGCATGCTCATCCCAGGATTCTTTAAGTTCATTAAAGCTTTGTAAAGTTCCCTCAACTTAATGTCTAACGCCGGCGTTGCCATAAAAATGTCTAACTTCAAACCGCTTTCGTTATGGCCACAATTGTGGCGAGGCAATATAAAGAGATTTGACGATTTTCTTTTCAGAATTTCAAGTGATTCTAAAGACCTTGAGAGTTATACGTCGAGTTTGCATACCGCGGACGGGTCCGTACGTTGCCCTAGACGCTGCCAACCCGCCTTGCCGCCCGTCGCAAGCTAACACACATACATCTTTATACAGACATACAACCTCCATATTTTATTATATTTGTATTCAGCAATGTACGGGCTGAACTTCATTACAACATACCTGTGGGTGGTAAATTTACTTCGGTGAGTAGATTTAGATTTGCGAAGTATCAGAGATTTTTTTTTTCTCTCTCTGCAGGGGACGAACGGGTTCCAAAGCTACACTTAGGCTGTCAACTAAGTAATAAGATAGAGAAATGAGCATATTATATATATTTTTAAGTTGCCAAATGGTGACTAATTCATAAAAAGACGTCTAGAATTATTTTACTACACAAACTACATTTTATCCCATATTACAGAGAAACACTTTTTTTTTATTTATAAGATAAAAAGTATACTGTATGTCAGTCCATAATATTAGTCCCCACTGTGTCAAATTTAATGAAATTTATATAGTAATTTCAGTGTCACGTGTATTCAAAGGGACAAGCAGACAGACAAGAATACAACATAAACGTTTATGGATATTAAAATAATTAATACGTTGTTTTTTATGTATTTAATTTATATCGGACCTTAGGTCCACAGAGGACCTATCAGTCTCGTCGTAACCTGACCTTACACTATTTAAAAAAAATATACTTAGAATTTTTGTCAAAATTTAATTAAAATTTTGTCTCCGCCAATTGCAGATGCAGCCGAGATTTTATGAGACATGTCCTGATCTACTCTATATTGGGTGATATGATACAATTTACACTTTATAGTGTAGATAGTAGTATGGTGGTAGGGCTTTTTATAATGCCCGCCTGGCTAGCTACCACCCGCAAGTTGTAAAACCTGCCGCTAAATACCAATAGGTGTTTTCCAGCAGCTGCACTTGAGAGCCAGTTCCTCCACAGGTTCCGGTTCTACCAACTTGGGCCGTATCGTCAATTAAGATCAGGTGAGATTACAGCCATGACGCTAAACCTTAAGTATAAAAAAATATGCGAGATAACTATTTATTAATAAGTTCTAACTTTTCTCTACAAATGATAAATCGAGAATAAAGCCCTGTGAATAGTTTCTCATTTGTGGTTAGGTTACCTAAGTCTGAGCTAAAACACACGCTGAATGATTGCTGGGGCTTACAGACTGTAATTGAATCAGCCCGGAACCCGATTCTTCGCTGAGACACGTATTTGCATGTGAAATGCAAACCCACCTTCACATTATACCAAGTAAAATATTCGCAGGGGACGCCGGAGACATAAATACAATTATTAATGGCCTATCTGTACTTCCTTACACTTACTAATATTATAAATATGAAAGTTTTTTTTTTTGTCGTGCTTTCATACCATAAATCGATTATATAGAATTTTGGTATAGAGATAGATGGGCCTTGGAGACGAGGATCGGTTACTTTTTCTGAAGAAAAACTTTTTGGAGGTAGAGCAAAGAGAGGAAAAAAACTTGTTATGTAACTATTTATTGCGTCACCTGAGATGACCGAATCAGTAATAACGTGAGCGAATCCGCGGGTAAGGGCTGGTATGTAATAATAATGAAGCTTACTACGGGTATAAACCGCAGGATGTTCAATGACAAGTTTGTCATTTAATGATACATTTCAATGAATTAACTCAGATATGTAAACTGCATTGAATTTAGTTTTAACTAAATATGGTGGGGTTTGTATAATCTTTGTGTTTTCTTGTGCTTGTTTGTATTGTCCATACTGTCGGAGACCGAAGATTGATTTTAAATTTTTTTAGATCTCTATCATAGCCTACTCAAGGGAACTCGAGAGAAAGATCCGTAAATCGATTTTGCCCACGACGAAATAAGGTTACAGTGCGTTGTAAGTGGTGCTAATTTATTCCTTTAATCGGCAAAGAACGTGACCAGCTGCAGCCTATATAATCTTCATTCAATTTACATTTTTAATCAGTATCTTCCCGTATGTATATTATTCCTGCATCTTGCAAATTAATGTTGCAACCAGTAGGTATCCTTGATAATGATGTCACATTTTGGGTTTGTAGTGGTTTAAAAGGTTTAGAAAGTTTTACAATAAAAAAGCCAAAGAAGCACTTTACAGCGATGAATCCGCTGGTTATCGCAAGTCTCGGTCCAATCTCTCTTATAACTTTTTTTTTATAGTGAAGGCTTAGTGTTATGGCCATAATCTCACTTGATCTTAAGTGACGATACGGCCCATGTTGGTGAAGACGCTAAACCTTTGGAGGAACTGGCTCTCAAGTGCAGCTGCCGGAACACACCTATTGGTATTTGACAGCAGATTTTCAACTTGAGTGTGGTTGCTAGCCAGGCGGGCATAAGAAAAAACCCTACCACCATGCGAATGTATATGTCACGTTTTCTGACAATTTTTTTAGTCCTTATTTTTATAGAGTGTGTGTTTAGATAGAATATGCTACCTTTATCTATACAGCTACGATTAATTCTTCAGCCCGATACCAATTTCAACCAAATCATAAAATAATATATCTGCGAAATGAAACTAATTTAAACGGATTTTATCGCGGTTATTTATTAAATTGAAGGTAGACACAGTAACATGAACTTTTCTGGACAACCCACACCTCAGTCCGCCCCGTGACCGCGAAGGCTGAAAAGCTTTCGAAACGTCGGGATCAAAATCAATAAATAACCGCGATAAAATCCATTTAAATTAGTTTTATTTCGATGAATAATATTCGCGTAAACATAAGAAATCATTACATTTTGTTGCATATACCTATATTGTAACTATGTTTATATATTTGTCATCTTAGAGATTCGTTATGTTCCTTCTAACCTAACATTATAGATTCCAATAGGCATGAATTGTTGGTAATTCGACGTGCGTATTTACTTACTGATATTTTTAGAAAGGTTACATAACTTAGATGTGCTTCCAAGTATAGGTTTGTATTCCTTCCATAAAAACATAATAAGTCTTGTACAGTTATATATTTAACTAACTTTAACAGTTAAAGTTTACTAAGTATAATTATTCAGGTTATTTCAATAAAACTCAGTTAAACAGGTTTGAAAAATGGGTCCTAAAAAGTTATACGAGACATAATTTCAGTCTACGCGGAGGAAGTCGGGGGTAAAATTATTCATTAACAATTATAATGAATATTAAAGCGATGAAGGCTCAGTTGATAGTGTGTGCGAAGGCTACGTCAGTGGACGTAGGTTCGAATCCCTGCAACGAGTCGGAGCTTTCGGTGAAGGAAAACATTGTAATGAAAGCATAGCAAAGCGGTAAGGTTTTTGCTGATGCCTATCTGTCTAGCTACCACCGTCAATTTGAATATTTGGCGGCAAATGCTTGTAAGTGTGTTCCGGTAGTTACACTTGAGAGTCGGTGCAACCACGAGGCTTAGGGTGTCCACTATCTTGAACTGCGTCGTCACTTAAAGTCAGATAGGATGGTGGTCACAAGACTTAACTTAAAAAGTATTAAAAAAAAACGATAAGTAATTTATCAACTTCAGTGTCAGGGACAATACCAGTTCGTAGCTTAACGCCATTTTTTTATAATGAATGAGCAGGCGTGCCCCCTGATGGTAAGTGATCATCGCTACAAGTGAAACCGCCGTAACACACCTATCGATATATGGCGACAGATTTTCAACTTGAGGGTGGTAGCTAACCAGGCGGGTATCAGAAAAAGCCCTACCGCCACAGTTTAATAAGATTTTTATTGTAAAAACTCCGACTACTCTATTTTTCGGTACCGAAATAGAAACAATGTTATTTTGTCTTCGTTTGTATATGTATAAAAGTACTTAAAAGATTTCCATCAATCTTTTATCGCGTGGAAATACGGCGACAAAGAATCAAATAAATATTATAATCTTTCGCGTAAACCGACACCTCTCGCAATCCCTGGATAATACTGTTCAAGTGGCGGGGAAAATATTATTCGATAATTTGGGTGAAAACAGGGTAAGAAAAACTGCCGCACAATAAACAGGGTGTATTCAAATGAGGGGGCGGCCGGGGTAACGGACGGGGTGTGGCGGGGGGGTGAGGACACGCGAGAAAACAATGATAATATTACAAACTTATTTAGAACGGGGCCATAAAAACAGCGGCCTGTATTATTTTGTTATCATCGTAGTTATATTTTGAAGCGACGATAGCTCAGTGGTACTGTGTACGGACTCCGCGTCAAAGGACCTGAGTTCGAATCCACCGACAATGAGCTTGAGCTTTCGGTAAAGAAAAACATCGTGAGGAAACCATAGCATGGTTTTTCTCAGGCACACGTGGCTAGCTACCACTCTCAAGTTGTAAATCTGCAACCAAATACCAATAGGTGTGTTCCTGCGTTACACTTGAGAGCCAGCCCCTCCATAGGCTTAGCGTGTTTACCAACTTGGGTCGTATCGTCACTTAAGATCAGGTGAGATTATGGCCATAACTCTAAACTTTATCTATAAAAAAAAAAATCTTAGAATGTGAGTTTTCTTATGAGCGTTGATTATATCTGGAATTACTTCTATGATTTATAATTGAAGTCCGTAATTAAACGGCCCATATTTCTGAAACAATAAAATTACTAAAATATGTTTCTTAATAATAATATCGTGTTGCCTCAGTAAAAAACATAATAAGTTCCGCATTAAAGAGTAATCGATGATTATTTATAACAATTAATCCTTTAATATGAATACACGATTTTAAATAATAAAAATAGACTATATATACTTAACTATGCACTTAAAAAGGCTTACTTCTTCGGCGCAAACATAAAAAAAAAAAACAGCCATAAAGACTGCCGACAGAAGTGAAAACTTTAAGGTATAAATAAACAGGTTGTTATATTTTTGAATATCCAAATTAATTTTTTGATATTAAATAAAAGCATGTTAATCAAAAGTGCTTACAGCACAATAAGTTATACTAATAGAAACAGATATAGTGTTATCGTGAACACGTCACGCGACCATGTCGATGACGACTTACATGAACTTACTCCCTATCCCAAATTTCTATTTCACCGAGCCAAATAATTGAATGACGAGCTAAAATACAATAAATATTGGCTTGAATAAATAACGTGGACAAAATATTTTTATCAATCAGAAGCAGAAATTCTTAATAAAAAGAAACCACTTTGCTACGGCCTAACGGTAACGCAACACAACTGATGTGCACGCGACGAACGCTCGGAACTAAGTGAATGCATCGGCGGTCTAACTGCCCTTTTATAGGCAGTGGCTATAAGCAGTGATGAGGGTAGTTGTGTCGTCGTGGAGGACAATTGCTAACACGGCCTCTCCTGACCAAGTGTCGCCCTCGACACAAGCTCCGTGGCTGAAGCCTGGTCCGGTGCCTTTTTCATTGACTGACCAAGTCTCTGCCTCCAGTAGGGGCATTAACAGTCCAATTCCCGAGCCTGGAATCAAACTGCTTGGACCGACAACAACGGCAGCTCCAAGATCTTGGTCTACATTTAGGGGAGGCTCAGAGTAACCGGCCCCAAAGCGTGATGCGCTATTCTGTGGCTCGTGTGCAACCGTATTTTCATCAAGCCCAGGCATTTTTCTTCGTAGATTCAGAGCTTTTATTGAGCTTCCAGTTGTTGTCACTATCCAGGCTGTGTATGAAAGTAAAACGCCAAGGCAGATATGCCTGAAGTCTAATGAACGCCAAGACCATGTAAGGTCTGTAGTTCAACGAACGCCAGGGCAATATGCCCGAAGTTCGGATAAAGGAACGCCAAGGCCTTACGCCTGTAGTTCAGATAATGAACGCCAAGGCTTAAAGCCTGTAGTTCAGAACGCCAAGACCATGTTAGGTCTGTAGTTCAACGAACGCCAGGGCAATATGCCCGAAGTTCAGATAATTGAACGCCAAGGCCTTATGCCTGTAGTTCAGATAATGAACGCCAAGACCATGTTAGGTCTGTAGTTCAACGAACGCCAGGGCAAAATGCCCGAAGATCGGATAATTGAACGCCAAGGCCTTATGCCTGTAGTTCAGATAATGAACGCCAAGACCATGTTAGGTCTGTAGTTCAACGAACGCCAGGGCAAAATGCCCGAAGATCGGATAATTGAACGCCAAGGCCTTATGCCTGTAGTTCAGATAATGAACGCCAAGACCATGTTAGGTCTGTAGTTCAACGAACGCCAGGGCAATATGCCCGAAGTTCGGATAATTGAACGCCAAGGCCTTACGCCTGTAGTTTAGATAATGAACGCCAAGGCTTAAAGCCTGTAGTTCAGAACGCCAGGGCAATATGCCCGAAGTTCAGATAATGAACGCCAAGGCTTAAAGCCTGTAGTTCAGAACGCCAGGGCAATATGCCCGAAGTTCGGATAATGGAACGCCAAGGCCTTACGCCTGTAGTTCAGATAATGAACGCCAAGGCTTAAAGCCTGTAGTTCAGAACGCCAGGGCAATATGCCCGAAGTTCAGATAATGAACGCCAAGGCTTAAAGCCTGTAGTTCAGAACGCCAGGGCAATATGCCCGAAGTTCGGATAATGGAACGCCAAGGCCTTACGCCTTGTAGTTCAGATAATGAACGCCAAGGCCTTACGCCTGTAGTTCAGATAATGAACGCCAAGGCTTTACGCCTGTAGTTCAGATAATGAACGCCAAGGCTTTACGCCTGTAGTTCAGATAATAAACGCCAAGGCTTTACGCCTGAAGTTTAGATTGTGAACGCCAAGGCTAGATAAGTCTGTAGTTCCGATAACAAAAGCTTTTACATACCCTCAAAGAAGGCTGCACATAACTCAGGGCACCACTCGCCACGCCAAGGCACCATATACTGCGCCGCTGCTTGTGTAGTTTTTCATAACTGCCGCTATGCAGTTTCAAGCTCATATTCTTCATTTGGTAGAACCTTCACAACTCTGCCGATCGTTCTCAGGAACCGGTGAATTTACAAAGGCCTCGACCTTATGTGGGCTCGGCCTCACCTGACCCTGACTCAAAACCCGTCCTCATCACGTCTAGGGTTTCGGTGTGTAGTGTCTGGACACGTTCAGATGAGACATCACCCCGACCTCAGTGGTATCATGAACGTTACTAAGATCACAACGCACTATTTTCTACTACCACGGGAACGACGCCATAACCAACAATTCCGCGTTAAAACACTCGATCGGCTATGCTACGTGACCGATACCGCGACCTATTATTACTAGAACGACGTTGCGATCTACGACTGGATCCGCCAGTCATATTTACTAAAACTACTTTGATCTGTGGGCTAGAAGTTACTTATCCCACGTCTGATTTTATCAATCAGAAGCAGAAATTCTTAATAAAAAAACAAACAAGTTTGCTACGGCCTAACGGTAACGCAACACAACTGATGTGCACGCGACGAACGCTCGGAACTAAGTGAATGCATCGGCGGTCTAACTGCCCTTTTATAGGCAGTGGCTATAAGCAGTGATGAGGGTAGTTGTGTCGTCGTGGAGGACAATTGCTAACAATATAATAATACTATGACAGTGAAACCAGTAAATTTACAATGTTTATGTTTTAAAGTTGAACATATGTTCCGTGGCCCCACCGCGGAGGTCTCTTTCAAATAAATTCGGGAAAAATTGCGAGCTTGTAACCTTGAATACATACGAGAACATTCCAGAAGAGTTTGCGACCGTTTGCTTCCTTTATAGGTAACACACTGTGGCATGTTTCCCGTTTCTGTATTATTATGCGCAAGAAATGAATGCCGATACAGGCTTTTAATTTGTTCAAAACTTTTATAGAAATGTTAGCTATGTATTCGAACTTTAGAGGCCTATTATTTAACTTTATGAATATATTATTATTAAAAACACCGACGAAGATATTGATGGACTGTATGAGGAATGATAGGTTTACAAAATGTGCAATAAGTGAGAGGAATTCTTCTTCTACTTCCTCGTTCCCTCACTGCTGAGGATCGCGACCACAAATATGCTTCCAGCGGTTCTTGATCATGTAAGACCATCTCAAAGGCGCTCTGCCCCGGACGCGTCTCCCATTCATTTACCCCATAATGATCTGCTTCTCCATATGGTGTTTTGGAAACCGCATAATATGTCCGAAGAAGCTGAGGGCCCGTCTTCGACAAATCGCTGAGAGTCTTGTGGTGATTGATGTTGAGCTCTTTTAAAATGGACTTGTTGGTTCTCATCGCAGTCCAAGGTATTTGTAGCGATCTCCGCCAACGCCACATCTCGGAAGCGTCAACCTTGCCACTGTCACAACTTTTCAGGATCCAAGTTTCGGCACCGTCAGAAAAATCCAGAGTACTAGAGCTCGTACCAAGCGCACTTTAGTGGTACGTCGAATACCTCGTTTCCTCCAGATCTCGTCAAGGTTCTCTTCAGTGCAGCCGCCGTCACACGTTATCAGGGACCCAAAACTAACCCAAGATACACAAACTCTAAGAGGACAGATGGTCCGTAATACACCAAGCATTTGTTGTAATAAAATGGGATAGTGAGAAAGAGGACCACCTACTTGCAATTTGTTGAACGCCGTTGACAATGTTGAGTGCTGTCGACTTTGTTTGCCACTATATTGTCCCTGCAAAAACTAAGCTGGAGCCGGTTTATAATGTAATGTTAATATTCACAAGGTCCTTGACACCTCGAATTTGCACGCCATACTTCTTTTTTATTCTTGGCAGCTTAGTCCTCTTTAGAGACTCTTATTGCCATTTTCAAGTGATAAGATTTGGACATTTTGGACAGACGAAACTATTTTCAACAAGATGGTGATTCTCTTGTTGAAGCTCTCTTGGGAGTTTTTGTGGCAACTAATATATCACGTTCCGAATGATTATTTATAATTCACTTCACTTATGCTCTTTAGCTGCACTGTATCACATAAAATGTAGCCTATATTACACAATATATGTCTAAATACCTAAATTTATAAATAAAAATACAAATAACAACATGCCATATCAAGATCCCGCCAAATAATCAAACCATAGACTACGGCAATGTTCGGATGCGTTCACGTTATGACATTCTGGCGTGAACAAACAGCTGAGAGCAGGGTACAATAAAATGTAGTGTGGATCCTACTTAAGATCAGCAGTGTGGAAAAAAACATGTTGTGCAATCTTAACTAGGTGGGATGAGGATAAAAAGCGATGATAGCCTGGTGGTCGTGTGTATGATGTCGCGTCAAGGGACGTGAGTTGGAATCCAACCAGCTACAATGAGCTTGGGTTTTCGGTGAAGGAAAATATCGTGAGGAAACCATAGAATGGCGGTAAAGCTTTTTGTCAAGTTGAAAATCTGCCGCCAAACACCAAAAAGTATGTTCCGGCATTGGCACTTGAGAGCTAATTCCTCCACAGGTTTAGCGTGTCTACCAACTTGGGCCGTATCGTCACTTAAGATCAGGTAAGATTATGGCCATAACGCTAAAGCTTAACTATTAAAAAAATACTATTATTATGAAAAGTATATTACTATCACAAACTTTCTATATACCGATTGAGGCAAACATATTGTCATAACTACAATATCTGATCATAGTAAGTAACTAACAGGTTGTTGCGCTCCTGTGCTAACGCCCAATGGACGCTACATTTTTATGAATAAAACGTATTTTAAATTTTTAATTACGTTTTCGGCTATCGAATAAAGGAAGCCACATGAAAACCCTTCAAGAAATAAATTTGTTACAATCTTTATTCTTTATCCCCGAGATACCCTTTCGTGTTGGCGCATGAAGTCCCCTATATGTTAATCCATTGTATCAGTTATTATCCCATAAATAATCTTCGAAAACTGTCCAGTTATTTCAAAGCGATACGCGTACAAGGTAACGTGCATATCTATAAAAATTTAGTATAAAAATTATTTTCGTCCAAAATCACTAGTATTAGAATTTTCAAAAGTATTTATTGTACTGATTTAACGCAATTACAATTTCGCGGTGTATATATACATTAATTTCTTTAAGTAAGTCATGGCTGTTGATCTCGCACGCCACTCTTCCACTCCATTCTTATCTCTATTCTGTTCTGTTATCATCTCTGTCCATTCTCGTCTCTATTTCTTCCGGAACACACGAAGGTATAGGTATTTTGGCGGGAGACTCTCAACTTGTGGGTGGTAGTTATCCAGGTGGGATACAAGAGCCCTACCACCATGCTATGGTTTCATCACGGTGTTTTCCTTCACTGAAAGCACAGGCTTCTGCAGGGATCGGACCGACGTCAATTGACGCGGCACCCGTACAAAATACCAACTCAGTCATCATCTCTATCTATGAACAAATAAAACTAACTTTGTTTTATACCTAATATAAGCAAACAATGTCACATATTTAATTTAAACACATTAAATCATAGTTTCGAGCAAAAGTATTCATTGCAAGAACCGATCCGTCTACTAAAGGTTGGACGATATGTATTTTTGCTTTCTAAATAACAACAAAATGAAATAATAAATTTAAAAAATGTTTTATATAGTTCAATCGTTCAAAGTTATGACGTGAGTCCGTCCTTTTAGGTAAGTAAATATATATATTAGTAGTATAATTTACTAAAAGCAATTTTTATATAAAGATTCTTTTATATTTCCTCCGCCTGTCAGGCTTAAATAATTTATGATACCAGGCCGTCGGTGGAAAATCGTCACTCTTGTGAGAATTTTTGAAATGACATTAAAGAAATAAACTTCGGCGATAGAGCCACAGCTCAGAGAGTACAGCTGGCATACTACTTATAGAATGTAGTGCATAGACTCGCGTGTTTGTTAATCAATGATTCACCTACCCGTATTCACTTTATTTTATTTTACGATACGAGGTGATCTTGCAGCAAACAAAAGAATATTAATTAAGTATCACTTTTAAATTAAGTCTACACCAATATATATTTAAGGGTACATAGTTAGAAGTGTTAGGTTGGCACATTTAAATAGTTAGAATAAGTAACGAGAACACCTTTTATTTTAGCTTGAGAGTCCCCGCGTGAAATATATCGATGACTGAACTTTTTACTAAACTGTTTACTTCTGTACTGAATGAAACTACAATTTTTTTTTCATTCGCACAGGCGGGTCGACATAAATGTCATAACTAGAGTTCCATACTTGAGAACCATATTCATGGTGACTACGGCTATGTGCGCAAAATTGAATTGGAGTGATAGCGGGTGAGCAGCAGATAAGACAAGGTGGCTTGTTTTATCTTCTTATACTGATTGTCCCCACAAAACAGTTCGGTACGCACAACGTAACGTTTTATTGTACTAATTTAATTTCCGTGTCAGCACTGACTCGGAAACTCGCGCGCTGGTCTGCGTCAACTTTTTAACTGCAGTGTGACGGCGCAGGATCATTGCCTTTTGAGACATACTTTATACAATAAAATGAAAGTGTTACTCGTATTTAAATTTATGTATAAAATTAATGTCTTTGTACATTACAAAAAACTGATTAAACTTCAATAATCATATAAAATCCTGCTACAGTATTGAAAATTTGTAATAAATTTATCCGAACCTTTTTTTTTTTAGTTAAGGTTTAGCGTTATGGCCATAATCTCACCTGATCTTAAGTGACGGTACGGCCTAAGTTAGTAAACACGGTAAATCTGTAGCCACTAGCTCTGATTTTACTTAGCTCTGAAGTGCAACTGCCGAACCACACTTATTATGTCACTGCAATAGTTAGTATAGAATAATGAGTTACATGTATCAAATAAGAACTGAACATTCTATGAATTGAATACATTTTATATATACTGGAATAACTATATAACTCAGATAAAAGGTTGAAAAAAATACAAGAAATACATTCAAAAAAATGTACGTAATTTTAAATCATATGCGCGAAAGGCTTCATGTAAGTGAACATGCTTCTTTTGTTGGACTGTGACAGAAGCCTGTTGAATACATTTGCTTAGGGTTTATTTATGTTTGTTATTTAACGAAAAAATGTCTATTAAAAGTTAAGCAACGGAGTTTATATGTAGTGCTTCTTTGATGAAATGAAAATTAACTTTGCAAAATCTATAATATAGTTTTTTTTTTATACTTAAGGTTTAGCGTTATACCATAATCTCACCTGATCTTAAGTGACGATACGGCCCAAGTTGGTAGACACGCTAAACCTGTGGAGGAACTGGCTCTCAAGTGCATTTCCCGGAACACACCTATTGGTATTTGGCGGCAGGTTTACAACTTGAGGGTGGTAGCTAGCGGGCGGGCATTAGAAAAAGCCCTACCACCATGCTATGGTTTCCTCACGATGTTTTCCTTCAACGAAAGCTCAAGCTAATTGTAGGTGCTTGGATTCGAACCCACGTCCCTTGACGCGAAGTCGTGCACACTACCACTCAGCTATCATCGCTTCAAATTTATTTATGAAGCGATGAAAGCTCTGTGGCAGTGTGTAGGAACGCCGCCTCATGGGACGTCAAACGTGAGTTCGAATCAAATCACCTACGATGAGCTTGGTCTTCCGGTGAAGGAAAACATCGTGAGGAGACCATAGCATAGTGGTAGGGCTTTTTCTGATGTACGCCTGGCTAGCAACCACCCTCAAGTGGAAAATCTACCGCTAAATACCAATAGGCGTGTTCCGGGAGATGCACTTGAGAGCCAGTCCCTGCAATAAAGGCTGGCAACGGACCTACGATGCCCACGGAGTTGTGGGAGTCCATGGGCGGCGGTGATCACTTACGATCAGATGAAACAGAAACTCGTTTTCCATTAAAAAAATATATTATGCATATTACATTACATAGTATAATATTCATAGAAAAATCTACGAAACTAGAGCGTATACTGAATTGAAACAAGCGCAATGTATATAGCTGATCCGAATATCTCTCGATGGGATATACTTGCACCGGAATAAGGAAGAGCGGAATGTTTACGATCCAACGGGGAGCAGTGAAATTATAAAGAAGCCAACTGTTACATTTAAAGTGGATTGTATTACTTCATTTTCCTCGTGTCGCCAGACAATCAGCCGCGGGAGATTACACACGTAACCGTGAAAAAATAGCTGGCAATAACATACCGCTTTGCCCGCCGGGTCACGCGCGCGAACGCCTCGCCCTCGAAAGTCGGTTCACACTTGCCGGGATACCTTTCCGTTCACATACAATGTCGATATTAAAACTTATTGTGTCATAGCTTTTTATATGTCATGGATGTAGAGTTCATAGATGTCCACGATCTCACCTGATGTTAAGTAAATATCTGGCCTAAGATAGTAGAGCGGAAGTAGAGAGACTAGGTCTCAAGCACAACTGACGGAACACACCTACAGGTATTTGGCGGTAGATTTTCAACCGGATGATAGCCAGGTAGGTGGGCAATAGAAAAATTCCAACTGTTATGCTATGTATATATGTGTATATCATCTTACATAGAGACGTCGGGCTCATCGCAGAGATCGAACTCGCGTTCATTGATCCGTAAACACAAGAACTGAGCTATAATAACTTCCAAATTGGTTCAGGATATCTAAATTATATTTAGTGAAAAAATCGAATAAATGAGAGAGTTCGATATTTGAAAAATAAGTTGGCGCATAGGACGTTTGTGGCATAGATAAGTAATTAAGTAATTGCTTTATTATTTGACGGTTTGGGAAATGATTTAAAATTGATTATTTTTTTCATTAACTTTTTTCTCACAATACCTTACACGTATAAATATAACAAAACATATAAAGATTAAATACCGGTCATATAGACTTTTAGCACGAGTATAAAAATTGTTAAGAGTAGGAGATGGTGTACTATATGATAGTGCATTGCATCAGTAAGGAATGGAACAGAATATATTATAATATCAAAGCTCTCTATATGAAGTTTCACTTCAACAAATACTGGTGTAACAAATAAATTAACACTATTCTTAATTTATGTTTATTTAAATTTTTAACACTATTCTTAATATAAATTTAGTAAATTTTCTTTTTTTTTAGTTCAGTTTTCTATAAAAAGCGTGTATTTTTTTAACTATTATTTATATTCTACTTTTTAGTTTGCTTTATTTATAATAGCTTGTTTTATTTCATTTTAAACTATTATTTGTTCTAATCTACTATTGATTCCATGATAACTATAAGTAACTGTAATTATTTTCAGTCGTCACTGTATACAATGAGATTTGACTTAAGTTTCCTGCCTTATCGACTATAGATGAAAATTATATAAATTAACAAAAATCTTATTTTGCAAATAGAAAAATGGAATAATTTTATCAAATTAGTGTATTGTCATCGGTTCTCGATAATTCTACAAAGGTCGAACGAAATCTGGCCGTTTAAAGTGGGTCAAAATCGCGCCCAATTGAGTCGGTTACAAACATACAAACAAACATACAGGTGAAGATAATAAAAAGCGTGTAAATAATGTAAATTTTAGCAAATAATGCCAGTAGAGTTTATTCAGTCATATGTCTACGAGTATAATTATTGATAGCGGATTTTTTTAAAGACAAAATAAATTATACAAAATTACGGCCGCGTCGTGTCGTGTGACACCGAACTTTGTTCTTACAGAATGATTGCACCGTATAGACTTACCGTATTTTACAAGAAATCGACTTTTGAGGTAGACATTCCATACGTTTCGATGGAATACGTAATGTTTTAGTTTACCTCATACTTGTTTAGGTTCTCTACGTTCAAAGTTCTTTCGCAAGTTGAATTACTTAAACTTACATACATAATTCATTATGGCCATAATTTCACCTGATGTTAAGCGACGCTGAGGGCCAAGATATGCACAACCTATGCAGCAGTCTAGCTTTCAAGTGCCACTGCCGGAACACACTTACAGTTATTTGGAAGCAGATTTTCTACAGTGGTAATAAATATGTCTATTGATTTTTAACAATTGCATTATAGTATTTTAATAGTCACTGAACATAAAAACAAGAATCATAAAAGGAGGAGTAAAACGTAAATAACTGTTTTATCAAAAATTTACTATTTGAAAAATCATTTTAACGCATTTATTTCATAATTTTGTACAATAAATTAGTAAGAAATACTATAATATAGTGCAAAGTGCAATAGTGCAACGTACTCGCCGGGATACACGTATGTGGCAATTAACATAATTATATTATTTGCCTAACAAGGAACGTAATATTCACCGAGTTTGTACAGTTAATTTATATTAACGTATTAAAATATGCTAAACATATTCCATGAAGTTAAGTATTCAATATATTTCTTTAAAATGTGTTGGCTCGCAGTCTCTATTCTATACTTTTCAGTTGTTATTTAACCACAGTTACACGTATCTCGTTTAGGTGTGGCATAAAATTGAAGAAATGCGACAGTCGTTCCTGGTTTCTGGCAACACGAGAGTTGGAGGTGTCACCGTGGTGCGTTTCAGTGGCTAGCGTTCAGTGATCACCACCCGAGTTCGGGTAATGCGTTAGAGTTTGCGCATTGCAATGACGAGGTCTGTAAAGATTGGATTTTAAACAACACTTTAATAAAAAATGGTATGGTATAAAAGCCTTGAATTATTCATCAGTACTAAATCACAAACATTTAAATCGAGTTTATATATTTTACTTTGTTGTCAGCATATATATTTTCCTATGTTATCAGCATGTATATTTTCCTATGTTGTTAGCTTATATATTTTCCTATGCTGTCAGCTTATATATTTTCCTATGTTGTCAGCTTATATATTTTCTTATGTTGTCAGCTTATATATTTTCATATGTTGTCAGCTATCAAAGAGAGACAACTAAATGGAAATCCGTTAAAAAGTGTATGTACAACATAATTTTAGCTCCCGTTATCGAGAAACCTTTGATTTTATGAGATAAAACCATAAATTATGTTGATTTATAGGATTAGCTAACACCGTGTTAAATTTCATCAAAATCTATCCAGTAGTTACCGAGTAATTCGTGTACAAAGCGACAAACAGACAAAAATTCTAAATCTATATTAATATTATAGAGCACGAAAGTTTATTTGATTGTTTGTTTGAACGTGCTAATCTTAGGAACTACCAATCTGATTTCAAATATTCCTTCTGTATTTGATAGAGAAAGGTTTTGCGCAATTAACACCACGTTTCCCCAAATAGGATCAAAACTATATAGAAAAAAGCTACACAAATTTGCAAACACTATCAAATAATTTTATTCCGGACAAATTTACTAAGATATGTTTGTCTATATAGAGATAAAAAAATATAAGTACACATTTATTATATACGTCTACCGATCTCCGATAGCTCTAGAGTAATTATAAGAAGAAAAAAAAACCACAGAATTTTAATTCCGCGGTGAATAAAAATATAATTCTGAATAGTAAGTTAACAGTTCAACGAGTTACAACTGGAACACGATAAAAGAGAAATTGATCATAAACTTGTACGTAAACTGGGATACAACAACAGAGTGCGCAGTGCACGGGACGGGAGGGAGTGTAACCGGGAACTCCCCTCGGTAACAGATGCCGATAGGGTTGTCGCTTGTCAGTTGCAGCGAATTCAATTTGCAGTGTTTAGTTGCTCTCTTAAGTAATTACCGTATAATAGGTAAAGTGACATTTTTTAATTATGCCCTGCCACGGGTTAATGATGTTTTGCAGTGAACTGGCTTTCGGGAGGCGTTTAAAAATTGTGATCTGTATAATATTATCGCGTGACGTTTGTTCAAATTGTTTGTTCAAATTCTTGAAAGTGGAGCTCAGACTAAAATACTAGAATGGAAATTAAATATTGACTGAGTAAAATCCTTTGAAACCGTTTTTTTTTTTATAATGCGTTTAGAAACGTGCGCTCGTGAGAAGTTATATTTATTATCATTGACGTGAATATCTATATGACGTGAATATGAATCTTTTCACAGAGTATAATATTTCTGCACCGAGTTAAAAGTCGAACCACAAAACTAAATATTATAAATAATATTTTGACCAATGTCTGAACAAATATAATTATAGAATATGAAATGAATGAACGAATGAAAGAATGAAATGATTATGAATAGAATAAAAAATATGAAGAATATAATTATACAATATTATAAAAAGTGTTTACCAAAAATTTCACACCTCATAATTTGTCATGGCAAATGTTTAACGGTATGAGTTATGAATAATTACATAATAATTATTAGTAATTTAAATTAGTAAGTAAGCAAGTAATTAGTAGGTAAGTAAATAAGAAAGTAAGTAAGTGATTAGTTTAAATAATTACATAGTTTAAAAAAAAAACAAAATCTATAACGATTTCTTACAATGTACAATGAAATTACAATGAACCGTATATGTTAGAAAGAATCAGAAAGAGAAATTTTCTTCTTAACCTAAAAAAATCATAACAAATTAAAAGAACTGTAATCTCAATAAAAATTATTTAATTATTTATGCACTTAGAGTCATAGACATTCTTCTTCACCTGTAATCGATTTTATTTATTCTCGATAAAACTGAAAAAAGATTTGTCCGATTTGTATTTTTAACATTTCGATTATAATCGATCCTAATCAACCTTCCAACTTCAATTCGTTAAGATCAATACACCAAATATCTAATATCATTTCTGTGTTTAATTTCTAATGGGTATTTAATAAAACATGTTTACGACTCCGATGAGTTAAATGCCTATATGAAATTTAAATATATCTAATCAATATAATGCTATTTGACAAACTACGTTCTTTGTTTCTTTTTGTGGTGCATAAATATGCACTATTTTTATCCGACGCGCGAACACGCGACATATACGTAATATATAGTTATTCGTTCACGAATCTGGGAAACTTCAAGATGAGTACGCTAACTTCCGTCTGGTTTTGTTATTCATTATTGCCTACGCAATAGACAATCGCACGGGAAATTGTAGTCGCGTAAATTCGAATGGCAAATCCGGTGAAATCATCGCTATACGAAACATCAAGAAAACCTCTCCTTTGTATTTTCCCTTAATCGTTGATTCGTTGACGTTATTCATTAGCCTTTTCTTCAGCCAGTTTCGTTACATTGCATCGTCTTATTAAGTGTTTGTTGTAACTGAGATTGTTCGTAATTTGCATTTGTTCGAGCGAAAATGGTCATATAAACGCCTTTGTTTACTTTTTTACATTTCTACTTTATTGACATGACCGCGTTAAAGTACTTCACATTAATATGATCGTCATAATCATTAGACTATATTCAAGAGTATGACACAATCCAACTATTGCTTACAGGAACATATTGTCCGTTTAAGTTTACTACTATTGTCTGTAACTGATCTCCTACATTATCCTATCATTACTTTTCGGGTATTGCTTGAAACACTTACGGTCAATCATAAAGGGTGTGTTATTATTGATAATTACACAAGGTCTATTTATCATTTCTTTGAAATTATATATCCTACCTGGGATTTCATATAAAATGAGAATAACTTCTTAGCGACACATGCATTATTTGTACGAGTGGTTGGTCCATCGTATGACAGAGAGTGAAACTGTATGAATAGTTCTCGCGGCTTTTAATACGGATGTAGGTTTAAGGGGCCCCTTTCTGAAACGCGTCAACACTCATCTACACTACTCGTGTTTCTTTTCCTGCCCAGTTAAATGTGGCAGGTGCCTACCAGCGAAGCTTCAAAGACACGTTGTAATCAAGAATTTACTGCTGTCCTAGGCAGACTAAGATCTTTTAGTAGGTTATAGAGATTTTGCTGGTATAGCTCTTGCTCCCACTTCGATCGCGTATAACTTATCTACCACAGCCCTTCCTGTTCAGGTTATTTAGTATTTTGTAGTACTTACTTTATACTTATTTTATAGTGTGTAGTATTTTGGTATATTTGTTGCCCGTGGTACAATGAGCTCGAGTAGAATCAGTTTTATCTGGCTATATTTTGTCAACTAACCACAATAAAATGTGCGCATTTAGAAGACCATATTTTTACTATTCTATAGAGTTCGAACATCCAACAAAATCTTTTTATATTAGCAAAAAATGTATGGTGGTAGTCCAGCCAATTGAAAAATTCTGTGCGTACGTTATTCGAGTGGATAACTGTGCTGACTGATTTGAAGAATACTAACTGACCTCGAAGAAAATTCCGAAGAAAATTCGCATTGAGATCGACATTTTTATTTTTCGCTACCACGATTGCTCGTACTTTCTGAATCGTAGCGTTTTGTTTACCGTGTTATAAAATTTACAATATACGTTGCGCTAAACGACGTCGTTTGAGTAAAACTGTTTTTTTTTATCGGCCAAGATATGGTTAGCATCACTTCCGATCCTGTTTTAAATTTCGGAACGCACGCATAAATACTTGGAATAAATATGTCAACCATTTTTCACTACCTGACATTAGTATACATTTTTAAAATTTAAAATATGCCGTTTTCCGAATATTGTGGATATATCTTCTCGACTCGAAACCTTTATTTAAATACGTTCTTTAATTTGAGGGTTGATTTTACCAAATCGACGGGATGAACATTAAATGTATGACAGTTCCAAAGCCCATGAAATTTTGTATGGGAAAATGTTTTTTTTTTGCTTTTATTTATCTTTTTCGTCAATTTTCCAATGTTTTTGAATGAATTAAATTTGAATTTGTTGTTCCATGAAAATCGGTCCAGCTATTCTCGAGTTATACGAGCTCTAACAAACCCGACTTTGTTCTATATCTATAGATATACCATAAAGCAGAATAAATAGTTTTTGGTTTATTTGAACGCGCTAATCTTAGAAGCTATCAATCGGATTTGAAAACTTTTGTATTTAAGAAAGCAATCTTTCAGGAGGGCTTAGTTTATTAATTATTTTTAATTTAATGATTAAAATAACTTTAAGTTCGTAGCCTGCGTTATCAAATACCCTCCATCTTATTTATTTAAATTAGTATTATTATGTTTCGAGGTATGTAATAAATTCTAAATTTCGATTTTGGATGTAACCATTTTTTCTGTATCCATAGTTACGATACACCTTACACCGGAAATATGTGTGTGAAGTTACTTAGCTGACATCCTTAACGCGATAGGTATCAGCGTTCCACAACACTGGGCAGTGTCGCATCGCGATCTCTAAGAAAATATATCCGCCCGGTGGGAAATTAATATCAGGTGTAGGGACTTGAGCGGTGGACTGCGTGTTACTTGACACCGGGCTCGCTAACGAACGCTAAAACTTCCCTAATTACCTTTAAATTTGACTACACTTCATGAAAACTTTTAAAAGGCATTTGTTGAACTTAAATTAATTTCGTAATCTTAAAATTCGTTCGTTGTTGGCTATTGAAAGGAATATTCATACCGCATTTCACGTTAATTGGATGGAAGTTTTTTATATAATAAAATAGTTATTAAAACAATGTTGATAGTGTAAATTGCTATATAGTATTACATTTTTTTTTTATCTCACCTGATCTTAACTGACGATACGGCACAAGTTAGTAGACACGCTAAACCTGTGGAGGAACTGGCTCTCAAGTGCAGCTGCCGGAACTCACCTATTGGTATTTGGTGGCAGTTTTACAACTTGAGGGTGGTAGCTACACAAGCGGGCATTAGAAAGAGCCCTACCACCATGCTATGGTTTCCTCACGACGTTTTCCTTCACCGAAAGCTCAAGCTCATTTAAGTGCTTGGATTCGAACTCACCTTGACGCGAAGTCGTACACACTACCACTGAGCTATCATCGCTTCAAAAAATCTCGTAAAGGACATATAAAATGAGTGTAGCGACATTTTTCGAGGTAAGTGTTTGATATAAATAATCCTTAGTAATATTATAAATGCGAACGATAAAAATACTTGTAAATAGACATTGAAATATAAAATAAAAATATTAGAACGGTGCATTAGAATGATTCATTGCGAACTCGACAGTGTGAGCGACAAATTATATTTCTCATGGCAAGACTGCGGGCTGCGAGCCCCTTGGGGGTTGACGTCAACAAATATTTACACCACACGGCGTAAAGACACCTTTCTAAAATATTATTGTTCATAAAAATAAACCTCTTCTTATTACGATGTGTTTTGTTAAGTAAAAATAATATATATATATATATATACATATATATATATATATATATATATATATATATATATATATTTAATTATATATTTATTTCTCAACTATGTTTTTGTGTAAGCACCATATCTTCTACAATTCTTTGTGAAAATGAATGATTTAAACCTATTTTATACTTTGTTTTCCGCTGTTATTGGAAAATAGGTAGTAATTAAGATTAAAGTTTTTTTTTTTTAATATAAAGCTTATCTATCGTTACAATTTTTACTGTGCAAATATAGAAGCTGCGATCTTGTAAAGCTTTTTTAAGATTATCGCTAAATGGTTGCCACGTTTATCATATGCTAATATATATGTACAAATTATTTAAAAGACATAAATAAGGCCAAGAAAGAAAATCGTTCTCGTTTTCTTCGTTAATATGTTCTATTTCAAAACGTTTCTTAAAAAAAAACTTTAATTTAATAGGCTAATTTAAATACTCAAATACCATAGAAATATAATGTATAGCTTACTTTTTTATTTAGCTTACCAAATTGTTTTATAGTTACGTATATGTGGGTTTATGTGATGTGTGTGCAGTGTGTACAGGCTTTTACCTCAGAGGCCTAGTCGAAAACAACGTGGCAGGTGCGCCTCGGCCTGCCTTTACACAATGATACGAGACATAATTGGGTTTCAAATGTTCATTTCCAAAATAAAACCTTTATACTCTCTCCGGAGGGCGCGAGTGCCAACAAATGCCTCTGTAGGTACGCATGCACAGTAATTCTGTAGTTACATTTAACAAATTCGAGTTACTTGGTAGTTATTTAACATTTAATAACTCTGATTTAATTATCAATCACTCATAATTAAGAATTTAATAGGTTTATGGCTGTGGTATTTATTTCATCTGATGTTAGGTGATGGTGGACACGCGCTAACCGTAGTGGACGGGGCTGACTCTAACGTGCAACTGCCGGAACACACCTATAGGTATATGGAAACCGTTTCGATGAACATGAGTTCGAATCCCTACAATAAAGCTGAGTTTCGTTATGAAACCATGGCATGGTGGTAGGGATTTTTCTAATGCCCAAATGTCTGACTTAATAATCGATTAATATTTAAAGTACAGTTATTATTTTTTTCAGTACAAATATTGTAATAATCTAAAAAAGTTCGTATGCTTCCAAAGTTTTAAGTTTATATTGCATTTTCATATTTTGAAAAGTACGGCATAACCTCATAAGGCTGCTGTGTGTTGCTCAATTATATTTAAATATTCGGTAATGTAGCCGAATGGGGTAACCATAGCCGAATATTAAAGAGTATAGAGAGATGATCTACAAGCGGTGTGTGATATGAAACTCTCTACTATAATTTACTTTTTATTTCAGAAGGTAAAATGGAATGGAAATCGAGTGTTCGTAGAGATTTTTTTTTGAAAGGACATGCGCTGCTAACCGGAAACGCTTTCACAACTTGCCAGGGCTTTTTGGGGTGAAAGCTGAGAGCCCCGAGGCAGCGGGCGCAAGGCTGCCATAGCGGCCGGCTCTCGGCATGGGCTGCTGCCGGAAAAAAAAAAAACGGTAAGGGCTGGCCTTGTCGAGAAGGCCCTTAGATAAATGATTGAGAAGGCAAGGAAATCGGTGGAGTAGATTGTACACAAGCATATTAGGGCGCCTGACCTTTTATAGGTTCATTTAATCACATTGAAAATATCCGTGTACCCTTTGGATTATAAAGTGGGCGTGATTTAACGACTTGCATTTGTTTTGTGATCTCGTAAGGGTGCGTTTAGAGGGGATGACAACTGGCTTATGTTAGCGGACAGTAGACTCGCTAACAACAGTAACCGACTATTCCTTGCCTAGTAATAATTGTTATGTAACAGAAGATTCTGTACTGACATTAGGTATATGATTTTATAAAAATTCTTGTGCAACTATATGTCTGTATAGATAAAACATCGAAGCGATGATAGCTCAGTGGTAATGTGTACGGACTCTGTGTCAAGCACCGTCTAGGGACGTGGGTTCGATTACACGTACAATAAGCTTGAGCTTTCGGTGAAGGAAAACATCGTGAGGAAACCATAGCATGGTGGTAGGGCTTTTTCTAATACCCGTCTGGCTAACTACCATACTCAAGTTGAAAATCTGCTGCCAATAGGTGTGTTCTGGCAGTTGCACTAGAGACCCAGTCCCTCCACAGGTATATCGTATCTACCAACTTGGGTAACCGTATCGTCACTTAAGATCAGGTGAGATTATGATCATAACGCTAAAACTTAAAAAAGTACGTTTTTATTGGAGTTTAAGTCAATTGCAATATTGTAGAAATAATTACAGCCAAACGGTAAGAAACTAAATTCAATGTCGGACGGAACTGACATTCTTTTCTATTTATTCTGTGGTTTTAATAAATTCGATGCAACGGTGCGTGTTTAGTGAAAGCGCTTTGATACTACAGCATGCAAATGTGTTACACAGCGCAACTTAAGGCGTCTTTTCACACGACTACCCCTGAAACGAGTGTAATATATTGAGGGTTCACGTATGTACCTCTATTTATGTAAGTTCATTACACCGCAACTGTTAGTATCTTTACGCAGGCTGGCGTGACAGTAGTTCGATGGTCGCTGTTGTTTTTGGACAGTACTGTTCTTAATATCAGGCACAGTGCTGTCACTTTGCCGACCAAAAAAAAATACATTATTCTGTGTTTTTTAGGCTTAGCGTTATGGCCATAACCTCACCTGATCTTAAGCGACGATACGGCCCAAGTTGGTAGACACGTTAAACCTGTGGAGGAACTGGCTCTCATATGCGACTGCCGGAACACACCTATTGGTATTTGGCGGGAGATTGTTAACTTTAGAAAAAGCCCTACCACCATGCTATGGTTCATCACGATGTTTTCCTTGACAGAAAGTTCAAGCGCATTGTAGGTGGTTGGATTCGAACTCACGTCCCTTGACGCGAAGTCGTACACACTACCACTGAACTATCATCACTTCAAAGTTTCTTTACAGTCATAATTTTGTGTAAAATTCTAATTAAACGTGAAGCTTTTTATTATTAAAATTCTCAGTTCATCTTTTGAAAACGTCTTAATAAAGCGTATGTAAGTTAATTATGAACAAACGTCTCACGTACGGAACTCGCTTCGAGAATTATACAAAGTCTAACAGTTACCTAGCTGGCTGCGAAGTTTGTTATTACACTGCGGAACGTTCTGGAAGTATCACGTCAAAATAATATATCTCTAGGTAACTTGTAAATATTCCATCAGAACTGCATAACTTTTAAACTTACGGGAAAGTGAATCAGTTATTTGTTTCCGTGTTTAACATAAAATCGTGTGCGACTGCTTTTGTCTAAAAATATCAAACACCCATAGTGAATCTACTGATTGCCTTTTACGCTCGAACACTGAAATCTGTATAGATGTTCACCGTATATACATGAAATTTTCAACTTGAGACTGGTAGCTACCCAGGCGGTCATCAGAAAAAGCCCTACCACCACGCTACGGTTCCTCTCGATGTTTTCCTTCACCGAAAGCTCAAGCTCATTGTAGGTGGTTGGATACGAACTCGCGTCCCATAACGCGGCGTTCTTACACACTGAGCTACCATCGCTTTAAGTTACACTGCTTATTATGGTATGACGTCATTTTCTAAATGTAACAAACAGAATAGTCATATATTATATTCTATCACAATCTTGACTGAAATAAATTAAGTGCAGGAAATAAATAAATGTAATAATGTACCGTGTTAATTTTACACAAACTGTATGCCGACAAGTTTGCTTGATCGTTTGAACTAGCGCGTTCGGAAATACCAGTTGAATTTGAAAAAAAATTTAGAAAAGCTTTATTGGCTTTTTAAAAGCACGCTACCGCCAATAGGAATAAACTTTGTTAAAAATGCAACAAAAACGAGCAAACATTATTAAATATATTTAATTCCACGCGAACGAAGTCGCGGCCATAGCTAGTTAATATTGAAAAGCTGAAAGTTTGTTTGCTCGGACGCGCTAATCTTAGTTACTGCCAGTAGTATTTTAAAAATACTTTTCGCAATCGATAGAGCAAGAACTAAGGAACACTTTAGTTTTTTTTTTAAATAGTTATGCCTTAGCGCTGTCCATAATCTCACCTGATCTTAAGTCACGATACGGCCCAAGTTTGTAGACACGCTAAGCCTTTGGAGGAACTGGCTCTCAAGTGCAACTGCCGGAACACACCTATTGGTATTTGGCGGCAGATTTTCAACTTGAGGGTGGCAGCTAGCCAGGTGAGCATCCGAAAAAGCCCTACCACCATGCTATATACCCTACCACTATAGTAAAAGCCCTACCACCATGCTAAAAGCCCTACCACCATGTTGAAAGCCCTACCACCATGTTGAAAGCCCTACCACTATGCTAAAAGCTCTACCACCATGTTAGGTTATTTAACATCACGCTACCGCCAATAGGGGCAAAGCTGTATTGAAAAAAGTTACAAAAACGGGTGAAAGTTATTAGATAACATTTCAGTTCCACGCGAACGAAGTCGCGGACCCAGCTAGTAAATAATAAACGGAATTTCGGAGTGGGTAGGAAAAACTTCGCAGTTAATTCTTAGGAGAGAGCCGCCCGCGCCATTATTTTTCGTGTTGTGTAAACTTTGACAAGACTGGTAGAATATTCTATTGAAATGACCTTGTCACGTTGCACTGTGTTCATATAACATTTAAAATAGCATTAGACCTAAAGCAGCATATTAATGTGTATCTTTTTTTCCATATAGACACTGTTATCCTCTCTGTAGATATAATAAGTATTTGAAGCATTTTAGACGCGCACTACTTCCAAATGAAGGTATCAATAGTGCTTGTTCCGTTCCTTTCTAATGCGGTTATTTAGTAATGTGATAGAAAGAGACAGCTAACATAATGTCAATGTCGTCTGTACAATTGATGTATTGTAATAATTTTAGAATTATGCGATTTACTACTGTCGATGGAAGCAAACAATTTGAAATAACATTTTTGATTACCTAAAACCCAAAAATTAAAATTTTATTAATTATAAATTTAAATTATTTATAGTTAATTTCATTTTCACATCTGTATGAACTACAAGTAACAGTTAGGTACATATGTTTACGCCTGCACGGTTTTTTTATTTATTTATTTATTAAAATGACAGGCCGGGCTACGCATGCCCAGTAAAAAATATAAATAAAAAATTTGGTAATATAATAATTAGGTAATGTAACTTTATGTGTCGATTTTGTGATTATATAACTTTAATTATATTAATGTTTATACATTACTCTCTTTGCTTGTATTAAACGATCCGAGCATGTTGGTGCTACGGTGAATTTCAAGTTTTTACCAATAAAATGATAGCCCAACGCGTCTAAAAAAGTGTAATTTCTACTGATAAGCATGTGACACACATACAATCAACAATTAGCTTCATCAAGTAAAGAACATATTACAGGTTTTTTTTATGTCAACGAGCTACCGTGTCACCTGACGGTAAGTGATCACCGCCGCTCATGAACTCTCACAACACTAGAGGAATCACAGTTGCGTTGCCGGCCCTTATTGGAGGGACTGGCTCTCAAGTGTTACTGCCGGAAATCATCTATTGGTATTTGGCAGCAGATTTTCAACGTTAGGATAAACCCTACCACTTTGCTATGGGTTCCTCACAATGTTTTCCTACATCGAAAGCTCAAGCTCATGTAAGTGTTTGGATTCAAACTCACGTTCCATGACGCGGCGTTCCTACACACTACCATTGAGCTATCATCGCTTCACTAAAAACTAAAACAAAAAAATGTATTTACTACCATCCAACTTTGTAGTATTATTAGGAATTTCACTAGATGGCGCTAAAACATTCGATCGGTGATACCCCATTATTTGTCCAGTAGTAATTATAATTGTTATGAATAATTCAAGTAAAATATTATTATGAATAAAAATAGTAATAAGTTTTATTATTAATTACACTTCTTAATTCCTGTACTGTGTTTCCAGTTAATGTCCAAGCTAAAATAAAAATAAAAATATTACAAGAAAAATATGTTTCATTCGCAATTTACAAATAAGATTAATAAATTTACTACAGCGTAAATATCCCAGCAATATGAGGACAGTCATATTCTTAAAACAGAATTTATAATTACTACATTCTTTTCAACACAAGATGGCGCTTATGTCAAATTACGCAAACGAACAATTTGAGATTATTGTATTTGTTAACATGTATACATTTTAATTGTAGTATTCTATACATTAATATTATACCCAATAATAATAATATATTATAAAATAAAACTAGTAAATATTTTATAATAAAATGAAAATAATGCATAAATAATAAATGTAACCTACATCGCGGTATGGTTTTGTTACTGACAAACATTCATAAGCAAAAGAGCGTTATTTATCATCTTGGATTGTACTGTGCTTTACGTCTATGACGTAAAGAATTTTTGAATGGCATTATTGGGAAATGCTTAAAATATAATTTCGAGTTTGAAGACTCGAATGTACGTAGAGGCGGATTGTGTTTCCGAGGTCCTCGATTCATATCCGATCCATAGTTTGATACTTTGAGCGATTTTCATATCGACGCAAGAAAACAAAAAGGTCGTAACTAACAAAAATTGAATTGTTCAGGAGAGACCAAAAACGATTTAATAAATTAGAAAAAAAATCATAACTTTCGTTCTACTCGACCTAGGACAAGGGTATTTAGACAGCAAATGTGAAAAATATAACCGGTTAAATTTATTCAGTTTAATTCCACCTAAAATTGCTTTTAAACGTGGTTCATGTGGGTTACGCCCTTTAGTGTATTTTTTTCAGGCATCAAGAAGGTTGTAACTGCAGCACCAAATGTATGAAGATCTGTTACTCTATATTTTTTTAAGAAAGTAAAAATGATGTAATTGATTAGATTAACCCTGTACAAACCGTAAAAACGTCGTAAATGTAATAAACAACTTATTTGACGACGGCAATACTGATTTAAGTCCTGCACTCTCCACACTACAAGAAAACAACATGGTATTAACAGTGAACATAAAAAGAATTAAGTCAAATTAGATAGGCTTAGACACTAAAAAGTAAAACGATAAATTTAAATTATTGGAAAGGTTTATTTAGCAAACTTTGGTATAAAACTAATGAAACGCACTTATTATTGACGTATCAAAGAACAAATTAATCATCGTCTTCTTCGTCAGTGTCAGGCAAACAGTCAGTTTTCTTGCTACTGACTTTTAACTTCAAATACTCATCCGCAAATCTTCTGGGAATAGCTTGTTTCTCGACTAAGTTTTTCAAATCAGTATATTTCTGGGTACTGATTAGTATTTTAGAGGAGTATAATGGAGCTTTTAAAGATGCACCCGTTATATCACCAATATGGATTTCCATGGTTTCGGCTTTCGGTAACATCGAATTTTTAACAAACATTGTTTTTGAGTCCTTTTTTTTAAATGTAACGATCGAAATTTTGGAAATTTGTAATTTCTTATTTTTTTTAAAAGAGTGATCGACAATGTTATCGAATCCCAAGAAATCAGAGTAATCCATTGTGGTTACATGGTAGGGTTCTGGATTTTTTCGAGCCATTTCTATAATCGTGGGCCATTGCGAAGGTGCCCATACTATAGTCTTTTTTACAGAAGATTCAATAGTCGCGTGCATCGAATCGACTGGCATATACGTATGGCCCGGAATCAAATAATTAATTTGAATCACCTCGAGATTCTTGCTGTGGCTTAATACATAACGCAGCATGGCTAGAACAGTCTTGTTCTTGTTTTGACCGTAAGCAGAATCACAATAAAATATAATTTTGTTTGCTTCTCCGCGCTCGTCCACACTTTTAATATATTTATATAGACATGTGGCTATCTCATTAGCTCCTCTATGAGCATCAGTTTCTGTCAATACAAAAGAAAAGCCTTTTTGAGTACCACTTTCATATATTGTGAAGTTATAAACAGCAATCTTCCGACTGTAGTATAACAACATGCTTTCCCCATGAGGCGTGTTTAGAACTTTTTGCAGGTCAAAGCTTGCGCATATAACATTTCTGTTTCTAGTATTTAAACTCTGATGAAATTTAAAACGATCGTATGAATCATTTTTTTCTTCTTCGTGTATTTTAAATTTTTGCATCTCATCTTCATTAAGAACGTCATAAGTTTTTGCTGAAAGACATAAACTGCACTTATCTTTTTTGGGGACATGAAATCCGATGTTAAACGTTTTTTATGAACCACACTGAAAATACTTTGAACGACATAATCTTTCTACAATCTTGAAAATTATTTTGATAAATGCGATATAAGTTTGTGATGTTCTTAAATTCTTCAGGCAAATATAATTTTTTAGAGTCTCTTCTACAATAGTGTGAAGGCAGCAGAGGCAAAGAAAGAATAAATTCTTTTGCGTCCTTCAGTACATTATCAGATGTTTTATTATGATGTCCTGATTTCCCTCGCATATCTTCTTTTGCAAATCCATCAACTGTTGAAGCGACGGTATACAAAATAAACTTCTGTGTAATATCTAATGTATTAATCAGAAATTTCTGACAAACTCGTCGTCTCCCTTCGTTTTCATTAATATAATACTCGTAAGCACACGATCTATTCAATGATGTGTTTTTGTCTGGCCTTTTTACTTGTTTTTTTATAGCACTTTGAGCTACCCAGTCTTTACGCCGTTGATGGGTACCTAGATCCCAAAAATATTTGAATAGTTTTTCACGACGGTCGTCAGGAATATTTTCACAATTGTTAGGACACTTCTTACCAATACATGGATTGGGCTTCATACGTTTACCTTCAACAACTTCTCCATCTTTATTAACATAAGTTTCTCCTCTCTTCTTTTTAGCAAAATTTTCTCCACTAACCTTAGCTTTGCTTTTCCTTTTCAATGCTTGAAGCTTCATAATGTCTTCCGCATTTTTTCCCTCTTTTTGTGTATCTTTGGATGCCTTCTTGGAAGTCTTTTTCTTCTCTTTATTTTTTCTCTTTTTGTTTCTCCCTAAAAGTTAAATTGTATTAGGTATGTATTTATAACTAGGTACTAAAATTATTTTAACCACAACCATAATGCAAAACACACACACACATACACAAACAAACACAGCCACCGAACACCCATACAAACACAATATACAAAAAAAATATTCAAATACCTTCATCTGCGCTTGAAGTAGATTCCTCCGATATTTCAAAGTTAGAGCTTTCGGAAGGAAATGCTTCATTTAATAATAGTGTGTCCGGGTCATCATCAATGAAATCAAGATAAGATTTATTAAAGTTCAAGTTTCTTTTAGATTTTCTCACCTTCGTCTTTTTCTTTTTTTTCGCTTCTGTATCGGATTCTGATTGTTCGCAGTCAAAATTAATTTCATTACATATTATATCATTATTTACGTCTTCATTTTCACCAGCAATTGAATTATTAGGCGAGTTTGACGGTGATTTAATTTGCTCTCCACTTAACAAATCTGGATTACACTGTCCTGTATCAGAATTAGATTGCACCGTGTCTAATAATTGTGAATCAAATGTTTCCAATGGAAGTAGTGCCGAATCGGATAAATAATAACTTCTGCTAGCAATACAAAAACAACCTCTCGTATCGGCGCGTGAACACAGACTGAGCACCTGAGTAACAGCGTATACACCTGTCAGATGGCGGCGGCGGTATCAACAAAGGGCGGTATCTCTTATCGTCTATTTCATAAAAACACTTTGAGAATGTAGTAAACAACATCATTTTTATATGAAATATCGTTACAAAAAGATGTAACTAACACATTCACTAACATTAATGAACCATAAAAAGGATGTAATAAGCATCACCTAAGAAAAAGTAGATCTTGAAAAGAGTTAATTGACATGTGTGATAAAATGTCGAGCAGCAAAAACGGCGTAACCCGCGTTCTATGTAAATAATATTTCTATTAATAGGGCGTTACCTCTATTTCATATTTTTTTTCAGGCGGCAAATTAGCGTAATTGAAAATGATACGAAAAGACAGTATTTTTTGTTAGTTACGCCGTTTCTTGGTAGGAAAATCTAAGATTGAAGGGCGGAACCGAAAATCCTAAAATCGTTTCTATCCATCGTAGCGCTAAGGGATCCAGATGGTTCGACGTAGAAAAATTAACTGAATCCTATGGTGTAATAAAGTGTTTTCATCAAACGTGTCAGTTACGACCTTTTCGTTTTCTTGCGTCGATATGTTTATAGTTATAGTATGGGAATGATGTGAATGAATTCTTGACCATTTAATTCTTGGTAGGGGTCGTCAATGTTGTAATCTCATATATGTTTTATTAATTATTTTTTTTTTCACAAGCAAAGGTAAAATGAAATATAATTGGAATTTGCACTAGATATTCCTTACACGACGCAAACGCCCAGTAAGAACGGAGCTTATGTTAACACACGGTTAATATGAAAAAAAAAAAAAACGAACGAAGTCGGTAGTCATCAGCTATTATAGTAATAAAAATTACTTGATATCGATTTGTTAACGCTTGATTTGAGAATGATCGGATCGAATTGGCTCAAACAAAAAAAAATATCTGAATTACTTCGAATAAAAATATTTGTCATATGAACTAGCTTCGCCTGTGACTCTGTTCGTGTGGAATTAAAATAACTTTTAATAGAGTTAAACGATTTTAATGATACAAAGACTGAATTTTACTCGAGGTTAAGCCTTATGATTTCCTTGGTGACGTTTTATCATAAACGTTGCACTTTAGCAGTGGCGCGTGCACAAACAAACTGACAGACAGACTTTTCTAAAAATGATGCGAATGAATTTTATTACTTATTCTTAGTCACTGGCAAACATTTTTTTCATATAAATGTAAAAAGAAAGGTTCATATTATATGCATTGTGTTGGATTTTTTATCTTATCAGGATTGAAACGAATTCTAATTTTTGATATCGCAAAAAACTGACAGCGTGTCTGTTGGGACATTTGGATAATACCTTTTTACAACTTGAATAAGTTTTGAGCTAAGATTTATTTATGCGCGTTGGGAAATTTTAGGTCGAGAAAAACTCAAGATCAGGTCATCAGTATTATTACGTTACGTGATAAAAATCAAGAAAATGACGTAAAAAATTGATATTCACGTTACTGCTAATATTATAATAAATGTATATTTATAAGTACGTCAATTGAGTTATATTGGAACAAAATTTCTTATTGCACGGTGCGGTTGGAAGCTAGGCAAATCAACATGTAAGATTTTTCTGTCACGATGCTGCATTTAATGTGTTCTATATTGCACTATATATTTCTTTAGTGTAGACGGTTCATGCCATTGGCTGTGACCAGTGATAGATGCGCGCTTATTGGTTGAATACAGCCAGTACGTTCTCAACGGCTACTCCGATATAGTTTGACACGTCATACGCGTCAGCTGTCTCGTAGCATAATATATGTATAGTTAGGTGTTTCCGACTTCCCGCCGCCAAAACTCTATATAAAGCGATAGCCTTGTGTTCTATGACAGAATATAGTTATAGGAAGGTAGTTTATAACGCGGATAGTATGAAGCGGGATGCAAGTGCGGCTTTGGGTTCAGTGTGAGCTTGGCGCTTGAAGCGTATTTATCGTACGCAGCTGGAACATTACCGATGGGACGCAAGATTTAATATTTCTTTATTATTGACACTGTTTTGGTATTTATGCTGTTAATCATTATCGGTAATGGTTTATACTTGGTGGAGTGAGGCACGAGCGGTGAAGGTGTGTTGACAATCGTCGACAAAGGGGCTCCTTAAACCTACATCTGAGTCACAAGCCTCTGACACTGTCGTGTTATCCTCCCTCTGTCACAATGAGTAGGTTTCACGATGTATCCGGCACCCTTACGGTAAATCCGTAGTTTGCTAGTTCGTTCGTATATCATTCTGACAGTAGATTTATCCGATTACCCTTTTAAATGTTCGGCATATCATATTATTAAATTACTAGGCATTATGTTTCTAAATCACCCCTGGATCCTAAATGTATTAAAATGAATTTAATACTTTTAAAGTGAACAATACATCTTTACAACTCGTAAGCTTATTTTAATTACTTTAAAATATTTTGCATATCGGAAGGGTATATTCTAACGCCCGCCTGACTATCTACCACCCTCATGTGGGAAATATACCGCCCGATACCTATAGGTGTGTTCCGGCAGTTGCACTTGAGAGCCAGTCCGTCTACAGGTGTCGACCGTCACGCGTGTACACCAACTAAGGCCGTATCGTCACTTAAAATCAGGTGAGATTATGGCCATAACGCTAAAACCTATAAACTAATGCGAAATCTCCTACCGTTTCTGCGATTCATTAGTTTTGTCTGCGTTTCATTGAATCGCTCTCAGAACGCAAGTAATTCAATTATTTGTATTTGTTAATCAATAATAATATAATACGTAAGAAAGTCCGTTTCAACCGAGTGTTTTTACTTATATTTTGCACAAGTATTTATCTTAGCGAAAGTTATTGTGCGACCAAATAATGTATATACGTCAGAATTATGTTCATTCGACTTACATATTATTATCATGCGATTATCACGCCGAGATGAGATGTTTTTTTTATTTTTCATTGTATATACGGTTAACATCTATACAGATTTCAGTGTTCGAGAGGTGTTCGAGCGTAAAAGACAATCAGTAGATTCACTATGGGTGTTTAATATTCTTAGACAAAAGCAGTCGCACACGATTTTATGTTAAACACGGAAACAAATAACTAATTCACTTAACCTTTCCCATATGTTTAAAAGTTATGCAGTTCTGATGGAATATTTACAAGTTACCTAGAGATATATTATTTTGACGTGATACTTCCAGAACGTTCCGCAGTGTAATAACAAACTTCGCAGCCAGCTAGGTAACTGTTAGACTTTGTATAATTCTCGAAGCGAGTTCCGTACGTGAGACGTTTGTTGAAAATTAACTAACATACGCTTTATTAAGAGGTTTTAAAAAGATGAGTTGAGAATTTTAATAATAAAAAGCTTCACGTTTCATTTGAATTTTACACAAAATTATGACTGTAAAAAAACTTGAACCGATGATAGCTCAGTGGTAGTGTGTACGACTTCGCGTCAAGGGACGTGAGTTCGAATCCAACCACCAACAATGAGCTTGAGCTTTCGGTGAAGAAAAACATTGTGAGGAACCATAGCATGGTGGTAGGGCTTTTTCTAAAGTTGAAAATCTCCCGCCAAATACCAATAGCTGTGTTCCGGCAGTTGCATTTGAGAGCCAGTTCCTCTACAGGTTAGCCTGTCTACCAACTTGGACCGTTATTAAGATCATTTGAGATTATGGCCATAACGCTAAATCTTAACTATTGAAATGCCCACGTGCCTAGCGATTATCGTCAAGTTGAAAATCTGCTGCCTAATACCTACCAGTGTGTTCCGGCAGGTACACATGACAGTCACTCCCACCACCAGGCTTAGCATGTCCACCATCTTGGCTCCGTCGTCACTTAACTTCAGATGAGATTGTCACCATAATACTAAACCTATATTACCTAGCTATAAAATAATAAAATAAACCTATGAAATATCCTTAATCCTTCCTCGATTATTCCCTAAGAAATACAAAAAAAAGATCAATTCCGATTGGTAGTTTCTGAGCTTACTGCGTTCAAACGAACAAACGAGCAGACTTTTTCGCTTAATAATATTAATATAGATTTTATATGTTTGCAAAATTAGGGGATGAAGCCTAAATTTTAGGGTAACAGGACACGAATAACGTATGCGTTTGGATTGGCCGTAGTTGCCACGTGTATTTAATAAGCAAGCGAGCCTTCTAAATCTATGTGATTCTGTTCAAATGTTGCGTGATTTCAAAACGGTTTCGTATAGACAGTTTGTTTGAATGAATCGATAAATAGATTTCGTTAATACTATTGGGAAAGTCTGGAGATTTATTTGCCCATCTGATAGCAATTCAGGTGAACTATCCGAAGTTAATATAGGTGCCATTAGGGTAGCGGATAGAGGCTGCGCGCTGCGCCGTTTAGAGCCTCCCCGTCCGCGATATGAAACGCATTCGGTAGAGTTTAACCGAGATTCCCCGCTATTCCCTCGTGTGCTACCAGCCTACCAACATACCAACGAATATTATCTATATTAATATTGTGGTGTGGAATAGTTAGTTTGTCAATTTCAAAGCGTTATTCTAAGCGGAAGTGAGTTTGTTTGTTTCTTACGATTTCACGCTTAACACCGCTGAATCGATTATAATGAATTTCGGTATAGAGAAAGATGAGATCTTGGAGACAGCGATAGAGAGTGAAGCCTCGGGTGAAAGCTAAGAATAGCAACATTACGGGGTGAATTATGTCGTATGCACTTAGGTAATTTAATATTAAGCATATATAGTTGATTTAATATATTACATTAGCAATGTCAATCATATGTTTGAGTCATATGACCGACACTATTTTCGTTGATAAATAGACATTAGATCAGTGGATGGATCAGTAAGTAGTGTGTACGTACGGGAGTTCAAATTTACCTGTAATGAGCCTGAGCTCTACATGTAATGAACTGTGTTAGGTTTTTTTCTAATACCCATTTGTCTACCTACCACCTTCAGGTTGAAAATCTGCCACCAAATAGGTAGTGTTCCGGCAGTTGAAGTTGAAAGTCAGTTCCTCCACAGATACAGAGTGACCACCATCTCGGCCCTCATCGTCACTTAACATCAAGTGAGATTGTGGGCATAATGCTGAACCTATAAACTATAAATATAACAGTTAATAATTTAATATTAAATCATGCAAATCTCATGGAAAAAGTATTACGCTGGAATGACACAGGGCAATATAGAAACAACTGTGACCGTCCAAGGATCCACAGTCTTCAGTATTTGTTTTGTGGAATGTAAATATTCTGTATGAAAAGTTAAATCGCCAACGCTACCTCTCATCACCCAGCACGAACCCCGGCGCGGGACAATAAATGAATGGCAATTGGGAAGAGATTACGTCAATTGAGAAGGGCCAAACTATGTCGCTTACTGGGAACTTACTACGTGTCGGTTGTTCGCCGGAGTTCAGAGGGTAGGAGCGAGGGGTAACAGGATACTGTGTTCTATTCATTACTAGTAACCCGCCCCGACTTTTATTATAAATACACTTTTCTCTTATTCACACGGAATACACGGTTTATATGTTAAGGAATTTCGAAAAAAAAAGTATAAAAATTATACATAAAATATATGGTTGTATATTCACATATACATTTTTTAAATATCTTTAATGGTTTAGCGTTATGGCTATCATCTTACCTGATCATGAGTGACGATACGGCTCAAGTTGGAAGACATGCTAAGCCTGTGGAGGAACTGGCTCGCATGTGCAACTGCCGGAACACATTTATTGGTATTTGGTGGCAGATTTTCAATTGGTTCATTTTGAAGGTGGTTGCTAACCTGGCGGGCATTAGAAAAAGCTCTACCACCTTTGTTTTCCTTCACCGAAATCTCAAGCTCATTGTAATTGTTGAATTCGAACTCACGTCCCTTGACGCAAACACTCATACTACCACTCAACGATCATCGCTTAAAGATTGGGATTTAAATGGGTTTGTTAAATTTAACTGGGATGTATTTTGAGATCGATATAGTCAAAAATATTGTTTTATTCTGTGTCTATCTTTACTTTTGTATGAGTATCATAATGATTTTACTACACTGAAATAACATGTTGTAATTAGTACATAGTATAAAAAAGTTGCTGGGGATGATGGAAAAATTGATAGCTTTTTTATAAATTAATGTCTTAATACATTCTATGCAACTGTAATACTTCAAAACTAGACAGATTATAATGAAATTTCACACAGTGATAACTACGGATAAACATATACTATACATTCTATTCCAGAAAACAAGACATTTCGATTACGATAGAAGTTAAAATTAACTGTATTTATTCACGCATATTAATGCAATTTGCTTTGGAATTTATCACGAATGATTCAAACAGCTCAATGCTTATCTTTTAAGCCTTCACATGACAAGGAGGGTACAAACCACACATCTGTCGTTATTTTAGATTACTTGAAATATTCGTTAGTATACTTTCGAGCTAGCTAGCTGCTGCATACACTCAAGATATTATAAAGTGTTCGTCCGAATGCATGAGATACACAAAGCGGTTAACTTACAGCCGGGGTCCGGTCAAACTCTACTTACCATAAACACTTATAAATGTGACCCATTCTAGCTACGTTACGGGAAATATAATAAAAGTATTGTGAACCCGCGATACGTGAACGAATACTGTGTTTTATGCTGTGCACTGTGCTATGTTGGTTTCTCATCATCCGGTGTGTCCCGGTTTCTTGTTTCTTTCATCTCTTTTTTATTCATCGGTTGACAAAAAAAGGCGTAAAGGGTACTGAAGTGTTTCCAATGTGTTGTACAATTTAATATTTACATGACAATCAATCAACAGCTTTAACGTTAATAAAGGTCGATTCAATTAACGTTACGGAGACATTTTCTTTTCGTGACTTTATAAACCAATTCGAGAGCGACACTCTGGCTCATAGGAACCGCAGATGTAATTTAAACTTGCGGTGTTTCGTGCTTGTTAGCAGTTTTGCCTATACACCTGCACTCTGTGCTTGATCATATCCGTATATTTCGAAGTGGGACATTTTTGTATATTATATGAAAATCTCGTGTCACTATATACGTCCGGGTTAATGTCGGAAAATACCCGACTGATTTAGAATAGTTTTTATGGGTAAGGTTTAGCGTTATGGTTATAATCTCATCTGATCTTAAGTGACGATACGGCCTAAGTCGGTAGACATGTTAAACATGTGAAGGGACTGGCTCTCAAGTGCAACTGCCAGAACACATCTATTGGTATTTGGCGGTAGATTTTCAGCTTGAAAGTGGTAGGTGCCAGGTGGGCATTAGAAAAAGCCCGATCACCATGCTATGGTTAACTCACGATGTTTCACGAGAGGTGAAACTCATTGAAGGTGGATTCGAACTCACGTCCCTTGGCGCAAAGTCGTACACACTATCACTGAGCTATCATCGCTTCAAAATGTATTTACTAATGGAAAGGGTATACCAAAGTCTGTCAGTGCAACTTTTATTTATTATATGTTTTACTGTATATATACCATTCAAATAAATTGTCAATTCTCTTTTAAAATAACACCTACATACAAGATATCGGGGCCTGTATCGAGAGGGAGTCTATGAACATGTTTAACGAACACATTTGTTTTTTTTAATAGCGGGCAAACGAGCAAGCGTGTCACCTGATGGTAAGTGATCACCGCCGCCCACGGACACCTACAACACCAGGGAATCGCAAGTGCAGCTGCCGGAAACACTTATTGGTATTTGGCGGCAGATTTTCAACTTGAGGGTGGTAGCTAGCCTGATTCTATACTGGCAATGTTGTTCTATAACCCTCAGTACTGAACGCGTCGCGGCGGTTGTGGTAAGAAAGATGCTTAAATTTTTGTTATTTTATTTATTTTTGTAAATTAAACTTTCTTAGCGCGAAAATAAAAGCTATTTATATTAGTAACAGTATTTTTCTCAGGTTTCGCGCCGTGTTTCAGGGATCGATCCCTTCGTAAATAAATTTTAAAATAATTTACGTTTAACGGATATAAATCAAAGAGTTAATTTGATTACAAAGTTGTAGGCTCAGTGAATAATTCCGATGCACCTGGGGAATACGGGCTGTTGTAAACTAGCTACAATAACAATAAATATTGATAACACGCTGTATACAGGCAGCGGGCCGTGAGCTCTCGTTTCCGAAACACCCTTTGTACACGCGTATCGGTACTCATACTGTTTAATACCTACTAATAAAATACCCAGCGATACGATTTTACATGCGTTTGATAGGTTTTGTTACACCTACCCGTTGAATTTGTTTTAAAATTATAATATGCGAGTTAAGTTGGTAAAGCGATGATAGCTCAATCGGTAGCGTGTACGGACGTCAACGGAAATGGGTTCGAAGCGTTGCAATGAACGTGAGTTTTCGGTTTTCCGATGAAACCTTAGTATGGTGGTAAGGCTTTTCCTAATGCCCGCCTTGCTAGCATTTTCCCTCAAATACCTATAGGTGTGTTCCGGCAGTTATACGTGAGAGCCGGTCCCTCCAGAGGTTTATCATGTTCATAGCTTGTGCCACATTATCAATTAAATTCAGGTGAGATTATAGCCATAACTCTGAAAACCTATAAACTATGAAAAATGCTTATTTTATTACAGAATATTAAAAACCAATGGATTAGAATTTATACAGACGTATTTTATAGCTTATCCTTTATATTTTAATTCGACATCTATCTATGAAGGCAATTTTAACCAATGTCAACTGTGCAAGATTTTATATATATATATATATATATATATATATATATATATATATAGGCGAGGGGTCCGTTAATTAAATTAAAGACGGTGTAGTTTACGACCACCTTTATCAAAACAATAGTAAAGTTGTGGACGTCTGCACTAGGCAGAGGTAGACGAACGAATGATCCTCGGTCCTTTTTTTTTTTTTTTTTTTTTTTCGACTGGACATACGCTGTTAGCCGGAGGGGCTTTTACAGCTTGGCAGGACTTTTTGGGGCGAATGCTGAGGGCACTCAGCCCCGAGGCAGCGGGCACAAGGGTGCCGTTGTGGCTGGCCCTTGGCATGGACTGCTGCCGGAAGAGAAAATATATTATAAAATAATAAGAGCTGGCCTACTGGAGTAGACCTTTGGATAAATTACTAATTTGTGAAATGTTAAATATACTAATTGTTAAGAGAGGCAAGGAAGTCGGTGGAGTGGATTGTACTGTACTGTTTTAGGATTGAGTTATCGGTGTTGGATGGACGTAGTCTTCGCATTAAAACGCCCATGAACTGTATGAGACTGACTGTGAACAGAGGAACCATTATTAAAAATTACAAAGGCAAACAACTGGCAGGGCCACAGGTTTTTGGTCCCTTACAGAACCGTGTACTTAGCGTGTGGGTGTGCACGGATGGTATGCAGTGTGATGTTGTATTCTCAGTGTTGTAGAGTGTCACTGTATCGCGCGAGCAGAGTCGCTCGAGGGCTCCTTTCCGGAGGATCGGACCTAGGCTCGAGCGTCTGCAGAGGGAGGCCGCGGCGGGTGTGCGGGAGTGAAATTAACCGTAAGGCCTCGGCGGCGAGACCTGCGGTTACGCGGGCGTGTGCGCGGACACGAACGGTTTGAAGAGACGGCAGGAAGGAGCGCGTTTTCCCTAGTGATGTCGTCTACGGGATCGGTGAAGCAGTTTCGTGGCCGGCGTGCGAACCAAACGGCTTGAGGATTTGCAGTATAGTTGACTGCTTCTACTATTTCGGGATTCGAATGAGCTTCGGCTTTTTCAAAGAATTTCTTGGTGAGTTCGCGTATGTAGGCGTATATGGAAGGGAGATTCATATCTTTGTGGAGATCTATGTTGCGTGCGTAAGGCGGGGCTTGGACCATTGTCCGAATGAATTTATTCTGGAAGACTTGAAGTTTTTCCAGGTTTGTTATTGCTGCATGGGCAAAGACTGGGCAGCTGTAAGTCAATATTGGGCGTATGCAGGTCTTATAGATTGTAAGCTTATGTCTGAGTGACATTTTGCTTTTCGAAGAAGTGAGATTACGTAGCAGGGCCGAGGCGGTGTTGGCCTTTTTGATAACGTAATCGATATGGTGGGTGAAGGTGAGATGTTTGTCGAGTACTACGCCTAGGTATTTGGTTTTATTTACCCAGGCGATATCGACACCGAATAAGTGTAATGAGCCTTCGAGTGGCTTGAAGTTGTGGGGATCGAACATGATAGCCGAGCTTTTATCTGGATTTAATCCTATGCGCCATTTGAGGCACCAGGATCCGAAGGCGAAGATGGCTTGTTGAACTCGATTTTTGAGATTGGCTCTGTGCCTTCCCGAGCTATATATGATTGTGTCGTCGGCGTAGAGGCCTACTTGGACATTATCGAAGATTGGGATGTCGCTGACATATAGATTAAATAGACAGGGCGCTAGAATGGAGCCTTGGGGGACTCCAGAGCGAATAGGATGGGGTGAGGAGAGGGCTCCGTCTACTTTGTAGCAGAAGGAGCGGTTAGATAAGTATTGTATAACTAAGTGGACAAGTCTGTCCGGAACTTGGAACTGGTGGAGCTTATATATGAGTCCTTCGTGCCAGACCCTATCGAAGGCTTTGGCGACATCGAAGAATGATCCTCGGTCCCAGCTGCACTCCTCTTTTATGGCGGAATCGACTGGTGGGGGAACTGTGACGTTGCGTTCGTCATCGTCGGCCTGTTTCACCCGGGCGATAATAGATGGCGCTATTATATAAAACTTAAAAGGGTTAGCGCCGTCATATACAATTAACGGAAACTGAGAGGAAGTAACTGATGATCACGAAAATAGTTCTCGTTCCTCGATCGGGACTCTTCGACGCGGCGGTAGCAGCGAGGCATCACTTTTAACCCCTAGTTTTCTCTTATGGCAATATCATAATTTAATCCCACGTGGAAACGCCGTGAATCTAACATTATCAAGTAATATTTAGGTATTTATATGTGCACTAATCATTTCATTTTATAAAACACAAAATAAAAATACCCAAAATGTGGCGCCTCCGAAATCTACCGCTCTAGCCTACTGGTAAATCCATCAATGGATCGAAATCGCGAATATCAAATATCCATTCGCCGTACGTTTTTCCGCAGAGTTGGAGATAATATTCTGTAAAATTGTATACATTCAACAGCATTAATACAACGCGCGAAAAACAAAGATGAAAAGATGTCCCGGGGAAAAAAGGTCAATTTCATAGTGTTTAGGATCCGAGCGGACCCGTGTCAGCGTGACAGCGTGACAGCGTGACAGATAGACGGACAGATTAACCCCGCAAGCTTGCGGGCTATGACGATCATCTGTTCCGAACCAGAAATGTTTTTCGCGGATTATTGTTTGTATATATTTTTTCAAATTTTAACAGTTTTTGTGAAGCGATGGTAGCTCAGTTGGACGCTGCGTCAAGGGACGTGTCTTCGAATCGACCAACAAGGAACTGGAGCTTTCGGCGAGGGAAAACATCATGATGAAACCATAGTATGTTGGTAGGGCTTTTTCTTATGTCCGCCTGGCTAGCTACCACCCTCGAGTTGAAATTTTGCATCCAGATATCAATAGGTATTTAAGGCAGTTGCAATTGAGAACCAGTTTTTCTACTAGGCTTAGCATGTCCACTATCTTGAGACACATCTTCACATTACATCGGGTGAGATTTTGGTCATAACGTTACACCTAACCTATAAAAAAAGGACAATAATTATAAAATTAGTGGTTTAGAAATAAACGTTCTTAGTGTTTATTAATATTAATAACACACAATACTTCGTGCCAACCCGCTAAATAAGTCACTTTTTTCCTACTATTTACAATAAAAACCGACCAGAAGATAGGACCTTCCTTAATCCTTTCGACCCCGTACATAAATAATGGGAACACAATTTCACACGGCCGTTAAGTTTCAAACTAAGTTCGTACCAAAGTAACAAAGTATATTATATATTATTCTCACATAGATATACCACAGCTGGATATACAAAGCCTTTACTAGCATGAGACAAATGTGTTAGGCCTCATTTTCATTGGTCGTTACAGCCCGCATTCGGGGTGCGGGAGATGTCTATCCACGCATGCCATAGTGACCGCATTCGTTAACCGTTCTCATTAGTCGATAGGGCGAAAGGATAAAGGCGAAGGGATCGAACTCTTTGCGGTTTCATATATATTTATCACCACCCATTTTTTTGAAAGAGTGGGATTGAATAAACGTTATAGATGGTGAATAACCGACGAATTCCATTATATTTTAGGCCGTTTGCGGGGAATGACCTTAAGCATATATAGATACTGTCAGAACATCATAATTCGATGTAGTTTAAAAGAATACTCGATAATAAATAACACGGTGATATCCATCCATGCACATTTCCAGTAAAATATATCCACACCTCTAATGATGGAACAGAATTACAATCACGTAAATTAATCTTACATCCGTTCGGGGATGTTCCAGCTACGTACGATGAACGTCTCGCCTCGAGTGCTTCGATTCGACTGTTTTTACTAGCCGTGCTCACACCGTATTTATACCACTCGGCGTTATCAACTACCCTCGATTAACTATGCTTCTAACAATACATTACCTTCATTTGGCAACGGCCCGTATGAGGGGAATTCCCGCATTCGGTATAACAACTGAGTTATCGACCGATGAAAAGGGGGCCGTTAGAATGGAACCCATAACCTAACCTATTTTTCACTATTTCTTTTGGAATTGTTACTTCGACTCACATTTTATAAAAAAATTAAGGGACCTACGAAAATATTTTATAACTAACAACAACTAAAAAGGAGCCATAAATAACGTTTAATGGTAAAACAAGAGAAAAGTTTTTAAATGCAAATGCAAATGAATTCAATATCAAATAATTAAAAAAAAAAAATGTGTAACATATGGAAACTGAAGAATTTGTAACTAAAACGGTTTTTTTTTTAAATACAAGTGAAAAGGATAATAAAATGAAGAAAGTATCGAGAAGGGATCCTGAATCCAAACATGTGCTTAAACTAACCATTATTTATTATTATTTACTAAGAATGCACCACGAGGTCTATCAAATGTCACTATAGAAATTTTACAGTCCCTTTGGATATATGTAGACAGCCTGTCAATTGAGTTTACATTTTTGCTTTCCAAGTATTTAGGTTGGTAATATATTAATTATGTAAGTTGTGTGAACAGAAGAAATGTATGCGAAAGATTCAGTTTGTATTTCTCATATTAGCTCACTTCGTTCCATGAAACGCGCGTGAAACTTCACTTCGACCACAAAATAGAGAGACGAGATGTATCATTTACAACGTTCCTTTTCAAAATCTCGCTACAGTTGATAGAAAGTAGTATAAGGAGCCTCTTCATTATCTCCTTGCAGACCGTATTATCTGGATATCACCTTCACTATAGACTAATTTTTGAAACAATTTAAAGGTTCTAGCATTATGGCAACAATCTCACCTGATGTTACGTGACGAGGTGACCTAAGCTGGTGAACACGCTAAGCCTGTGGAGGGACTGGCTCTCAAGTGCAGCTAGCTACCATCTTCAAGTTGAAAATCTGCAGCCAAATACCTATAGGCGTGTTTCGACAGTTACAGTAGGGATTGGTTAAGCTCGTTACACAGTAAGATTTCAAATGAGTACAAAACTTCAATTATTATTTTAATTATGTTTAAATAAATGGTTATTTTAATTATTAGTTAGGATCTCCAGAGTTTTACGTATGTTGTGGCTGAGGTTTAATTATTTTAGTTTCTCTTCACTTCTAATACAGTATGCAAATCAATGTTCAGTTTGTGTAATATAAAGTTTAGAGTAAATTTACTTATAACTTTTGAATATCTGTAACAGATATATTTATTCTTAGCGTTCGTAAACAAAAAAAGTATAGTATTTTTTATGCTCACCATAAAACTTATTGCACATAAGAGAACACATATTGTCAGCTTTATCCATATCGTTACTGAAGGTGAACATGCTCAGTCTCGATTGTAGCTACAAAAACCACTATAAATGGCTTTTTTTTTTATGGCTTATTAATGATATATATATTAAGTGCCCCAAAATAACCGAAAATAATCTCGCGCGTAATGGTATATCATCTAAACTACGCAAACAAAACTTTATAAACTCATGGGATCACATTACGTAGTTATCAGTAACCGTTTGATTATTTTATATTTTTTTATAAAACTAAGTATCCGTTAAATTTTCCGTTGAAAAAAATATAGAATTTTAACCTAAATTTTCTTAACACGTTTGTCAGTACATGAGCTAAACATAGTCGTTTTGATGTCTTACGACTTCTACGTAATGAATACGGACGGGTCGCGCTGTGTACACGGAAGCCTGTGACGTCACGGGGTGCGCAGTTGACTCGCTGAGACTTGCAATAAAACTTGTCTGCTGGGAGAGAAGCCGTCGCGCTCGCCCTAAGACATAAGCGAATAGCGGGCTTATTACATATATACTTATTACATATAACACATATTTTAATATACTACTATTAATTACTCCTTAAGAATCTATTTTAGATACAACGGCCCTGATATGGTAATATTATGTGAAGTGAAACGAATAGAAAGAAAGAAATCGTTTAATGCTAATTAAATACATAATAATTACTAGCATAGGGCGTCCAGTTCAGCATATGCTGAGGTGTCCGAAACACTCAGTGCTGATTTTCAGCTGGAACCCAAACCCAGTTCCGGTGCGTTAAAAACTTGTTACATCAATCGCGGTAACATTCTGAATAACAACAAAAACAAATATACAGTAAAATAAATTAGGCATCGCTTACAAATGTACGATAAACATTGTACAGTGATTATACAAATTGTCCGTCTCATGAGAATTGAACTTGAGACGTAAGCTCCAGTCATGCATTGGAGTTAACACACACACATTTTTTATTGATTAATATCTTTGTAACAATGTCTTTCATGTGCTCTCGCCAGCAAATATATTTACTTCCTTTCTTATTTCTTCTTACTTTATTTCTGTATTTCTCATGACTTTGTTAACGTGCTGTTGTTTCTAATTTAACAACAGTGATTATAATAACTATAATTGTATTTATTCGGTTTTGTTACAATTTCATTATAATTATAAATAGTTCTGATACAATGGATACGGAAATCAATATTTCATTGAAACGTTTGTAGTTTAACAAATTTCGTCAAAAGCTGTCCAGTAATAATACATCTAAAATACAAAAAAGGTCTGAATAAATACATATAATTTTGTTCTTGTCGTTAAAAAAGTCCTGTAAAATTTGGCTCATTCCAACCAGTGGTTTAAATTAACTTCCGCTTATAACTTGATTCCGTAAATCGGTGCATGAACTGAAAGCTGACTGTGCGCAAGCCGAACTTTGCGTGCAAAACTTTGCAGTCGCAAGGCACACCTCTCTAATTGGGTAAATACATGGGAGTTCGATAAAGTGATCGAATCATATATGAACGAACTCGCTTGATAGTATACCAACACCGTCAATATAAACTTATATCTATATTTCGTTTGCTTGCAACCAAATCTTGTCTTTCTATACCTTCGAAATAGTATTTTTTCTAAACAATGTCTATATCCGTTTGTGTACCTCTGACATTGTATATACAAAGTTTCATGATGAGCGAATGTCCAGTTCAGATGGCATATACATCTCAATTAGCGACTTTTTTGCCCCGCTCCTAACAGTCACTGCATGATATTAAACACTCTATAAAATGTCTAAATAATTGAGCTATCAGATATTAAAGATTTTGAAAAAGCCTTTTTACTAAAATCAGTATGTATAAAATCCTCACTATGTTATTAAGTCGAAAGATGAATTTTGGTATTTAATAGGCTAGTTTTTCTCGTAAAAACCTTATTGGAGGTGTGGAAAAGAGAGAGATAAAGTTTGTATGAAACTTTTTATTGCGTCATCCTATTTGTTGGACAAAATCAATAATAACGCGAGTGAAGCCGTACGTATAATCTAGTTAAAATATATAAAAAAAATCAAATCTTTACTACATAAGAGAGAGAACAGTAGACATTTAAGTGATAACAGAAAACCCATTAAATGAACCGAAGTAATACAATAAAACATTATAAACAAACGAAAATCACAAGAGTCAGAAGGTTTTCAAGACTATTGAATGAAATATCACGGTGTACCAATCGCGCAACGGGAAGAGGTAACGCCGGATCATCAAGCATTATGGTTAATGTTAAGTTAATGGACCAACCAGTGGAACGGTGCTATTTCCTCGTCCACTGGAGCAATGCAATAAACAAATCTCCCGACCTATCTCTCCTCGGCCCAGACTGTTTAAGGCTTTTTTTGACAAGGACACTCCCTTCTTACCCTTCCATTTGAAATTTCAATACATTTTAGGTATGGGACACAGAACGCATCAACGTGCAGTTTACACACTAAATATAATATACGATTTGGGCATGAAGATAATGACAATCAAACCACTTGAAGACATCTCTGATCCCGATTTGTACTTCATTAAAATCTGCGATCTTCATCGAAGAATTACTAGCTAGACATAGATAAAAGAAGAGATTGAACTCAATACATTACGCGGCAGTTTACTCCCACACCGTGAAACCCACGAAACTAATATCTCTAAACAAGCTCATAGAAAACTCGTTAAAGTTATCCAATCTCAGTGCATGTTTGCTACGCCAACTTTCACAATAAAATTTGATCTCGCAATCCTGTCGCAAATTAAACAATTTTACAATGGCGCCGGCGGTACCCCGCCAGAGATCGCACCGTAGTTCTATAAGGTTCTATATAGTTTAAAACATTGTTTACGTTGAAAATAAGATTTTACTTTGTTCATTTCTATTCAACTTCATATTTCTTTATAGCATTGTTTATTTTTTCACTGTCTATGAATAAAACTTGCGATGTTTTTTATCGACTTAATATCAGGAACTTTTTTATACACAACCATGATTTGAGAATATCACTTAGACTGGTAGAATGTGTTGGATATTTTCAGGGTTTATCTAACGCTTTGACTGGAAAGTTTCCCGTTTCCTTAACCTATTCTGAGTGTATATTGGTAACTTAAAATAAAATTCTATCACTGTGTGTTACCAGAGGTGATTTACGGTACTGAGACGTGGCCGCTAACTATGTGTCTCATAAGAAAGCTTAAAGTCTCTCGGCGAACGATGAAAAACCATAGGATAGGTAGGGCCAAATACTGATAGGTGTGTTCCGGCAGTTGCACTTGAGAGCCAGTTCCTACAAAGGTTTAGCGCGTCTACCAACTTGGGCAGTATTGATACTTAAGATCAGGTGTGATTATGGCCATAACGCTAAGACTTAACAATAAAACTAGAATCGTCTATAAAAGCCTCGCATTGAATAGTCTGAGACGCGTTCCGATAAATTTTAAGCCAGGTAAGGTACTGAGCAAACTGTTTTGAAGATTCCTCTTTTGTTCGAAGACCTTCGACCTAATAATGTAGCGCTTTGGTGTTTTAAGACCTTATCTGGCGGCCCATACGTATACTATTTAAATTATATAAAAGATAGTATAGACAGGTAGGTTTACAGTCAATACTCTCTGGTCAGTTCCAACAAGAAGCTATGATCTTGTATGAGGATTGTTCAAAAAACACTCGTCATAATCTTCGAATAAGCTGCCCGAATATCTTCATATTTTTGTTAGAACTAATCATATTATAAATCATGTACGAGTTAACGATAGTGTGATATCTCATAAAATGTCTACTCATGAATTAATGACATTCACTCGGGCGTTATTAATATCGCTGTTTATATGTAAATTTGAAGAACTTTTCCAATAAAAGTTGCAAGGCTTTTCGAGCGCACCGTCAGCGGTGCGGAGCGAACCTATTATCTTTATTAGACTGTGTTGCTGCATCATTAATACTATCTAGATAATTTTCCAGTTATGTGCAATATTTAATTACTAATCCGTAATATTTTGTAGGCTCGTGGTCTATTTATTCTAATTAAAAATAACTCTTAACTTGTTTTTTCTTCTTCCTTTCATCTGCTTTCCTTTTTCCTTCCTTCCTTGAATCCTTTTTCTTTAGTATATTATAATATATATAATGTATATATATATATATATATATATATATATATTGATTGAACCGATGATAGCTCAGCGGTAGTGTCTAGGAATGTCGCGTTGTGGGACGTGAGTTCGAATCCAATCACCTACAGTGAGCTCGAGCTCTCGGTGGAGGAAAAACCATAGTATGGTGGTAGAGCTTTGTCTGATGCTCTCCTGGCTAGCTACCACCCTCAAGTTGAAAATCTGCAGCCTAATACCAATAGGTGTGTGTACCAAGATTTATATATATATTTATGGAATAGGGGGGAATCGAGCAAGTATGCCACCTCTTGGTAAGTAAGGGGAATCACAGGTGCGTGGCCGGCCTTTATTGGAGGGACTGGCTCTCAAGTGCAACTGCCGAAACACACCTATTGATATTAGGCGGCAGATTTTCAACTTGAGGGTCGTAGCCAGCCAGGTGAGCATTAGACAAAGCTCTAGCACCATGCTATGATTTCCTCACGTTTTTCTTCTCTACTGAGAGCTCAAGCTCATTGTAGGTGGTTGGATTCGAACTCACGTCCCACGACGCGACGTTTCTACACACTACCGCTGAGCTTTCATCACTTCAATCAAAATCGAACAAGTCTGAAGGCATTAATTTCAGAAAACACCTCATAGATTTCAAGTAATGTTCATTGACTGGCTTTAAGGTAAGCTTTAAGGTAAGCTTTAAGGCAAAGCTGAATTGGAAAAAGTTACAAAAATGGGCATAAATATTTAAAAAATTTAGTCACACACAACGAAGTCCGGGGCACAACTAGTTTATATACCTAATTATACTCCTTCGTGATGATTCCTTCGTATTTATTATACACGCAGTCATTATCATGAAATAGTATAATTAGGTATGCGCCAAGACATAGCTGTAATATAAAACCTACGCCAATTGTATACGGTATGATAAAACATTAAAAACATTGTCTACAGAGTTCCTAACTATTCTATTCGAGTCATGTTAAATTAATTTAGCAAATAATGGCCTCCCTCGACTGTAAGAGTTTCCAAATATTAGAGGAACCCAGCGTTTACGCTGTAAACTAATTTGCATATTACAGTGCATTTAAAGAGAGTAGCTTGCATCGCGACATGCTCTTTGTCGCTGCTTGTAAGCAACTCGACAATGTACTAGGAAGCAAATTTAGTATTTCAACAAAGTTCTTTATTCTCGTTTATATTAAATACTAACGACCCTTCCAAGCTTTTAACGGGCAATTTTGTTAATCTTAGAGTATAAATTTTCAACTATAGATCAATCATTTCCGAAGGTTTAACATCACGCTACCCGCATTATGAGGAAAGCTGTTCTCAAAAACATTACAAAAGTGGGTAATAATCCTTTTTAATATTATAAATATGAAAGTGAGTTTGTTCGTTACGCTTTCACGCCTAAACGACTGAATCGATTTTGATTAATTTCGGTATAGAGATAGACGGGAACCTTGAGACGAGGATGGGATTTCTCGCAAAAGAATTATTGGAAGTGGGGTGTAACGATATATCAATGTTGTATAAAACTTTTTATTACGACATGCGATTTGTCTGACAAAATCAATATTATAAATCCACACGAACGAAGTCGTACGCATAACTAGTTGTATATAGTTTTATGTGAGCAAATATGAGAGAAACAGAAATGTGAACTATGTAATATAATACGTTAATATAACATTGCTTGCTACCACAGCTTGAATATTTAACAATAGAAGTAAAATTTTATTTCGTGTAAGACACACTGCAGTAGACGTAGGAAGTTTCGCGTTTGCACTGCACGAGTCTACCCTGGAGTACCGTTTTATATGGCAAGTAACTTGAATTATTGCTTATAACTTTTGGGTTCTTATATAATTTTATTAATGTTTTATATATATTTAACGTTTAGCGTTATGTCCTTAATCGCACCTGATCATACGTGACGTTACGGCCGATGTTGGTAGACACGCTAAACCTGTGGTGGAACTGGCTCTCAAGTGCAGTTGCCGGAACACACGTATTCGGTATTTGGCGGCAGATACCATCCTCACTATGATTTCCATTAACGAAAACTCAAACTTATCGTACGTGAATTGGAACTCACGTCCCTTGACTGACGCTTGAAATATTAGGAACCGTAACAAACTGGTTACCTTTTATTTTAGGCTCAATAAGACTAGTTACAGTTTTTTAGGTTATAGTGTTAGATTTAACAACAAAGCCTTAAAACACTTTACCTAATTGCCCGGGACACTAATTTAGAGCATCATGTTAAAAATTATAGGGTGGATCAAGTTAACATGTGAGCAATTGTGATGTCTGGAAGTAACAACCCTCTGTGTGCTTCCGCTAATGACTATTATAAATACACAAATATGTGTATGATCGCAATGATAATAATCGCAAATCATTACGTAAAAAAGAATATATATATATATATATATATATATATATATATATATATATATATATATATATATATATATATATATATATATATATATATATATATATATATATATATATATATATAAACAAATCGTGTTTCTTGCCGGTTCTTCCTGATGAATGGGGTGTTTTCCTAACCGGTGTTAGTTTTCACCTTCATAAGCACCTTTCCCGAGCTAATCAGATATCACACTGGTCTCTTATATTTATGTTTATGTTCATACTGGCCGATACGTGACCATAGAAGTTACATTGATGTCTGTATCATTATGTACATTTTCACACCTGTCTATATATGTGGGCTTATTGCGGTTGCATTCCAGTCAGATTTAGCAGTCATAACCTATCATTTCGTTAATTGTTGTTGTAAAAACGTTTCTATACTATAGTTTTTTTGTTTACAGTCATAATTTAAGTGCAATATACATTAATTATTACTAAGAATTTAATTTATTTGCCTTCATTTAATACAAGAAAGGCTATTGTATGATTTTCATGGCCACTTAATGATCTAACAAAAATATTATGGTAAAGGATGCAGCAAAGAATATTTTTTAGAATTGATATTATATACACTCGGTGACACTCGGTACTATGATATTTTATAATTCTTTAAGTTATAGTCGACTGTCTCAGTAATGTGCTTTGAAGAATACCTAATTATATTGAAAGTTATAATTGCCATTGTTAAATCTTATCTTATTAAAACCAAGTAGGATTATGAAATGCTTTCTCACAACGTGTGTTATGTTGCGTAATAAAAAATATGCTGGTCCAGTTTCAAGTAAACGAGTGAGTGGGCAATGTGCTATAAGTGTCACATGAACGCTACGGTAAAACGTTACTAAATAAATTCCAATTAGTGACTCTGTAAATTCTGATAAAATCCTTGACCGACATAAAGGCGAGCCGATTTATAAAATTAATTTTTAAAGTGATGATGGCTCAGTGGTAGTGTATACGACTTTGCGTCAAGCGACGTGAGTTCAAATCCAAGCACCTACAATGAGCTTGAGCTTTTCGTGAAGGAAAACATCGTGAGGAAACCATAGCATGATGGTAGGGCTTTTTATAATGCCCCGCCTGGGTAGCTACCACTCTCAAGTTGTAAACCTGCTGCCAAATACCAATAGGTGTGTTCCGGCAGCTGCACTTGAGAGCCAGTTCCTCCACAGGTTTTAGCGTGTCTACCAACTTGGGCCGTATCGTCGCTTAAGATCAGGTCAGATTATGATGTCTTAAGAATTAAAAAAATGATTTATTACTCCTAATTTTATCAAATACAATATCATTTTTTTTTTTTTTTAAGGTTTAGCGTTATGGCCATAATCTCACCTGATCTTAAGTGACGATACGGCCCAAGTTGGTAGACACGCTAAACCTGTGGAGAAACTGGCTCTCAAGTGCTGCTGCCGGAACACACCTATTGGTATTTGGCGGCAGGTTTACAACTTGAGGGTGGTAGCTACCCAGGCGGGCATTAGAAAAAGCCCTACCACCATGCTATGGTTTCCTCACGATGTTTTCCTTCACCGAAAGCTCAAGCTCATTGTAGGTGCTTGGGTTTGAACCCACGTCCCTTGACGCGAAGTCGTACACACTACCACTGAGCTATCATCGCTTCAAAACAAACAAAATTTACAAACAAACGTAGTGTCACTGGGTTAACAGTGCCAGTTAGCGTGCAAGTAATGCATCCTGCATAGTAAACAAAGCACAAGGAAGCGTGTAGGAGCGGACGCGCAGAGAGCGTGACTGGCGCTCGTAAGTATTCCTTTGACATAACAAACGTACATACAATAAGTGCACCTCGTCTTCAAAGGCAGTGCCTTTTCGTCATTGTAACCACCGTATACCTTAGCTTTCCCAATCGAGACTACAACTGGAATACGTCTCAACAGCTAACGACGGTAGATTGCTTTTTAACCAATAAGATGGCTCAGAATATGGCCAATATGCTGTCTCTTGACCATCGCCGTAAGGTGTCTTTTTTTGGAGAGTGTGCTCTGGAACTGCACGATTTGATTCCACCAATTCCATTCTATCAGAGGACGGCCAGACGCCGCGTGGGTTTCAACCGTATATAGTTGACATTCCCCCGATCCGCACGAAGCGTTTTGCAGCTTCTTTTATAATGCGTACTGCTAGGCAGTGAAATTCACTACCGGCGTCTGTCTTTCCTATATCGTACAATCTGGGAGTCTTCAAACAGAGAGTGAACAGTTACTTGCTGCGTAAGCGCGTTCCATCAGGTGAGATTGTGGTCAAGCGCTTACTTGTTGAATGTAAAAAAAAAATGAAACAACCATACAACTAGTCTAATTATAGCAGTCAACAGAGATATACCTAGTATATTTGGGATGGTAGAGCCTCTTCCTTAAGGTGTTCTGAATATTATACATACTTCAGAAATAGTATAGTGTTGTTTGTCTGCGATTTCCTGCAGGGTGCAGGTATTTCACAATAGGGCTGTCAAGTAAAAAAAACTCCTCGGATATATCGAAAAAAGATCTCTCTGAGTCCTACCTTACTTCAAACTATAACGCAATAGATTATGGTCATAGAACGATTTGTGATACCCCGTTAATGAACGTGATAACAAATCCCTGGAATCAGCGTGAGTTTTGCTTAAGGTAATGTATACATCGTGATGAAACCATAACATGATGGTTAGACTTTTCCTATTGCCATCCTGGTTAGCTATTTTCCTTAAGTTAAAAAAATCTGCCTCCATAGAAGTAAGTGCGATGATAACACAGAGGTAGTGTGTAAGATTTCGCGTCAAGGGACGTGAGTTCGAATCCAACCACCTACAATGAGCTTGAGCTTTCGGTGAAGGAAAACGTCGTGAGGAAACCATAGCATGGTGTTAGAGTTCTACCGACAAATACTAATAGGTATGTTCCGGCAACTGCACTCGGGAGCCAGTTCCTCCACAGGTTAAGTATGTCTACCAACTTGGACCGTATCGTCACTTAAGATCAGATGAGACTAAGGCCATAGCGCTAAATCTTAACTAAAAAAAAAGTGTATTTCGGCTGTTGCACTTAAGAGTCTGTCTTTAGACTAGGCTTAACGTATCTGCCATCTTCGGGCATGTCGTCATTTAACGTTAGAAAAAATTGCGTCCATATTGCTTAACCTATGTTGTATTAAAAACTTATTTTTCAAGAGGAATCGCTGTCTTGAATTGTATTATAACATCAGATAAAGTGAAGCAACTTTGCCGTATTTCAGTACCAAAAAAATAATACACTCGACTTTCTTATGTATTGATAAAAATAGGCAAGCCTAATTCATATTTTTAGCATCTATAGAAAGAAAATGTATAAAATTGTAGGTACACGTGCGTATCGCAGAAAGTAATTTGATGGTCCGTACCGGGGAATCCAATTTGTGCGCGCCGGAATCAATCTTGGTTATGGTTTCAGGTTCGGTTCTCGTTCGTACAATAAAACGTATGGGCACTTGGCATTCGTACCGCGAATCAACTCTAGAGAAACTTGCTTACCTCTTGTTTTTCTTTACATCATTGGTATACGAAATCGTTTCTAACCTGCCCCCCCTTTTCTTCTTCATTTGTTATCTGACGTAGCAACTGATCTTAGTTTCTGAAGATCGTTGCTCCTTGTATAAGGTTAGATCCGTATTTTAAGATGATTTTAATATCATAATAAATATTAAAAAAAAAAACATATTATTTGTGCACAGAAACTAATAACCACGCAATATTACGCAAAATATGACATTAAATCAGATGTGCCAATGACTCCGTTTGCGTGAACTTGGTATATTGTTACAGACCGTGATGGTTACGTAGAATCATACTAAAATTCACGTTCTGCAATCATTATATTTTGTTACAGCAGAGCTTCCGCTTACTACAACACGTCCGTACTGTCGAACGTTCCTAACTCATCTGAACTCGCCGCGAGTGTCGCTTTGACTGAACGGAAGCTCTAGCTATTTTTTTTTTTTTTTTAATAGGTCTTACACTGTTAGCCTGAGGCGCTTTTACAGCTTCACCGATTTAGAGGGGAGGGCGCTCGAGCCTGCGGGGCAACTCGCGCAAGGGCGTCACTAGTGACCGAACCTCAGCTTGGGCTGTTGCCGAATCGCGTAGGAGAAAATCGAACGCAGTACTAGCTATTAATAAAAATTGGTAAAGTACTAACTGACCCCCTTCAGGTTCTGGAAACTATATTTGGTTTCTTCTGTGCCATGGCAGCCAAGGCAAGAATGTACTGTGAGTCTTCCCTACCTAGTAATTGATGACGAGCGTGCCTAAGAAAAAGGAACAGAGAAGAGAAACCTCTAGCCGCGCTCGCATCGCTCTTCTATAGTAATCTGTGTTTTCAACTACCCTCTTTTTCATTAATTTAAAGTATGTAGTATTATTATGTTTCCATATTAACAACCAGTAGACGTAGTATGTAACAATATGATTCATGTATTTGAGACTTATCTGGGGGATGTCATATGCTAAGGGTAACTGTTATTATCACAGACTTTAATGTATCGATCGATGTTTAATCACATCTTCCTAATTACAATGTTCTCTCGTGGTGGGTGACTGAAGGTTTGTCTTTGCGTCAGCCTTGGAGGGAAGTAGATGCAATCTGTCAAGAAGTTAGTGCGGTACAAAATTTTAACTTTGTCCTTTATACAAAAGAAACTCATTTGTTATATAAATGAAAAGGTACCTATGTAACTGACCAGATCATGAAGTAGGTAATGTCTATTATAAATGATGTTTAAAAAAAAATGAATTGATCATCAAAAAATGTGTAATCAATAGTTTTGGCTTTGTTATAGTATAAACGACGTATTATGTGTAGATATGTATTGTACAGGTTTAAATATACAACTTTTCAAAGTTTAATTCATACATATGTATTGATAAGTATATTTAAAGAACGCCCTAGAAGCCTTATATATAAAAATTTAATTTAGAAAATTATTGTAGATTGTATATTAAGTAATAGCAATTTGGCAACTGTCATCTATTTTGACACTTTTGTTCAAAAGAATATTAAGCAATGATTAGATACATACAGCCAAATATTAAAAGAAACCAAGTTGTAAGTGCGCAAAGTGATTCGAAAGTCTAGTATTAAATTTGAAGGGTTAAAGCATCATTTATGGGTTTTGTGAAGCCCATGAATATTTACGGCTACAACATTACAAGAGTCGCAGTTAACTACGTTTCGTGAAGTAATTTCTACAATACATTCCATTAAGATATGTCTAAATGGCTTTTACACATAACCAACGTTACAATTCGATTAGACTTTACTCATTATAAAGCCAAGTTTATTATAACGCACGGAGATTGAGCCAGGGTTCCGTGAACATTTAAATACAATGATAAAGTTGTGAAAAGAGGTATCTGTAATATAACGTTAAAAACTCAGTAAATAATAACGTCGGTATACATTTCCTTATCTCGTGTGGAGACAACGAGGGTAATACAATGGGAGATACAATTATCTCGTGAAATTGTCTTTAGTTGAGTCGCAGACAAAGCACTACCCTTAGTTTTTCCGCAAAGAGTCTGTACATTTTTGCAAGAGAAAATTCTTGTAAAGATGGCTAAAAAACTGTTTCCAAATATTTTTAATTGTTACCACTAAAACGGGTTAATATAAAAAAGGTTAACAAACCGAGGGTAAAATACAATTGTATCGTCGTTGTTCATTTATATAATATATAGATTACTTATCAGTTCAAAGTCAGTTCAATATGTATTATTTTTTTGTTTCATTCTCTTAAATGTGTACGTCAACCTCATTCATTGATTTTTAAAGGAATAAGTATGTTAGGTAACACCGTGGTCACACGTTTAGGCATGTCATGTTTCGGGATTAACTATTGTATATCCAAATGCCCTATTAACAATAATGAGATTCGATTACCTTAGAATCTATTAGTTACCATAGTTTTAGGATTACACTGTGCTTACCATCAGATATATGGCTATTAAAGTATTAGGTAGAGGTACGATATTACAAACCTTTTCGTTGTGGTCCGAAATTTAGTATACACGGTTCTGTTAAACTTTGAAGTTCGTAAAATAATTAATTGCACTTTTTAAAGTTATAATTTTCCGGAAGTATATATAGGAGAAGCGGTTTTTCTTTTTTTATGCATTATTTGATATTTTATTACTTAAGCCAAAAATATAAACATTGTAAACTGGTTACTTTACTGTTCAATGTCAATAAGGTTTTATAATTTATTGTGGTTCGAACTTTTTACATGGTTCCCAATAGTTAAAATGTGTTTTTTTTTTTATATTCAAACCAAAGAAGTAGTATTCGCATGGTGGTAAGATTTTTTCTAATGACCACCTGGTTAGCTACCACCCTCAAGTTGAAAATTTGCCGCTAAATAGCAATAGGTGTGTTCCGGCAGTTGCACTGGAATGCCAGTCCCTCTAATAAAGGCTGGCAATGCATCTGCGATTCTTATGGATATGTGTGTGTACATGGGCGGCGGTGATCACTTACCATAAAGCGGACACGTTTCTCGATTAGTCTCTATTCCATAAAAAAAGTATATAACTTCATAACTTCTCAGGTGTGTATAATAAGTGTTACATACCATCTACTGCTTATTAATATGGAAACTTAATAATAGTACATACGTTAAATTAATGACATGGAGGGTAGTTGATAAAATAGATTACTATATAAATGCGATGCGAGCACGGCTAGAGTTGCAATTCAATCGAGATAAGTTGCCACTCGAGACGAGTTCTGTCTGGTCAGTTCAATTCAGTTGAGTTGAGTTGAGTTCAGTATGATTCGACGCAACCTTCACGGTCTTTAACATAAGTGCGCGCGTTATGTTTTATATCATACTATCTTGCCTGACAATTAATAACTTTCTAGTAATAAACATGTTGACCGCGTTGCCTCCTGTCGCTTCAGCGTTACTTGTACTTTATTATATTTTAAGCTGATCGAAATTGCATTTCTTGCGCAAAATTTCATCAACCCATTCCTTCCCACTGTCATATTTTTAGGACACTATATAAAAAAAAAATTACGTATTAGGACTTTTATTTTTATTATTTCTGATGAAATTCATATTTTTACACTATTATTGTAATAAAATAATTTTTTTTCGCTGTAAAAAATGGTTAAATAATAGTCCTAATACGTAAAAACAAAATGTAAAAAAATAGTATCATAAAAATATGACTGTGGGGAGGAATAGGTTAAGATCAGTTCTATAGTTTCGGAGTTTATCACGAACAAACATTAATGTTCAAGATTACATCTAAGATATAATTCGAAGTCACGTTGGCAGATGAACTTTTGTCTATTTCGCTAATCGTCGTATGTTGACTGCGACATTCATTTCAAAATTACTTCGCTCAACCCCATAAAGATTTAGTATAACGCTACACAGTAACAGGCTGCTCGTATGTTTTCTGAAAAAACTTCTGCCATCTCATTTCGTACACGGGCATTGATAGTACACTTAAATTTAATATAAATTACATTATACATTTTGTTTTTTTTTTCTTTCTAAAGCTTTGATGTCGCGTTGCAAACGAGTTTTTGTCACATTTAACTACCTATAATTGTATCTCCCCCAAGCCGATCGGTCATCGTGGGGGAAAATTACCAACACCCTCTAAGAATAGATAAGAAAGAATGGAGCAACTATTGCGACATATACATACCGTCGTTTTATATACGATCACTAAGAACCCCAGAGAAACTAAGTGGAAAGCCTTAGAGGAGGCCTTTGTCGAAAGACAAGCTGTTAAAAGAAGAGATGAGAGGAATGCGGAGATTATAATTTAGTTTAAGTTAATAGTTTTTAAACAAATATATTTGTAGAAATAAGTTTAAGCTATAACAGTAATAAAGGCTTATTATTATTATTATTATTAATTGTATCAGAAGTCATTAGATAAAATGAATTCGGTATGTTGACTCTGCCCTCGCTGTGCATCAGAATTTAATGTATGTTCGCAAAAAGTTGGCAAAGCTGGATGGAGTGAGACCGACATGGCTTAAATACTAGAAATCGTGAGAAACTGGTGAACCATATTTTAGACTCACAGAACCAGGTATAGCTTTTTATTGGATGTCTCGTAAAAGCAAAGCGATAGACAAAGTAGCAAACAAAACTGATACGTGGTATGAGTTTGCCATTTTTAGTATTAGCAATTTTAGCTGTCGCTTTGCTTTTACGGATTCCATGTCATAAACTCCATACACGTGGACATATTAAAGAGGCTTTCAGACCTACACGACAATCACGAACTTTTAATTAGTCATGGGTATTTCGGGATCTTAATATCCTCACTCTTATATCTAGATAACAGGTAACCACAGTGTCATGTTTTGCCATAAAAAAATCATTATCATAAAAACGGGCCTTTCTATAATTGAGCAGTTTATTATCAAGAGTAAAACAAACAACCGGAGATAATTCATTCGGAATCCAAGCTCTCAACATAACAAGAAAAGGAAGCCTTTCACGAGAACGAGCCTACTTAGTAATGAACAAGTTATTTGCATAGGATCCTCGCTGACTAATAGCATGAATTAAAAACGGAAGAGTTTTACGAGGGGCCAATTATTATGATTGCTGTGTAACTTAGGCCGAATTGCCGGTGAAAACAATAAACGGATAGGTTAATATTTTAGTTACATATTTGCATCGTTTTTGTTAATATCATTAAATGACTATTTAAAATATGAAACATTAGTGTCGTGAAACGGTCATTAAATAATAACAAATAAATGAATTATTACTAGCGTCGGAGAGTAATTGCATAGGGGTAGGGCTTTATCTAATGCCCGCCTGGTCAGCTACCACCCTCAAGCTCAAAATCTGCCGTCAAATACCAATAGGTGTGTTCCGGCAGTGGCACTTGAGAGTCAGTCCCTCCAATAAAGGCTGGCAACGTATCTGCGATTCTCCTGGTGTTGTGAGTGTCCACGGGCGGAGCTGTTCCCTTACTACACTTACTACTTACTCACTGATGTGTCCTTGAAATTCTATTGTCCAGTGTTGTCCAGTTATCGAATATTTCACTTCAATAAAAATAAGATACTAAACGCACACAAATATTTAGCTGTTGGTATATCGAACGCCAAATATACTAACCAGTAAGGCTTTATTATAATCCGTTTGCGTTCTGTCCGTCTGTCGCGTTTGACACGGGTCGGAACCTCGCAGCTGATGTAGCCTCAGAGCCTTATATTAATATTTCGTTTTTTTTTCTCATAGTATAATTTAAACCTCAACATAAGATACATAAAGATGTATCTTATTAAAGCATATACAAGGAAAAGGAGACGTATACGCATATAACAACTATATTGTCGATACTCACTCTCGCCTATAATTCTAATAAATATTCGTTGATGCAATTGTTTTACTAAATAAAAAGTACAGTGAACACACTTGATAATTGATTTATAAGCAAACTAAAATTTTTGATAAACGTCTAACTACACTATTGACAAAAACTAGATCAGCAAATGGCTATACTGAACAATGATATCTAATTTCTTTTTTACACGTTTACGTAATAAGAAACACATAAACCGTGCCTGCGTTAGATTGACAAGTAACCTTGTAAGCATACGTTTTGTGAATAGTGCATCCAGGTATACCGAGGTGATTTACAGCATGAAATACTGCTGTAAGAATACATGCTCGGGTGTTGACAGTTTCACTGCTTCAGACACCAATCAGACACCCTTCATGTCGCCAGGAATATTATTTGTTGCCTCCAATACTATAACAACACCTCATTGTAAATCGCATTACTATATTTAATTCTTTGAAATGACCAAGTACAAAATAAAATTAAAAACGAACATGAAACTTCTGCGCTTGTAATAACATTTTTCATGGCGTTGTATTAAACAAAATCTCATTTAAACCAATCGCGTAAACACAATATGATAAACTTATTTTAGTAGTTATTTTGATAAAATATATTTTACTATATAACATACAGTCATGTTAGATTATAACAAATGTTTAATAGTGTTCTTAATTTTTGTGAATGAACCGGTAAAAATAATAGCACATGTAACCTTAAGGAACGTTCAAAATGATATAATTGTGAATAATATGGAAGCACAACATAAACTTATAAACGGTAGTGCGAATAGAGAACATAAACGTACTGGAAAAATAACAACAAAATGGGTTTTTTCGAAATTACACCACGCATATTATAATAACGAAAGAAATTTAAAACATCACATAATCAAAGAAACTACATCAGAAAGTAAAGCAGCATTGTCCAAGTTTATGACTCAAAATCTTACTACGAATTACAATCTTTCAAAACATTATAAGACGTGGAAAAAGAATAAAAGGAGATCAAAGGTTACTTCAGCATATAAAATTAAACAAGACCGTCAGAGAAAAACAATGGACACAAGAAGAGTAAATGAAGATCCTTTAAGAATTTGTGGTATTGATTCGTATGAAGATGATTTATATGGGTGTGAATATTCAGAAGAAATTCCGGAAAAGAAAAAATTAAATTTAGTAAAGCTCCAACAACTTTCAGAGGCCACAGAAGAAAACTATGACGAGGAACAAACAAAAACTGTAGGAAATGAAAAAGGAATCGATAGACCAGCAAAAGATTTAAAACAGGATAATAAAGAAAGTATAGGAGGAGATTATTCAAAAGACAAAGCCAGCCAAATTAACAAAGATCGCAATGTAACGAGTGTATATGTTGAAGATAATGATAAAGTGGCGAAAGAAGAAAATCCAGTAAACAGTGGTGGTAAACCAAAAACGTCTGACGAGCCAACAACTGATTATGTACCATCAGATATTAAAGAAGATCTTGAAGAGCTGGAATCTATTTCATGGGAACACGGAAGTACTGCAAACATTACTAACGTTACGTATCATACAACCAGTACACCAATAATATGGCTTGATGGTACGGTTCCGAAAAGGCAACAAGTGCCGTCTATATTAGAAACTTGTAACGAAAGGGCCAGGTGTAGAGTACCTTTTCTGAATGATTAAATTAGTTTATTACATAAATTCTGGTATTATGGTAAAGTACATGTGTATAATGCTCCACTCAAACCAAACGGTATACAGAAATCACAATGTTTGTCGTACTCATATTTTATAGGCGACAATAAATGCAACTAGACACGCAGTAGTGTGTTAAGCCAAGTTCAAGCTAACAGAACTGGCGAGCAGCACCGTGTGTAATATTACACGAACTATTTCAAGCCATATTTGACACCCTTATAAATCGAAAACTATTTAATATATACATGTCAAATTCGGTTCATATATTGAGTCTTGTCAGATACATATGTGCTGTAAATTTCATCAACACACTTCAAAGAGTTATTTAGATATTAACGTACAAAATTCATCATTTTTAACACTGAAGTATACTGTAACCCAGTTCTCGATGACATAGAAAGTTCAAATTTGACATCCGGATTGGTAGTTAAGTGAATACAAAGGAATAAATCAGAAACCAATAAATTTTAATAATTTTATTATAATTTTTCAATAAATTAATTATATTAGAAACTATTGAAGTATTGATGTTACAAAGAAAACCTGTAAAAACATACATTTTTTTTTTCCTATTTCAATTTCTAGATCTAAATGAGTGCCAAGTTCAATGGTCAGTCCTGAAATTTATTTATAATAACACAAAAATATTTTATAACAACTTAAATTATCGTTTTTCTAACACTTTAAGATAATATATTATAGTCTAAACTCTGACTTGGTGGCTAGTTCGGTTAGCTGGTAGAAACTAGCCATCGAACCTAGAGCTCTTCCATAACCGTTTTAGTAGATACTTAATAAGAATTCGTGTATTCGAACTAGCCAAGTCAGACCTTAGGCTTCAATATATTATCCTAAATTATAAGAACATACGATATTTTTAGTTGTTCTAAAATATTTTATGTTGTTATAAATAAATTTCAGGATCGAACATTGAACTTGGCACTCATTTAGATCTCACTTCATTTGTCGTTGAACTCAATAGAACAATAGAATATATAAAAAAGAAAAGATGTATATCGACTTTTTTGCTGGCTCTTTTCGATGACTACGTTACTTTCCGAATCGGTAGTGGTTTTGACGTTCATAAGCGCCTTCTTAGGGCCTAAATTGAATAAAGTTTTTAGATTTGATTTGATAAACTCAAAAACTACTGAACGGATTTGCATACGGTTTTCACCAATAGATGTAATTATTCATATGTAAGGTACTATTAAATAATTAATTACAGTATTGTAAAAATTGGTTGAAATATTATAAGGTTTATTGAGTATCCTGTAATACATGAAAACAATGTATTACAGGATAATTGACTATGAAAAATATAATTACAATAGGTAAATGCTTTTAATCTAATTATAATATGAATAAATAATCATAGGATCACAATGTAAGAGTAATGAAAATTCAATTCGTTCTGTTTTATTGTTGACATAGTACAATATTTATTACGAACAAATTTCTAACTCCAAAAAAATTACAATTTTCCATTTAAGACTAACACGTTTTTCGAAGATAGCCAAAGTGCTCGTCGTTGAGTCCATCATACACCAAGCATCGATAGTCGAAAAGCTCATTTTTTTTGTAACCCTTTATACGGTAAACATGTTATGTCAATATTTAAACCAAATCTGTGAATATATATTTTCGGTCGACGTGTCAAAATAATGATTCGCTTGATGGTTTTTTTTTTGTTTTAATAAAAACTGTTGAGTGCAGTACATTGATTTAGTATATAAGTGTCGAATGGAAGTCGTTTCCATGTCCAAGAAACTGGTCATAGCTGATTTATAAGAATAAAATGGAATTTTGAAAAAGCACGCTTTTGATTCTATTCTGTTTATTATTAAAACACAGTGTTAAGATCCAAGGAGGTTGCATCAAATCATACTCAAGAGTTTCGTTCCACAATCGTTATATTTTACAGCTTGTTACAGAGGTAATGATAGTAAATTTCGAACAGTCGTCTGCACTCTCGAACGTTCTTAACTCAACTGCGTCACACAGTCGCGTTACTAAGAGGATAACACTTCAATAACAGGATAACAATCAAATGACCAACTTCTTACACAGTCATTACACTAACTGTAAGATCAATACAACAATTTTTATAAATGCAAAGTATAGTTATTGGTCGTAGTTGAAACATTTAATTAATTAAAAGTATGTAATATTATTATGTTTCTAGCATCATTATGTCTCCACGCCAATAAGCAGCAGACGTGGTTTTTAACAACAGTTTCTAAACGTACATTTATAAAATATAAATTTTTGACAGTATGCTATTATTACGATAGGGATTTAGAACCGAAACAAAACGTCAATTCGTATGCTCCAACAATTTTTGAAGTTTCAAAAATACTTTCGTTATCTAATGAAAATTGTATAACAAGACTGAAATTTAGTCAGTTTTATCGATATGTTCGTATATTAACATAAACATTAGGACTTTCAGTGTAGTTTCTAAAATGAAACTGTTTTTAGCTTTTGTTATTTTATGGAAGCATGTCACCTGATGGTAACTGATCACCGCCGCCCATGAACACCCACAACACCAGAGGAATCGGAGGCATCGTACTTGGCGGTAGATTTTCAACTTGATGGTGGTAACTAGCCTGGCGGGCATTAGAAAAAGCCCTACCAACACGCTATGGTTTCCTTCAAGTTCATTGTAGGTGGTTGGATTCGAACTCACGTCCCATAATGCGGCGTTCCTAACACTACCACTGAGCTGTCATCGCTTCAAAAAATGCTTGTTAAAAGAATATATTAACTATCGGGTCATTTTGGACAGTTTCCAGCCTTTTTTATAGTTCATAGGTTAACAGTTATGCCCGCAATGTTAAGTGACGATGTGGCCCTAGATAGTGGACACACTAAACCTAGTGGAGGGACTAGTTCTCAAGTGTAATCGCTGGAACACACCAACAGGTCTACCACCATACAATGGTTTCCTCACGATGTTTTCCTGCACCGAAAGCTCGAGCTCATTGTAGGTGGTTTCGAACTGACGTCCCTTGACGCGAAGTCGTACACACTACTACGGTGCTATCATCACTTTGAACACTATTCCCTAAAGGTCACATCATCTTCAATCGATATCTATATTAATATTATAAAGCGTAAAAATTGTGTCTTCGTTTGAACACGCTGATCTTAGGAACTGGCAGTCGGGTGTTAAAAAATAATGTTTATATTTGATAGAGTAATTACTGAGTAAAGATTTAGGCTATTCAACAACACTCTACTATCAATAGGAGAAAAACTGTATTGAAAAATGTTACAAAAATGGGAAAAAGTAATTTTCAGTTTCATGCGAAAGAAGTCGCATGCACAGCGTGTATATATTATTTCTGAAAGGTATGTTATATCTTCCTTAACTATTTATCAAAATAAGTTATTTGAACGTCTTATAAATTTTATTTAATCCGCTATTGTCGAAATAGAGTTACGAATAGTTTAAAATGTGTGTTTTATTTATTTTTATTAATTAAAAAACGTGTTGTAATGTTGATTAGCAACATGTTTGAGGCGCTATCTATTTATATTATATGTAACTAATATGCCAGCTGTTACATTATTTACATTTTATTTGTAAATGTAATCTATTAAAGAGATAATCAAATAGACACTTATTGGTAGAAGTATTTGACTGGTCGGTTATGATAGATATTAAAAAAAATGAAGGATGCAGCAACAAATCATACTGAATCAAGTTAATTCTGTTGTTTAAATGTTGGTTATGTGATTTGTAGCTTAAGAACAAGTTAAAAGGTAGGCCAATTTTTAACGTCACACTTAGCAAAATTATTACATCTTGTTGCATGATCATCCAGGCTAGGTGTAGATGTACCATCCACATATGGCGCACTAGTACTGGATGTAATGCTGGGGTCTTTTGAAGTTTCATTTGAATTTTCCTCTTCGCTCTCACGCTTAGATGAATTTTCCTTTCCTGTACTCTCATGGTGCTTAGATTTCTTCTTTTTTCCTTTGTTACCATCTTTCTTATTCTTGTTAGGATTAGGTGTATTTTTCTTTTTCGTGCTGCGATGTTGCTCGGATGTATCTTTCTTCTCTTTTCTATGATGCTGTTTAGATCTATTTTGCTCCTCGTTACTGCTACTTACCTCAGCTATATCTTCTTTTTCCTTACTGGACTGATGTTTAGATGTATTTTCTTCCTCTTTACTGTGATGAGACACTTCTGTGTCTTCTTTTTCTTTACTGGACTGATGTTTAGATGCGTCATCTACTTGTTTACTAGGCGTAGTATAATCAACCACAAGTGTATTTCCATCGGTGTAATCAATTATCTCTGGCTCTATGGCTTTAGGTGACTTATTTTTCTTTGTAACATGTTTTCTTTTTTTCTGTGCAGAAGTAGTAAGATTTTTCTTTTTCATAGAACTTTTCTTACTTGGACCTGACATCCTTAGCAATCTTGGTGTAGTAAATCCTTTTTTAAGCCGTACAATCATTCTCTTTGGTGATTTCGTCATGAAAGTGTCAGCATGCTGGCAACTAACGTCAGGAAAGTTTGACGGTCCACATTCTTGCCTTTTCTCCACGTCGAGTTCATCTAACTTATACGGCGTATAAGTTACACGTATTTGATTCGGCTCGTAATATTTATTGTCCATATTTTCATTGAAATAAGACAGCTTTAACATAGGTCTCATGCGAACTGGTTTTGACATCAACAGTCCGATATACTGAAATTGTAAGAATAGGAAGAATTCTAATTTACACATATTTATCAAAAATGTATTGCAGATAGGTTAATACATTATTAAATTGTTAACTATATAACACGGTTTGCTTTCGATATGTTTTTAATTAATTTGTTTCGTTTTATGTCATCTATAATACATTATATTGAGCATTGCTTTGTTTGAATGAATTTTAGGTGAAGGTTATAAATTTAAATAGAAAGTATTCTATTATAAACTATAAATGATAAATTTTACGAATATAATTGCGGATTTTACCATCGTTGGATTAGAAATTCTTTATGTGATTTAATAAAAAATTAAGCGATCCACAAAACGTTAAAAGCAACCTCCATAGTAGCCTCCATAAATTGCCGAGGGCTGAGTACTTAGTGACTTAGTGAAAGTCATGAAAAATCGTTGTATGTAAGTAGTGTAATATCAGACGTTGTGGCTATGTCTAGAGAGTTATATGTTCAACAGTGAATTTCTTTACTTGAATAGATAAGTCCTATGTTAGAGTTTTAAGAATCCGTTCTCATTTTAGAATGATTAAACGACAACAATATTAAATAACACAATAAATAAGTGAAGTACTTAATGCAATATCTTTCTCTCTTTATCTATCTCTCTCTCTGTCTCTAACTCTTATTAGATCATTAGTTTGTATATAGTAGATATTTCTTATACATCAAATACTTTTGTTCTTCAACATCGAACCTTTAAATAATTTCGTAGCGAAGATAGCTCAGTCGTAGTGTGCACGACTTTGCGTCGAGGGACGTGAGTTCGAATCCAGCCACCTCCAATGAGCTTGAGCTTTCGGTGAAGGAAAACATCGTGAGGAAACCATAGCATGGTGGTAGGCCTTTCTCTGATGTCCGCCTGGCTACCTACCATCCTCAAGTTAAAAACCTGCCGCCAAATACCAATAGGTGTATTCCGGCAGTAGCACTTGAGAGCCAGTTCCTCCACAGGTTTAGCGTGTCTACCAACTTGGGCCGTATCGTCATTTAAGATCAGGTGAAATTATGGCTATAACGCTGAGCCTTAACTATAAAAGAAAGCATTCTTACGATTTTAGTGTCTATCATTCATATATATAAATTTACATCGCAAAACCAAGCTCCAAAGTACACTTATCTCTTGACATCGAGTTATGTTACAACTTGTACTTCCATTATAGAAAAAGAAATATATTGTAACAGACCGACAAGTAGATATTATTACACAGAAATATATGATACATTAAAGTGTTTTGGCAAACACTGATAACACAAAACCAGAAATCACAGAACGCTGTTAAAAGTGGCATTAATCAAAACAAATCTGTGATTAAAATTCGATTCCATTGCGTTGGCTGCGTACAGCTATGTGCGTAAAATGTAGAACATTTCAAGAAATAATTGATACAATGATAATTTATTTATATCTTACTATAATTTTCTTACAATTCTTCTTTACACGGTTCATCGTAGCAGTGAGGCTTCGTGTCCGACCAGTTCTGCAGATAACAGATGTAATTAAATCAGCATCTCTTCGCATTGGTTATGAAACCACAGAAACAAATCAAAAGTCAATTCATAAAACAACGAGGGAAATCCAATCAGGCCAAAAACTGAGATGTGGCCCATCCAAATTTCTAGATATAAGATGCAACATTGCCACACCAGTCACCAACAGGAATCTAGATTTTCTAGACAATTTCAGCGAAGGAAGTAAAGTTAAAATTCAGAGACCGAAGCAACTATCGATGCGTCCTCTTTCGAAGAGTAGTTATGATGCAGTTACCAAAAAACACCTCGGAAATAGCGAGACTCAAGCTTCCACCACTGATGTGACATATCATAAGTTTGGACAAGCGTCGGATCTAATGTTTCTTCAACATGTCTTGGACCCCAGTGGGACTTCCAGTACAAATGCTCCATATGTAGGTGGTACTTCTCCGTCTGGGAGCACAAAAGACTTAGCTAGGTGTGATAGTCTTGCAAACTGTAAGGATCATACGTGGCCAATATCAGCTTCTTAATTCTTCTACCAGCAACGTTTAACAATGTGCCGTCAAATTTTGTAAAAATGTTTAAGTGTGGTAGCCTTGAAATTTATCTAGTGGACATAATTATGTTTGATATAGTTTTGTTTGTTTGTAACTAGATTTTTGTCAAACAAGTCAGATGTGTCCATAAAAAGCTTTATACAAAGTTTATCTTTTTTTACCCCACTGCCAATAAGGATTTCGCGAGAAAAAATACTCTATTGCCTTTCCGGGTTCCCATCTATCTCTGTCCAAAAATTTATCATAACGGCTGCCGCGGTTTAGGTGTGAAAGATTAACAAACAAACAAACTCACGCATTTATAATATTAGTAAGATAAGATTAATGCAATGGTAAAAGCCAACACAACTAGAAGTTATGACGCTAATGATCTGGAAGCATACTTCTGCCATGGACAATACAATAAAATAAAATATGTAACGAAGTAAACTTGAAAATGAAACATATTCATGGTAAAATGCATTGGAAATTTTTATTTGCATGATTTGTTTGTTATTTATGCAGTTTTACAGAAATTCCTGTTGTCAAAGTTAAATGTGAAACTAGTGTTAGCAATTTAAAATGACTTTTAAAATAAAGTTTAGAAGATCCAAAAAAGTACGCCTTATAATCTTATTTTTTGTATATTTAATAACAATTCAACCATATCGAATCAAACCGTGAAAAGTAATTGAGTTCTATTTCTAATTATAATGAAGCGTAAGAGAAAAAAAAGACTCGATTAGTAAACTATTTCGGTCGTTATCATGACAGAACTTTTTATATAGTTTTTTAACTACTTTAAATAACAAAAATATCATGACTGTTAAAAATACATAATGTTTTTTCATGATACGTGTGTGTATATATAATTTTACAAGTGCAATATTTGATAAATAGAGACATTTTAAGTTTAAAAATCAGTTCATTTGCGTGAAGTGACAGTAGTACCCACCTCAACGCTTCGTTTATGAGGCGTTCAGTATCAAAACGTATATAGTGCATAGAGTTCTGAACAAATTTGATCTTAGACAATACTTTTTAAAATATCACCTTCTAGAGGTCACAAAGTCTTCAATAGTATCCAGTACTTACAATTCATGAAGATACCTATGAGCTGGAAATATATTACCAGTTATCGAATAATATAAATAACTTGCCTTAATTTGCTAGAGGGTGGAACAAGAAGACAAGGACAAGGATTTTGAAGACCTTACAAACGCTATATTGCCTGTCATAGGGCTTGCTTAGGAGTGTTGCAGGCTAGGCAGAGCCAGAGTTTGTCCAGCTACCATAGGCTCTTAAATCGATATAACAACAACTACCTCCAATGAATTACATATATGTCGAACGGTGTGACACTATTGTATATTGTATTATGTTTACTGTTAGGTACATTGTGGACACTTTGCGATGCTATTATAGATATGTGTAATTTGTGTGCGGTATATAATACATGATCTACTATAAATTAATTTAATTTTTGTTACGGCAGGTAATGGAATAAAAAACGAGTATTCGTAACGATTTCGTGCAAACAAGAACATTTAATACTGGGGTGGCCTTCTCTGCCTCTTATGCGTCGAGAATGCTGTTCAGAGCTGTACCCTCTTCAGTAGTTTCGTTGGAGTTAGCCAGGTTGTGTGGCAATGGTTTGTGGCTTCTGTCAGGTGGTCTGGCATGTAGCGGAGCGATTTCCTTAACTAAGGGTTGGCTCGACGCGTCCGCCCGCCTGAACAGCGTGGTTGCTAGCCTTCCAATAAACGCATCCGGTCCTTTCCAGTGTAGGTCAAGGGTGATTGTTTGCTGACATACTCCTAGGATTATCCGCAGGCTCGAGCTTTCTTGGGACCTTCGTTTTTTGTACTCAGCGGTGTACACGTACCAAGCTGGTGCCGCACACGTAAGTCTACAACATTTAATAATACAGCGCCGGACCTTTTATCGTCCGTGTAATGATGTTTGACACCTGTTGGCCGCTTCGATGCGGATTATGGAATAGGCGTGGCTTTGTCCATTGTTAACGATCTGCACTCTTATTTTACCTGGCGACCTGCCTACTATCCTGGCGTTGTTTTTGGCATTTGCATTGGTTAGTGGCATAGTTACACGGGATCGTAATCTCGCTACACTGTAATAAAATAAAAAAACACAAATATCGAAACACTATCGTTCCTTGCTACCTACTAGTTACTACTACTGATTCCGCTATCTCAGTAGTCAATGAACGTGAGGTCGAATCCATAGTTGAGGTTTGAGATTTCGCTGAAAGAAAACGTCGTGATAAAATCGCGGCATAGTGGTAGAGCTTAATAAGTTTTTAATATCCGACTGGCTATCTATCACCCTCAACCTGAAAATCTTAAAGTTTTGGCAGTTGCACTTTAGAGCCAGTCCCTCCACTAGGCATACCGTGCCCACCATTTTGCGTCACATCGTCACTTCTACTATAAAGTTGTCGAAGCGATGATACCTCAGTGGTATTGTGTACGACTTTGCGTCAAGGGACGTGGGTTCGAATCCAACCACCTACATTGAGCTTGAGCTTTCGGTGAAGGAAAACATCGTGAGGAAACCATAGCATGGTGGTAGGGCTTTTTCTGATGCCCGCCTGACTAGCTACCACCGTCGAGTTGAAAATCTGCTGCCAATTACCAAAAGGTGTGTTCCGGTATTTGCACTTGCGAGCCAGTTCCTCTACAGGTTTAGCGTGTCTACCAACTTGGGCCGTATAGTCGCTTAAGATCAGGTGAGATTATGGCCATAACGCTGTCCCTTAACTAGAAAAACATATAAAAATAATAAAACTATTAAAATAAACGTTTGAACTTATTACTTATCAGTTATCAGTGTACTATAGTATCAAATAATAAATATGACCAGTCACTAAGAATAAATATGCGACCGTATAGTAAAAAATTCCTAAACAGTCTTAATATTCTCAAAGCTACTTATAAATCCTCGTGACATTGAAGATATTTATAATTATACCACATTACGTTAACGTTAAATATTATTTTGACATACTTGAATTTTAACCACGATGTCTCTGAACATTTATATCCACGTATAATTGTTTCTAATATTAGAATGTCAAGGAAATTATTTAATTAACATTAATCTTAAAAGTGTCTTGCTCATTTACGACGTAAAATTAATTCTATTAGAAGTTGTTATTAACAAGGTGTTTGTGTAACTTTTTTTTATTTGGCATATTTTAAGGCTTAGCGTCATGGCCAAAATCTCACCTCTTCTTAAGTGACCATACGGCCCAAGTTGGTAGACGCACTAAGCCTGTGGAGTGCAATAGCCGGTACACACCTATTGGTATTTGACGGCAGATTTTCAACTTGAGGGTAGTAGCTATCCAAGCGGACATCAGAAAAAGCCCTACCATCATGCTATAGTTTCCTCACGATATTTTCCTTCACCGAAAGCTCAAGCTCATTGTAGGTGGTTGGTTTATTCATTTTTCTAGGTTCAAACTTTCCTCCCCCTTATGAAGCCAAACGTGTCATCTTCTACTTCCACTCTCAATAATAAGAATATTGTTATCAATCATTTAAGGCCGCATCCCGAAGATGAACCATAAAAACGTAGAGAACAAACAGAACGAAACAAAAATTCACATTCTATCGTTATAAATATTAAGGTTACGTTCAAAGGAAAATGTGTACACAATATTTCCAGTGGAACCGTAAGATATGATCTCTATAAGCTACGGAGATAAGATGAGCAACTGTGCGTGAAATTTTACAAGTGTCGACGGCAGAGGACGTGGGCGGGCGGCTGGTGGCGCGGCGCCCGCCTTACATTGTATCCATCCCTAGCATTATGTTACGAGACTCTGGACATAATATTACTTTTCATATTCGCCCCGGCGATATTTCGGTAGGTAAAATATATTTCATAAAGTATGCATGAAAATGAATTGAAGATTATGAAAGCTGTCGAAGCGTCTCCTATCTATAATAAAGTTTGTTTGTTTGAACGCGATAATCTCAGGACGTACCATTCGGATTACAATAAATCTATTTGTGTTTGACGGAATTATTATCAAGTACAGTTATATATAGGCTATTAATCATCACGCTATGATCATTACGGGCCGGGTGAATAGAAAATGAAACGCTAATCGGGAACGACATAATAACGAAATAATAAATAATTCATTGAAATCAAGTAAACGAACATCGTGACACGGGATTTTTATATAATAATAGCTCTTACTTGCGACTTCGTTCGCGAACAATTAAACCTTATCGAATTTTTGCTAGTTTTTGTGATTTTTTTTATAATACAGCTTAGCTCCTTTTAGTGTATGTTTGATGAAGGCTTTGGCCTTCCCCGATGAGTGTTTTTTTTTTTAATCAAACCAGTAGTTTTTTCTATATTGGCGTGTTTAAATGAACAAACAGATACTTGTTAGCTTTATTATATTAATATGAATTATTCCGAAATTGTTTTGCATATTCCTGCAAGAGATCGCAGTGGATAGTATAATTCCGTCGCCAGAGGCGAGATTAATTGACGTAAAGCCGCAACTAGAAGTCAACAACTTCGAAGCACACTGCTATTTTTGTTAAGGTTTAAAATATACTACTTTGCACGTCTCATAAGCGAAGCTTTGAGGTGAGTACTTCTGTCGCTTCACGCAAAACAACTGATTTTTCAAATTTAAGATCTCTCTATTTGTCATATATTGCACTTGTAAAATAATATATACACATACATATCAAGGAAAAACTCTATTTTTAACACTCATGATATTTATGATGCCGTTTTTGTTATTTAAACTAGTTAAAAAACTGTTTAAAAAAATCCGTCTTGGACGTTCGTGTGTCTGTATGTGCGGATCCTGTATGTTATCACGATAACTACAGAAATACTTTACTAATCGAGTCTTTTTTTACTGACGCTTCAGTATAATTAGGAATAGAATCCTATCACTTTTCACGGTCTGATTCGATGTGGTTTAATTGTTATTAAATAAACAAAACAAAAAAAAATGAGATTATGAAGCGTGCACTTTTGGGTTTCCCAAACTTTTTTCTAGTTTAGAGTACGATTAGTAAAATAAATAAAATCATTATCAAAAACGAAACTATGACTTAAATTACTTTATATGTTTATTCTTTGTAAAAAAAATATATATTTCAAAGACTCATTGTTCAACCAGTGGTCGGAATTTGACCATATCCATTATTGAATAATTGAGTTTTTTTTTGTTGCAAAAGTAGGTAAAAAGCTGTCTCTAAATTCTTATCATTTATAATATTAAAGTTCAACAGCTACTAAACTAAAAATAAAAGATATGGGATGACAGAGGATAACTAGGTATTAAACAATTTTGTTACCACCTATCCATAAAAAACTGTTTTTAAATCTATTTGGTAGTTCTAAAGCTGAGCATATCTACCAAATAAAAATAACAAATTGGTTGGCAAAGAGAAGCGACGATAGCGATAGGTAGTGGTAAGGACGCCGCGTCATGGGTCGTGGGTTCGAATTCGACCACCTACAAAGAGCTTGAGCTTTCGGTGAAGGAAAAATGAAGAAATCATAGCATGGCTTTTTCCAATGTCCGCCTGGCTAGCTACCATCCTTCAGTTGATAATCTGCCGCCGAATACCAATAGGTGTGTACCGGCAGTTTCACTTGAGTCAGTCCCTCCACTAAAATCTGGCAACTAGCCTGCGATTCCCCTGGAGTTTTGGTGTCCATTGGCTGCGGTGATCACTTACCATTAGGTAACAGGCTTGCTAGTTTGCCTCCTAACGAATGGAACATTTTCGCCAATTCTGTTTTTGTTGGGTTAACGATTCTCAGGAAAAGGTTCTTATGAAAGAAAAAAATAAGGAAGTTGAGCGAAACATTAGAAAACTTAACGAAACTATAATTTTACATAATTGATGTGAAAAAAACATAATATAATGCACCAACAATATTTATAGTGAAGACAGAACAACTTTTACCGGGTCAGCTAGTATGCAATAAATTTAATATTTAATAATCCATCTATCTATTAATTGAGCGAAAACATATCGACTGTTGGCTGTAGATTCCTTAAAGATAACTACGACCGGCGCTGCGTTGCTTCCGCCTTGTGAAGGGTCTGCCGACGTTGCAACTTAACGAGTTGACATTTTTATTGTTAACGTATTAGGATAAAGTAATGAAACTGCACAGTCCCTGTAACGATAGAATCATTTATTTATAAATAGCAGAAACCTTTCAGATGTCGAACTGAAAGCATTTTGACAGCCACACATATAGATTGATTCTGACTGGCGACAGAACAAACAAGTCGCACTCAGACCGCGTGTTACGATATGAATAATGTTCGTGATCCAGTTGTATTTAAATCCAGAATTTAACAGTCTATCTCTGATCTCTAATAAAATATAGAAATCTACAAAGGTTAGAAAAAAAGCAAATATGTGAAAAAAAAACTCTGTTTATCATCAAATATATGAAACGTTGAATAATATATCTCTACAGGTTTCAGAAGAAAGGCGCGGAGAAAACGAAATTACGGTCACCCGGGTCATTCGAGCAAATAACTATTGTAAATAATAAACATTCCAGTAAACATCGATAACCACACACAATATTGTCGTTCAAATTTACTTAGCGGCACAAAGAGCACAGCCCTGTTCAAATAAATACGTGAATGTCTCGAGCATAGCGCGAACAAACAGTCAGCCGGTAACGCGCTTTGTTTCCCCAATAACCGCTTTAAGAGTGTTTTATATGTTCCGTTGGGGGTTCTTTTGAATAAAAAATTTCGCCCGCGCCCAACCCGCCCTGAATTCCGATTAGGGGAAAGACAAAGAGCGCCGATTGTAGAGCGTTGAAAGTGGGGAATCAATTAAAACGAACCATCGATTCCGTTACCGATAGCGTCTGTCAGTAGGAAGTGAGAAAGTCTGATAAGATTGCGCGCGGACCTCCGCCGGGTCGGGTATCGCGGCTTTAATTAATTATTTCCAACGGCTTCTCACGTATATCTTCATTATAACGTGCATAATTTACACAAGGAATACACATATTTTGTATACAATGTTACAGCGTCTTACGTTTTGAAAGTTTACAAGAAATGTTCGGTCAACTTTTGTTTTTTTTTCGCAGTGAAGTTATTTTTATTTGGCATCTTTTGTTTTGAAAACGTTTCTTATTAGGCGTGAACTGTATTTTATTTAGTTACGGCTTATTGCGTTTAGAATGTTTGTTCATTTTTTTGGTCAACTTTTGTTTGCTTTGTAAAGTTTTTTTTTAATACTTAAGGTTTAAGTTGGTAGACACGCTAAACCTGTGGAGGTACTGGCTCTCAAGTGCAGCTGCCGGAACACACCTATTGATATTTGGCGGCAGGTTTACAGGGCATTAGAAAAAGCTCTACCATCATGCTATGGTTTCCTCACGATGTTTTCCTTCACCGGAAGTTCAAGCTCATTGTAGGTGCTTGGATTCGAACTCACGTCACTTGACGCGAAGCCGTACTAACTACCACTGAGCTATCATCGCTTCAAAAAGTGTAAGGTTTGACAAAGCATTTTACTTTTATTTGCGATTAAAAGCATGCCATGTCCTTTTTTGTAACTCCAAGAGCGTGTCAGCAAAATTGTGTGATGATGAATTAAAAATACTTAAGGCGTGAAAGAATACCAAATAAATCACATTTGTATTTGTAATATCAGTTAAGATAGAATTTTTTCCTATACATAACATTATCATGTCACTATGTTAGTTGGCATACTCCTATGAAGCGGTTACACTGATTTCTATAAACTTTTGTATGTATATCCGGTATTAGAATTGGTGGTAATCTATTTATCATACCCCTAAGTGATAAGGGTGGTCCACCCCATACAATACTTATTTTTTTGGCAAAAATTTTGTGTTTTTTTTTTGTGATGTTTCATTAAGACCTACATACAAGCATAAATTTTCACCATCCTACCCTCATCTTCTTGAAGAAATAATTTATAAGACAGAACAACGTTTGTCCGGTCAGCTAGTATATTTTTTTTTGTTTTTTTTTTTTTATACTTAAGGTCTAAACCTTAAACGCTAACGTTATGGCCATAATGTCACCTGATCTTAAGTGACGATACGGCTAAACCTGTGGAGGAACTGGCTTTCAAGTACTCCTGCCGGAACACACCTATTGGTATTTGGCGGCAGGTTTAAAACTTGAGGGTGGTAGCTAGCCAGGCGGGCATTAGAAAAAGCCCTACCACCTTGCTATGGTTTCCTCACGATGTTGTCCTTCACCGAAAGCTCAAGCTCATTGTAGGTGCTTGGATTCGAACCCACGTCCCTTGACGCGAAGTCGTGCACACCACCACTGAGATATCATCGCTTCAAATACATATATAAATAGGCGAATAAATACAGTGTCATATCTTTTCTGGTTTGATTACCGACTGTTGAGCTTTTTAATGTCTTATTAGTTATTAGTTGACGCTCCCACATTCGTTCGCGTTTCTTCAGTCAACCGCATTTGGTAGTAAAAACTGTTCTTATTAGGTGTCCACGTTTTGTAAGGAAGATCCATATAAATTTTGAAATCTATTAATATCGTAGTTGTAAAGAAATCGTGTTGAGTCTCCTATTTATATATATGAATTTCGAATAAAAAGATTTTATGTTATAAATAAAAAAAAACTTAAAAATAGTTTTCTTTTTACAACTTTACAAAAAAATTAACGCTGTTTTATTTGACATCGAAATATGTTAACCATATTTTATATAGAAATGTCATTCTGAGAATTTTCTTCCGTTCTTTAATTCTCAGCGGGACCGTGAATTTACTTGAACTTTATTGAAGTGCTTGAGTTACTTTAAATTAGGGTAAGATCAGTTCCTAATGATACTTTGATATTATCGTTGATGTTCGAACATTTCTTTCAAAGATTTGGATAAAGTTTACCGCTTTTTTTTTCTGATTGCCCGATTTTAAAGTTAGTGTATCCTATTATATACACTATTCGTGGGTGGAAAAAGCGTGAATATATGTTGAAAATAATCGCTTAAAAATCATTTTCTTACTGTTAAGTATTACTTGTTTGTGTAGAAAATACAACCGGCGTTAAACATAACATCGTGTTTAAAAAAGATATACTGATTCCACCATGAATTCTAACTAAAAATATAATCGTGAATAAGTGTGTTTGTTACAAAGAGATACTAATATTAAAAATGCGAAAGTGAGTTTGTTTGTTAAGCTTTCAGGCCAAAACCGCTGAATCGTTTGTGTTAAATTTTAATACAGAGTTAGATGGGACCCAGGAGACGGAGATAGGCTGCTGTTCCTCGCGAAATCTCCATCGGAAGTGGAGTAAATATAGAGATAAACTTTCTCATTCGATTTGTTTGACAAAATCGATATTAATATAAATGTAGTTAAACTAAAATAACTAAATGCTGTATGAAAATTATAATTAGAGTGTATTTTATTTATCATCGATACAGAAGAAAATAATATTTTATTTTTAATATTTGTTGATAAGTCTCTATTCCCTTATATATCCACGGATCGTTCTAAAACTACTCGGGAAGTTTTGTTGAAAATTGATAAGATGAAAACTAATAGTATGACTGTAGAAGATAGTTTTTATCTTGCAAAATGAAAAGGTTCTTTCGGAATAGAAAACAAAAGGTTTTGTTATAAAATTACCATTTTAATGGATTTTGATGCGATTTTCTACATCTTGTAACTGATAAAAAATAATAAAGAAAGCTGTCTTCTGTCTCTCTACGGTATCGAACATTATAATGACATAAAAAAAGGTGTCTCAAATATCACTTACCAGTAAATGTCTATTAGTATTCTATTTTTTATCCTCGAATATAATATAGCATGAAAATAGCACCAGTGACAGAGAAATAAAGGTTTAATGGGCTAGCGATCCATTAAGAGAAGGGGTGAAAGCCGTATTACTAGAAGAATGTTAAGTATGGAGATAACCGGATATAAGAGAAGAGGAAGACCGGAAATGATATGGATGGACTATGTGAGAAATGATATGTGTATAAAAAGAGTGAATAGTGAGATGACGGCTGATAGAGTGGAGTGGAAGAAGAAAATATGTTGGGCCGATCCTCCTTAGGTGAGACAAGGGTTGAGAAGAAAATTATCTATTTTCTGTGCTAGTCTATTATTCGTGAAACATTTGGCTACCATTAAGCAGTAGCCTTTGGAAACTATTAATTTAATACATTGTTACATTCAGCATTTTTGTTTTTTTGTTAAATGACTTGAATATTTTAACTACTAAATTATCAGTTGTGATGTCTTTTTGTGATATAGTTTTTTTTTTATATAGTTAAGGCTTATTGGCATAATCTCACCTGATCTTAAGTGACGATACGGCCCATGTTGGTGGACACGCTATATCTTTGAAGGAATTGGCTCTCACGTGCAACTTCCGGAACACACCTACTGGTATTTGACGGCAGATTTTCAACTTGAGGGTGGTAGCTAGCCAGGCGGGCAATAAAAAAAGCCCTACCACCGTGCAAAATTATATTATTGGAGCCAGTGTTATAGTCAAATCTAGTCAAAATTATTATTAAAAAAAAGAGTAGTGTCGTGGGACACCAGATAAGAACGAAGTTCCTTACTATAAAAATATTAATTTCAAGTTTCAACATTTACAAAACAAAAGTTACGAGATATTCATTATTGTAGTTTGCTTGCAATAATTAAAGTTTCGATTTACGCTTAAGCTGTAAGTTCGATCTAAAATGTGAACTGTTTCATTCCTAATGCTTTTCATTACAGGAATGGAAGAGAGAATATTGAGTAAAATTACGTCTTTAATGTTTCCTTCTATGGCGACAAATCACTGTGCACGCTTATAGGTAAATCATGCCTCAACTGATATAATAAATTACCTAGTACAAAGACATTTACTCGTGAGGTGTGATGATAAATAAAACCAATATTATTCTATATCATTTATTTATTTACAACAATACAATCACATATTATTTACATTACAAATACTTATGAACCTATGTATATATGCGTCTCTTATTTATAACAAAAGACACAATAATTTATACATTATAATATCTAAATAACAAGTATTTCATTATTACTGTGATATACTTAGACAATACTTGTATATATTTATACTTTTTTTTTAGTGCATATCTTTTCATTATTTACAATTTATTAATATCGACAAGCGTGAGGGAGCAAGCTTGAGTGTTAAGTATATTATTTTCCTTACATAAGTCTGTCTTATACAGGTTAAGTTGTATATATATATAATATCTATAAACTTTATAATAATCTCAAACAATATAACAATTCGAAAACGAAACAAAAACAAAATAATTATATTTTAAAAACATTTTTATAAATTATCCGCTGGAAATAATTATGTTCCGTGATAATAGAAATCGTGTAAAAGAGATCACACATCAACTTGTTATCATTAGCCAAATCTCAATTTATTGCTTTACTAAGAATTAAATCTAATTAACAAATTAAATAGAGTTGACAAACGGATTGATCATGTGAAATGTTGGCTCTTCTAAAAATTTGACACAGTAGAGACAGAAATAAACATGGAAGCTTAAATTTTATTTTTCTTCGTATTTTTAAGCTAATAAATAGTGAACACGCAGAGGCATCTGGTAGTAAATTGTTACTGTCGCCTATAGATAGTTGCATCACCAGGGATGTAGAAGCCATGTTGCTGATCTTGGCGGAAATGGCTGATTCACAACAGAATATTTATCATTCATAGTAAATAAAACGGGGAATATATAAAAATAATTATTTTCTATATTATATATACTATATATCGATATACTAGTTGATGCCTCCGATTATGTTTGCGTTTTTCCTGACCGTCAAATGCGTCGGTAACGCGCGTCTACATCGTGAAAGAAATATATATGCGAAGTTTCAAGTCCATGGTTTCGTTTGATTATGATTTAATGTCATGGCTACAATTTCACATGATGTTAAGTGACAATGTGGCGCATGCTGGTGAACACGATATACATGTGAAGGGCTTGTCTCTCAAGCGCAACTGCTGGAACACATCTATAGGTATTTGGCGGCAGATTGTCAACTAGCTGGTGGTAACTAGCCAAGCGGGCATTAGAAAAAGCTCTGTCATCGTACTAAAATTTCATCACGATGTTTTTCTTTCACCGAAACCTCAATACAGGAATTTGAACTCACGTCCTTTGACGCGCTGTACGTAAACGTTACCACTAAGCTATCGCTTCACAATGGTTAGTGTTATATTGCTTATGTATTCTACTCAATTATTAACACACCTTATATGCAACAGTGTCTCGAACCCCTACTATAGAGATTTTACGACCATGCGCAGTTAACGTGAACAAAGCCGTAGGGCCCAGGTAGTCAACTATAAAACTTAATAATAAATATTACATAATATTAACGTTATCTATGATTCTTTGGCACGTTCACTGACTAATATAAAATTTTAATACAAAAAAAATAACTTACATGTAACTATTCTGTTCGATGATGTTATGTTTTCTTATCTATAGTCTAAAGGGATATAAAATATTATGTTCCTTAACTAATGTTACTTATGTAAATGTGATTACGAAAGAGCGCATAATTAATTTCTATGAATAATATCCCGATAAAATTAAAGTACACGGCTCTCGGGGGGTTAGAACGTAGGGATTAAGCTGGAATTTACACAATATTATAGCAATATTTTCGAATATTTATTACTATTGTCCGGGCCGAGTATTCGCGAAATTAGTCCAAACAGATAGCTTTTGCTTGGGTAAAGGAATTTTAGGCAATCATTAACTTAAACATTACTACAGTTGGGTAAATTAAGAACATATAAAATATAGCAAACAGTTGTTCATAAAATACCATGTAATTTTAGACTATGTTATGTAACATGACATTTATGTGACGTAATTTGTGACGTAAAAAATACTTTGATCATTTTCCTTGGGGCCCCAAAACAAATGTAACTTATAGTGTATAATGTCTTGGTTGAAATTCACTATAAAATGATCGAAAAGTTCATCTTAATTTAAATTTATAAAGTAATACCTGAAAGATGATTGAAAACGACGAATCATAGATCGCTGAAAGCAATTATGTAAGTAGATTTAGGTAATTTACATTTTCTCTTAAAACCTAGATATTTGTTTAATTTGTTACCGAAAATTATAAATATATAAATCTCACTCATTTGTTTTTTATTTCAATAATGTAAGGATATGAAAGAGAGATCTTAAATTGATATGTTTCGTGTTACATAATTTTATAACTTAACATTAGAACGTTAGGATTTAGTTTTGAACTCAAACGAATAATACATTTAGTTAAATATAACAACAGAAATAATAACAAAATAAACAGGATAATTAATATATACTAAACATAAGTTCAAATATAATCAAACTATGAGATCTATTTGAAATAATATAACGACCGCCCAAACAGATTGCTTCCAACAACGTACACTCCTTGATCCTGTAACAAACGAATTCAATATTAGCAATCGAACGGGATGAACCCTCAAAATAAAAGTTAATGTGCACGATATTGATTCAAAATACGAGAGTGGAGTAGACGAAAGTACCAATAAAGAGCCATAACCGTAATAAAAGTGAAAATACGGATACTTGTACTGTTATGGAAATATAAATATGCCAATAAATGGGAGGTAACGTGTTCGCTTTCAGAAATCTTTTACCGAAGGGATTTTTTATGCAGTATATATTCAGCGTCATGGCCACGTTAAGTGCGACGTGGCCTAAGCGAACACGCCATGCTTAGTGGAGCCACTGGCTCTCAAGTGCAACTGCTGGAATATCGTTATTGTAGTGGCTAGTTACCACCCTCAAGTTGAAAATCTGCCGCCAATTACCTATAGGTGTGTTGCGTGAGTTGCACTTGAGAACCAGTCCTACGCCTAGGTTTAGTGTGTCAACCATCTTTGACCACATCATTACTGAATATCAAGTTTTCATCCCCGCTTCAATTAGCTCTTGGTTTCCCTAAAGTAGAATAAATACTTATGTTACATTGGATAATCTTGGTAAGGTACGAGAACTGTGTATAACTGGGTTGGGATCACCATGTATCAGTGTCTCACTATTAGCCTCACGCGTGTCAATACAAAAACAATGTTTAGCCCGTCTTCATCGTGATAAATTTTCATAAGACCTTTAACTTCCGATGAAATTTCAAATACAAATTCCGTTAAACGTGCAAAAACGTCTCGCAAATCAATGAATAACTAAGTCGTTGTTGTCTTGAGCGGTCCAATTTAATATTTTAATATGACCTCATCAACAGGACAATGTTTGAAGCAATTTGTCGCTAATGAATAAGTAACTAGAAAATCTACGTAGGTACTTCATTCGAATTCTAGTCCACGGTAAGTGTTTCCACTGGTTTCAACAGCCTTTATTGTCCACACAAGCGTTGCGAAACAACACCAGGATTTATTTTATGTATGTTACGATATGTTTGTGTTTGCGAAGGGTTTGTAGTAACATCTCTGTACAAGTGTTTTTATAAATCGGCTAGACAATTTTGATGATCTTTATTTTGATCCTACATACCATACAAAAACTATATCAAAGACATGTGTTATTTATAAATAGAACAGATTTTGTAAGGTTTATTTGTCTACGTATTAAGATTTTTTTGTTTATTGCACAAGCGCAATTTTTCAACTTTGTCCGTAATAAATAATAAAAATATTCATAAATTATCTCTCATTGAAATAAAACTAATTTAAACGGATTTTATCGCGGTTATTTATTAAATTTTGATCCCGACGTTTCGAAAGCTTTTCAGCCTTCGTGGTCACGAGGCGGACTGAGGTGTAGGTTGTCCAGAAAAGTTTATGTTTACATAAACATAATGTTGTTAAAGTTTACATAAACTTTTCTGGACAACCTACACCTCAGTCCGCCCCGTGACCACGAAGGCTGAAAAGCTTTCGAAACGTCGGGATCAAAATTTAATAAATAACCGCGATAAAATCCGTTTAAATTAGTTTTATTTCAATGAATAATATTCGCGTAAACCTAAGAAATCATAATTATCTCTCATGTTTCTATGTTGCCTTTTACCGGGTAGTATGAATTAAATTAATATCATTGATAAATGTATTTATTTTTTCTAAATATATGAAAAGTACGATGCGTACAAATGTATAAACAGGTTTCTTTGTAAATTATTGTCAGAATAAATAATATGAACCTCGAAAAGTATAATAGCTTTTACAGAGAGAAAACACAAGGGAATAACAATGCTAGGCTACGATATAGTATTGATTCTAAATTTTAACAAACCTACCTTTATATGTACCTACCATACACTCTATCTAAATTACAGTAAAAAAAATATTTGACCGCAAATAAAAAAAAAAACTTGCACTTAAACATTTAACTTAAGTCATCACAACTTGTAATTTTCTTAAATAAATGTTAAACCATTGACCTATATAATTCTACAATAACAACACAGTGTTTCAGAAGGAGCGTCAAAGCTCAAATAGCTTATTACCAAGATACCCTTTCAGAACGTTTACTCTATCATCAAGTAGTAATATATTCCATCCAATTTAAACAGAGGCATTGCTTCCATCACAATCTACTTGAAAATAAAGATATTCAACATTCATATTCCCCTTATATTTATTCAAACGTTTTGCGTCTCTATTTGATATGATATTATACGCGTTCCTCAAATACTTTTTCCACCGAGGCGAGGAGCTGCAGGAATTGATTGGACGCGGTCTGCCTTGAATATTTATTAGGGTTAAGTGTGTATGCGAACTCTTTGAATGTTTAATCTCTATTCGAAGGTAGAGTAGGTTGAGACCGCAACTGCAGAGCGGGGGAGTGAGAAACGCGGTAGATTTAGTGAGCTCGTTCCCCATTCGGTGACATAAATAGTTGTAGTACAATCACCCAAGCACCCAGTACCTGGGTGACCGAGCTTAGCTCGGTTATTTTTAATGGGTTAATTTCAAGGAATAAATTTAAATACTAACACTGGTCACATACTGATAAACATTTTATGGATACATTGAAAACTAAAATCAAATAATTTTTCTTTATTCCTGCATTTGAAAATTAGGTGATAAAGTGATTGCTTAGGATTACTTTAATATTTGAATAGAATGTATACGAATATGGAAATTTTACAAAAATACGAATAGCTTAGAATTTGTACCTATATTTGAGATAAATTCGCAACGCTCTTTGCATAGTAATTACGTACGAACATTAGCCAAAACAGTTACGTTCGAGAAACAAAAAGCTTCTCAGAATATTCTCTAAAATATAAAAGCCGGAGCAAAAAGAACTCGAAGGCTCATTCATACAATTGCCACATCTAAGTCGTAACGTATTCCGCTCAACCCATTCCCCGGTACTTCTCGAGGCGCATTTATTTTTTACCAAGACATCGAGGTAAGGAGACAGTTTTAATAATGCAGTATTACGTTACAAAGAGTACAAAAGGTAAGCCGCGGCGGTACGAAACTTGCTTTGTTCCTTCTTATATTAAAGGCTTTACGTATTAAAGTTTACTCGACTGATGGATGTAATTCTGTTAAGTAGAATAGTACACATTGCTAAAGGTTTTACTTTTATCAAAAATTTACTTTGATCTTACGATCAGTTATTCGTCTGTCGCAGAAAACTACATTTATTATTCTGATAAATTTGCTGGTCGTTATAAAATTACTGGTTTGTAAAAGATAAATATGGACTAGCAGAAAATCTACTTTAAATGATCAGTTAGAATCGGGCAAAAAAGTCTTAGACATACACACTGACATACACACGTACACATATAAAATACTTTCAGTCACTTTTTTACACATAGATATACACGTAAAAACACGTTTTTTTAGTTTATACATATTTCGTCTTTAGTGTTAATAACTTTTCATATATTTTTTCTCTTCCCTCAGTTAAAAAGCGCCAGCTATATATTATTTGTATAAATCTGATAGTATTCTAGACTTCCATGTCACAGGTAATACCCAGAGTGGAATCTTAAGTACGCAATAAATCATATAAATGATTCTGGAAAATAAAATTTCCGTATATTTCTATAAAATATAAGATATGATAAATTCTGTGATGACGATTTAAACGTAAACTAGGAACGTAACGACGTATAAATAGGTAAATATTTAGGCAAAGGTAAACAGGTAAAATGCAAGAGACTGATAAACAAAAGCGGAATGCATGAAACAAGAATAAAATCGTGCCTGTTTACTGGTATGCTGTTAACGTTTACACGCAAGCTCACTGCATTTTTATTTGCAGTACTGGTTTATAAAACTAGTAGACTTCTGGTTTATAAAATTCAAGTGAAGTGATAGAATTTTTTATATAACTATATAACTTTTTTATTGTACTGGCTAAAAGTACAGTTTTATAACGTGCAGACGGAATTAATAATAACAAAGGATTTAGTAATAACATGTATAAGATGCAGAAGACTGATATGAAAATCTCAACTTTTCACTGAAAGTTGATTTTGAGTCACTTTAGCGCTTTCGTAACTGCACAGTTTTGATTGAAAATTTAATATTTTAAATATTTCTGTGTTCAAGTAGGTCAAAATTAAAAAAAATTTATTAAAAAGTGTGTCACTTAATTTAGCTCTCAAAGAATTTAATTGTTACTGGTTCGTATATCCCAGTAAACAAACCGGCGTTAAACTGGATTGGTTTATCAATATAGATTAACATAACATATAGGTATTGTTTAGAGTTATTATTAACATTGCAAAGGTTATCTTCTCTTTAATGTCTCTTCAAATAATATAAGTAATTCTATGATTCTTGAACTAATTTTTAATTGTTGTAAATTGAACTAATTAAAAATATAATAATTTCTTACGTTTACGCGAATATTGTTTTTGAACGTTGAACGTTGAATTTTGAACGTCAGGATCAAAATTAATAAATAACCGCGATAAAATCCGTTTAAATTAGTTTTATTTCGATAATTAAAAATAATTGGGAACGGATTGTTCAGCCTAGGACCTTAGATCAACAGGGACCTGCATTCAAGTGATTAGCAAAAGATAAATTACAATATTGTAAGAACAATTAACACTAAAATACTGTACCTAAAATAAACAGAAATTGTAACGCGTATAACTAATACACAATTATTAAAAGATATTAGTTGAGATCAGTGCGAGAGGTATAAGAAGAAAACTCAACATAGAATAAGTGGAGATGTAATTGATCAAAATTGATGAGAGGACATGATTTAAAGTTTGATATTTTATTGAAGTGATCAGGTAATGATGGCGGTAAGAGATGGTGGATTACCTGAGACGTGGTGCGGGTGGGGCGGGCGGTAGACGTGATGCGCAGCGTCGCGTTCCGGGGCGCGGTCGAGTTGGGCGCGCACGACGCTGGGCCGCTCGGTCCCCGTTGGCTCAGCGCGTGGGACCGACCGGCTCGCGTTTACCCTCCGCGTACCTGCAACACGTCTCAGATTCAATTCCTGGACACTTTTTAATATCGGTTCCCAATCGTTTAGACAGCTTCAGAGGGGGCCTATGAAGCAGCGGAAACGTCGAGAATATTCCCCGGAATTTTCATCTCTGGTGCCATGAAATCTAATGATATGATCGTTCATACTTCTCCTTGTTTCTATTTCGCTTCAACCTGCTTATACATAATCAATATTACAGAGAACAATAGCATCTTGTAAATCTTCAAAGTTCATAAAACGTTACAAGATTGTTTTTTTATCTGCAGATGATGTCACCAATAATATATTAAATTTTTTTTACCTATGATTAGTTGAGAAACATGTAGAACAAAGTAGAAATTCTTGAAAAATTGTGTTAGTATTAGTATTGTATAATATTTAATTTATAATATTATGCATATAAACACAAGTTTTTGTTGCGTGTATTTCTTTATGGTGGTAGATTTTCGTATAATTATAAATATTGCTTTTTTTTTATTATTTCTATTGGCGGTTATTATAAAGCTCCTTTTCAAACCCTGCAGGTTTATATCAATTACGGATATTTTTGTTTACTGTTTTATATATGACTGTGTCAGCGACTACTTTTGCGTGGAACTAAGAATGTCTAATATTGTATATCCGTTTTTGTAACCATCTTCAATACAGCTTTGCTCCTATCGTTGGTAGCGTGATGTTAAATAGCCTCAAACTTTCCTCACGAAGTTTCCCTTCACCGAAAGCTTAAGCTTAGTAGGTCTCTGAAGGTAGGCCTAAGTGGTATCTAAGTGAAAACCTGATTAAAGGCTTTTAATCTGGTATATCTGGTGTACCAGGAGTCCTGAAATCGATAAGCAGAATAGTGCCTTACTTGCTAAAATTGTCTAAGCAGTTCTTATTGCGACTTCTGGGCAACATCACTTGTGTGCAATAAGAAATATGTAACACGCAAAATATTATACAATACGTCTGAATAATTTAAATACATGAATTTTAATACACTCCGATACTAATTAATATGCTAATTCTAATTATCAAGCAACCATCACCAACAAATCAGTTGAATCACTGACATATCTTAAAAAGAAAGAAGTTGTGTTTTATTATGACAAATTAAATTTCTTCGGGTTTAAATGTTCGATCATTTTTAATGTTTCAAATATAAGTTGGTGCTTTAAAACATTAATCATTTTACAGTGTTTACTTTATCTGCAACGTTGCAAGCATATATTTGTTTGGAGAAATGACTCCCAGTACTGTCGATAGACTTATTTATATAAAAATAAAAGTATTTAAAACAATTTAACGAAATCGGAATCTAATGTTAGTGTATATAGACACCGCGACGATCGGAGTAAGTTTGAAAGCATTCAATGAACTTGAGCTTTTGGTAAAAGAAAAATATTGTAATAAAACTTTAGTATGGCGGTAAAGCATTTTGCCTATTTATCTGGCTCTTGCCTTTGGTTACTCAAATAAATATAGCACGATTATGGTCAACATCAAGTTGAATTAATTTAAATTCTTACGAGTAAAAATATAACGTTAATTACAAACAATAGACAGATCCAGAACGCATGAAGTTTCAAACCATATAATTATATTTAGTATCAACATAATAAGCAATCTTATTTCTAAGCCACTGAAGATAACTTTGAAAGTATTATTTATATTCCGTTAAGGTTTCGAAGGAATAAATACTTTACGGCTAATGAAAGCGGTCGCAATGAGTTGTATAATTAACACTGTCCAATGCATACATAGTATTTGTGATTAAAACCACAATTTAGTCTCATTCTCTCTCTCTCTATCTCTCACCAGTACGTCAACTCTGCGAAATCTATGAAGTTCCGCTAAATGAATTGCGTAATCGTCGAAATAAAACTGTAATATTATTGAAAAACTGAGGAAAGCTTTGTAAAGGCCGGATTGACTGGTACCGTATATTGTTATTGATAGCAATTTAGTAGATTGGTCATAACAAAAAAAATAAATGTTGACAGATGATATAAGCTGAAACGTTTTGATCGTATATTTATATCCAGATAAAAAAGGGTTATAAATCTGTAATACTTGAAAGTAACAGAAAACGTATACAATTATAAATCTCTGAATTATTGACCGAAAAATATTTTCATAAATGCCACGTCTATTTTGCAAGATTTCTCCAAATTCGATAGTTCTGTTGCTATAATAATTAGTTAAATATGCTTTAATATCTGTTACCTTATTAGAAACGAATGCTATAAAATCAATAATAATTAGGTATTGGATGGCGGTAGAGCTTTTTCTAATGACAGTCTTAAATAGAAAATATGCCGTTGCACTTGAGAGTCAGTTTTTCCACTAGGCATAGCGTGTCCACTATCTTGGGCCACATCGTTACTTAACATCAGGTGAGATTGTGGCCATAACGTTAACTATAAAAAAAGAATCTACAGCCATCGGTTTGTTACTTACTTTCTTTGTTGGCGTTACTCTTCATCTCTGTCGCTTTTGGTGATATAGAAGGCATCGGTATTTCTAAGAAAAACATATGTCACTTTATTTGGATATTATATAAACAATATATTTAAAATAGCATGTCAAACAAGGAAGGAACCAGTAAGATGTTTTACAATCCATTACAACAGACACGTTAAAGTTAAAAAGCTCAATAAATTTATTTAACTACAAGAGACGTAGTAGAAAGCAAATGGTTCGAGCAAAACTTACCGTAAAGTCGAATAGAGCCTTCCGTTTCCCCGAGGGAGTTTTTAGAGATGCATCTGTAGTTACCGAAGTCGCCGATCTGAAGGTTCCGTACCGTCAGCTTCATATGCGCTCTGTGATATATTACTTTGATTTAATTGTACTCATCACTAATAATGATTATAAACTTAGTATCACTGTTTACGTGTATACATATAAGTTTTTAATTATATACATCATAATCGATACATTGAAACAAGTCATTAAGCAAAATCTATTTATGTAATTGAATTGTAATCAGATTTGTTACAAGTATAGAAGTAATATTTTTTAAAATTTGTGTCTGTCCTTTTCTAAGTGGATCATTCTAGAATTACTCAAATTATACTGATATTTGACACAGTGGTAATTATTTTATTACTATGTATTAACATTTAACAATACTTGACTAGAGTCGGAAGTTTTGTGATGGCACTTATCAAGGATGATTCAAATATTAGAATCAATATTTATATCTGCTTGGCTTTCAAAAATCTGCTTGGGAATTATATGAAATAAATCTAAACCACTGCTCATTATGTATCTATATATTATATTCGCGATAGAGTCACGAGAAGGACTAAGCTTTTTTCAATAAAATAAAATAAAAAATATCATTCTTTGATTTTTATTCCCCAATATATATATTTAAATGCAAAAAAGCACCTGCGATGTTATAGTATTCCTAAAATGAAAGGATGTGACCGCTTAGGCATGGTCTTCGTAATCTGTTGGCCGCATTTTACGAGAGGAAATTGCAATAATCAAACACCATTAACTTGTATGTGACAGTTACAGTAATATTTAGCAGAACAATATCAAATTTGCTAAATTATAACTACCCTCTATAATCATATGAAACATAAATAAAGTCTACATAAATTAAGACATGCCATTAGCTGGTCTATATATAAAAGGCAATTCCCTTAGCTAAATTATCATTACTCGAACTAAGCTGTTAAGGGTAGAAATATAAAATTTAGGGTCAACGTTGATTTTATATCGCAGACATTCTTTAAGCAGCCATTTATTGAAATTCAACCCCGAGGTTATAAAAGGGACGGTAGAATTTTTATGGGAAATAATATTTATCGAGTCGGATTTATTTCTCATTTGATATTATTTAGGGTGTCAAAAATAGGCTAGTAATATGTTTAAACTAGTAAAGTCGTGAGAGATAATAATATACTTGTATTACATGAAAAATTAAAAGCTTTCAGCTTTTCTCGATATAGGAGTTACTTTGTTTTTTCTTTTATTTTTTTTATTGTTAAAGTTAACCATTATGTCTATATTTTCACCTGATCTTAAGTGAAGATACGGCCCAAGTTGGTAGACACGCTAAACCTGTGGAAAGACTGGCTCTCAAGTGCAACTGCCGTAACACACCTATTGGTATTTGGCGGCAGATTTTTAACTTGAGTGTGCTTGCTAGCTAGGCAGACATAAGAAAAAGCTCTACCACTATGAAGGTGAAGGTGCTTTGATATAACCTTTTGGCAAAGCATATTATATCTCGTATCCTTTTCTCGGTTTTCAGTAAAGAGATTCCACTGAACCTGATGATAAGAAATGGCTACCACAGTATAACGAGTAATCTATCGTTAGTCTTTTCATAATCACAGCGTCTGAGCATATACTTTGACTGATCTTGAAGCTTGAATAACCAAGCCACAAGAGAGTGTCGCGTTCAGATCCCTATCATATCTGATTGCTGGGAATATGTCTGTTGAATCAGTACCATATATTGCCTAAGCTTTTTTATACTTAAGGTTTAGCGTTATGGCCATAATATCACCTGATCTTAAGTGACGATACGGCCGAAGTTGGTAGACACGCTAAACCTGTGGAGGAACTGGCTCTCAAGTGCAACTGCCGGAACACATCTATTGGTATTTGGTGGCAGATTTTCAACTTGAGGGTGATAGCTAGCCAGGTGAGCATTAGAAAAAGCCCTACCACCATGCTATGGTTTCCTCACGATGTTTTCCTTCACCGAAAGCTCAAGCTCTATGTAGGTGCTTGGATTCGAACTCGCATCCCTTGACGCGAAGTCGTACACACTACCACTGAGCTATCATCGCTTCAAAATTATATTATATATTACTTTTTTTTTATTGACTGCATTGACAGTTACGCCTGATTGAGTGAAGACGAGGTACACTGCTACTTATTCAACTATGTTTATATGATATGTATCATTTTGCTACGTGTTAACTAATATTACCGATGAACATAGGATACTTTTAATCCCATAATACGATAGGGTTACGCCGGGATAGAGGATAAAGTTAACATTTAATGGTGACGGCTTATTCCGTTTGAAAAGATAGCTAGAAATCTCAGGTATTTTTCATCTCTCCTTCGTATTAGAATTCATGTTAAAAGTCAAATACGTATTTGATTTATAACAGTAGTAGGAACCCTGATATGTATTTTTTTTTATATACTTAAGGTTTACCGTTATGGCCGTAATCTCACCTGATCTTAAGTGACGATACGGCCCAAGATGGTAGACACGCTAAACCTGTGGAGGAACTGGCTCTCAAGTGCTGCTGCCGGAACACACCTATTGGTATTTGGCGGCAGGTTCACATCTAGAGGGTGGTAGCTACCCAGGCGGGCATTAGAAAAAGCCCTACCACCATGCTATGGTTTCCTCACGATGTTTTCCTTCACCGAAAGCTCAAGCTCATTGTAGGTGCTTGGGTTCGAACCCACGTCCCTTGACGCGAAGTCGTGCACACTACCACTGAGCTATCATCGCTTCAAATGTAACGTATGTAAACATAATTATTATTTAAAATGTTACTACGTAGCAAAAAAACGATAAAAAAAAATATATATATACGTCCTTCAGCTAAATTTATTGGAAACAGAAATCTCGTGGAAGTAATAAATGTTTATTCAACTAATCTATTAATAACAAACCCCACGATCGGCAGTTCACAATAATTCGGTTTCATCAATTACGACGCCTCGCCGATTGTGAGAAATCGCGTATAACCTGCTGGGGATGGGGTGAGGGGGTGCGCTGTCTCCACACGCGTATGAGAAGTGACAGTGTGATAACATTTATTTATATTTTTACCTCTAAACAATATAAAGATTAATGTGATTTCAAAATAACTAATCCAAATAGACATGATATGTCATTTTATAATCTGTAGTTATGTTGTGTTATGTGTATGTAGCATTTTTTTTATATAAAATTAGCGACACGCGTATATTAAAAAAGATTGGTCGTACATATATTTTTACTTTATTAAATTGTATATGCACATGCAAATTTTTAATAGATGTAAATCTAAACATTCCTGGTTGCCTATTTGTATTTTTGAATTTAACTCCTAAATTTCTTGATTATATTTTGTGAAATTCTGTGCCTTTGAAGGTTATCTTAGAGTATTGATAGGCCAGAAGCGTTTAATAGTCACTAAGTTCATGAGCCGATTTGATATTTATATTTATAAAAAAGTATTATGGTTTCGCAATTGATAAGCAATAAAATATTTCAATATTGTTTATCAAAATTGAAAATATTTATTTATTTCCCAAAAAAATCTACACTATCCACAAAACATTGCCAGTTAGTATGTATATAAAGACAGATTCTTTTATATATATATATATATATATATATATATATATATATATATATATATATATGTATTTATATTTGCATGAATAAGATTTTGTACTATCCTCTTATGCAATTTAATATGCTGCAGCGTTATTATAAGATACTGTAGAGTATACAATAACACCAGCCAGCTAGTATAAATATAAAAAAGACATGGTAATGTTCTTTCTAATAAAATGTTTTAGTGAAAGACTTACTTATTTATTCGTTTGTATTTAATACGCAATATAACTTTTCAGTTAAAAATTACTGATATAAAATTAAGAAAGATCGTTTAAATTTTGTATATAACGTTTTAAATACATTGTAACATTTTGTGTAAATTCTATTTCGTTTTTATGGAAAATATATATACTTTTTGTATTTCGACTATATCTTTTTTAATTGTATCAAATTTATATCGAAAATTTGCCGAGTTTAATGTTGGTAACCCCATCTTTTAAAAAAATGTAGAGTACACTAATAGCTATACTGGTAGTAATTAACCTAGTGATATTTAAAATAGTTCTCAAAAAACAATAACCAAAGAATTATTATGTGTTGTATAAAATTTATATTCAATAAAATATTGTAAATCGCCTTACTGTAGATATCTGTATAGCGATATCGACGAACCGATCCGTCTCAGATTTCTCCGCTCAGGGATCAAAATATAATATTTAACGTTGTTCTTTTAAGGACAAACATAATATTCCATTTATTATTATTAATAATTACGGTAATCTCACAATACTGTGTATACTTTTTCAATTTCTATTACTGAAATGTTTACAGATTCTATTGATAACATTTACTTTACAAATAATTACAAAATGTTTTAAGTTTTATTATTATTATTTATGACCCTAGTAACTGGGAACTTGGGAAGCAAGAAAATAGTAATTTCATGAAAATGCATATTTTTTAAAGTTTCTTTTTTTAAGTTTCATTTATTATTCTTTATAGACATTAAACGCATATAAGCAATCTGCTCAAGCAATAGTTAAGATAACATGGCAGTTAATATGAACATCTTACTAAATTGCTACAGTTTCATCACTATATTTTCCATCATCAAAGGGTCTGGCTTATCACAGTTATTCGAACTTACATCGATTGACGCGGTATCATATATTTAGACGCAAAATACATAAATTATTATGACTTTTGATAACGATGTCCATAAATTAACATCGTACATTATATTTTTATTTATTATGATCCCACTAATTATAAAACTACTATTGTCCAGTTAAAATGTATTTTTTAATAGTTTATAGGTTTAGCGTTATGGTACTAATTTCACCTGATCTTATGTGACGATACGGCCCAAGTTTGTAGACACGCTAACCCGTGGAGGCACTGGCTCTCAAGTGCAACTGCCAGAACACACCTATTGGTATATAGCGGCAGATTTTTAACTTAAAGAGGCATTAGAAAAAGCCCTACCACCGTGTTATGGTTTCCTCGCGATGTTTTCCTTCAGCGAACGCTCAAGGTGATTGTAGGTGGATTCGAACTCACGTCATTTGACGCGGCGGCCGTACATACCACCACTGAGCTATCAACACTTTTAAACGACATGGAAATAGGCAAATATTTTTGGTGCAAGTTTTAAATGCGGCCCTTGGCTCTACACCTCGGTATTTAATATCCTTGGGATATTAGATCTCTTATCTTACGCTAAATCGAGCGAAAGGGTTTTTACGAATGGTTCGCGGTACCTACAATAGGTAAAGTTATTTATGCCGCAATGTGGTTCTCAGTTGAGCTTTAAGAGACATTTATACGAGAGCAAAATTTATATTCATGTATTTATACTTGATTATCCTTTACCCGCGACTTGGATTGCGTAAAAAATCCTGTAATGTTGCGTGTGAAGTGTTGTGGAGTTTCGAGTTTAAATTCATTGCATGATCTGTTATTACTTGTGTAATTGTAATTTTGGACTGCATAATCTTTATAAAAAATGTAGAATAAACCCTAACTAGGATCAAGATTCGAAGACTACCCACAAAGCGATGGAAAGCATTATGAAATATATTAATTATCTGAAATGATTCTTGTGCCATCCTTTGTACGTTGATTGTGTTATTTCCAAAATATTGACAAACAATGCTGCTTTTTGATGTTTACGCAGTTATAACCTGTTTATATTTGTTTAATTATATTTTTTGACTTCATTCATTTGACTGCATGCAGTCATTCATACACAAAAACATAATAATACACAGCCTAGTTCTTAACTAAAATCAAAATTCGAAAACTACCCTCAGAGCGATGTAAAACTTAATGAAAAAAGTTTTCTGATAACGATTCATGCGTCGCTTGTGATTTCAGTTTTGTCAAATTATCAAAACATCGCTTCAGACATTTCAGTTACAAAGAAGATGCAGTCATGAGGACTGCTGACAGAACGGAAAACTATATTTCACAAAATAATGTAAAGTATAACTTGTATCCATATGTCGAATGTCGCAACCTACGGGCATTGCTTACGTGTGATTTTTAAGTCGCACATCAAACCGATCGACCAAGCCTTTATTTGCGTGAAGCTCTTAATTATTATTAATTTATTTGCATGGTGGTAGGGCTTTTTCTGATGCCCGCCTGGCTACCTACCACCCTCAAGTTGAAAATCTGCCGCCAAATACCAATAAGTGTGTTCCGGCAGTTGCACTTGAGAGCCAGTTCCTCCACAGGTTTAGCGTGTCTACTAACTTGGGGCATATCATCTATTAAGATAAGGTGAGATTATGACCATAGTGCTAAAACCTTAACTATAAAAAAAATTAACAATTTGCATACACTATCTACATAAATGTACGATGACGCGAATTCCAGGATTTCTGTTCACCCAAAAAGTGCTCAACGCGCCTAAAGAAGTTTTCCTTACCGGTAAGAATTCTCCTCAGTATTGATTGCATATTTTTTAGTTGGCAACACCATCACGTTGTCGTAGACCCAGTAAGAGATGGCGCGCGGGTGCGCTTCCGTGTGGCAGTCCACAGTGACGTCAGTGCCAGCGGGAGCACCGACGAGCTGGTTTGGAACCCAAATCATCGGGGAAACTGCAAACGAATTCTGTTTTTAGTTTATGATAACGTTGACGAATTGTAGTATAACTAACTTCAATTAAAATTATAAATGCCTAAGTTTATCCTTTAGGTTTACAATTAAATTACTATTAACTATTCAATCGATTTAATAAGATTTTACATTCAAGTTGTCAGGGTTAAAGAAGTGAGGCAGATCCCCAGGGTACCCTCTCCGTCGTCCGTGCCCATCCACTGTCTTAAGCAGGACTGAGAGGGCTGGGTCAAGGGATCCGCCTCCCACTGCACCAGTCAGGCCGACTGTAAGAGCAGTTCGCTAGGCTGCCAGCATGGCTTACCATGAGGCCGGGCCGGTTGGTGGGGCGACACGGTAATTGCAAGATGGAACGCAGTAAGGCGACAGATGGGCGTAGGGTTTTAGTGGTCATACCTAGCTAGCACCGGGTAAGTCCTTCATACTCCTCCAAGACCAAGGCTAGGGAAAATTTTGTAAATGCTTCTCGCCCTGTTAAACTGGGGGTGAAGAAAAGGTCACAGAGTGCGTTTTATCCAAAACATAGTACTGGTAACGAAACCAAGAAAAATATTTTTTACACTGTCTAAAGCTACATTTACGACAACGAAGCCGCAGGTAAAACCTATCCACCGTCACAATCACAATCCATCTTCAATGAGCTTGAGATTTTGTAGAAGAAAAACATCGTGATGAAACCATAGCATGGGGATAGAACTTTTTCCAATGCACGCCTGGCTAGCAACCAATTAAGTTCAAAATGTACTGCCAAATACTTACAGGTTTGTTCCGGCAATTGCACTTGAAAACCACTAAGCTTAACGTGTCCACCAACTTGGACCAAATCGTCACTTAACATTGGGTGAGATAGTGTTATAGAGAAAGTGTTATGGCCACAATTTCATCTAATCTTAAGTGACGATACAGCCCAAGTTGGCACAAATTGAGGGTGGTAGCTAACCAGGCGGGCTTAGAAAAAGCCTCACCACTGTGCTATGGTTTCCTCACGATGTTTTCCTTCACCGGAAGCTGAAGCTCATTGTAGGTGGATTAGAACTTTGGTCCCTTGACGCGGAGTCCACACTAACACTGAGCTATCATAGCTTCAAAATATATATTTTTTTTAATTATTTTTTTTATTTTGTTAGTACAAATAAGTGTTTTCACCTGTATAAGTAAGTAAGTACACAACAGTGTTTTATAGCTAGACCAGTGTCTTGTTAAAAGTACGACAGCTAACCAATGTCGAACACTAACAAAAATATTGGCGTTTTGTTCAAAATTTTAGTTCCGGCAACTTCATATCCATCGTGTATAATAAACATGCAAATAACATTGATTTATTTATAGATACACTAAGTATATATAACCTCATCGTGCTCCAAAAGCTCGTAAATAAAATATAACGTGATAACGTTAATTTCCATACGCACGAAAACAAACAGCTCGGGATCGACGAATTCAGTAAAAAGTTCACCAAACTAAAGTCAAATAAATCTTGAAAGGATTTTCATGCCACGAGTACGGTCGCATCTGAAGCGAATTTATCTGCAGAGAATAAAATTCAAAAGCCAAGATAAATAAAAATAAAAAGATAGAAATGATTCCGCCGGCGATGGAGAATGAATGCGAATTTTCGAATAGACGTTTTAAGGGACGATGCCCTTACACCTTACACAGCGACACACACAGTGAGAGTTGTAATAAAAATATGCAGCTACGTAAAAAATAATATTTGATTTGACATTTATAAACATTCGTTACAACAGACACCGATGTTAACAGTCTTGTATCTATTATCTGTCGATTATTGTAACGGAATTTTTCGAGTTAATATTTAACATCTTAGAGTCGTCTGTTTGAACTGAAAATATCGACACGAGATAAAGTTAATACAATAAAAATTTTGATGGATTTTAACGCAGTTTATTTTGTTCGGTAGATATGACTTCAATTAAAAATTAAATCGATATTTTATCTCGTATTGCAATGTTAAAAATAGTGTCGAGTTCTGTAATGGCATATAGATGGGAGGTTCAAACTGCATCCGAGTGATTGTTTACTTCCTTTTAAATGCTTGTTATTTTTCAATGTTTTACAATACGAACTTGCATATAATGCACCTAGTGTTGCGAGTGTCCGCTGCGATGATCACTTACCATCAGGTGAGACGCTTGCTCGTTTGCCCCCTATACCATAAAAAATAATACACTACAGTAACTAAAAGTACTTGTGCTTGAAAGTAACCTAAATGAGTGCACGAATTAACAGAAACGTATAGTGATTTTATAATTTCCTATTTGTCTCAAAGGGTCTAACTTATATAGATTATCAAAATCAGGGCTGGATATTTCCTTAGGCTAACTAGACTTCAGCCTACGTCCTCAAGAATAAGAATAGCCTACATTCAAGTCGTTAGCAAAATTACAATTATATTATTCTAAAAAGAGTGAACATGTGTATAATTTCAGTATTACAGCATTAAAAGGCATAGTAGTATAGTATAGGCATAGGCATAGGTTTTAGGCACAGGTTTAGGCATAGGCATGGGCATAGTAGTCATATATACAATAGCTATTATACTTCTTTCGCGATTTTTCTCGTCAACCGCCAGTGGCCGTAAAATTCGTTTTTAAGAATTATAGTGGACACTTGTATGATATTTTCCTTAGCGGATTATTTTTATATTCTTTATGAGACAAATGAAAATTGTTTTTCATGTTACATATTAAGACTATTTTCGATTAAAAGTTTTCGTTTTCTTAGAGATGATATATGCAAAAACAAAATACAGAAAAATAATAGAAGATCTATACACAAAAATCCTCTTATCTATATTATTACTTCAAGATATTTATTATGTCGTGTTATTGGACATTCTATTTCTAGTATTTTATTTTATTGCAATTTTAAATTATTTTTTTTTTTACCTTAGAATCTTTTTCTTATTAATATTAAAAAGTAGTGCCGACCGTGACATCACGTTGGACCATCTGAAAAGCAGCGCTGCAACGCATTATATGTTGTAGCATTTTAGCTGGGACGGGGCCATTTAGGGCCTCACACAACTGATTAGATAGGGCACCCTCTGCCTATTATATATACTAGCCTATCGTTGTTTTTGTTTTTCGCTCTAATTTTTTATTATTAGTGTAGTAGTCATTTAGTCATTATTATTATTGTGTGATTTCCGTAATAAACGTGTTTTCTTTCTTTCTTTTCTTTATTTTCTTTCTTTTCTTTCTTTTCTTTCTTTTCTTTCTTTTCTTTCTTTTCTTTCTTTTCTTTCTTTTCTTTCTTTTCTTTCTTTTCTTTCTTTTCTTTCTTTTCTTTCTTTTCTTTCTTTTCCTTCTTTTATTTTTTTACTTCTTTTCTTTCAAATAGGTATATAATTTATAAAACGAATGTCAATGGGTAATTCCTGGTGAAAAGGTTTGGTAGTTTTGAAGATATCATGCTGAGTCATCAGTAAGTGGTATTTCGCTTAAATGCATACATGTGTGTGTGCAGACTGTACTACTATCGAAATATTATGACGACTACAGTAAATTGTCTACTTTACATACCATTTAATTAGATAATATCAAGATTAATCAAGCAAGGTTTTGGCTCCGTACGGTACAGCGAATAATATACTATAATATATTATTAAACTTATTATGTTGGCGTCGAACAAGGGTGGAGTCATGTAATTGCAGAAATAAAGTACTGACATAGATGATACTACACGTATGTTAAGATAAAATATACATAGTAAGTATCTTTGTTTTAAACAAAAGAATATGTACCTTTATATTAAATAAATTGTATGGTATACATACATATGTATAGTTATACAGAAGTATCTAGTTAAGACCACAATCTCACCTGATATTAAGTGACGATATGGCCCAAGATGGTAAACGCGCTAAGGCTAGTGGAGAGACTGATTCTCAAGTGCAATTGCCGGAACACATCTATAGGTATTTGATGGCAGATTTTAATCTTGATGGTGGTATCTAGCCGACCGGGCATTCGAAAAGGCCCTACTATAATGCTGTGCTCTTTTTCACTGAAAGCTCAAGCTCATTGCGGGGATTCGAAGTCACATCCATTGACGTGGCGCTCGTGCACCTACTAATTGAGCCAACATCGCTCTGAAACTATTACACCGACTGGTGAAATCTCACGATACCTTGATATTTAATTTTACAAATCAATATATAAAATATTTTTTATTACACAAAATACCGGACCGCACCTGCGAAGCCTCTGGTGTTGAAGGTGTCCATGGGCGGCGGTGATCACTTACCGTTAGGTGACTTACTTGTTAGTTTGCCTTCTATTCCATAAAAAATGCAAAGTCATATGGACTACCGACAGAAGTGAAAACTATATAAAATAATAAGAAAAAAAAGAAGCAATGCCATACGATGAGATTTGGAACCTATGACCTTGCTTACGCGTTATTATTATGTCGCAGGTCAAACCGATCCGCGAGCGTTTATATATGACAAGCTCGTAAGTTATAATCTGTAAAACACTATATTTGTTCACCAAAAAAGTGCACAATGCGTCTTAAGTAGTTATCACTAAAAAAAAGGCATAGTTGCATCAGGAACAGGAGATATAATGCTAAATTTTATAAATGCATTCGTGCAATAAACTGCTAAAATGAATAACGACTTTTATATGCTATTGTCGTATGCGGTATCTGAAGCCGACGAGAAGTTATTTTACTAAGGGTAGTGCATACAACATATATACATTTATTCTGAATTGTATATACAAGCACATCGCAACTGCAATCAGTATGTTTGATTTAATATCTACCTTATTCACAATACCGTCGTCATTTACAAAAAAAAAACAATTTAATATTAATGTACAAAAATACCTCTGACAACATCTATTTGTTTCTTTATACACGTATTCAAAATTATTCAATACACTTCAATAAACACAATCTTTATGTCACCCAACGAGATTGTTTCCAATACCTTTGGTCGTGATGTAAAAATACAAAATACTGAGGAGAAAATATTGTAAAACTGATAAAATACCGCGTGACCTTTAAAAGGATGTTGCTTCCATTGTTATTTCGATTTATCGTAACGGATGAATAAATAGGAACCAAGATGGGCGCATTAATTGAAAGATAATATTTATGGTGGTCCCTGATGTATGATTCCATAAAAATAATTAGTAATTTTTGCAATGCCCGCCTGGATAGCTAACACTCTCAAGTTGAAAATCAGCCATTAAATACCTATGGGTGTATCATAGAGAGAGCCAACCCCTCCACCAGGTTTAACGTATCAACCATTTTGGACCACATCGTCACTTAACAACAGGTGAGATTGTGACAATAACGCTAAACCTTAACTATAAAGAAAATATATTCGATCGAAAATTGACGATACATTTCCATTTTCCGGATGCTAATAACAGTTGTGAATTAATTTTATTTCTAGTGACTCGATGTGGTCCTCACTATCCTTTACTAGTTATTATAAATGTGAAGGTGAGTTTGTTTGTTTGTTACACTTTCAAGCCGAAACCGGTAAATCGATTTTGACGAATTTTGGTGTAAAGATAGACGGGGTCCCGGGAGACAGTGGCATGTCACTTCTTCTGGCGAAAGCTTATTAGAAGTAGAGCAGAGAGGAATACACTTTCTACAAAACTTTTTATTGCGGCATCCGATTTACTATAAACTTTGGAAGATAGTTTTTTATAACTAACAAGGAAAGTATGCATATTTGATTTTTAAACTACTCCTAAAAACATAGAAAGGAGAAGTGAAGGTTGTATCGACTTCCAGCCAGCGTGTTCCTTCTTTCGTATGATATTGGGTCCTCATGAAGAGGGACCTAAACAGGCGAGCATGACACCATGGCAGTGGATCTTGGTTCATTACCAGTCCTTGCTGATCCGGATTACTTAATTAACATCAGGCATAGTGCAGTCACTATGCTGCGCAACATAGTAAAAGTAAAACAGACGTATTAAGCAGTTGACAGATAGTAGACAGACATTGGCTAAGTAAAATGTAATTTAAGTAATATGTTTTTTTTTTATATATTACAGTTATTTACCACAATATATCTATACTGAAGGAATTTAAATGTAAATTTATCTAAGTATAATTAGCATCAATAAAATTATGCAGAGGAAAAATTTTGCTACACTTAACGAAATTACAAATGGGTGGTTCCCGCAGAAATTACGAGCGCGGCCATTTTATCTCGACACGATAATGTAGTCGTACGAACGTAAAAACGGCACCGAACTTTATAAATATTTTAAAACGTCGTTGAATATTAAATCGTATCACCGGGCAGAAGTAATATACCTTGTGAAAATTGCCACCATAAACTCTCAGAAACGTGAATTACGTTCTCGAAGTGTGGATTTTATTATCTCGGGAGTGTGTTATGTGAAAAATCGTGTCGGCATCGTTCGGTTCGGTTCGGGGAACTTCGCTACGTTCTATCATTGTTGAAAGTTTATAAATTGCTCGCTGCGAGTTTCCCTGCTCTCGTATCCTGTTGCTTATGATTGATAGCGATGCAGTTTCGTTTTGTTTACGAGTTCGACTAACAAATTCTGTATAATATACGAGCTTGAGCCCGTGAGTTTGTTTCCGTTTTTTCATTCAACGTATCGTATTCGTATAATCTGGCATGCGTGGTATACTTGGCTTTTTCTAATGGTCTCCTGGCCAGCTACCACCCACAAGTTGAAAATCTGTCGCCAACCAATAGGTGTATCCCAGCAGTGGTACTTAAGAGCCAGTCCCTCCAATAAAGGCCGGCAACGCTCCCGCGGTACCGCTGGTGTACTGGGTGTCCATAGGCGGCGGTGATGACTTACCATCAGGTGAGACACCAGGTCGTGTGCCCCCTATTACATAGAAAAACCCTTTTAACTGATTTATAGTATATAAATCATGCCTGTCTAGCTTTTCCATATTTTTGTGAGTATACATTAAATTATCAAGAATGTTTTGGGAGGAAATAGTTAAGATGCCAAATTCCGAAGGTTATACTTTAATAATTTCCAAGGTCCTATACTGTGAATAGGTCACCAAAGAGGTGTTTATTCACATCTAGGTGTAACTAGCTAAAATAATAATGAAAAGCGAGAGGCAAAGATGGCGCGGAAAATCGGGCACTGGATGCATGCATCATTTTCACTTATAGGAAGTTATTTGGTCGCAGTTGGTATTCCAGATAATATCGAATCCGTATAACTAAGGATAGAATGATTATGTCTACACTCTAGTTTATTAAAGTAATTTGATTTACCGAAAGTGTTGATAATAAGTACTTACATTCGACATCGACGATAATCCTCTTGGATACCGAAGGTGGCACCGCGTTCGTGGCTATACAAAGGTACGCTCCCATCTCGGTCCGACTGATGCGTTGCAAGCTTAGCGTGTCCCCCTCGTAGACCGTCACTGTGATAAAAAACACATAAGTATATGATAATATTCTCTGGAACTCGCCTAACTACTTTGCAAATTATATCGAAGAAGTAAGCAAAAATTTGCTGTTTCGTTCTAACTTATAAATACGTTATTTTTTCTTCTTTTTAGCCCTCATCCCATCTAATTAGGGTCGGCAGAGCGTGTTTTCTTGTTCCAATCTACTCTATCAGTGGTCATCTCCGTATTTACTCTTATCTTTGGTCTTTCTCTTCTCTGGCATCCATTCACCTTCGTACTTAGCATTCTTCTAGTTATATAACTGTCATGCCTTCTCATAACATGACCATACAACGCTAACCTATTACTCCTCAATACGTTAACTATTTACTTGAATTCTGGTACGGTAGGCCATGCCTAAAAGCAATGGCGATCTATTATGATACAATTTTTATATGCAGTTGTTAATGTCATACAGGCCTGCTGAAGCGCTTTATGAAGTTTTTTTTAAATAAATCTGAAAATATTAACATTTATCTGGGAGACCATTACACAACCGCTTGACACGAGAAATGTAAGATTTTCCGAACTCGATTGTTTAAGCTATAATGCTACCGTGAAGGGTTGGCTCAGAAGATCAGTAGAACACGTTGTTCTATGGTGAAAGGGTCCCTCACTATGGTATCATATACTATAAGATTTGTTAAACATAAAATAAAGAGTATGATACCTAAGACTCTCGGAGTTGTTGGTTCATGTTAAATAATATAACAGATCATAATTCATTAGTATTATTACTGTTAATAATTCCCGGGTATCTAATAATTTATGGCAACTGATGATATCAGAATTGGTTATTATGTCATGTATTAAATCATGATTGTGAAATATTGAAGGCTTAATGGTGGTGTGTTGAAATTACGTTATTCATCGGTCTAGATTCCAAATCTATAATGAGTCCTGTTTTTTAGATTAAGAAACAGAAGAATCAGCTCATAGCATAGCGTTAAGCCATTATGTAATACTTACCTGCCAGTTGCTAGTCTTAGGTTCAAAATGGTCGTTAATATATGTAATAACGTGTTTATTATGTTATTTATCATCATTTAACATCCTGTATGATTTTGGTCAAATGTTAAAACAAATAATATTAAAAATTCGTTATAATGAAATTATCATATTTCCAAAAATATATTAAGTGAGTTATGACAACATCTATTGGGGAGGTATCTAATATAATATGCATTATCTACACAGTTTTACTTAACACATTGCACCCTTAATGAAATAATAACAATATCTGAGTATACACACAATTTTACTTAATTCCTTGTTATTACATATAACAGAGAAATGAGATCTCCGTTATCAGCATTATACGATGTGGATACAGAGACCTTATCTAACGACTTCATTACTCTTAACTGTACATACTCTGAAGGGGCGGTAAAAATAAAACTGTAATTGGAGGGCACCACTCAAAACTCGGTGAAAATGGCGATAAAAATTAAAAATTCCATGCCAGCGCTCGACAAACCCGGAGCCTCTCAGCTATCACGCGTCCAAATGGTTGGCCCCTGTTTACAATTAGGAAACATTTTGTGGCCGCCGGAGACGAGCGCTATGAATATAATTAAGCTACACTAAAGGAATACATTATAAATTAGAATAAACGATTTAAACCTGTGTAGCCAGTACTCTATTTTTTTTATATTCTTAATGTTTAACGTTATGGCCATAATTTCACCTGATGTTAAGTGACGATATGGCCCAAGTTGGTAGACACGCTAAACCTGTAGAGGAACTGGCTCTCAAGTGCAGCTTCCGGAACACACCTATTGGTATTTGGCGGCAGGTTTATAACTTGAGGGTGGTAGCTACCCAGGCGGGCATTAGAAAAAGGCCTACCACCATGCTATGGTTTCCTCGCGATGTTTTCCACCACCGAAAGCTCAAGCTCATTGTAGGTGTTTGGATTCGAACTCACGTCCCTAGACGCGAAGTCGTACACACTACCATTGAGCTATCATCGCTTCAAAATCTCTTATATAATTTCCCTTTATCATCTCGTAACTCTTCAAAAAGCCTGGTTTTGTACTTTCTATAGACACACTCTTTAGAATCTTCATTGAATTTTAAGCTATTTACTAATCTACGGGTTAGTTTAATGTAGCGCAATCAATCTTTTCCAGAAGAATACACATATTGAAGTGTAGTCGATCATTATTGCCGAGCTTCGCTGTCAATTTGTTTTATATAATTTTAGCTTTATTTTTGTATATACCACAGTTTCGGCCGGTTGATCAATTGATATTGTAGACATACCACTATCGTTGAGGTAGATCGGAAAAGGCATAGAGGGATGGTGTGGGTAATAAAATGTGTACAAATAGTCTGAATACTAAGGTGACAACTGATAGAACATAATGGAAGAGAAAGACGTGTTTAGCTAACCCTCTTCAGCTAGAATAAGGGATAAAAAGGTGAATAAGCAATATCTAATGCTCAGCAAAATATTACTGCCTGCTTTTATTTTGTACAAAGGAAACCTCTAAAAAAGATTTTAAATTTGACACCAATTGGAAAGAAGATTTTAATCTGGTATTAAATGTTGTTAATTAGCAATTTTATAACACTTGTTTAACTACAACGAAGATGAGAAACACAATTAAAACGAGGATTCTATTTGTGGAAAATCCTAATCTCGATTTAAATAGTAAAAAAGGTTTTTATAGTCTTTGTTAAAATTGCAAAAAAAAACTTGGAAACGGATACTAAGTTTTCCCTGAAAAAGTTTTACTCGAATGAGTCTTTTTAATTACATGGCGATTGTTTCAGAGAGCATTTGATAATAGCTACTGAGAACATAAATTTAGTTTGTCTAATTATACTGAGGTTATATATATATTTTTTATAGTTAAGGTTTAGCGTTATGGCCATAATCTCACCTGATCTTAAGTGACGATACGGCCCAAGGTGGTAGACACGCTAAACCTGTGGAGAACTGGCTCACAAGTGCGACTGCCGGAACACACCTACTGGTATTTGGCGGCAGATTTACAACTAGAGGGTGGTAGCTAGCCAGTCGTGCATCAGAAAAAGCCCTACCTCCATGCTATGGTTTCCTCACGATGTTTTCCTTCACCGAAAGCTCAAGCTCATTGTAGGTGGTTGGATTCGAACTCACGTCTCTTGACGCAAAGTCGTACACACTACCACTGAGCTATCATCGCTTCAAATAGGGTTTCAATTTAGAATACCCATCGATAGTAATATTATAAAGAGGAAAGATTTGTATTTTTGTTTGTAACGCAAACTCAAAAACCACTACATACGATATTATTAATTTCATTTAGATTAGAATCTATTGGATTTTAGATATACTGATCATTATAAACTTAAATCAACTGAAGTTTACTGATTTTCATGTCATGCTAAGTATATTCCAATAACTTAATAGGGCTCTTATGTAAAAACCTTGATAACCAAAGTTAATGACTCTGGAGCTTCGGTCCAACGTTGTCCTAATTATAGACTTTTTTTGTCTTGTAATTGAATTTTGATCTATAAGTTTTATGTGTATTAGGCTAAGTATCTTTCCAATAACTAAATAATATTCTTTAACAATTTGAAATTGACAGAAGCGTTGTAAGACGCAAACGTGAGGATTATGGATGCAAAAGTTGTATATGTCATTGTCAAACTGCCGACGAAAGTTAATTGGTTACGGCTTCAAACCATTGAAGGTTTGAATTATTGCGGATATGGTGTCCAGTTAATGGAATTTATTATGAACTTCGAATGTTAGAAAGCGCAGCAAGTATAAATGCACATGATAGACATGGTTAGAGACTATGTTAATTCAATTTTTATGAACTTTACGCCATTTAGAAGCAATGATAGCTCAGTGGCAGTGTGGACGACTTTGCGTCAAGGGACGTGAGTTCGAATCCGACCACCTACAATGAGCTTGAGCTTTCGGTGAAGGAAAACATCGTGAGGAAACCTTAGCATGGTGGTAGGGCTTTTTCTGATGCCCGACTGGCTAGATACCACCCTCAAGTTGAAAATCTGCCGTCAAATACCAATAGGTGTGTTCCAACAGTTGCACTTGAGAGCCAGTTCCTACACAGGTTTAGTGTGTCTACCATCTTGGGCCATATCGTCACTCAAGATTAGGTGAGATTATAGCCATAACGCTGAAAAAATTACTTGTGGCTTTGCGGGGATATGAACCCGAGTTACGTGACTTACGAGTTACGACGTTGCTAGCCGACTCAATCGTTAACACTAAACAACAGCTGTAGGTAGCATGCATTTTTAGATCAGCCGGTTTACATTAATTAATGTATCAGTAGAATTCTGCACCGGACAGTAATTCGTCTTCTATACATAGAGTGATAAACTCACAATGACAATGACTTTACAAGTAAAGTGACAATGACTCTTCTAGCTTCCACATTCCGAGGTCAGCCATTGTTCATCACGTTACTGATATGTTTGTGTATTGACACGACAGCGACAACCTCTGATAGATTGTTTACCCATGGAAAATTTAGATCTATGATACAAAAAGAACTCAAGCAGCACCGTACACGTGTTAGGAGTGAAATCCTTTAAAAGGACCATAGAAACGGGAGACGCGAATGATCTAAATTGTGCATCAGATATACAATGTATAAGTCGTGTTTCTCTTCCCTGTGTTTTATTTTTGTTCTTTCGCAAGTAAGGAAATAGTCCTGCTTGTAATTTTATACTATGATTAGTATTAAATTTTTTATAGTTAAGGCTTAGCATTATGGCCATAATCTCACCTGATCTTAAATGACGATACGGCCCATGTTGTTAGACACGCTAAGCCTTTGGAGGAACTGGGTCTCATGTGTAACTGCCGTAACACGCCTTTTGGTATTTGACATTTGGTATTTGGTATTTGACATCAGAAAAAGCCCTACTACAATGGAAGCGATTGCTGGCTACAATTCATGTATAATATTCAAAACCCGAACCAATGAAATTGGTTTTAAGCGTACAGTTAAAAATTGTCTTTTGTAGTGGCAGTAAAAATGGTGACTGTATGCAATAAACTTGTATACATTTTAAATATTGAAACTTGTCTCTGCTAATTTAGAGACAGCGGCAGAACGAGCGTTCAAAATTTACAACAAAAAGTCTATGTATATCTCTGAATAAACTTTTCCATTGTAATGTATTCGATTAATTTGGGCAAATAAAGTTTACGCTGACGTTATTATTCCAAACAATAGATCAACACTCGGTCGAATTGAAAAGAGTTTAATTAAACCTCTGGAAACACTCGTGGCAGATGGCACTGACGCCTCTTATGTAGATGTGAAGCATCATTTTCTGATTTACGATTGGAACGCGTCGCATCGATCGCAGTTCTGTTCTTTGTGTCCATGGAATTACCTTTAGCAATAAAACCTTATGGTTTTAATTATTTAAGAAAGTATTACAGTGCGTAATTAGAATACGGAATCAATAAAGGCTGCCTAAGAAAGGAAGAAAAAAAACTGTCTAAGTATAAAAAGGATAAACATTTAAATAACGTTGTAAGGGATTAATAGATCTGATTGTAGTGAACAGTGAAAGATTTAGGATTTTCCTGCGAGGTTTGGGCGGGTCTAGCAATTATTAGAGGTGCCAAAATTATCGATTAGGAAAAAACTAAATCGAGTTTCTTTTTAATCATCTGTTGAACGGAATTTTAATGCTTATATTCTTGCTTTAACCACCTCAAGATGTCAATATTTAAGGGGAGCTTTTATTTTTAAACGTTCTATATAATGGCGTCAAATTAACTTGGGCCTAGGATACCATCGGACCTAAATCTGTCATTGATAACGAATAAAGTTTGTGATGGGAACCGGTGAATACTCAGCAATGCAGCAGGATGTCAGGGATCTGTACTCGCCTGGATCACGGCTGTCCTGCACGTGGTGATGAACGCATCGCAGAGAAAGTATGTATTAGTTATAGCAAATCGTTTATAATGCAATTACTTATAAATAATAATAAGTTGATGACGTGAAAACGTTCCACCTGAGCCTGGACCACATCACTCCGGACAAAAGATGGAAACGTGTGAGAATTAAAAACGGAACGAGTTGTTGAATGCCGGCCGCGTAATTAAAACATCCCCCTTTGCGGATAATCGTAACAGATGGTCATGACGTTCTCGCGCAGGGTTGCTCGGCTCCCTTTTATATTGCCCTGTGGCTTTAAATGTAACTTTGCCATTTCAAAATGTACAACTTAATATTTACGAAACAAATCTAAATGCGCCTTCTGCTGTTTCAATTTATTTATTAGATTTTTTTTTATCATTAAGGTTTGTACGGCCCAAGTTGGTAGACAGGCTAAACCTTTGAAGGAACTGGCTCTCAAGTGCAACTGCCGGAATACTCCTATTGGTATTTGGCGGCAGATTTTCAACTGGAAGGTGGTAGCTAGCCAGGCAGGCATCAGAAAATGCACTACCACAATTCTATGGTTTCCACACGATGTTTTCCTTCACCAAAAGCTCAAGCTCATTGTAAGTGGTTGGATTCGAACTCACGCCCCTTAACCCAAAGTCGTACATACTACCACTTGACATTGGTATCGATTTAGAGACAAAAATATATTTCCAATTTTTTTCTGCGCCTAACTATGAGTTAACATTTAAGGTACATGTTGTACTGTAAAATAAAAGAAATTCTCTGACATAGCAGGTGAAAGTCTAAACAATCCAACTTCATGGATTTCCATGGAGTTATCTTTGTTTAGTAGCTGACGACACAAGTGAAAATTCTATCTCTCTATAATGTTAGAGTTCTTAAAATTAGAGAATGAAAAACGAGGTTTTTTAGTAAAGATAAGACCTTACCAAGTATATATATATATATATATATGTTTTTCACAGAGGCATAACTTATACCTAACGACAATAGGTAGCCCTGGGCTCGAGATATTGCCTACTGAAACGACTACTTTAGCTTGTAATGTAATTAAAAAAACTAAGAGTAGTTGATTGAATACTTAACAAGAAAATAAAAATAGGTTTACTACAAATTTTCAGCGGAGTTACGATAACTCCAATGTTTCTCAACCCTAAAGCGAACGTGAGGGGACATCGGACAGGGGTCACACACAATTAGCGACAAGTGCTGCTCGACATCGCACGTTAATTCGTGCCCGGTACAAGGAAGTGCTCGAAATTAAAGTCGATTTTTGGGGTTCAACTGAAGCGCCCGTCGCGCACTCGTACCGCTTAATTTCGCACAACTTAGCTTATCCTGCGCGTTAATTGTGTGATTATTCTCTCGCCTACTCTGCACGGGTCGCTTTTGTACTTACATCATTATGAGAGGAATGTGGTTCTGCTGTCGTGAGCATGTCGCTGAATTATTTAGAGTTTCGAACTTTAAAAAGGTTAATTACGGCTATCACATTACTGTTGGTTTATAAGTTTGTGTTTCGGTCTGTTTTAGTATCAACGACTTTTTTCTCGAAAACGGTTTCAATTTAAGGATTAACATAAAAGATTTAGATTTACTTTAAGTTCTCATAATGATACGACACATAGATTTTTTTAGTTAAGGCAAATACAGTGATAAGACTGTTCATATTAAAAATATAATTAATTGTGGAATTACCAATACGTTTAGAGTACTTTTCCGGTATAGATCTACAGACTTCTTCAAATGAGATATAAAACAAGTTATTTTCGCCAAATCCCGTCCCAGTGATTGTTGCTATTACCTTTTAATTTGTGCTACTTTTTTTGATTTACGTCTACTTTTTGTTAATGATCTGTAACATCATAATTTATTTGTGATAAATGTCAAATCCATGAGGCAATAGCTTAGACATGCGCTTCGCAATCGTCAGAAACTATTGTAATTACAGAAAATTGTCTAAGATTCGTACAGTTTGGTCCCATTGGTGTTTTGTAGATTTATTTCATAAATTTGTCAATTCAATTTACCTCTTGCAGTATTGTTTTGCAATTTACTATTTTCTTTCTGTACAATCGCTTTTAGAAGGAGTCTACTTTGTAAAAAGAAATATGCATGACAGGTTGCAAATCAATAAGTCTAGAGGTTTTGAAGATTTCGTTATGAGTAGGTTGCGTGCATTTCACTTATGTGTTAATAAATTCATTCTATGTATTACGTAGGTAGGTTTACATGTATTATAATACAAATGTTTGATATTAGAGTTTCGTGTTTTGCGAAACACGTATCGTAAACTGTTGCTAATGTTATATGGGGTAGTTGTACACTTGGCACTACGGTAACATCTGCGCCTTGCGGCCTCTTAAAATATATGGCCGGTACACGGGCACTAATTAGTAAACATGGTTTTAGTGTTGCAAAGGAATTCGACCTTCCTGCGGTATCCGTGGCGTTAACTTTTGTTAAATTAATAGCAAACGGAGTGATAGTGATACATTAAATTTTGGTAAAAGAATTCTTAAAGAATACAAATAAAACGTAAGCTGTTGGTCTTGTATGTCCGATTGATTCTTGATCTGTAATATCAATTATAGTGACAACCTTAGAGGTATCAAGTTCCGAAATTAGCCAATATATTACCCAGCTCCAGAGAGATGTGCCAAATGCAATGTTAGCGATGACCTTTGATTGATTTCCCATTTCTTGGAGGTCGTCGTTGTATTTGAATTGTACAGTACTTTTTTATATTATGACATCTACCTACGTAGGCAATTTTGCCAATGTCATAAAACCAGTACTGTCACTTTACTTGTGTTACAATAGCAAAATACTATTTCAAAATTATGAATTCCTAAGTAATTGCTACAACGATTACTGATACTGTATTAACTTAAACTTTAAAGCTTAAAGTTTCATTCTATTTCTTTTTGAGTAGCTTACAGTATATTCTTGACGAGGTTTAATTAGTTTGCAGAGTCATAATGAGAAAACTGAGTGATTAAAGTATTTACTTCCGCTATTTTACCTTTCTTCCGCCTGTCGACAGATATGGGCTGGCCGTCCTCACGTCGCCACATGATCTTCGGTGTCGGGAAACCATCAGCCTTGCAGATCAGACTAATATTTTGGTTTTCACGTACAGCCACTGCTGACTGAGTGCTTTCTTCGTCCAGAATGTTAGGTGGAACTGTGGAAGTAATTAAATGTTTACGTCTCAAAGTAATTTTTTGAAATGACACACTCTTTAAGGATTTTGTCGATATTCTTGCATTGACACAGCCAAAAATAATACTGTGGAATTTATTGGGTGTATAAATAATACAAATGTATATTAATAATCAGGTCAATTGAATTTCATATACATTTTATACTGGTTGTGCACAGTCCATAGTACGTTCTTAAGGTTTATTTGTATATAGGAAACGAGTAGCCTAACCTACAAATACGTGATACACAAATAATTTTTCCGAGTTTAATTGGTACCTTGTGTCCGCTCACTGAGGTTACACTTACTTTACACTTCCAATTGGCAATATTACCTACATGGGCAGATATCGTATTAAAAAAAAAATATATATAGGTGTCAATTTTCACGGTGATCCATCGAACGATGTTGAGATATGGTATTGTATCCTTTATCACCAAAACCTTACGATTCATATCATAAATTATGCAATAAGTTGCTTCATAGTATTAGTCGATAGCACATTTCGATGAAATCTGTTCTCTGATTTCACAGACAGAGAGAAAAAAATTAATAGGATAAAAAAAATTTTGACTTCTATATTCGTAACAAAGTAGATACTTCATATTTTTGAACCTGTATGTATAGATAGATGAACTTGCGATGTACAAATAACCATCAGAGATAATCAAGTAACTTGGTAAGTTCGTAATATATCTATATACATTAATAAATTGTTTATTTAAATATCTCTAACGCGTATTTCAACTATATATCCCATTTAAATACCATTGCATCAGTAGCAGTAGCAAAGCTCTTAACATAAAAATTACTCCAAGGCACTGAAGTTTAAACTGTGCCCCGGGTAATTATAAAGCTAACAAAAGAAATACAAAAATTCAAAATGTGCACAAACCAAGGGGCCATAACCGAAGCTCTTAAGCAGCAAAGGACACATAAAACAACGCAGAAACGTTAAAAAGCTGCAGAGAAAAACCCAAAGGTTCATTTCCACTTAAAACTCGGTGCAAACTGGCGAGTTATAAAAGACTAAGTGTTACCCCTATCGGTGATTTGGGACGATACGCCCACTCCTTTTTACAGTGTACTTGTAAAGAGATATTCTCAAACTTTACGATATCACACCCCCTTATAACAAGTGTTCTGGTTTATGGAGTGTTTTACGTGAAATTATAATTAACTGGTTAATTTGAGTACTAATCACTAACAAGAACTGTCGTTAACGTTCAATATAATTTAAAAGTGATAATAAACGTCTTATTTGATATATATATATATATTATTCCATAGTATATATATATATATATATATATACATCGGCGTAAATATTATATAAGCAGAAAAGACGATAAAAGTTCTTCAACGAATGTAAGTGCATTACGAGTACATCAACGAATTATGATTAAAAGTACTTCAACGTACAATACGTAACGCTAGCTAGGTATTAGTTTCCAGATACCGAACGGGAATAGTTAGTATTTTAGGTTTTTCAATTTTTATTAATAGCTAGTACCGCGTTCGATTTTCTCTTACGCGTTTCGGCAACAGACCAAGAAGAGGTTCCGTCACTAGTGACACCGTTGCGCGAATTGCCCATCGGGCTCGAGTCACTCACCCCCTAGTTCGGTGAAGCTGTAAAAGCCCTTCAGGCTACCAGTGTAGGTCCTATAAAAAAAGGGGGGCTAGGTTATATCGTGAGGGACTCCCGAACGAGACTAGTTATTATTTTACGAATAAAAACATGAATCTACAAGATGGCTTATTTCTGAGAGTACCGTCGCTACTCTTACAAACAGTACTAATTTTCAGATTGGTATTTTGATAGAATAAAATAATGAATGAAGCTATGACAGCTCAGTGGTGGTGTGTACGACTTTGCGTCAAGGGACGTGAGTTCGAATCCAACCACCTACAATGAGCTTGAGCTTTCCGTCAAGGAACACATAGTAAGGAAACCATACCATGGTGGTTGGGCTTTTTCTGATACCCGTCAGGCTAGCTACCACCCTCAAGTTGAAAATCTGCCGCCAAATACCTATAGGTGTGTTCCCGCAGTTGAATTTGAAAGCCAGTTCTTCCAAAGGTTCAGCGTGTCTTCCAACTTGTGTCGTATCGTCACTTAAGGTCAGGTGAGATTATGGCCATTACGCTGAGTCCTGTTTCTACTGGAGAGGAGATATTTTCAGGGGGATTTTTTAACTCAAAGTACTCAAAGTTACATAAGAAATGTATGATGAATGAAATATTAGTAAACTAGATTTTACGTGCGGCTTCGTTCGCGTTAATACTGATTTTGTTAAACAAATCGGATGACGCAATAAAAGTTTCATACAAAAGTTTGTCTCTCTCTTTACCCCACCTCCTATAAGTTTTTAGCAAGAAAAAATTGCTTATCTCCGTCTCCAGAGTCCTATCTATCTCTGTACCAAAATTCATCACAATCGATTCAGCGGTTCACAACTGAAAGCATAACAAACAAACAAACTCACTTTCGCATGTATAATATTAGTATGGGCTTATGACAACCAATACTGTTTTGTTTTTTGTTAACAAATGATGTATACTGAAATCTTTATAATTTGAATGTCATGGGATATGCTGAAAATTTCGAGTTAATGAGTTTTCGTTATAACAAGCAGTTCGAGGTAAAAGTATGTAATTGCCAAAATTTTGACTTAGCGAGGCGTGATTATTAAGTATATTTTTCGGCTTGTACCGAGAACAGTATTATATCACAAGATGTGTGTTTTACCAATTACGGTTTCTACTTTTTGAAATACTATAGAGAATAAATATGTAGTATCGTTAAGTCGTAGGGAAATAACATATTCTTTAAATTTTCAAAATTTTCGTTTAAGTAGTTCGAAATATCGTGAGTTTAGTGGTTCAGCGGAAGCGAATGACATATTTTTTCATCTCTCTGAGGATTACGGCTTAACGAGGTTCATGTTATAGAGTTTCCACTTTATTCTGCTACCAAAGTTTTCGTTTTAATTCTAAACTTCTATATTTATATCATCTTATTCAAATTAATTTTACTTAATATTTATTCAACAAACAGAAAGCAATCTATAAAAAATATGTTAATTCATTACTTTTGAAACAATTAAAATGAGTTTGGTATAGAAATATATTGGACGTTGGAGACAGACACAAACTTATTATAAACTTATTATTATCACCGAAATAAAACATAAAAGAGATACAATAGGGCATCAAAGTTTGTAAGGACAACCAATAATTCCTTATATTTATTATTAAAAGTAAGCATATTAGAGAAATTACGTATTTATGATCGTCAATCATAGTTCACGGCAGTGCTATGTGGAATTGTTAATATATTTTTGCTGTGGGGGACAGCAGGTGAGGTAGACACCGTATTTCTTTTACAAAAACGAGCAGTTTGAGCCATTTACATTATGGGACCTCGCGAACCATTATGGCATAACTTTTCGGAATTTGGTATTTTATCTTTGCCCTCCCAATATATTCTTGATAATTTAATGTATGTGCGCAAAAACTTACAAAAGCTATATTTCGTTAACGACAGGCATGATTTCAATACTAGAAACTGTGACAAACTTGTCACTCCCTATGTTAGACTGAGTAAGACAAGTAACAGTTTTTTTAGGTAATAGTGTTAAGTTTTATAATGAAGTCCCAAAGCACATTACTGAATTGCCGGACAGTAGATTCAAGAACCATGTCAAACGGGTTTTGATATCAAAAGGCTAGTAAAGCCTATACTAAAAACTATTGTAATACATTAAACTATTATATAAAAGAAGATAAAATGAAGACCTAAAAATAAGATGCAGATCGAGTTTCTTGCCGGTTCTTCTCGATGACTGCGTTACTATCCAAACTGGTAGTAGTTTTGACTTCATAAGCGCCTTCTTAGGGCCTAAACTGAATAGAGATTGTTAATTTGATTTGATATTATATTTATTTAAGTCCGCGTAAATATAGCCAAGATTACCACTTTTGTTAAGCGTGGATAAAATCCATTGACGTATTTCCCTCTCGAGTTAGCTTGAGCAGGATACTACAGGGGTTCTGATCTGGTTCGAACCAGAATTACTCGCAGCGAACCTACATTCCCCATTTATTTACTAAAGACTCTGTCGGAAGAGTCACGAGCGCAACTATTACAACATATGGTACTTGACAAACCCAAATCAGTTAAGCTCAAAATCATTTTTTTTATATTTAAGGTTTACTTTAATGGACATAATCTCACCTGATCTTAAGTGAAGATATGGCCCAAGTTGGTAGACATGCTAAACCCTGTAAGGAACTGGCTTTCAAGTGCAATTGACGGTACACACAATTGTTATTTGTTGGCAGATTTTCAACTTTAGAGTGGTTCATTGTAGGTGGATCGAACTCACGTTCCTTGACGCGAAGTCGTATACACTACCACTGAGCTATCATCGCTTTATTAAATATAGTAGCAGTTATTATTCGACAACATTTTGGCTGATACATCTCGCAATCTATTTAGTGACTACACCTAACCCTACAATGCTTAGCACAGCAAACAACACTTTTCAACGAAAATTCCTTTAGTAAGCTATACATAATAATATAGTATTCACTAAATTCATATAGTCGTGTCTCGGACAGCATTTGTACTTTTAAAAACTTTATATAGTCGTATTAGTATGACAGTGACTATGTGATATTATAGATTTTTTTTGTGTTTGTATACATTTCTAGGACATGTATAGTTAATAGATTGAGAACCACTGGCCTTGTGCACTGACTGGTCACTAGACACAAGTGTTATCGCGCCCAAACGGACCGGAACCTTTTGGCGCACTGCCCACTTACGCAGATACCGCCGCGCGCCGCGCCGACCGCGATGTATTTAAAATTATATTTGTAAATGAATATATACACATGTTCCATTTTAACGGCGTAATAAAAATGACGATAAATTCTTACGACGTTATTTTTTTTTTTGTTCGTAACTACGAAAAACGATTTTTTTATTATCGCCATGAACACAGATAGGTTTTTTTAACATTCTCTTGAATAAGTTAGTAACAATAGACGCAAGAAGGCAGGAGGAATATGAAATGGAAAAACTTAATACGTTTTATTAGTAATATGTTTTCATATTGTGGCACGGGAAAGTGGCTACAAAATGCCTGATGGTAGGTACATTGCAGTCTAAAAACAATGACTTTGCCTTAGCCTTAGGACACCTTATTACGAATTTTGCGATAGCAAAAATGATCAAATAGTTTTCTATTTCGTAATTCAGTAATTCATATTACGTATCCACTTTAATGAATTTAATTTGTCAGTTTATTGGAGATTATTTGGGATCTTTGCAATCACTGGAACATGCAAGCTATCTAGGTAGATATGCAATGTAGTAATCCCGAAAAGAAAGAAACGAAAATAGGTTGACGGAGAGGTGCTTGGCTTCATGTATCTTGTGATCGGCGATCATGATTGTAAGTATTTCGCTTGGTGTATAGTGGTCGCAGTCCAGTCGAACAAATTCGTAATGTTACAAGATAATCTCAGGTAAAATATATTCAAGCGAATTTTAATCTATACTTAATATAATAAAACCGAAAGGTTTGTTTATTTGAAAGCGCTAATCTCAGTAAGTATTTTATACTTATGGTTTATCGTTACGGCCATAATCTCACCTCAGCTCAAGAGACGATACGGCTTAAGTTGATAGACAGGCTAAACCGGTGAAATAACTGGCTCTCAAGTGCAACTGCTGGAACACACCTATTGGTTTTAGCGGCAGATTTTCGATTTGAGGGTGGTAGTTAGCTAGTCGGGTATTAGAAAAAGGCCTACCACCATACTATGGTTTCCTCGCGATGTTTTCCTTCACCGAAAGCTCAAGCTCATTGTAGTTGGATTCGAACTCACGTCCCTTGACGCGAAGTCCTATACACTACCATTGAGCTATCATCGCTTTAGCTATCAGTTGAATATCGAAATTGTTGTTACATTTGCAAGGTTAATTATTGAGGAAGGTTATAGGGTATAGGGGATACGACCCTTAAGAGATGAGCAAAAAAGAGAGGTGGTTAAGTGAGAAGGTTTTAATAGCGTGAACGTGAAATACGATGTCACCCGGTAGGTCAATGGAGATACAAAGAAGGACAATGAATAAATCTGTCCTATAGATATCGAAAAAAACCTTTTACACGAACCCAGTTAAGAGCACAGGTAGTCATAAATAATCACTGTTACTTCGTAGTCTTCAGAACAAAACAGATAGTAAACAAATTTATATTAAAACAGTATACGCGCCAAAAATTATATTTCTTAGTGACACACATTAAATTACCTTATCGGATCTTTAAAATTGTAAATTTCGTATGTCTACCAGATCTATTCACCCCTACGTATATATTGTATATATCGAGGAAGGTTTTGAGTCCAGCCACGTAATAGGGGTAGCTTTTGTTGACTTCTCAGCTGCCTACGATACAGTGAACATCAAACTGTTTATTTCGAAGGTAACACCTATGACTGATGACCAAGAGCTTAATCTGTTGTATTAAGAAATGCTTTGCAACCGTAGGTATCAGGTGCATTTGAACATGGATAAGAGTAGATGGCGTCGTCAAAAAAGTTGGGAACCCCAAGGTAGTGTACTGGCACCCCTTCTCTTTAATGCCTATACCAACGACCAACCTTGCACACCGCATACAGAGCGATTTTTATATGACCCAGCAACAAAAGCGGACACTTTTGAAGTGGTCGCAGTAATCCTTGTCCAGGCGTTGACTATACTAGGCAAGTATTACGAAGATAACGCTTTATAGCCGAATCCTAGCAAAACACAGTCCTGTGCTTTCCATCTGCGGAAGCAACAGGCAGGACTTACGCTGAAATCGGCATGGAATAGAGTAGATATCGAACACTATAGTAGGTCGATTTATCTTGACGTGACACTTCATAGAGCGTTCACTTCCAAAACCTTGAAGAGCCTGATCGCAAAGAAGAAAGTAGCATCGCGCAATAATTTGCCTCGCCGCTTAACCTCGTCTGTTCCACACGTTCTTTGTACAACAGATTTAGCACTGTGCTTCTCGGCTGATGAATACCCGTGCCCAGTGTAACATCGATCATCATACGCAAAAGAGGTTGATGTTTCCCTCAATGACACCTATCGATTAATCACAGAATGTCTAAAGCCCACTTCCTTCAACAAACTGTACCCTCAGGCTGGCATTGCTTCACTGAAAATTCAAAGGAGTGTACCCTGTAGTATAGAACAGAGGAAACAAGTTACCGCAAGTCGACACGCTCTCTATGCCTACTAACCTCACAAAAGCCGACTAAAGAGCCAAGGGAGTGCTATGGCACATACTGAATCTCTAGACGTTCTCCCAATAGAGGCACGAAAGATAATGTGGTTAGAAAAGTCAGCACCAGGCTAGGTGGAACCTGCAGAAGAGTTACCACATGGAAATAATTTGCTATGGAGTATTTGGTAAACACTGAACCGTCTTCAAACTCAAATGAACCACTGCGAATCCAACACGGTTAAATGGGGATTTGAAGAAGAAATCCAAACGCTATGCGACTGGCTGATCTGTCGGCATCTACATTAAATGCCTAGACAGAGGCCCAATACTTATCCAACTTAATTTGATGCAGTCTTTGACACTATAGAAAAAGAAAAACAAGTGATATTGTTGGCCTAATGCTGGAACCTTTAGAATTTCTTGCCTTGCAGAAACCTGAAGCAAAACTGTTTTAAATAATTAAAATCAAGTACTATAATGTCTGTTAGTTACTGATATTCTACTTTGTTCTTAATTTCTCGACGCGGCGTCGCTTCGCACCGACCGGTCGAAATGTCGTCAAAGGAATCTTTTCAAATATTAAAGGAAAGTAATTAAAGTTCGGAAGTGTCTTAAGTTATCCGGGCAAACAGAATTCATCGATCTAACCATTTTGCGATCAAATACTGCTTCCACTGAAAACGTTTTATGAATGAGGCAAGATGATTGGTTGTTATTCAGGCTTGAAAACAACGATTAAATGGGTTTGTGCTGATAATTTTCGTTACGCTCGAACAGTTAATAAAAGGTTTGAAAGATTTAAGACATTGTTTACGCCAAATTTAATGTATTTGTACGCCGTTACTGCATTAACTACAAAGTGCGTAAACATCGCTTCATTCTGTTTTTACTATCACAAAAGTGTATAAAACTTAAGATAAGACAAATTTATACAATAAAATTTTCCTTGTTAATTATTATTAATGTGTCCGTCCTTTTATATGCACAATGCTTTGCAAACTTTTGATGAATTTTGACACGGTGATAACCAATATTGTAGATCAAAATATAGTATACTTTATATCCGATAAAACAAAGGAGTTATTACAGGATAGTTTAGTAATAAATCAAGTTCTTAATGAGTACTGATAGACTGTTTTCAGTCCCGCAGTTGAAAAATAACAAGCAATACTTTTAACCGATGTGGTGTGAGGGAAAACTCTGCTGTTAACATAATAAGGAAAAGCGAGATAGGTGCATTAGGTCTATAAGCCCTGTAACGTTTTACCTGTGGTTATCATATTGGATAGAAAGCGGGTTTTCGACGACTGTAAAAGGCACAGTTTGAATCCAAAAAAGCAACGATAGTAGATACTGTCGTAGCGACTGTCAACTGTGTAGAGTAGCGAATCGAAATTCCATCAAGTAGATCTAAACAGTTCGCTCACCATAACTTGCGTAAACAAGTTAGCATTACAATAGACGAAGTGAAATTAGCTCAGCCACTTTGAAACTTTCACGTACGTCAAGCGGACTGCATTCATCGTACTTCCGCAAGTTTCTAAGGGTTGTAAATGCGTGAACACGATCATATCTTCCATGAATAAGTTAAAATTCAGTATGACTTTTATATGCCCGTCCACATTTCTCTTTGCACGCATATTAGATACACTAATTAAACCTACCTTACTGGCATAATTTGTTTTGCATTGTAGCGAGAATCAAAAAACTAGAAATTTGCCTTATTGTCTCCTAATGTATTAAAGGTATAGATCTGCGCTGATTAGCAGATCAGTAGTCTGCTGAGGTTCATCTTTATCATTCCGGCTTGTAAGCTTCCCGGAAGTTGAATATGTGTTGGGTGATAGCGATACGCGACAAACCAAATCCAGCGTGACGGATTTACGTCAATATATGTTACCAAGTATTATTTGTCCAATTTTAATAGCCTTTTAGGCTTCTATGTAAGTGTATATTTTAAAACCTTAGGATAAAGCTTTAGTTTTATAATTGTTACTAAACATGTGTATGTTTATATTTCTACACTACTTTTTACCTGCGTAATAAAAAGTTCCACACAAAGTTTATCCCTCTGTTTAATGTGGGAAATTCCATAAAGTTTTTCTTGAGAAAAAGTAGTCTATCACCGATTCCAGATTCCCGTCTATCTCTATGCCAAAAGTCATGATAATCGATTCAGTGATTTAGGCGTGAAAGCGTAACAAACAAACGAAGTCACTTTCGCATTTATAATACTAATAAAGATTTGTTTTATAATGAATATCTTGGTGGTGTAGAATGAAAAAACTATTGTGAAAGAGATCGCACAACAAACGAACTAAAATCTTACGAGTCGCTGTTGTAAAACTCACCGACGACCTGAAGGTAGCCAACTTGGCTGATCATCGGATTCGTGTTCACTTGGCACATGTAGTAGCCACGGTCTTCTTGCTGGACTTGGCTGACGTGGAGGAGCCAGGTCATGGCGTTGTCGTGGGAGACGCTGAACCTCGCCAGGCGTGTGATCACGTGGCGGTGTATAGTAAGTATCATCTGCCGGTCAATGTGGATCCACGCCACCTGGGAGCAAGTAATATTGGTTAATAAGATCATCACCATATGCCTTATATATCGACTACATGTGCCTGCTTGGGACTAAGCACTCTGGAGCAGCACATTTTAAGTTTTTTTTTTTACAGGTAAGGTTTAGCATTGGCCCAAGATGGTAGACACGCTAAACTTTTGGAGGAACTGGCTCTCAAGTGCAGCTGCCGGAACACACCTTTTGGTATTCGGCGACAGGTTTATAACTTGAGGGTGGTTGCTAGCCAGGCGGGCATTAGAAAAGCCCTACCACCATGCTATGGTTTCCTCACGATGTTTTCCTTCACCGAAAGCTCAAGCTCATTGTAGGTGGTCGGATTCGAAGTCACGTCCCTTGACGCAAAGTCGTACACACTACCACTGAGCTATCATCGCTTCATTAGATTAGGTATTTTCATATACAATTTATTTATTTAACTTTGTACATAAGGTATATAGGCGGACTTTAGTGCCTACGGCATTTTTTCTAATCGACCTTAGGGTGGTGGAAATCATGACTGAGGCAGGTGCATAATATAATAAATAAAAAAAGTATAATATATATAGGTAAATACATAGTATATACACTAATATCTAGCGTGGAAAATCTGCTACTTCCGCAAGCAATAACCGCCGAAGTCTCATTTTAAATTAACGTTAATGATGCAAAATTTTATGCCGATCGGTTGAGAATTTATACATTGACCTATCTTTCTAACTTAGCGTTCTTTTGTTATATTATATATTTCACCTTCACTAGTTCAGTCGTAGTGTTGTGATAAATAGCTTATATGATATCTCAATAGATTTCTCAAGGGATTTCAAATGTAACAAAAATAATTAAACTCCACTGGTAGTTCCTGAAATCGGGACGTTAAAGAAACATATTCATTACTTTTATTACTTTGGTACTGATTCTGGAAACTGGTACCTGATGATGATCGAATTGTGATCCAAAAATTTTAGCAGCCAGTGTAAGACCCATTCTGTGGTGAGTCGCGTTTTCTTTTACCGGTCTATACTTTTTCGTCATATTGTTTCCACTGTACCTACCTGATAACCTTGTCTATGATCATGAATATACAAGAAGGTCATGTAGGATTGTCTTTGGTATGCCGATCTGGAACCTTCTAGCAGGAGAATATATACTAGATACCGATTCTGATACGCGAAAAACAGTTGGTGTGACAGGTTTATTGTCGGCACGGCTTGGTCAGATATCGAACCCGGAACACGACACACGTAAGCGTGCTAGTTCTATAAGATTATTGCTCTCACTCCGCCGAATAAAACCACGTGAACAGAGCGATCATTCGTTCAGAATCGTCTGAAGCGATGATAGCTCAGTGTTAGTACCTACAATGAGCTTGAGCTTTCGGTGTAGGAAACATCGTGAGGAAACTACAGCATGGTGGTAGGGCTTTTTCTGATGCACACCTGGTTAGCTACAACGCTCAAGTTGAAAATCTGCCGACAAATAGCAATAGGTGTGTTCCGGAAGTTGCACTTCAGAGACAAAGGATTAGCGTGTCTACCAACTTCAGCCGTTCGTCGGTCAAGATAAGGTGAGATTATGGCCATAAAGCTAAGCCTTAAATATAAAAAAATATAATAAAAAAAGTTTATAAGATATGCATCTTTATATATAGTAGAGGGTTCTACGAAATTTTATTTCAATTCCTAAAACAAGAGATAATAAAAAAGCCTGCAACTTTTTCGTGAAAATTCTCTCCGCTCTCCCGTCGTTTGTAAAACGCGATGCGATTATTTTTATTATTTGTACGGCGAAAAAAATTTGTTCGTATCGTCATAAAAATCATGTTGGATTCCTTTTTCCACGAAATGCGTTGTTTAATTTTACTTACTTAATTTTAAATCAGCGCACATTTCATTTTGAACTTCACGTTTCTTTGTCGCTCTCCGAATCAAGTCTCTTTTTAATACACTCATTAGTTTGAAAAAAAAACCTGATGATACAGATGCCATTTTTAGCACGCTCTTGCATATGGTCTTAAGACGTGTCGTCGGTTGAATCTTTAGAATATAATCCCATACAATTTTTGCTTTCTGTGTACGCTCACGATTGTAGAAATAGACAATTTGCGTTATTAGCCAACTGGACTTCTAACTGAAGTAGATATGAACTCATCCATCACCGAGTGTTTACTTTTGAAATAAACGAATTGCTTTTGGTGTTTTGGTATAATTTTATTTATCAATAATAATTTAAGGCTTAAAAGGAGTGTGTAGAACACAGTCTTTTGTACAAAATTTACAAGTTGATATATAGCTTATAGGCGAGCTCCGTAAACTGTTACTCACTTACTATGTTAAAACATGGGGTTTTATTATAGCGCTATGGTCTTGTGAACGGTCAGAGACTGGCGTGAGGTGAGGGTGGTCTCATTTGATGTTAAGTGACGATATAGCTCAAGTTGGTAGGCACGCTAAACCTTAGGAGGGAACTGGCGCTCAAGTGCAACTGCCGGAACACACCTATTGGTATTTGGCAGCAGATTAGCAACTTGAGGGTGGTAGCTAGCCAGGCGGGCGTCAGAAAAGGCCCTACCACCATGCTATAGTTTCCTTACGATGTTTTCCTTCACCGACAGCTCAAGCTCATTGTCCGTGGTTAGATTCGGACTCACGTCCCTTGACACAAAGTCGTACACACCATCACTGAGCTATCATCGCTTCAAATATTTTTGCAAAACATAGGTAAGGTTGTGGCCACGGATAGTTTTACAATAAAAACGAGAAGGTTAGTTTAACCGGTAACCGTTTACAATAAATGGGTAATGTTCTTCGAATTTTTCACGTAACCTTTCACGAGCGGCCCGCGTCACGTCTCCCCTCGCGTATGTACGTGTACGTTTATAAATTTCTTACCTGTACCTACGGAATAAAACTACACACATTCCGACTTTATTGCTGTAGTTTTAGTGCTCGGGCAGCACTAGCGTTATTTATGCAGCAACAGAGTCCTGTATCGCGTCGGCCCGAGTTCAGTATAAATCCACTTCCAACTCTATCGGAAATTGAATCCGTACCGCACGTAAAATGATGTCGTTTTATTCTCAAACGTTCAATTATATTTTAGTATTCTCTATAATTTATCCCGAGATAATCCTAAAAGCCTTAATATATGTGTAACTTCGCATTTCACAACCGCTGTAGTGACACACTTACACGTATCTCTGCGGGGTCAGTCGGTTTACTATATCCGGGAATCATGCGGGTGGTAAAGATGTGTAACTGATAACCGTGTCACTTATCATTAGACGAGCCCGCTCGATATTTTTTTTCGTTATTACATTTTATAATCAGGCAGTATAAATCTAGCTACCGATCGGCTTTGGCTTACACTTACAAAAAATTACAAACAAAATAATTATTCAATGAGAAGTATTACTTCGACAAAAGGTCAATGTAATACAATACTGTGACCGCAGCGACCAAGTGCTTCTATTCAAATTGCGCAGATGACAAGATTCTGTACTACCGACAGATCGTTATTAATTTCCGTTAGTTGATGTTGTAATATGTACTGTAAAAATCCTTATATCTTAACCGTCTTGTTTGATAGGCTGCACGTACTATTCGGTTCTTCATATCACTAATACTTCAGTCCACTGATTCGTTCTGGAGCTCCACTATATCTGCCTCAGAATTATAAGACATATTTTTTTTGCAACAACCGGAAACTAAAAGCGCTAAAAGCGAACTAGCGTGAATATGATTATTAAAACAATTTTTATAAAATCTCGTCATTACAATTTGAATCTATAAAGTTATTTTGAACTAACGTGTGAATATTGAAACCCTTGTAATATGAAATTTAAAGTAAAGAGACGATCAATGATAAAGCAAAAATAAAGAGGCGACCAATGATATAGCTAACAGTACTAAGCGGGTGATATCAAATAAAGGCAGTTGTAGTTGGAACTGTGTCTCATTGATACCACAACCACCAGCCAGTGATGTCACCAGGCATTGTTTATGTAGTCCTTTTCATATGACATTGGCAGAATTGCCTACTTAAGCAGATGCCATAACAAAAAGAAAAAATAGAATGGGTTTATAATTCAAAATCATACCACAATACCTATGAATGAAGGTCGGGCATGTGCTCGGCTTATCTATATACTCAATTGGGATAGAGAAATTGGGAACTTTTAATGATATATCACATATTCCAGCAGCTCCAATTATCTTGTTACCATCTTGGGGTCGCAGCGTCATTTAACATCAGATGAGAGACGACAAGGTAAAATATCTATAAGGTACGGAAAATAACTAGAATTCAATGTTTTAATTTTTTTCCTTTATAGTTATGGCTTAGTTTTATGGTCATAATCTTATCTGATCTTAAATATCGATACGGCCCAAGTTGGTAGACACGCTAAACCTGTGGAGGAACTGGCTCTCAAGTGCAACTGTCGGAACACACCTCTGCTAACCAGGTGAGAATCAGAAAAAGGCCTTCTACTATGCAAAGGAACAAAAAATATATACATTGGTGATAGAACCCGGAAGCCGATAAACCAACCTAGCAAACAATTTGGTAACCGAAATAGAACCATAGCGTATTTAAAACTGATAGTCCACACAACTGTACTCATTCGGTGCACTATTCTAAGGCAATAGATGACAATAATATATGAGATTCTTCAATACCTTGAGATCCTATTCCCGTATATTATGAATTTATAATACATAAAAAGGCTCAGAGTTGAAACTGCAGCTGTTTGCACAAAGTGAACGAGCTACTCTCTAAAAGCCATCGGAGATCTGTGAAACTGGCTTAGCTACACACATTAGTGTTTGCTTTGACAAAGTTGCAGCATTAAATCCGTATATCGAGTCGTCTTTAGTGTTGTCAATAACTTTAGTATCGATATTTGGTGCTTTGCCCGAAAAATTAAAAACCGGACATTTAAATCAGGAAAAGTATAATTTAATACTTGAAATGGAGAATTATAGAATACATTTACGAGGTTACACGTTTCGGCAATCGACTAGTTATTTTTTGACACGATATTTTAGTTCAATGGTCTTACTTAGTCTCTTCTATACTTTTAGGATTCACCACTACGCGGACTTAACAAATTGACCAATAAAATTTGCTATTGTGATGAGTAGAATTTAGATTATTTGATGTTTTAATTTCGTTCGTGTTGGTGTGAAAAAATGTACACCAATTTACTGCTTATACCATGAACTATCTGCCAGTGAAACCTTCGTCAAAATGGTCCAATTGTTTCGGAGATTAGCTAAAACGAACAGTCATTCAAAAATATTAGATTAGATTTATCGCAATAAGTAATGTGTACTTTCATATATATTTAGCTAAAAGCTGATATATTGACAGATGAATTACGATTTATTTATGTAGTAATATTGATAGAAAAAACATTATTCATTTGTTAAAGTTGAATAATTCTGAATTACTTATGTACTCTATTTTAGGGTGGAAGATTTGACTGATCTTTATTTAAAGAGAATTAAATTTACTTCAACTATATTAATTGTTTAACAGCATATTAATTAATTAACTGACTTTTCTCGTGACTCCGAAAATTGCTCAAGCTAATTTCCGTGCAAGAATATTTAACTATGACAAATATAAGAAAGGTGTCAAATGAAGAGCTCTAAATATTGATGTATTAGATTTACATATAAAATAAAAAATATAGAAAGTCTAAAATGTGGATGTTTTTTGTTATATTTAGCCAGAGCCACAAATTTTACTTAAGGTATGTCGTCGACAGTTTAATTTTCTCTTTATTTAAAAAAAGTCTGCAATTTGTTGTCTTTTAATTTCATTGAAATGAAAAAGAATTCCTTTGCTCGTCGACATTCGTTGACACGCGATTGAAGAAACATTAAAAGTGTTTCGTTCAGACGTACACCGAATAGGTTACAAAAAACGATTAAAATTTTGATAAATATAATCCATTTACGTGAAAACTATTACATGTATCAGAAGCATATTTACACTAGTTAGCCTAGGTATCCTGTCTAACTAATAATAATTTTGGCTAATTCTAAATTAAGCATATACCGGAAATATCGAATGAAGTAACAGCTTCGGTGACTATTTCGGTATCGGTTACCACAACACGAACCGCAGACGCGCCGCACTGCCGCACTGCGCACGACACAATATTCAATACGTTGCATATTTTACGAGTGTCGTCTCGCACTATATCTGCTTTTGTGTACTTTCGTATCTGAATGCGAAATTCGACGCGATCGGAACCGGATCGTTTACAGTACTCCCTTCTTTGTTTATTCATTAAAATCGCTGCAGAGCATCTTGGGGGGTTTGCGTTTTTAGTTCCTTCTTTATAGCTGCACACCACTGAGATGGACACTGAATTTCGATATAATTTGCAGTATTTACCTTTAGAAACCTCGTTTGAGCTGGTTGATGGTCTATTTTGTATAATTCTTCAAGGAGACAAACCCGTGAAGTGCTGATCAGACCAGTCTACCTTCAGTTTAAGGTTTTTTTTTATACTTAAGGTTTAGCGTTATGGCCATAATATCACCTGATCTTAAGTGACGATATGGCCCAAGTTGGTAGACACGCTAAGCACGTGGAGGAACTGGCCCTCAAGTGCAGCTGCCGGAACACACCTATTGGTATTTGACGGCAGGTTTACAATTTGAGGGTGGTAGCTAGCCAGGCGGGCATTAGAAAAAGCCCTACCACCATGCTATGGTTTCCTCACGATGTTTTCCTTCACCGGAAGCTCAAGCTTGTTGTAAATGAAGGAGTAAATATATATAAACTGCAATATAGTTCAGACTGGATTGCAGTTAGTCACCAATGGCTGTAAAGAATAGAACGGTGAAGAAAATAAATGATGGACATTTGATAGGAATTAATATAAAAATCACTCGGCATTGTGATAATACCCACTAAAATCCCTAGGCCGTCTATCGCCTTCCTGCGGCGACGCGGGTTCATGCATGCAATCACCGCGTCACCCTAGCGACCGGCCCGGCCTGGTGGTAGCCGGGACCCATCCGGACAGCCTGGTGGAAAAGAAGGTATACGAATATACTATACGATATTATGGGTCCTGTGAGTAGGAAGAGCCTACTAATGGCTCTTTCTACTATTATCAACCGTAACACAACAACTGGTCAACTGTCACCATATATATATTTATTTTTTGGAATAATTTAATCAAAGAACTGCTGTCAAATTTACTAAAATTATATTTTTATATAATACCTTGTATATATCCAGTGTACACGAGCCCTAGTGTCCCAATAGAAAATATCTCCCACGGTTTGGACGACTGTCGCAAAAGCTTATGAACCCTTAGTCGATCGGTTTGACGTGCGACTTAATAATCACGCGTAAACAAGGTCTCAGTTCCCAAACCTCAACATATGGATACGAGTTTTCTCCCGTGATACAGTGACAGCCTATATCACTGAAACTAAATCATCACACTGTATACCATCAATGCATACCCACACTATCGATTGCGAATCCTTATCTACTTTCCGGCACCAGCCCAAGCCGAAGTTCGGCCATCCTAGCACCCTTGCCCTCGCTGCCTCGGAGCTGAGTGCCTTCAGCACTCGCCCCAAAAAGTTCTGTGACGCTGTCAAAGCCCCTAAATCTAACAGCGTACGTCAAAACGAAAAATAAATTTCAAAGGCTTGTGATACAAACAATGACATAAGGAAGAATGTGAAGAACCTGTGATTGTTTAGTTATGAAGATAAAAAATAAGAAAAAATAGCATCTTTTTGTAACTAAAGAAGCATATACACTGCGACCACTATAGACAAAGTTCCTACGATGGAAAGAGCCTACGAACTAGAGGTTAGTGTGGACAACTCTGCGCGTGCATGTGATTTGTTTCAAACCATAACGACAATCCAGTGAATATTACCATTGTTTGTGGATTATACTGTACTTATTAAGTAAATTGTTTAACTTAATTTTGCCACGCAAGTTATGGAATAATATAAATAGTATACACGTGAAAAACTGTGTACTATTACTTATGCAATGTAAAAAATAAAGGTTTTTATATTTTGGTGTTGCACAATTATTGCATCATTCCCATGCATCTCAAATACTGGTATGTACTATATGCTGTGCATATCATACATAGTTTTAAGAATATCTACTGATGTCCGTGACGTCGCCTTCAGAGGGTCCAGTCCGAATATCAGCGCTGCACTATATCTGTGTAGCTGTTATGCTGAGACTGCTACCAATTTATCCACACATTACGTTCTTTTTTGTTTATTCTTTTGTGATCTGGCTGTAATGTTCTGTTGTTTTTTTGTATTATTTTTTATTTTTAGTTTATTTTCTTTTATTTATTTTAAATATCATTTGCTGTGTGTTGGATAAATAAAACTTTCTTTCTTTCTTCTTTCTTTCTTTCTTTCTTTCTTTCTTTCTTTCTTTCTTTCTTTCTTTCTTTCTTTCTTTCATTCTTTCTTTCTTTCTTTCTTTCTTTCTTACTTTCTTTCTTTCTTTCTTTCTTTCTTTCTTTCTTTATTTATTTCTTTCTTTCTTTCTTTCTTTCTTTCTTTCTTTATTTATTTCTTTCTTTCTTTCTTACTTACTTCCAATGTAAGGTCCTCTTTCTCCTTCTAGCTACGTGATAACTTTGTACTACTTCATGTAACAGAATATACGTAATCGTGATACGGCTTTTAAATTTCACTAACTCAATTCTTGTCGAATCATCAAGTAGCATCACTCGAAACCAAGAAAGAAAAGTCAATCACTGCCTCCCATGCAACTAATGATACACTTGATGGAATTGTAGTAGGTCAGTTTTTACATTAGGATAACTTAATTATAACAAGTTTTACTTTTATTGACACTAATGATTTTTTATGTTTACGCGAATATTACTCATCGAAATAAAACTAATTTAAACGGATTTTATCGCGGTTATTTATTAATTTTGATCCCGACGTTTCGAAAGCTTTACATCGTTTCATTGGAAGCTAAAATTGGAGGCTGAAAAGCTTTCGAAACGCCGGGATCAAAATGAATAAATAACCGCCATAAAATCCGCTTAAATTAGTTTTATTTCGACTTTATTGACACTCTTAGTAGGGCTGTCACGTAGGTAACGAAATTTGAAAATGAAAAAAAATTGGGACCAAAATACTAAGAATATTTCTGATGGAATTTAATTAAGAGCGCGTCACTTTGACATTGCTTTTCGGAAGTAAACGACGATTGTGTTGCTTGAGTATAATTTACTGTGATAAACCATGAGTTCTGGTTTTAATTTTAAAATATATTATCTACTATTATTGTATTCACATGAGGCCTAATCTGGTTTTGATAAAATATACCAATTTATACAATGACTGGATAAATGCCAAACCAATTGTTATCGACTAGCGTAATAATAATCTCTCTCTATCTCCTATCTCGCACTAACAACTTTTATGGAACCTTTATTGCATTTGATGGATCAGTAAAGCTATGATATGAATCATGACAAGCCTTTATTCTAAAAAAAAGTGTGTGTGTACTTATGTACACGCGTTAGAAGTTATTACTTTAAAAATGAAACATTTAATTAAATTGAATATTTGGAATAATTTAATTTTCTCGGACTTTAATAATAATCACTATTTGTATCTATTATTAATTTTTTTATAAACTTATCACACATTAAATACGAATGTGTAAATTTATTTAAGTTTATGATGTAAATAAATAATACTTACCGTCAACTAACCCCAAATTCTACAAACGTACTCAGAATAATATGTGAAAACTATTTTTATCACTTATGAACACCGTCAATTATTATAATATTATTTGAAAAATATACATTTATGTCTATTTGTATATATTTTATTGGGACTGATACAAAAAAAGTATGTCAGGTTCAGAAACAACTGAATAAATAAATATCGTGAATACAGTTGTCAGTTCTCACGCAAACATACGTAGATATCCTCTTACTTTTACTTAGTTGGTAACTTAAAAAAAAAAACGAAAATTTTGACTATAGTTTACTTCAGGGTGTCAGTTTTCCGTGCCTGTGCGCGCGCGCATCGTATAAATTTACCCTCAACATTTTTCCCTAACGCGCCAAAATAAGTATAACTTCAAAATAGTTCAGACTTATTCTCTGTTCTCCTTTTCATAGCAGAACCACGTGTGTTAGTTTCTAGAGGTTAACTTTACAGTGACCTTCAAATCGGAACATCGATATATTTTTCTTTGTCGTGCCATACAGCTACGAAACCTTCTTTCTAGTGTATTCTCTCATATTTTTTTTCTTAATCTGTTGATCCCCGCACTAAAAAATAAATCCTTTGTCACCGGTAATCGACCATAAACAAGTTAATTTATATTTATATTTATATATTTAGATAATGTTAAATGTATAAATTAATTAGTAAAAAAAAAAAAATCTATGTTCATAGGTAAACTTATTCATGGATATCAACCTCGAATTAAGCATGGCTAGATTACAACTACTATAACGTCCACGGTTGCCTTACATTCCTCACTTATTTGCATTGTTTCAGGTACCCAACGTAGCAAAAGTTTAACCAAATCGTAAATTTCCTCAAGCGTCACTGATTACTCACTATCTACATAAACTTGGAGCCGGTCAACATAACATGAAACGACCTGTGACCAGGCCGCTACGATAGCGATGACCAAAGATATTTATCTTTATAAACCCATCATTGGTCGCTTTGTGATCGCTGTCACCCATGGACTGCCACAGCACAGGAAGATTTTCAATTTAATGGTGGTAGCTACCCAGACGGGCATTAGAAAAAGCCCTACCACCATGCTATGGTTTCCTCACGATGTTTTCCTTCATTATTGGCGGTTGGATTCGAACTCACGTCCCATGACGCGGCGTACCTACATGCTACCACTGAGCTATCATTTTTGTTATAAATGTAGAAAAACTGCTAGCAAGAACACGAACAAGTCCTTGATTAAATTTTTGGAATCGTAGGTAGTCTAAATAAAGTAAGAAATTAATTTATAATATACCGAAACAAGCAAAAGTAATAAATACTTTCATGTACAGTGCAGAGGTGACTGTCGTACCTTTGGATAATCTTACCGATATCCAAATATCTCACCCAGCTCAAGCTACTATGGGTGTAAATGTAAAATTCAAACTTAAAGTTGATTTTGTATGATAGATGTATATTAAGAAGGGATCTATTGAAACTACATAACAGTGAAGTAAAGTGGGCGTCAAAATATAATACATTTAGGCTCCGATATTAATATTCTCAGGCAACATTCAAGAAACACAAACGGTTATTAATGTTTATTAAAATGTAGCCCTTAATGGTAAAATGGAATTTGATTTTGAAGCACTCGTTGGATACCTCCGTCTTGAAGATTTATAAACAGTTTTCACAATCATATAACTTGATATAATTTGTTTTATATACTGAATTTGAATATACAATATTAACCTTTTTTCTTTAATAAATACCAGCATGGTGGTAGGGCTTTTACTAATGCCTGCCTGGCTAGCTACCATCCTCAAGTTGTAAACCTTGCCGACAAATACCAAATAGGTGTGTCCCGGCAGCTGCACTTAAGAGCCAGTTCCTCCACGGGTGTAGCGTGTCTACCAACTTGAGCTGTATCGTCACTTAAGATCAGGTGAGATTATTGCCATAACGCTAAATCTTAAATATAAAAAAATATATCAGAAATTCAGGTTCCTATAAGAAGGTTCACATCAAAAAGATAAATTTATGAGCTAAAATTATGTACAATTTACGTTAATACAAATCATCTAATAGAATTATTATTAATAAAGCATTGATTAACATTGAAAATCTTAAACTGTAATAATAACGTTTTCGAACCGGAATTTGAACTCGATAAATCAATTTCGACCCGGCCGTGGGGGTCTATTAAAGGCCATTCCGAAATTTCTGATTAAGCGGCATCATAATTTATCTTCTCTAGTTCCCGGTTTGTAATAAACTGTCGCCTGCTGATACTCCGGCACTCGAGTAGGTACTAGCACTCACTTAAACTCCATTACCATAACTCTACAGTTGAGTTAGAGCCCGTACGATTACGGACTTTGTTGAAGGTGCACCGTCTGTTTGCATTCAAAATGATAATCTCTATTGGCTATAATTTGTGCCAGATTTGAACGGTTTTGTATTTGCTGTCTATAATTATTTCTTTTATAGGGTATACGAATTTGCGTTATGACCGTAATCTCGCTTGATGTTAAATGACTGTGGCAAAAATAGTTTACAGACTAAACCATTACCTTACCATCTTCATCTTGCTTACCATCCATAAAAAAGTGTAACTGCCAGAATACACTTGTATACCTGACGTCAAATTTTCAACTTGAATGTGGTAGCTAGTCTGGCGGCCTTTAGAAAAGCCCTACCTTCATGGTATGGTTTCATCATGATGTTTCCCTTCATCATATCGCAAGCTCATTGCCGGGATCGAAGTCGCGTCCGTTACCGCGGAATCCATGCACGGTATCAACTGAGCGGTCATCTGTCAAAGCTAAGGTCCAGTTGAATGCGAAAATCTTGCCCTTTATCAATATTATTTGCCCTCAGGAAAGTTAGACAGGTTTCGTAACATCTCAAGTAAGAGTTTTACGTAACTTATGTTTGAGTCATAAAAATATACAACATTTATAAGAATTTAATTTAATGTAATTCGTAAATTACTGTACTTAGAGTGTATTATGTATAACAATGATAAAAGTGAAGGCTTTATAAGTTCTCATTGTATTTTTTTAATTTATAAGCCTCAAAGATTTATTTTGGTGATAACATACATACAAACATGACATTAACATACAACATTGCCAATTGAAATTCGGACCTACGTCTTATTGCAATTATAATAGTGGGTAAAATTGATTGTAAAATTTGAAAAATTGTAATGTTAGTGATTCTTAACGTAACTATTTAATAGAATAACATTAGTTATCAACCTAAAAGCTTTGCTTATTAAGAATATAATCTACGTGCTGTGGAAAAAAATATATATTATAATATAAAATTTCTGGTAAATGTTTACTTTGAAATTTGCAAGATTGTAGTTTTAACGGTTCTTAATACAGTTACAGTATACAGTTTGCTAACCGAAAATCTGGTCTAAGCATTGTCACATAGGCGGCATGTTTGGTCATAATTGGCTCGTAACTTTGTAAGTTTTATTCGCAGGAATCATATTATTATGTATGCGGTGTTGAAAGAACACGCGAAGTAACACCGTAGTAATCCTTCAGCTAATCACATAGACCGGCGCGGGCTCGAACAAGCAAAGCGCGTAACTCTCGCAAACTTGTCACTTGCGACTCACGTAAGCCTCTTTTCTTTGCTCCCTTTTTATTTCCCCCCTCGATCCCCTTTCTTTTCCCCACCGCACGTACTTAACAATTTGGAGTGCCGGTGAGACCGTGTTACTTCTACGTTCAATATACACCGGGAAATATGTTTGATGTTTAGGATTTGGGGAAGCGGTCGTAATATTTATAAAGGTAGGTTTTTGAGGCACTTATAATGTAGGTACTGTGTTCATTGTTTTATTACATTTATAACACTATTATTATATACATATATTTATCTTCTATAGAAACGTTGGTTGACAGACTGGTCAACGTACAGCCGAAACTACTGGAGCCAGATACATGAAATTTTCAGTGTAGTTAACTATTGTAATACAAGGCTTACTATATAGCGTTTTTTCGGAATTTAACCCCTAAGAAGAATTCTTACCCTTTACGAGGAGAAAAAGTTTGTAAAGTGGAGAAAAACACCTTCTGGTGGAATGACCCCGTTTCGGAAAAGTGGTAACATCCCAAAGCTCATGGAGGACTAAACGGAATCTATAAGAAGTGGTGGTAAAAATTGCCATAAAAAGAAAAACATAAGGAAAAAATGCGAACTTTGAAGTTATATTAAGTACGTGGAAGTCGATCTCATACATGTAATTTTTCTTGATATGAATTCAAATGAATCGATACATAAAAAATCGATATGTAAAAGAATGAATTGAGTAGGTACTCAATGACGCACCCCAAGTACGTTTAAAAATATATTATCAATGGTAATATATGGTATGAAATTTGTTAAAATATCGAAAATCATAACGGATACTTGTTTTTTTTGTTTTTCTATATCTTCTTGTGAAGTGTAAATTTCGTTTATTTGTAGATAAAGTTATGAAGATGTACTTGAAGATATTTATACAATAAACTTTTTGCTTTGTTGGTTCTTTTAGTTTGGATTAAATAATAAAAAAAAAAAATATTTAACTGGTGTAATTTCTAATCGATGTAAAGACCAAATATATATTTTATCGAATTTTGTTTGTCTCAGTGGCAGTATCATTCTGAAACTTCAAGATATTTTTTGTTGAGTTTTACCACGATGATAATTAATATTTTGAATCAACATTGGATACTTTTCACATAAAGGAAAAGCGTTCCTAATAAAGTTACAATTTCAATACAGTTACCAGATTATCATGATAAATTGCATATAGATGTTAATTTTTTCATGGAGATATGGATTATGTGTTATATGTGAACGATATAGAGGACGCTATGATCGATTTTTCAACTGTTGGAAAATTCATTAGTATCTATGATGGGAAACTAATTCTTAATACTCGTAAGTACCCTCTCACCTGATGTTAAATAACGATGTATGGACAGATAGCAAAAATATTAAGCCACCATTCCACACTAGTGTGAAAGCTAACTCCCAAATACTGTTGCTATATGCTTCAATATTGGTTTTCAAGTTCAGGTCGGTAGCTGGTCAGACTGGCAAAAGAAATTCTGGGTTTCGATATAATGTTTTCCTTCACCGAAAAGTCAAGCTCATTGCAGGGCTTCTAACTTTTTTTATAGGTAAGGTTTAGTGTTATGGCCGTAATCTCACCTGCTCTTAAGTGACGATACAGTCTAAGTTAGTGGATACGCTAAACCTATTCGTATTTGGCGGTAAATTTTCAACTTGAGGGTGGTGGCTAGCTAGGCGAGCATTAAAAACGCCCTACCACGGTTCTATGGTTTCCTCACGATGTTTTCCTTCACTGAAAACTCAAGGTCATTGTAGGTGGATTGGAACTCACGTCCCTTGACGCGGAGTTCATGTGTACTTCAATTTTAGTTATTTGTATAGATGAAAACGAAAATCATCAAGCAAGTTCTATTTGGTATTTAATTGCGAAATATTGGCACGCTTCAGCTAGTATATTCCTATGTATTTATTAACCGACCCGGTACATTTCGTATAACATTACAAATCTTACATTATTTCCGGTTTTTCTGAACTATAATATGTATGTATTATACATATAAACCTTCCTTATGAGTCACTCTATTTATTAAACTGCATTAAAATCAGATGAATAGTTTAAAAAATACTTAGCGAACAGACAGCGGAAGCGATTCCGTTTTTTTTTATGGAATAGGTGGTAATTGACCGTGCCTTCCACCGGATGGTAAGTGATAATTGTCGCCCGTGGACACACAAATCCAAGGAATTCGCATGTCCGTTTCCGGCCTTTATATACTATGTAAAGAAGATATCTCTTGAGATTGCGATGAAACAAAAACTAAGTAATAATCCAAGTTCCGTACAGTTTTTACGTATAAAAGTTAGACAAACAGAGACTAATTTGAACATACAGTTTTTTTTTTTTTTTTAATATTTTCAATGTACAAAAACGTATTTTATACAGTTTTACTATACGTATGGATAAGTACGATGGAAGACGTCATACATCTCGTATGATTCCGAAACTGGTGTTTGTACGCGCTAAATCAAACATTTGCCTCCGACGCTGTTAATATGTTTGCTTATTGTTATCTCGAGGAACCATGACTTATACTGAACTCACTCCGCCTTCGAAGACTTCATAAACACGTTATTTTGAATGTAGGTTACGGATCCTTACCGAAGTTAGGTTATCCGGAAACATATTAGCTGCTTTGAAAGCCTCAAGTACCACGGCGCGTTACAAATCACTTTTTTTTATACTTAAGGCTTAGCGTTATGGCCATAATCTCCCCTGAGTTTAAGTGACGATATGGCCCAAGTTGCTAGACATGCTAAACCTGTGGAGGAACTGACTCTCAAGTGCAGCTGCCGGAACACATCTATTGGTATTTGGCGGCAGGTTTACAACTTGAGGGTGGTGGCTACCCAGGCGGGCATTAGAAAAGCCCTACCACCATGCTATGGTTTCCTCACGATGTCTCCCTTCACCGACAGCTCAAGCTCATTGTAGGTGCTTGGATTCGAACTCACGTCCCTTTTAGACTTTAGCCAGAACTGTAGGTGAAAAATTTGTTAGGCTACAACCACTTAGTAGAGAGTGTGAAAAACAAGCTGTGTGTTCATGAAACAGCGTAATGAGGCGTGATTTCATAAAAAGGCTTGTTCAAAAGCGTCGTAGAGTTTCATATATTTATACAGGATTGAGATTGACATTTCGTTGGAGTGACTCGAATTACGTTTTGTGTCATTTTAGGAGAGTTTTTTTTATCTGTAAACGTAAGATTAATAAACATAACTGTTATTATTACAGGTAAATATATATATATATATATATATATATATATATATATATATATATATATATATATATATTAACTTTTTCTACCTTTTCTATTCAGCTGATAAAAAGTAATCAAGCCATTTTTATAGTTATTTAGCGTGTACTTTGGTTTAGCGTTATGACCACAATTTCACCTGATGTTATGTGGTGATTTGGCCCAAGATAGTCAACACGCTAAGCATAGCGAAAGGACTGGCTCTCAAATGCAACTACCGAAACACCTAAAAACGTTTGAAACTTCTGAAATATCACGAGAATTAAATGTTCTGTTTATTATTATTTTTTTATATGGAATAGCGGGCAACTGAGCAAGCGTGTCACCTGTTGGTAAGTGATCACCGCCAACGACGGCCACCCACAATACCAGAAGAATCGCAGGTATGTTGCCGGCCTTTATAGAAGGGACTGGCTCTCAAATGCAACTGCCGGAACACACCTAATGGTATTTGGCGGCAGATTTTCAACTAGAGGGTGATAGCTAGCCAGGCGGGCATTAGAAAAAGCCATACCACAACGTTATGGATTCCTCACGATGTTTTCCTTCACCGGAAGCTTAAGCTCATTGTACATGGTTTGATTCGAACTCGCGTCCTATGACGCGGTGTTCCCACACACAACCACTGAGCTATCGTTCAAAATTCAAAATTATTTAATATTTTTGTCCGTTTTTGTATTTATTTCCAATACAGTTTTCCTTCCAATAGCCTTCCACAGTGATTGGTCCATCATGCATAAAAATAATTTTTGATATCAGACTTGTAATTTAAACAAACAAACTTTTTCACTTTACAATATTACTATAGACATGTAGTCTTCGTATACGTTTCGGCATAAGCTGTATTTAAAAAAAAAAACCCTGATTCATGGTGAAAACATTGTCCAGTCAGTAAAGTTGGAATCGAGACTGACTGCCCAGGGTGCGCCGAACGTATTTTTTAAATATATTTTTAAGGTTTTAGTGTTGTGCTCATAATCTGACCTGATCTTAAGTAACGATACGGCCCAAGTTGATAGCCACGTTAAACCTGTGCAGGAACTGGTTCTCAAGTGCAGCGGCCGGAACACACCTACTGATATATGGCAGCAGATTTTCAACTAGAGGGTGATAGCTAGTCAGGCTGGCATTAGAAAAAGCCATACCACGACGCTATGGTTTCCTCACGATGTTTCCTTAATCAAACGCTCGAGCTCATTGTAGATGGTTGGCTTCAAACTCACGTCCCTAGATGTGAAGTCGTACACACTACCACTGAGCTATCATCGCTTCATCGAACGTATTCGGATATTGTCACTCGTGGAGGTTCTTTTCTTGCATCCCATTGTATCTTAGTACAAGGGTTGCTACTTATTCATTAAATTCAAAAGTTGCCCATCGCGCGTGTACCAGCTTTCTTTACAGGATATTTTAGTACATTGTATGTTAATTATACTCCACGGTTTTATTATAATTTTTTTTTTTTTTTTTATAGTTAAGGCTTAGCGTTATGGCCATAATCTCAACTGATCTTAAGTGACGATACGGCCCAAGTTGATAGCCACGCTAAACCTGTGCAGGAACTGGCTCTCAAGTGCAACAGCCGGAACACATCTACTGGTATATGACAGCAGATTTTCAACTAGAGAGCGGTTGCTAGCCAGGCGGGCATCAGAAAACGCCCTACCACAACCTTCAAGATTACTCTGCTCTAAGCTTTAGTAATTTTATCGGGGTAACGGAAAACTACAGAAGTCCTGAAGTAAGAGAAATAAATAGAGAAATCAGTTAACATAATCCGTGCAGGTTGTAGGCCGGGGTAGGACCGGAGCGAAGGTACATTTGATTAGGGTCCAGCAGTCCCTCGGGCGCACCGTGCCCTCTCATATCGCCATTTTTATTTGGCCCATCTATTAAATCGTTTTTCAACGATGCCCCGTTACGAAACAGATTCAATCTAATACAGTTTCACCGAGATTATTCGTTTCGAATCGTCTCGCAGGAAGATTTTAGATTATTTCTATACTAAAACAATATATTATTATATCTATATATTAATACTATAAAGAGGAGAGGATTGTGTTTCTGTATGTTCGTGAAAAATGACTTGAAATGATTTTGAAAATCCTTTCACCATAGCAATGCTCAGTGGTAGTGTGTACGACTTCGCGTCAAGGGACGTGAGTTCGAATCCAATACTTACAATGTATAGACAGCACAGTATGTCAACAAGAGTCAAGTCATTTCCACGTTTTAGGAAGTGTCTCATATAATTTGCATTTGCAACGTTTAATATAATTTACACTTACTATCTATCATACTAATATTATAAATGCGAAAATGAGTTTGTTTGTTTGTTACGCTTTCACGCCTAAACGGCTGCATCGATTGTGATGGATTTTAGTATACATTGAGACCCAGGAGACGGAGAAAGTCCACTTTTTCTCACGAATTTTTATTGCAAGTAAGGTATACAGAGGGATAAATTTTGTATAAAACTTTTTCTGGCATCATCCGATTCATTTGACAAAATCGATATTAACCCGAGCGAAGCCACATGTAAAATTTAGTACGTAATATAATCAAACTACAACGTAAGCAAATTTTTACACTTAATACTTTTTGAAATTTATAACGTAAATATTCTATTTAGATCATTATTATTATTATTTTAATTATTTAAATTGCTAAACTAAATTTAACATATTTAGACACTGTGATAATTAATATAATAAAGTCGAGCTCTGAATATTTCTAGTAATAACCCCGAAAAACAATAATTGTTCTAAAAGCAAACAACGAATTCAAAAGACCAACTTGGTAACTTGCAAAGAGTAGGAACGTAAAACACACATCGGACTGTACAAAAGACCGCCAGTAGCCCTTTATAACCTTTTTTACTTTGCTTTAATTAATAAAATTACACAATAACTCAGACGATGGTAAAGGATTAGGGAAATTAAAACATCCCCCGTTTGGCTCGGGGGCGCGGCAAAGAGCGGCCCGTTACTGTTACGTCAACTGTATTAGCCGGTTTCCTGTTTACAATGCCAACAATATATTTTTAAAGAGCTGTATTATCTGTTTCACAGCTTTACGGAAGTTTTTGGGGCGAGTGCTGAGGGCACTCAGCTCCGAGGCGGCGAGCGCAAGGGTGCCAGGATGGCGGAACCTCGGCTCGGGCTGCTGCCGGAAAGTGAAGAAAGGATTCGTGATCATAACTAACCAACATGTCTTAACTTACTAATTTAGTGATCATAGCACGACCTTATCGATAGTGTGGGTGTGCGTGGATGGAATGCGGTTTGATGATGTAGAGTGTTACTGTATCGCGGGAGCAGAGTCACTCGAGGGCTCCTATCCGGAGGATCAAACCTAGGCTCAAGCGGCTACGGAAGAAGGCTTTCATTATCTGTTATTCAGAAACGTTTATTGTACGTAAATACATATTATATTATAACACAAGTAATATTCTTTGGTAACTGGTTTTGTTTCTTTCTAACATATATCGATGAAACTATAACATGGCTGCAAGGTTCTTTCTAGCTAACTACCAAACTGAATACCTAAGGATGCGTTCCGGTAATTACACTAGAAACCCAATGCCTCCGCTAAGCGTTGCGTGTCCATATTGGGGCATGTCGTCACTCAACATCCGGTGAGATTATAGCCTTAACATTAAACGTAAGATTCGTTACGATTGTAAGTTGAATATTGTAGGTACACGGTTTTTTTTAATGCCCGCCTATTTTTAAATATTTCATAGATTTATCTTCATTATCACAATCACACCTGATGCTAAGTTTACGTGACCCAAGATTACGGAGGCCTGCCTAGCTACCACCGTCAAGTCACAAATTTGTCCTCAAATACCAAAGATATATTCCGACAGTTACACTTGAGATCCAGTCCCTCCATTAGGCGTTGCATATCCACGATCTTTAGCCACATCATCACTTAATATCAGGTGAGATTGTAGTCATAACTATAAGCTTTGAAAAACAAATAACTGACACTCAATTTAAATCCACCAGAAGTAGAGGAAATATATATATATATATAGATATAAATTTTTATATTTATTTATCTGACCAGTCGCAATGCGTCAGCTAACTTTGTCTAAGAGGTGGTATTGACGTATGTTAAACCCTATTTCATTGTCCAAATTAACAACTGACGTGTTGTTTAAAATAGTGTAGGCGTATGTGAGTTATGTGCTGGAAATAGAAAACTGTTTCAACGCGAGGGGTCGGCAATAGTCGTCGATACTGTGTCAACAGCATTAGATAAATTGCTGTTTGAATTGTAAATTATCACTTTTTAAACGAAGCACCCTGCCGATTCATTTGTTTTCGACGTGTCGTCTGTCAGTGACGAATGTAAAATTGTTCATGGCTGGAGTGAATAATGTGGTGTTGTCTCGTTCTTTTGCGAGCTTAAATATATACGATAATAGGAAATGAGAGTCGTGTTTACGGGTACTTATTAGCTGGGTGTAAAAATGTAGGTGAAAATATGCCGCCAAATACTAATAGGTGTGTTCCGGCAGTTGCACTTGAGAGCCAGTCTCTCCACAGGTTTAGCGTGTCTACTAACTTGGGCCGTATAGCCACTTAAGATCAGATGAGATTATTACCATAACGCTAAACCTTAAATATGAAAAAAATATAATGATAATAATAAATCTGAAGATAAGTCGTTTTTGTTCATAGAAAATATTTCCAAAAAAAAAAAACAAACTAGCGAGGGTGTTAAAGGATAAACAACGGAATATATATATTCAGCATTTTCGGAATTTGTGTCTGTTTGTCTGTGCGTGTATCACTTGGAATATACAAAACCAATGTACATAACTTTTTTACGTGAAAACTGTACGCAACTTCGAGTATTACTTAGTTTTTCTTTTATCCCAATCGGTTCACTCTAACAAGAAATATAATTTAATAAAGAGGGTTTTTTCTGTTTTTTTTTTTTTTATATATTTATAATGGCTAATCTCTGGAAATACCAGTATGATTTTGTTATTTAATTTTACGTTCGATGGTATAATTTATTAGGAGTAACATAGGCTATGTTTCATCACGCCAACACGAATAGGTCAAACTAATATTGAAAAAAGTATCTAAAATAGAAAAATATTATTTCTAAAAGTTTCCATCATATGAGTTGGCTCACTGGTTTATCTATACTATCTACTATATACTAATATTAAAAAGCGAAAAAAATATATATTTTTCTTTGTAATGAATAAACTCAAAAACCACTGGACCGATTTCAAAAAACAAATCACAATTATTATGCTATATTGGCCTTGAGTAACATATACTATAAATTAGTTAAATAATTTTCATTTCCATGCGAACGAAATCGCGGCCACGACTAGTTTATAATAAGTATCATAAGACACGTAACAAGTACCACAAGTTATAACGAACAGAATTCATCCGAACCGAAAGCACCAAATGAACCGACCGGAGAGGAGCCTTCAAATTACTTGAAAATTCACAGAGCCCCGAATATTTACGGTCCGCGTTACAGGATAATAGGAATCATAAAATAAAATAAATAATTAAGGGCCCGAGCACACTCATGAATAAGTTAATCGTTAGAATGCACAGGCCGCTGTAACTCAGCCTCTCGTAACGGCGCGGTCGCACTACCCTCTTCTTAATTACTTTACAGGGGGAAATATGACGTAGTTCCGCTGAGCGAGATTAGCCAAAGGATTTCTGTTACGGATACGCCAATTCGGGTTTATTCTTAACTTGCCTGTTTACGGTCTCGGTTTTAACGGCAGTTATAACGTCTGGTTACTGGAATAAGGTGTCGCCAAGGGTAACGTTACGCGTTAACCAACATGACGAGAAATATTAAGTTCTATATAAACTTATCATATACTTGTCAATAATCTGACCATAGCAGCATTTAAAGCTTGAAGCGAACATGTGAACATCATTGCGAAGCCATGATAGCTCCGTGGTAGTGTGTACGACTTTGCGTTAAGAGACGTGAGTTCGAACCCAACCACCTACAATAAACTTGAGCTTTCGGTGAAGGAAAACATAGTGAATAAACCATGGCATGGTGCTAGGGCATTGTCTGGTGCCCGCCTGGCTAGCTATCACCGTCAAGTTGAAAATCTGCCGCCAAATACCAATAGGTGTGTTCCGGCGTTGCACTTGAGAGCCAGTTCCTGCAAAGGTTTAGCGTGCCTACCGACTTCGGCCGTATCGTCACTTTAGATCAGGTGAGATTATGGCCATAACGCTAAGCCTTAACAATAAAAATGTAGGAAAATTGACGTTTTATAGAATGAAAAATATATATGATTCACGTGTAAGGTCTCTTATTAAAATGAATAAATAATTAAGTGAAAAGTTACTATTAGATGCAATATGACATACATTTATTCGATTACAAAGGTTTTTTATTTATTATTAAGCCCCGAAATAATATAACGTTACAACGCCTAAACCCGGCAAGATTAATATTGAATATAATCAATCAGAACTGTTGTATATAACGAGGTGAGTGCGTCGCTCGTCCGGCGCATTCATGAATAAGTTAATTGGTTCGCTGCAACTGTCACGGCAAGAGGCTGAACGTACCGACCATGTCGGCGACATAATCAAAGGATGTTTAGCCTCGAAACAGATTAAAACGGAGAGGAAACGGTGAAATAACTGGACTAAATATAACTAGAAACTTACACGGATAAGTTCACTGATATATTTTTGAAGTTATACCGTTTTAGATTGAATTTTAATGAAATGCGCGCACAGTTACGTGTTGTATTCGAAGTCGAGAAGTTGGTGGGAAAACATATTTTTTTTAAAGTCTATAGATAAGTTTAGCGATACTGCCGCCGAATACTTAAAGGCCGCTGGGCTTAGCGTGTCCACAATCTTGTGCCGCATCGTCATTTAACATCAGGTGAGATTGTGGCCACAACTCTAAACCTTAACTAAAAAAAAATATATATATATAATACATATTTTTTTTAATGTAAGAGCGGGCAAACGATCAAGCCAGCCACTTGATGGTAAGTGATCACGGCCGCCCATGAACACCTACCTACCACACCTCTTAGTATTTGACGGCAGATTTTTCAACTTCAGGAAAAGTCCTATCACCATGCTATGGTTTCCTCACGATATACTCTTTCACCGATAGCTCAAGCTCATTGTAGGTGGTTGAATTCGAACTCACTTACCATGATGCAGTGCTCCTACACTACCACTGAGCTATCATCGCTTCATAATACATTATAATATACCCAGTGATTTAATTAAAAAAAAACCTTAGTTACCACTGTTAATTAACAATTTTATTATCACGGAACAATAAATTTGGTCTGATAATTTTTGTGAAGCATTGACACCAGTTTTCATATTTTAAATCAATATTGTCGAAAACAATTTATAACAGGTTAACTCTCCCGTCTACAAAGGCCTTAATTTATGTGATCTATATATACACGTCAGCTTTGTAGTTCACGATGAACTTAATGAATAGCCTAGGCCGAAACACAGGCTAATATTACGCGTGCTATATACAGCACAGAGTATATTAATATCACCCCTATTGAACTGCGTGTCTAATATACTATAATTTCTATGAATAATCACTTGGAAATTATTTGTTAGTCAGATAACAGTAAAATTACAAATATTATGGCTTCATTTTCTATATAAGTTCATTCCACCTACCTACCCACAAAAATATATATATTTAACTTACTTAAGGTTAAGCGTTATGGCCATAATCTCACCTGATCTTAAGTGACGATATGGCCCAAGTTGGTAGACACGCTAAACCTTTGGAGTTACTGGCTTTCAAGTGCAACTGCCGGAACACACCTATTGGTATTTGGCAGCAGGTTTACAACTTGAGGGTGGTTGCTAGCCAGGCGGGCATTAAAAAAAGCCCTACCACCATGCTATGGTTTCCTCACGATGTTGTCCTTCACCGAAAGCTCAAGCTCATTGTAGGTATATGTATTCGAACTCACGTCCCTTGACGCGAAGTCGTACATACTACCACTGAGCTATCATCGCTTCAAAATACTTTTAAAGACGTCTGAACATGTATTTTAGCGAGCTTAACATCGGTGGTTGTCAATGTTACATTTGTCTCTGATTGCCACCATTGTTTGTTCTAACAACCATTTGAAGTGATGATAGTTCATTCGGCAGCGTGTACGGTCGCCACGTAAATGGACGCGAGATCGAATCCAGTTACAATGACTTTGATCTTTCGGTGAAGGAAAACATCCTCGTATGGATGGCTGGCTGACTACCGCCAAGTTAAACAATTGTCGCCAAATACCTGTAGTTGTTTCTTGCCAGTTGAACTCGAGAGCCCCATCCACCGTCTTGGGCCTAATCGTCACTTAACATAACGTGAGATTGTGCCCATAACGCTAATCCTTAAGTATATAAAAAAACTATAAATAACAACCATTAAGTAATAACCGGATGTATACCAGGAAAGCAATAGTCATGCGTGGGATTCGAACTTACTACACATAGCTGCTGCCTTTGTACTGAGGCGACTACTTGAACCCCTGAACCAAGTATGCAGTTACAGTGATATTATATACACTAGAAATTGATGTAGAAGAAATACATTAATTATTTTTATTTCCATGCGAACGCGAAAGCTGGTAAATAAATATATAAGTGGATACAAAATACAGATAATGATCAGTATAAAAATTTTGAAAGTACGCTTTTGAGCTGTCAATCATTAGTCAAACGATTCAACATAGGGTCACTAGGTCAAATATTATGCGTCCCATTATCGCAATTACAAACGATTCCGTCACAAATACCCCATAAAACTATACTATATACATTTGCAAGGCAATTGGAAAACCATTACACGATTAACACATACTCTATATAATAAGAGTTTACATTCATAATTTTCGTAAATATCGAAAAGATGTTTGATGAATTAAACCCCCCGATTCACGGCAACGGGAATCAATCAAATAACACAGAGCAATCAACATACAGCTCCTTGGTAATCGTGCTGTTTCGGCGGAGGCCCCGGGGAAATCTACCGCCGCTGCCAGTCCCGGCTCCGGGAACGCGGCTCTTTGTGTACGAATCGGGAAAATTAAATGGCAGTTTAAAATGTAATGACACCCGCTGTACATGCCGTGCGGAAAAGTATATTTTCACCCATTTTCATTCGTGCAAGTTTTGATTCTAATAAGGCGTTTTCAATTCTTACTATGAATATTATAAATGCGAAAGTGTGTTTTTGTGCGTTCACGCCTAAACCGCTGAATCGATTATGATTTATTTTATCGCAGACATACATAGGACCCTGGACAAGGAGATAGGATACTTTTTATTGCGAGAACATGTATTATAAGTTATTATAATAATAAATAAAATTAAGTTATTGTTATGAGAGTAATAAACTTTGTATTAAACTTTTTATTGCGGCACTTGATTCAACTAAATCGATATTAAAGTGAGCGAAGTCGCGGGTAAAAGTTAACTTTTATATACTAGTAATTTTAGTTGACAAACTCAGTATAATGCAAGAGCAAATGCTACAGCCGAGAGATAAGCAATTGGTCATGCTTCTTCGCTGCCATTTCGAATTATAAGCATTCTGGCAGTTGGTTTTACAAACAGCGGCTGATCCCGAAGTATGACACACTTAAGTCACTATGACAGGTGTTGGATTGGTGTATTACTTTTTTTTTTCCTAGCTCGGCAAAGTGACTGCGCTTCACCTGATGGTAAGTTTCAGTACATTGCAGTAACAGTAGTGAACTACCGTAGGGGCCAATGTCCTTCGTCAGGCGCAACTTTTGAAGCGATGATAGCGCAGTGGTAGTGTGTACGACTTCGCGTTAAGGGACGTGAGTTCGAATCCAAGCACCTACAATGAGCTTGAGCTTTCGGTGAAGGAAAACATTTTGAGGAAACCATAGCATAGTGGTAGGGCTTTTCTAATGCCCGCCTGGCTAGCAACCACCCTCAAGTTATAAACCTGTCGACAAATACCAAAAGGTGTGTTCCGGCAGCTGCACTTGAGAGCCAGTTCCTCCACAGGTTTAGCGTGTCTACCAACTTGGGCCGTATCGTCACTTAAGATCAGGTGAAGTAATGGCCATAACGCTAAAAACCTTAAGTATAAAAAAAAACTGTCTTGCCGGCCCACAACGGAATTATGGTCATAATTCAATTAGACGCAATCAGTTTTGATTTCAATACCAATTTTTGGGTTACATATTACGTCTCGCAAAGTAGAATCGTAATTAGCCGAACATAGATGGTCAGTTTAAATGATATCATTAACCAATTCTTCACGATGCTCTTTTCTAAACAGCTCATTCGGATCTGCACATCGATAAATGCAATGACTCCATAAAGGATTAAATATTATTTGAATCATACAGACTGACAAAAATTGGCCCTTTACAAACTTTTTAGATAGAGTAAGCACCTAGCGACATTTTACTTTGACCATTAGATAAATACTTTTTTGAAAAGCGGTGATAGCTTAGTGGTATTGTGTACGAGTTTGCGTCAAGGGACGTGACTCTAACTACCTATAAAGAGTTTGAGCTTCCGGTGAAGGAAAACATCGTGAGGAAACCATAGCATGGTGGTAGGACTTTTTCTGGTGCCCGGGTACAAAAACTGAATATTTATTCCAAAAACGATCCTAATGTTCACCTAAGTATTTATGGCGATTGCCAAACAAAACACCTGGTTAGGCCGAGATAATTTATTAATAAAGAAAAACAATCACTATAAACAATGAATACCATTCGATAGCTTGTACGAAATCGTGGCAGCGCCATCTATTGGTGTAAAAGTACAATGACCTTCATTTACATTATATACAAAAACTTATCATTTTAAATATATTCAAGTACAAACAGCCCGCCTGGCTAGCTACCACCCAAGTTGAAAATCTACCGCAAAATACCAATAGATGTGTTCTGGCAGCCGCACTTGAGAGCCAGTTCCTCCACAAGTTTAGCGTGTCCACCGACATAGGCCGTATCGTCACTTAAGATCAGGTGGGATTATTGCCATAACGCTAAGCCTTTAACTGTAAAATACTGACATACGCTGTTAGCCTTAAGGACTTTGACAGCTTCACCGAACTTTTCGAGGCGAGTGCTAAGGACACTCAGCTCCGAGGCAGCGAGCGCAAGGGTGCCAGGATGGCCGAACCTCGGCTTGGGCTGCTGCCGGAAAGTACACAAGGATTAGCGATCCTTACTTACCAACGGGTCCTAAATTACTAATTTAGTGATCCTAACACGAAAAATATAGACAGAGTCAACACTTCATTGGAATAACTTTTCTTCTTCTGTAGTGTAGTTTTACTCAGGAGATACTTAAATTCTCTAAGAAGCCGAGATAATTTCGAAAGCAATTTAACATATCTTGGCTTAAATGTTATGCAAAAATATGAGCATTAAAGATCTTCGGTTAACTGCAAGCAATCAAGCAAACAAGCAAATTTCTCACTTATTTGTTTCTTTATTCAGGTTTACAGATTTAAATGTTTACTAACTTAGAGTTAGGTGCCTATTTGCTTACGCTATTAAATTATGTCATGGGCCATCCATTTAATACTTTTGACATTATTTTAAAACTACTTCTAACGCAATAGCGATTCATAATAACCTCATAATAAGTAAGGTGATTGTTAAAGATATCGACAACTAATTGGTAAAGAATTTAGGAAAGATGCACTAAATAGAATCAAAAATAAAGAATCAAAAATTAAAAAAAAACTGTATTTTTTTCTCTTTCGTATATATGTAGATAGAGTCGGGATGATAGATTTATCTCTTCCACTCTTCCAAAGTCTTTATAGTAATATATACATTACTCCCTAGTCCATCCACTCTCTTTAAACCCATCTACATAATGAACATTTTCCTAGTTATGTATCAGGTTTATCTGATTTTATAGTTTACCTATATATAATGCAAATTTGATACTTTTCCAATTTCCTATCATAAAGGATATTTGATGTGAAAACGTCTTAAGGCGCGTTGAGCACTTTACGGAAGAAGAAAAATCCTGGAACTCACGTCATCGTCACCGCACGTCTCCTATGCGCTATATGCACACTGTGTATGTATATACAAAGATATACATCAGTACATTATTACTATACATTATATATATACAAATAGTACATTTCTCTTTTGTTCATATGTTTAAGTTTTCACTCCTGTCGGAAGTCCTCATGACTGCTTAGAATCATTTAGTTTTTTCTGTTCCACGAATGACGAATATATTTCATTGATTCTTTTTCTTTAATACTTAATGTTTAGCATTGTGGCCATAATCTCACCTGATCTTAAGTGACGATACGACCCAAGTTGGTAGACACGCTAAACCTGTGAAGGATCTGGCTCTCAAGTGCAGTTGCCGGAACACACCTATTGGTTTTTGGCGACAGATTTTCGACTTGAGCGTGGTTGCTAGCCAGGCGGGAATTAGAAAAACCCTACCACCATGCTATGGTTTCCTCACGGTGTTTTCCTACACCGAAAGCTCAAGCTCATTGTACTCGAACACACGTCCATTGACGCGAAGTCGTACACACTACCACTGAGCTATCATCGCAATTAAAATTCAATCTCATATATTTTAAAATTATTAAATAGTAAAGGAGTATTCCGAAGTTAATGTATAAGGGTAATCGAGTTTTACAGGTAAAACACACACAGTGAGAAACCAGACGTAATAAAACATGCCGTTCCATTAATAAATCAACAAATTAAGAACATTCACAACCCTTAGTTGTAAAACTTAATGAGCCCAATTCGTGAAACGAGTGAGCGAACGCAATAATATTCGTTACGGCCCCGGATAATATAAGAAAATTGAGCGAAGTGAATTAAAACGAGACGAGTTTTGGAAATGAGAAAACCGAATGAGAAAATTACATTATATTCCAATGCGGAGGTGCGACGAGTTGGGCGCTAATCTACTCTCTGCGCTGAAATACTAGACCTCGACGTCGTGTCTGGGCCGTGAAGTGTGCGGTTGAAATTCGACGTCCATAACTTTTATGATAGAGTAGAATTACAATTTAATTTAAAAAATTAAATTAGGGCAGGTACCAAATTAATTACCATGCATTAAGAACAACGGAAAACTATTTGAAAATCACTATCTGTTGCCAAAAATTTTCGTATATATAAAATGCTCTTGGAGTTAACAATTACCTGCGTAAACAGAGCTTTTCTTAAATTTTAAAATGAAACTTCCTGTTCGAAGGCTTCGAAGTTGTGATCCGCAACTATTTTGTGTGACGCTCGTTCAGGTAAATCTGGCTCGAGGCGACAAAGGAGGCACACACTTGGGTCACACACACACATACACTCATCGTTTTTATTCATAGTTATAACATCACTAGCTTTTACCCGCGGACCCGCTCGCGTTAATATTGATTAAATTATAAGCAATTATAGAAATTGGATGACGCAATAAAAAGTTTCATACACAGTATATTTCTCTCTTTATCTCACTTCTTTAAAGTTTTTCGCGAGAAAAAATTGCCTATCACCGTCTCCAGGGTATTATCTATCCGTATACCAAGGTTCATTATAATCGATTCAGCAGATTAGGTGTGAACAAAAAATCTAACTTAAGTGTCGATAACATTAGTAACGAAGTAAAGGTAAGGATTGCGTAACTTTCTGGAAATGAGTTCTAATTTAGGCCCTTGAAAATATGAAAAATGTAATAATGAAAACATTTCTTCGATATGTTCCAGTAATTCTTCAATAGTCTTATGTAACTCGATAAATTTGTAGAAATCAAGATCTTTCATAATATACATGTTTGTTGAATTGTTTTTCATAAACTAACGTACCTTGTAAGTGCCGAGGTGTTCGACGACACAAGGCAGGCTCGCGTCTCGACCGAGGGCCACCGTCACGTTAGGTATCGGTTCAGCGAATCGAGGTTCCTCCGTCAGCACTGAGGGCAGAGACACAATATATTAATATAGCATACAAACAAACTATACAAAACTACTGGGCGGGTGTTCGATTTCGGCCGCGTGAAACTAAAACACGTTTACTTTCATCAGTAACTGTTTTTAAGTACAGCTGTTTAAGTCCGATAGATAGTTCCTAAGACAATCGGACAAAACAAAAGAAGCGATGGTAGCTCGGTAGTAGCGTGTACGACTTTTCGTCAAGCGACGTGAGTTCGAGTCCAACTACCTACAATGAGCTTGAGCTTTCGGTGAAGGGAAACATCGTGAGGAAACCATAGCATGGTGGTAGGGCCTTTTCTGACACCCGCCTGGCTAGCTACCACCCTCAAGTTGAAAATCTGTCGCCAAATACCAATAGGTGTGTTCCGGTACCTGCACTTGAGAGCCAGTTCCTCCAAAGGTTTAGCGTGTCAACCAACTTGGGCCGTATCGTCACTAATATCAGGTGAGGTTATGGCCATAACGCTAAGTCTTAACTATACAAAAAAAAAATTAAACAAAAATTTTCCGATTCATGATATTAATATAGATAATCTTTTTACTCATCCTTACCATTGCAAACGGAGCCGAAAAGTTCCAACAACGTGATTATGTACTACCAATTAAAGTTTCCGAGAACTTAGTTGGGATTGTTCAGTTGGTATATTACATCTGCGTCCACGATTTCCGTTTGGAAACAACACACAAGAATCTCTCGGGCCAAAAGAGGTCTAAACATTAAACGTTTAGGCAAAAGTGAAAATAAGTGTACGTGTAAAAAAAAATATTGTAGGTTATAACAAATAAAGTGAAACATCCGCTAAAGTTACAAAGGGTTGGGGGGGGGGGGGCTGACAGACAATATATTGTTTACAGCGCCAGTACGCGAAACTCACGAGTCTGGCTAGAGTCACCGATAAATGCTTTGTGGAGTGTGCGGATTAAAGCCAGCGTTACACCGGCCTTTGCGACTCACCGAGCCTTGAAATGGGATAAGGGACGCTCGGCTGAAGACGTACGCTCCCTTATGTTAAGTACTTTCATATAAAAACATAAGTACTTTTGTTTTTGTTACCATTTCCGGGCTGGGTTTTTTCAGTTTTTTCTATTACGTCACGCGGAATTCGTTCTCGATGTTACAAATTTACTTTATTTTTAACACAATGAATAAGTGACATCGTCTCCCAATAAGAATAAATATGTATTTACATTGTCCTAAGCTGAGAAACTGTGAGTTTTAAATACAAACTTCCATTAGGTATTTCGCCGCCTCTATCTAATCTATTTCTATATATACTTCAAAATTCGTAAAAAAAAATTAAGGTTGTAGCGTTAAAATGCAACAAATAAACAGCGTTGCTTTTGTATTTATAATATTCGGTTGGATTTTGGATGGTGGTGGATTTTATAATATTCTCATACTTAGCTACTAACTTAAAGTTAAAAAATTCTATCCTATGGGTCTGCTTAAGCAGTTGCACTTGAAAGCCAGGGTTTCTACTAGGCATGAACTATGAAGTAACCTATAAAGAAGAAAATTTATTGTTTATAAAATATTTAGAAGCAACTTTTTTTATATACTTTAGGTTTAGCGTTATGGCCTTAATCTTACCTGATCGTAAGTGAAGATACGGTCCGAGTTGGTGGACACGCTAAGCCTGTGGAGGAACTGGCTCTCAAGTGCAGTTGCCGGAACACACCTATTGGTATTTGGTGGCAAGTTTTTAACTTGAGGGTGTTAGCTAGCCAGGCGGGCGTAAGAAAACGCCCTACCACCATGCTATGGTTTCCTCACGATGTTTTCCTTCACCGTAGGCTCATTGTAGGTGCTTGATTCAAACTCACGTCCCTTGACGCGAAGTCGTACACACTACCACTGAGCTATATAAAATGAAACTACTCGTCCGCCATCTATTGTAACATAAAAGTACGGTGCAGTCCACGTACAAAGGCAATTGGTGCTGATATAATTTCCATCGACAGTTGTCGATGTCATGTCGGTCTGCCCAGCTATCTCTACACGCTTCTATGAAGGGCCTAATGTCGTAAGAAGGGGGTGAACGTTTCTTTACGATGCGTCCCTAAAATTCTCATGCAGTACCGTGCAAAGTAATAGGCACTCCTATTTTAAAAATGGCCGCATTTAATGTAGACGCGATTTTTTATAGTTAAGGTTTCAGCGTTATGACCATTACCTCACCTGATCTTAAGTGACGATACGGTCCGAGTTGGTGGACACGCTAAGCCTGTGGAGGAACTGGGTCTAAAGTGCAACTGCCGGAACACACCTATTGGTGTTTGGAGACTTTCAACTTGAGGCTGGTTGCTAGCCAGGCGGGCATTACAAAAGCGCTACCATCACGCTATGGTTTTCTCACGATATTTCCCTTCACCGAAAGCTCAAGCTTATTGTAGATAAATTCAACCAACATCCCTTGGCGCGGAGTCCGTCCACACAACCACTGAGCTACCATCGCTTCGAAATAGCTAAAATATGTATTAGATATACAAAATTATAGTTATTTTTATCTCTTTACATCTTCTCCGTCGTGTAACTTGAAGTAACACTTTCAATACTTCAATTATATAGAAACTTTATACAGGAAACCGCATACGAATTCCCTACTAATATTTTTATTTGAAATAATACCAAAACGTAAGTACATTCAACTCGGATACGATCGGTTCAAAATAAGCATATGATTATTACAATCACAACCTCAATAAGGAAACACGATCTCTAAATATCATAGATCCCCTCCAACCCCTTAATTACACAGTGGAAACGTAAAATACATTTTACTTATTCAGTCATTATGTGCTTAACATGCGAAAGCTACGCCGCACTCTCACTTAACGACGCGTAATACACCGGAAGGGGGATAATTAAAAATATGTTACCGCTTCTATTGTTATTGTCGTTAGGGCGGTGAAAGAAAACCGCCCCAGGGCCGGTACAACGTATTAGATCCCTCCCGAAACCCTTACAAAGACGTGGACATAATACATTTTTTTTCCAATCGGCCGCCGTAGAAAGATTCATACTTATCATTAAAAATATCGGCGAATAAAAGCGGACGTAGAGTAATTTATTTTTACCTGGAATTGATGAGTATTGAAGTTCTTTTGTGTGTAACAAAAACAAATCGACATGCTTCTTTTTTTAATTTAGTACTTAAGTCGAAATATAAATGATAAATTCATTCTTATACATTTACACAAAGTATTTATATTTGTGTTCATGAGTTATTTTCCCCATTTCAAAACATGTTAACGTATTTTAAAAGTATCTGTGGAGTTTTTAATGTAAGTTATATATAGGTTTTATATATTTATTAGTTGTTTAATCGATGATATTGTGAAATCAAATCAAAAGATTTAATTAATTTAGGATCTGACAAGCTCCTTTGAATGTCGAAACTACTACCGGTGCGGAAAATAACGCAGTCATCGAGAAAAACCGACAAGTAAATCGAATTGTTTATACCATTTTTGGGTACATTGTATAAAAAACAAATTATTTACAATAGTTATTAGCTGATGCACGGGGAGGGATGTTGATTTGTTATCACGCAAAATAAAACTTATTTGAATTGTTAAGTGACGATGTGGCCCAATTTGGTAGACACCCTAATCCTAAGGGACTGGCTCTCGAAGGCAACTGCCAGAATACATCTATAGGTATTTGGTAGCAGATTTTCAACTAAAGGATTGTAGCTAGCCAGGCGGGTATTAGATAAAGCACTACCACCATGCTATGGTCTCGTCACGATGTTTCCTTCACCGAAAACTGATGGTCATTGTAGGTGGATTCGAACCGACGTCCCTTGACATCTGTAAAAGCATTTTCTAACAATAGCTCTTTGTAACTGTATGTTAGTCATAGAAAATATTCACATAGCATTGATATCTATGTGTTAATGGATATTTTGAAAGAAATAATTTCCATTCCAGTTAAGCTCTCACTGGACATGTCTATTTCCTACTTCTTCAATAATCATTTTCTTATTTATACCTATTTACACAAAGCCTTAATGAGTTAGCGTGTGCGACTTTGCGTCAAGGGGCGTGAGTTCGAATCCAACCGCCTACAATGAGCTTGAGCTTTCGGTGAAGGAAAACATCGTGAGGAAACTATAGTATGGTGGTAGGGGTTTTTCTAACGCCTGCCTGGATAGCTACCACCCTCAAGTTGAAAATCTGCCGCTATATACCCCTAGATGTGTATAGTTCCACTTAAAAGCCAGTATCTCCATGAGACTTAGCGTGTCGAGGTGTCCACTATAAATTATATAAAAAAAAACTTTCTAAACACTCTTGGTATATTACGAGAGGATATTAGCTGACGTTGACGTAACGATGACGTTAGCAAAAAAGGAGGTATTATTTTCATTATAAAGACTTTATTGTAAATTGTCGTTCGTTTTGAAATTAAAAACAATATTGTTTGTTGGGATGTCATTTCTCCGTTGTTTACTCTGCCCGGGCCGATACCAGCGTGTTTCGACGTTTATAAATTTATACTGCCAAATTGGAAAGCGGTCCGCGGTGCGGTGCCTTGAATAAACTTCATTATTTAATACTGGATACCTAATGTTGTGATTGGATTTTTGGTGGTTCGAAAAGGTTTTGTCTGCGTAAAATTTATGTGCGTTTTAAAGTTGCCTTGGTATAATAATCTCTATTGAAATTGATAGTTATTTGCTACTATATTTTTGTATTATATCAGATACTAGCTGACCCGGTGAACTTTAGTTTAACGATTTGTTTTTTTTTGTTACTTTTCCTCGCTTTGTTTATAGACACGCGTCGCTGGTTCCGCGGCCGGTACCGCCGCAACCGCTATGTCCCTTCATTTTAAATCTGTAATATCTTCGTAAATATTAAATTAAATAACACGCGGTAAAGAGCCATGTTGATCTATATTAAATGCACAATGTATTAAGGGACAGGTAATAAGCCTTTATTTCTCGTAAAAAGCAAAGGATAAAAATGGTTATTGTGGGTTATCCCTAATAGATAGACATATACCATCCGAAACTTTTTTGCCTTATTAAGGGGTACAATACTGTACTATATTATTTTCATCTATTTCGTAGGCTACAGGCAGCGTTTGCAATGTAAGCGCAAATAAATATGTTTATTTACGACATCACATTAGAAACCTCTAAAATTATCAGTGCTCTTCTACTATGTAGACTATGTACTATGTGTTCTACATATAAACCCTCTTCTTAAATTAGTCTATCTATTAAAAAAAACCGCATCAAAATCCGTTGCGTAGTTTTAAAGATCTAAGCATACATAGGGACAGACAGACAGCCCCACCGCTTTAAGAGAGGTAGATAATATTCTACGCTGTCTTCATGATTGTAATGCGCACTTTGTACTCAATGTTGATAGTACAAATAATAATAGAAGTAAATACGAATATAAGCTCGCCGGGCATGCAGCTCCGTCTTCACCCTGCGGTGGTCGATGTGCTAATGCCCCCACCACTGCGCGATCCGTAGAGTGCGTCGCTCGAGACGACAGAGAAATAAGTCAATACATATACTTTTATAAACAACCATACAACTAATATTAGTACAACTAATATGTAATATTTTACTGTAGATATATGTACACTACACAATATGAGTACAGTAACATATACTACACGCATCAAATTTTAATTCGTCCAGAATCAGAAATGCGAACATTAATGGAGTACCTAACTAAGTTTCGGAGGAGATTACGCTGAAACTTTTCAAATAAAACGCCTCTCAAAGGGCACGGTCTTAATGAAGACAATATTTTGGAGGGCTCCCAACTTCAGTAATTAAATGTGTCCTCATATCTGACGAATAGGAATGTAATTAATAATTGGTTATGGGATTGCAAACGTGGCTATAAAATGAGGAAGCGAGATGTCAAAATAAAAATAGAGAAATATTCGAGTATATCAATTGACTTTTAAACCATATCTGATTAATTCGTGTAGGTAATTACTTGTCTAAGTACGTTACAAACTTTTCTGAAGCGATAATGGCAATGCATTAGGCTTAGCGTATCCACGATTTTAGGACAAATCGTCACATCATATCAGGTGAGATAATAGCTATAATGCTAAGCTTAATTTCCATAGTTAAGGTTTTAGCGTTATTGCCATAATCTCACCTGATCTTAAATTACTATAGGGCTCAAGTTGGTAGACACGCTAAACCTGTGAAGGAACTGGCTCTCAAGTGCGACTGCTGGTACACACCTATGCGTATTTGGCGGGTGATTTTCAACATGAGGGTGGTTGCTCGCGAGGCGGGTATTAGAAAAAGCCCTACCACCATGCTATGGTTTCTTCACGATGTTTTCCTTGACCGAAATCTCAAGCTCATAGTCGGTGGATTCGAACTCACGTCCCATGACGCGGAGTCCGTACACACTACTACTGAGCTATCATCGCTACGAAAACTTAAAAACAAAACCATAAGCACTGATTTCTTTGTTAGAAATATTTATCTCCTATCCTCTATCCCTGACGGATTCTATCGTTTTGTGGCATAAAATGTCTCCTTTATGAACTAATATCACCTTTCATCAAAATCTGTTTAGTATTTTCAGAGTCATGTGTGTTCTTTTACGAAACTGTCAATCAATAACCCAAAATATACTCTTATATTGTCCTCTACATCGATTACAGTTTAAAAGAAAATCCGACCTTACCCTAACGAGCGTTACTTGAAAAAAGTTGCTCATCAGAATTTCAAAACCCTACTATAAAAAGTGATTCTTCTGAAGAATTTTTAATACACATATTTAGCATATTCACAGAATCATTATATGTATACATTTTTAATTATCCATGAATCACGAATTGGAATTAAAAAGTATAGTAACATTATAGATACAAATTTATTTAATCAGTAAGTGGGGTTTTTATGGTATAGGCGTCACCTGCTGGTAAATGATCACCGTTGTCCATGGATACCTAAAAGTCCAGGTGAATCGCAGGTACTTTGCCGGCCTTTATTGGAGGGACTGGCTCTAAGTACACCTGCTGGGACACACCTATTGGTATTCGGCGGCAGATTTTCAACTTTAGTGATAGCTAACCAGACGGGCATTAGTAAAAACCCTACCACTATGTGCCATTTCTCGATGTTAAAGTTAAACAAGTTCGAAACAAGGTGTCACTGAATTTTCAACTTAATCTAGAATGTTCCAAGTAAATACCTACAAAGTAGCTCTCTAAAAGTTTACCTTCGACCGAGAGTACGAGTATATACTGATTAACGTTTGTCGGAAGGTAATAAACTCCGTTTAACTACAGTACTGGTTAACAAAATTACATAAGAACTGTTAATGTTACTTATTCTTAATCCACTTTTTATCCTACATCTTAATTCGGTTTTCTTGTATTAAAATGCCTGTGGGAAGTAGTAAATTAAACCCCACATTGAGGCGACATACAAAAAATTCACAAATCATTTCCAAGATCTGCAACGGTTTAGAAAAGAATATTTTAAAATAATAATAAAACATTATTTAAGATTTTCTTTTATATCAAAAATAAGTGGTATTTTTAAACAAATTGAAAATTATTTTAATAAATGCGACGAATGAGGAGAAATATCAGTAGTTGGCCATAATATAGATGACCTGTTGATTACAATTGTGTAACTAACAGTCGCTCCTGTTTCTGGAATGTGACATTAGTACCACAGTAGGTGATGTACAGTCATTCCGACGAGCTAATATATATAACATATGTAGGGTTCTGCTGGTAGACTAAGTTCCAATGCCTACTCTAGACAGCGGATTGTATAATTTGAAAGTGGGTCCTGTACAAAGTAAATCGGAAAGTAGTTGGTCGTCGTGAAAATTTTTATTTGGTTATTACTTATGATTACCTAAGTTTAAAGAAAAACTATAAAGAACGTGTTTTCCGTGATAGAATTTGATAATAAAAGGTTAGGATGTTCAGTTTCACTTACCCTGGCATATGATAGTGATTACTTGGATAAAGCTGATAGCGAAGCTCTTGAAAGCGCTCCGTCTCCCGCTCATGGTGCATCAGAGTTTTCGTTACTTAATTCGATCTGTACTCGGCCAGCTTCTGAGTTTTTTCATGACTCCGTTTTAGCATCTGAAACAATTAACATATTTTAAATCTAGAAGCAGAAAACCAAATTACCTTAGCATTTATAACTACCTCAAATTAGAAAGACATCCTACTTGGATTTAATTGAATATAATAGATTTCATACCTTAGAAGACGTTTTTGAAATTAGTTTTTCTACGAGATTTATACCTTCTGAATAATATTTTGTTAAGTAAAACGGTGTGTTCGTTTCTAACACATGTTTTAGAATAAGCGATGATAGCTCAGTGGTAGTGTCTACGATTTCTTGTCAAGAGACGTACGTTTGAATCCACCTATAATAAGCTTGAGCTTACGGTGAAGGAAAACATAGTGATGAAAACCATAGCGCGGTGGTAGGGCTTTTTTTAATGCCCGCCTGGCTAGCAACCACCCTCAAGTTGAAAATCTGCCGCCAAATACCAATAGATGTGTTCCGGTAGTTGCACTTGAGAGCCAGTTTATTCACAGGTTTAGCGTGTCTTCCAACATGGTCCTTATCGTCACCTAAGGATCAGGTGAGATTATGGCCATAACGATAAACCGTAACTATAAAAAAAGCATAAATTTGGTTGCATAAATAATGGGACACTATATGTTTTCCGACGAATTCCTATTAACATAAATCAGGTGTATCACCGTTCCAAGTGGCACACTTTAGCGTGTCAAGATCCAGGATCTGTTCGCGTAATTCTCGCATTCGAACTGATAACGTGCCAAGTAGAACCTCTTTAGATTAAATGTTTCTTCGCAGAGATTATTCTATAATTGAATTGTGCTTATTATTGGCGTGTTAGAAAAAGCGTCTACCATTTTAAAAGTTCCCAGAACGAGGCTTAAATAGTTACAGGCACGTTTATAACAATGTTAAACATCGGTGGTCATCGTGAATGATAAATCATCTGATGTCGACGCGTGACCGGGCCGCACTCGTCCATCACTTTTGTGTTTTCAATAAACGCCAATATCTAATAAATAATATTGATCATATCAGATTTGATTCCATTGTGATTTTTCCTCGGAATAACAATAACTCTGTTGGTACGGCTTAGGTTGGTATAATGTGAAAACTGTTTTCATGTAATAAAACTGTAACTGAGCCGAGTTTGTTAATGAAATGTTTATAGAAAATTATGATCAAAGTGTACTTTGCAATCAATAGAAAAGCCTAAATATTTTTATATGGAATGTTTCTATATATGTGCACGTCTGTTTAAACACACTCACAGTCTGAAAAGATTGAATAGATTTTGACGAAGTTTCGCATCACGATAATTAATATTATAAATAAATCATATAATATAAGATATTTTTAATTCAATAAAAGCTTAATATGCATAGTGGTAGAGTACTTTCCAATGCCCGCCTGGCTAGCTAAACTCTCATGTTGAAAATCTGTCGCCAAATACCTATAGGTGTGCTCCGGCAGTTGTACTTACGAGCCAGTCCTTCTACAGGTTTAGCGTGTTCACCAGCTTGTGCCACGTCATCTCTTAATATCAGTTGAGATTGTGGTCATAACGCTAAACCTTAACATTAAAAAAAGACAAGATTTTCTACAAGATATTACAGTAAATAATATCATAGATTGATACCAGTTTTCGTTGTGTCATATAGTTTTCCAAAATCTATTATTATCTTGGTCGTTACTCGTCTCTTTATATTAAATATAATATTACAGGGATTTAAATATTTATACGTCTGATTAAAAATAACTTTAGAAATTTAAATTTTAATGACGACATTTAATGAAGTCTAATTGTTTAATAATTTATTTCAAGTAGCTCGCTTTTAGCTTCCGGTTGCGGTAATATATAAATGAGTATTTTGCAATACTGAGGCAGTAATAGCATCCGGACTATTAAACAAGACGAATTAGTTTAATTAATTTTACACTACACAGTAACAATGATGCACGTACAAAGAAAAAAAAAATGTTTGAAAAATTCAAAACTGCATGCCTCATAATGTCATATTTTTTTTATTTTATTTAATAACGATTAAACCACATCCCATCAGACCCTGAAAACTGATAGGGTGCTATTCCTAATTATATTAGTAAAGTATTTCGGTCGTTATCGTGATAACATACAGGATCTGCACATACAGACACACGGACGTCCAAGTCAGAACTTTTTTAAACAGTTTTTTAACTAGTTTATATAAAAATGGTATCAAAAATGTCACGAGTGTTAAAAACAGTTTTTTTTCTTGATATGTTTGTATGTATATTATTCTTCAAGTGCAATATATGATAAACAGAGAAATTTTAAGTTTGAAAGATGTGTGAAGTGACTGTAGTACCCACCTCAACGCTTCGCTTATGAGGCGTGCAATAACTTGGTCCCTATGTCAATAACAAAGTGCAGCCTAATTAAAATTTGCAAGCAATAATAAATTCACAGTCTTGCCTCAATAACAGATTTATTATAATTGACACTCTTACTTGTTCCTATGTCAAATATTGTTCTTTCGTTTCCGTTTAGACATAGTGTAAACCCGTCTCAATAAAAATGATTCAAATTTGTCAAATTTCGCAACGATCAGTATCGGAGCTTATCATTCACTCTTACCTCCATTTAAGTGTATGTAAATAACAAACGTTTTATGCATGTCTGAAGCCGTACAGTACGAATTAATTCAGTTCCGAATATAATTTATTTATACTAAAGGAACGATTGTATTGCAAACCGTCTACGTAATCTTAATGGAAGGTATAAAATTTGCATGCCATAAACGACAGTAACAAACTTTCAAGACAGTGTGGACTGCCTAAGTACCGCAAACGAGTGGTCTGAGGTCGCGACTCGGGCCAACCCGTACCCTGGCGAAGGTGTACCCGGACAGTCCAATGGACAGGAGCAAAGCGATAATGCAAACTGTCAATATTAAAAGTCAAACTCATTTAGGCACGGTGGAGATTACTCGGGTTGGATCACACAAAATGCAAGACGCTTTTAAAAGTAGTTGTGAAAGAATAGATACGGCTAATTCTACTAAATACATCACAGAGTATGGATTCACGGAAATCGTTAATAGACATAAATTTCACTATGTTAAGAGAAGTTAGCTTGAGCTGTAAGAATTTCACGCATTTATCTATACAAAGTTTCCAATCTTCAAGTAGTAAAATTGCCTTACTGTCAACAAAGATATCATCATTTTAATATCTTGCAAAAATTAGTCGTAGTGAATTTTGTTTGTTTTGATTAAGGTGGTAAGGATAAAAGGACAAAATTATAATATTATTGTATCGATACTGGTTCTTAACTTATGTGCAAATTTTCATGTCAATCAGAGGAATCTAAGTTGTTAATAATTAAATCGGAAGATGCCATTGCATTGTTTGATATAAGAGAAGTTAAGAAATGCATGGTTATATACTTTGGCAATTATGTAGTTATCGGGAAGTATGTTAGGCTAACGATCTAACTGAATCTTAGTCAATTCATTTGTATATAAATTATCCTGCTTGATAGACAGATACTGTTATCATTTTCCCAGTTTCCAGACTTACACACAAAATGTTTTAAACCCTCAGCCTAATTTTAACTTAGTCTGAACTAACTTAATTAATTCTAACTAATTTAACCTCACTTCTATTGACTTGATAACAAGTAGATGCCGATGTACTAGTCAGAGGTTACATAGTCTACATTCTTTCAACTGTTAGAAACATCTTGAATAATCTTGTGGTTTTTTATTTATCGGTGTACTTGAAATGAGACTTGAATTGCGAAAAGTAATCAAAAAATCACAAAATAATAAAGATATATGGATTTTAGAAAATGTATGGGAATTCTAATAAATAATCCTGTTTTGCATCAGGTGGATGGGTTTTACTCTCATTAAACAACATCTTAAATTGATATAAATGCATCCGGTGGTCGTCTGCTTGAAAATCTATCAAGAGGCAGCTACATATTAGTGTTTCAGCAACTCTATCGTACAATACATTTTCGGATTAGGTCTACGTACGGTTAGGTACGTGTTATCATTTTGAGAGCACTAGAACTATAAACAACAAAACAATCGCACAATACAAGAATATATCAGTCATTTTATAGCCGAAAATGGTGACACAAGCTTTTTATGCTAATAGGCAGCAGAAAGGTTGACGGCCCATCTGATGGTAAATGGTTAACGTTACAGCAGATACACCATCATATAACACCAGGGTATAACAGCCATAATGCTGAGAACGTCTTGCACAATCCCTTTTCAAAAAGTTCCATAGCATAGTTCTGTGGAAAACGCGTTCTGGGTAGCCGATACCATAGATCTAACAAGAAAAATGCGCAGAACCTAACTGTTATCACAATACAGGCAGGTTTTAAAGAAGAACGGAGATTAACAGTCAACCAATCTGAAAGATTCCTCACTCCCCACATGCGGTAGAACACACAAAAATACGTCAGTACGAACTTCTAGGGGTTTTAGCATCTAATCATGGGAATATTGACAATGTGGATGACTCGCTTTTGCACTGAGTCCAAAGGAGCAAGCTGGTAACCAGGGCCCCGGTACATATGTGCGGGCAGTACTCTATATAATATCGTACAAGCCGTTGCCTCGGTGTGAAGTAGCGCTTGAATCAGTTAATAATGCCAAACTTTTTAGCTGCCAAATTGGGCTTGGAGCTGGTCACGGAATTGCACATGTTGATGCCAAGGATCTAGATATCACTGGACACTTTTAGAAGAGTGCCCTAAAACTAAAGTGTTATGAGGAATGATGTGTTTTCGAAATGTATACAGTCTCTCAAATGCTTATAACTATAAGAGATTGTCCAACTTTACGAGTAGGATAATATCATGCAAGTAAGGTATGATTGTTTAAGTAGAAATCCCCAGCGTTTGAACTTAAATCTTACGAATATCGCTTCAGGTTTTAATTTAGACTAACACTTGTGTTTACTTCAATGGAAATCACCCTCTGTCCGTGCTCAGAAACCTGATTTATTCTATGATAAATTTAAATTGCGCCAAACGAGAGATTGGCTAAAAATTCAACCGTCGCATTCATAGTCGGTATTGTAAATGACATCTAGGTACGATGTTGAATTTTTCAAATGACAATGTTAGTTTGTTACATTTCGCTCCACTGATTATTATGAAATTTCGTATATACGATGTCACGGAAACGGAAGAACTCTCTACCCTGGTTAATGGTTTTACGCGGGAAGTGAACCTATCACTTTTAGATCCAACGATAACATACATAAGCGGAAAACGAAAAAATACATTTAATAAGAAAGTATTTAACGAATATAGAAAATAATGAAACACTTTGTAATTAATAATAATAAAAACGAATATTTTAGTAAATATTTTAGCGATTTTAAAGTGTATATTTTCAAATGATTGTGTCATTTTACTTTTGATTGAGGTTTTTGCATCCTTTCAAATGACTATATATATTTCTATGATTAATTAAATTACCCGTACGAAGCTGGGGCGATTTGCTAGTCGATGACAAACAACACTGCGGCTACAATTTTCAAAGAAATATATTTAATGTACAGATTTCCCTCAGGTACAAATTAGTTACATATATAGATTTTATTTGTTCAACGAATAAGCTATTATTCTTATATAAATAATGTTTTGTACTTATTTTCGATTTACCTAATAATGCTCATTTTTCGCTATCTTAAATATAAAAGTAAGTCGGGAGATAGCGCCTGCGGGATACACGGGCTGTTTCTTGTTTACCTTCTCAAGAAAACTTTTACCTCATTTCTTTACAACCTTGTTATCTAATGTAGATTCTGGCAGTGAAAGGAATATTGGATGTAACCTTGGACGTCTCAGTATCTTCTCCAGTCTATAGTTTGCTTTTTTATGCCCGTAACTAGAGCAGAATCTAAAATAGCGTACCTTCGAAATCAAAATTACATTATCGACTATTTTTGTTTATAATTGCGAAGTCACAGTATTGTATCTAATGGTAAAATGGAATTTTAAAATAACAGCGATACCTTGTTACATACCACATCTACTGCTTATTCATATGGAAACTTAATAATACTACATACTTTAAATTAATGAGAAAGAGGGTAGTTGATAAAACAGATTACTATATAAGTGTGATGCGAGCGCGGCTAGAGGTTCAGTTTAGTCAAAGCGACACTCGCGGCTAGTTCATTTGAGTTAAGAAGTTCGACAGTACGCAAGTGTTGTAGTAACCGGAAGCTCTACTGTAAAATATAACTATTGTGAAACGAGACTCTTGAGTATGATTCGACATAACCTCCACGGTCTGTAACAACCCCTCGTTAGACCCAATATCGTATCAGCAAACACAGCAACTCACAAAATAACAGCAAATCGTAATAAAAAGGGAATTAAATTACTATGTCGCGATTGACATATGTACATATAGAAACATGACGCCGAGTAGTTGATAAAGAGATATGACGCGTAAGTAGCTGTTAAAAGAATAACCGGATCAAAAATAATGTCAGGATGAGACATGAACTTCTTAGGAAACCACGCATTCACAGAAACACCTGATCGTTGTGGCAGCGAGAGGATAACACCGAGCAGTGTCCGAGACTTGCAACACGGATGTAGGTTTAAGGAGGCCTCCTTTGGACATTTGTCAACACTCACCTTCACCGCTCGTGTTTCTCTTTCCCCAGTATAAATCATTCCCGATACTGATTTACAGCACAAATACCAAAACAGTCTAAGTCAATAATAGAAAATATAAATTTAACGTCCCTTCGGTAACGTTCCAACTACGTACGATATCTAACCTCGAGCGCTTCGCTTTGACTGAACCCAAAGCCGCGCTCGCATCGCACTTTATACTAATCGGTGTTATAAAGTACACTTCTATAACTACATTTTGCCATAAACTACCCTCCTATAACTACATCCCTATATACATATATAGTATTTTTTTTTATATGACATACGCTGTTAGCCGTTAGGGCTTTGAAAGCTTCACCGAACTTTTTGGGGCGAATGCGAGGGGCTCCGAGGCAGCGAGCGCAAGGGTGCCAGAATGACTGGACCTCGGCTTGGACTGTTGCCGAAAAACGAACAAATGTTCACGAGCCTAACTAACTGACAGATTCTAACTGACTGAGTTTAGTGGTCCTAACAATGACATCGGGCAAACCGCGGAAGGATTGTGGGGAAATAAAAATTAGTTAGAGTTGGTCCGATTGAAGTCAGTTAGTGTAATAGATCCAAGATTTGGATCCCTTATTTTAAGCTGTCTGATATTGTGAGTATTTTTTTATAGTTAAGGTTTAACGATATAGTTACAATCTCATCTAATGTTAAGTGAGGATGTGGCCGAAGATGGTGGGCATGCTGAGCCTATTGCAGGGAGTGGCCCTCAAGTGCTACCGCCGGAATACATCTATAGGGATTTGGGGGTAGATTTTCAATTTAAGGGTTTAAGCTTGCCCGGCCGATATCAGAACCATGCTGTAGTTTCATCAACCTACGTACCTTGAACCGGCGTCCATAAACATTACCTTCTAAGCTATCATCGCTTCAAGAAAAGTCTTGTAAGAAACATTTATCACGAGTGGACCCTGGTGTTGTCACTATCTTTCATAATTTAGTAAAATAAATATATCCCAGACGTAAATTGAAATCATTACATCCCGAATATCTTATTATTAAAATTTATTTATGAGAAAATTCTCAAGAACCTTTTTTATTTTATTAGAAAATCACGGATTTGATATTCTGGCGCCTCTTCATTTTTTTCCGTTTTTTTTTTCTATCTTGAGGTCGCGAATTATACCGAGGGTTATAGTATAATGCGATTAAATTGAAAATAACGTTAAGCCTTTGCCGGGGGTAATAAGGGGCGTGACTTTGAACATTTTTGCCTCATCTTGTTATATTAAATTTATATTAAAGTAACATTTAGTATGTGATTTTGATCAAAAGAAATCGGTGATGGAAAATTCCAAAGCACATTTCGTTTTTTTTTTTTTTTTAAAACATAATTATAGTCAAATAAAATAGTTAAAGAATTTGCGATTTTGAAAATTTCAATCACTTGGTACCATATTACCGAGAGAGAGAGAGTGATTATTTCCTCTATCTCCTTCTATGCATATGTGAGAATACGAGCTAGATTTAAAGTGTACCACTTTCAGGACAAATACTATGAATTTAAATAAATTTTATTTCTATGATGAAGGTTTAACATTACCATACGTTAGAAGATAAACACTTAACGTTGCTTCAGTTTAATAAATCTATTTAAAAAGATTTTTTAATTTTATTGACTAGGGAACAGACGAGCTGGCGTGTCACTTGAAGGTAAGTGATCACCGTCGTCAGTGGACACCCACACACCAGAGCAATCGCAGGTGCGGTGCCGGCCTTTATTGGAGAGACTGGCTCTCAAGTGCAACTGCCGGAACACACCTATTGGTATTTGTTGGCAGATTTTCAACTTGAGCATGTTAGTTAGGCAGGCGGGCATTAGAAAGAGCCATACTACCATAAACCTATGGTTTTCTTACGATGTTTTTTTCACCGAAAGCTCAAGTTCATGAAGATGTTCGGATTCCAACTCACGTCCCATGACGCGTCGTTGCTGCGCACTACCACTGAGCTATCATCGCTTCGAATGACTCCCTAATATATTGTTCTCATATAACTTTATTGGTTCACACAACGCGCGCCAGTAAAGCTTCCAGTTGGCATGTTTTTTATACTTGTTTAGCATTGATCGTTACATTTAGGTAAATTTACAAAGAATCGTAATTTATGAGACATTACCCATAAATCGTTCTATGTGTTGGTGAAAACTGCATTAAAATTTTGTATCGGCATTATTTATTGTTTAGCAATTCTCGAGTTTATCACATTCAAACAAACAGTGGGGCGTAAGGCGAGGTACCTAGTTTTATAATATCTACATAATCCTATATAATGCAGCTGAAAAACTGATCTGTTAATTGGAACGTTGTAATCACAGGAACTACAAGTTAGATTTGATAAAACATTTTTGCATTTGCCAGCCTAGTTATAAAGAAAGATTCCAAGTTATTTTACTTCACTCTACAATCATCGAGAGCAGAGCGTAAAGTCAACGAGAAAGATTGCATAGTGGTAGGGCTTTTTCTGATGCCCGCCTGGCTAGCTACCACTCTCAAGTTGAAAATCTGCTGCCAAATACCAATAGGTGTGTTCCGACAGCTGCACTTGAGAGCCAGTTCCTCCACAGGTATACGTGTTTATCAACTTGGGCCGTATCGGCACTTAAGATTAGGCGAGATTATAGCCATGACGCTAAGCCTTAACTATAGAAAAAAATATATTGCGACACAGCGGATCAGAAAAGGACAATAAATGTATTTCTTCTAAAATAGGTATGTCCTGAGGAATCAAATAAAACTACTTTTATTCAGCTGATCTTTAAAAAATACCTCTCAAAAACAGTACAGAGCTGCAACAATATCAAGGGTGCTTTTATTTGTTGCAATATTCAGTAGAAGACGAGAGATGCTTATTTTTTATACGCTCCCCAACTCTCGATTATTCGCAAAATGTCTTCATCCGCACGCGGCTGGTAATTGCTGTGTGCTTCTCCCATTTCTGAATATTATAGAGGAGGGTTTTTTATAGATTTAAGGCTACTGAATAATATAAAAAAACATACAACCCGGTATAAATTCAAAATAAAAAGAAAACACTGGTGCGGTAAGTAGCCCAGTCATCGAGAAGAACCGGCAAGAGACTCGATCTGGTTATATATTTTTTTAGGTAGGCACATAATCAAAAATATAGAAGTTTAAATACATTGACGATTGATTTTAGCGGGTGCACAAAGTGGGTTGTCAATTCCAGAGACCACAACCACCAGACACTATTGTTAGCCTTATCGTTGATCTTCTCTATACATTAAATGTCATATTGCATGGGTTTCAATATTCACACGTTAGTTCAAAATAATACATTCAAATTGTAATGAAGAAGTTTTATATAAATTGTTTTAATAATCTATTTCAAGTGTTAGGCTTTTTCATTGGTCGCCTCTTTATTTTTGCTTTATCATTGATCGCCTCTTTACTTTAAATTTCATATTACAAGGGTTTCAATATTCATACGTTAGTTCAAAATAACTTTATAGATTCAAATTGATATTTACATGTATGGTTAAAAATAACTTTATAAATTCAAATTGTAATGACGAGATTTTATAAAAATTGTTTTAATAATCATATTCACACTAGTTCGCTTTTAGCGCTTTTAGTTTCCGGTTGTGGCAATATAAATATGTCTTATAATACTAAGGCAGAGATAATGGAGCTCCAGAACGAATCAGTGGACTGAAGTATTAGTGATATGAAGAACAGAATAGTAGTGCAGCCTATTAAACAAGACGGTTAAGATATAAGGATTTTTACACTATTAACTTACTATTAATTATTAACTTACTATCTAGCAAATCAGTAACGTGTATGTAATGTAACGCTATTACTTAAAAAAACTTTTACCGAGTCTAAAATATAGGGTGACTTTTTTGTCACGATTTCTAATATTTAAATCATCCCCGGCCTTTTACACATTTTTACGGACATACATCTAATTGTCTATAATGTAATGGCAGGGCATAATTAAGGTACCGAATATACTTCCGAAACCAAGCCTGAATTGTTAGTAACGGTGACAATTATCATGTGTTCAGTTAACACTTTAGATAAGTTTTTTAAAGTTCAAAGTGGCTTATGGAAATGCCTCAGAAAAAATGTCTACAGACTCTTATTTTACCGTTTACAACAGTTAATATAACGTTATCACAGCATTATATATTGCATAAAAAGATATCATGGCATCCTCCATCCACTGACCTGCTCAATCAAGAATTTTTTATATAATTAACAGGTTGTGGAGCGTTTTGTCACTATCGCACCTAATGTTAAATGACGATGTGTTTTGAAGCGATGATAGCTTAGTGGTAGTGTGTATGACTTCGCGTCATGGAACGTGAGTTCGAATCCAAGCACCTACAATGAGCTTGAGCTTTCGGTGAAGGAAAACATCGTGAGGAAACCATAGCATGGCGGTAGGGCTTTTTCTACCACCCTCAAGTTGTAAACCTGCCGTCAAATACCTATAGGTGTGTTCTGGCAGCTGCATTTGAGAGCCAGTTCCTCCACAGGTATAGCGTGTCTACCAACTTGGGCCGTATCGTCATTCAAGATCATGTGAGATTATGGCCGTAACGCTAAACCTTAAGTATAAAAAAAAGTCCGTGTAGAAACTGGCCCTTAAGTGTATCTGTCGGAACACACTTATAGGTTTTGTTGGTAAGTTTTTAACATGAGACTACCAGCGGCCTTGTGGGTATTAGAAAAATCCCTATCACGATATTCGCATTTGTAATGTTAGTTTCAATGTATTCCTAAATTACTTATATTATAAATAATAACGTCGCCATACGAGCGAAGCGTGTTACCGAATGCATAATAATTTACACTAGGTCTTAGTATTCCTATATTAACTACACTCAAGTAATAACTTCGGCGGGAACAGCGGAATTTACCGCAATGTTAATAAGCTCTCGCTACTCTAACGAATCGTAATTCTGGCCTCACTATACGAGCATATTGAGCCAAATGTAGGTATTAAGTACTAACTGCGCTTGCGACTTCATTTGGAAATAAAAAAAATCTATCCATTAGGATTTTTTTTCAGTATGAAAGACGTAATTCGATTGTCAGTTTCAGAGCTTAACAAACAACAACTATTAATGTTTAGGCAGTTGATCCTGAGATCCAGCCCCCGCTTCCCAAAGACGCTTAGGGGGTTCACTATCTACCGTTCATGTTTAGGTAGTTGATCTTGAGACCCAGCCCCCCGCTTCCCAAAAAGGCTTAAGGGTGTCCACTGTCTTAAACCACATCAACATATAAATATAGAGCCAAATATTACGCGGAAAATACTTATGTATATCGTATTATCGGCAAAATTTAAAATCATATTTGTAGGATTAAGATAGAAAATATTCCCTGAAAGTGTCTAGGTATATCTCGAATTGCCTTAAAGTACACAAAGAGATAGTTGAAACAACTACAAATCAGAATACAGTTAGCATTATCTATGTACAGCTATATCCAACCCTATTCCGAGGAATGAAAGATTAATTTTGCTCGTGTATTTGAAAATTAAAAGAACTTCTCGCTCCTGCAGTATAATTTTCTTACAAATCGGTTTAAATTACAAGATGAGGGCGATTAAAAGCGATTTTTGAATAGGTAAAAAATTAAAAAGGTTCCGTCATCGGATATGAAGCAGTTCATAAGCAATCTGTGTCTATGATGATAAGGAAGAATTCAAATCTTCTTAGTGGATATTTTACCGTATATGGCCCTTTCGTACCTCGCCCGGCATATTGCGAGTGGATGTTATTAAATGTATTTTTTTTACGTTATTATTAGTATTTTAGTAAGTTACTGACTTACTTGCATCACATAATACGGCTATAGAAAATGTTGTAGTGAAACTAATTGAGGTTATTGTATACATAAACACTTTCTAAATAATACAAATACTAAAACATTTTGTACTGAACTTTGGCAATCAATCTTTTGTTTTGATGAATAAAATTGTTGATGAGTTAATAAATATTATAAATGTAATATTATAAATATTATAATCTTAAAAATTGATGAGTAAATGTAAAATTGTAAATACACCTTTTAAAATTGTTTATAATTGTTGCTCCGAGTACCGGTTAGAGTAAAAACGACACTAGTGTTGTGATTTGACCCATGTTAAGAAGTTTTATGTTGGCTAGTACACTCAAACATGCAAATAATTGTTGTCGGATTAAAAAAAATTCTGTATGAATTTTTTTTTTATATTAGCGGGCCAATGAATAAGCGTGTCACGTGACAGTAAGTGATTACCGCCGCCGATGGATATCCACAACACCAGAGGAATCACAGGTGCATTGTCGACCTATATAGGAGGGACTGGTTCTCCAGTGCCATTGCCGAAACGCACCCATTGGTATTTAGCGCAGATTTTAAATTCGAGGATGGTAGTTATCCAGGTGGACATTAGAGAAAGCCCTACCACCGTTCTAGAATTTCCCTACAATGTTTTCCTTCACCGAAAGGTCAAGCTCATTGTAGGTGGTTGGATTCGAATTCACGTCTCTTGACGCGAAGTCGTACACACTACCACTGAGATATCTTAGCTCAAAAAATGAATGATATGAGCACAAATGTCAGTTATAGTGTTGTAGTTTCGATCCTATTGATACAAATCCATACATACATGGCATATAGTTGACACACAAATAATTGTCCCGACTTTAATTGTTACTTTTTGTCTGGCAATGGGGTTATAGGGACCATAGTTAATTATGGCGTAATCACCTCAACAGACAAATGTCATTACAGAAAAAATAGTTCATAGCAGTGATGAGTAATAACTGCAGATAGAACTAAAAACTATAAACAAAAAGTTGTTATATTTTGATATCCAAATCAATTGTTCAATCTTAAATTTAAACTTGTAACGCAATTAATTATACTAACAGTAGCAGATACAGTGTTATCGTTAATACGTCACGTGACCATGTCGATGACGATTTACATAAATTTACTGCTTACCTAAAACGCATTATTAAAGTTTTTAAATACAAAAAAATACATACGGTATATCTCACTTATAACAGATTGCGCTGTAATAGTAAAAATTATATAAAACACATCTTACGATACAACATAAAGATTAAACAACTATTGCCATCCATATTAGTCGTCTTCGAGACATACAAAATACATATAGAGAAACGTGAGATACCGAGTACAGAATAGGTGGTCATAGATAGACTAAGTAGTTGTTTAAAAGATTATTCGGATAGATAGACGAGTAATGTACACGGTGATAATAGTATAGAAGAGGTAATAAACATCGGATCAATATTATTGTCAGGATGAGGTACAAACTTCTTACCGAACCACATCGTGACACCTTTTCGTTGTGGCACAGAGAGGATAACACGAGACAGCGTCCGAGACTTGCGACACAGATGTAGATTTAAGGAGGCCTCCTTTCGACAATTGTCATCACTCACTTTCACCGCTCGTGTTTCTCTTTGCCCCGTATAAATCATTGGCGATAATGGTTTACAGCATAAACATCAAAACAGTGTCAATAATAGAGAAATATAAACCTTGCGTCCCTTCGGTAATGTTCCAGCTACGTACGATGAATACGCCTCAAGCGCTTCGCTTTGACTGAGCCCAAAGCCGCACTCGCATTGCACCTTTTACTAATCAGTGTTATGAACTACCCTCCTATAACTATATTCTGTCATAAAACACCCCCTATAACTACATCCCTATACATACATGCATATAAAAAAACTTAGTGTATATGTAATTATAGATAGTTTGAGTTCCAACAGAGCACAACAGAGATTATTGTAACTCAAGTAAAAGTATATATATGCACTGATTAGGTATTTGCTAACATTCATTTATTTTAAATCACTGACTACCGGGAAACGCATAAGAAGGTCTGCCATAGTAAATAAGCAGTAGATAAATATACAAAGACAAAAACATATTTTAACTTATCACTTGTACCATACGCTGCTTTCCACACTCCACTAGCAGCGACTGCGAAATTTCCCCCCCCCCTTTTGTTACTTTTTCATAACAATAACTAATTTCGTTGGTTAATTAAGCAACTGAGAAATGTTCCCGGAGAAATTTTAACATTTCAATGCGATATAGCTTCCAGTGTTATGTAAGTTTCGCAAGTTGCGATGAAGTTCGTGTTGTAAAATTCTCGCTCGTTCGCTGTGTTCTTTACTTAATTCTGTATTAAGATGCTCAAGACTGTAGTATATTGTCTACGAGAACGTTTCGAAGTGGAACGTTGATGAAATGAATATCTTGATTTCTTCTGCTAGCAACTTCACAGACGTTATCGTAGATTTCTGTATCGGAAACACTATATTTATATTGCGTTATCTATCTATAGTAATATTCTAAAGCGGAGAAATGTGTCTGTTTGTTTGAACGCGCTAATCTTAGGAACTACCAGACGGATTACGAAAAATTTATTTTTTAGTAGTTATAGCAATCACTGACAAAAGTATTAAGTTACTTAACATCACGCTACCACCGATAGCAGGCAAGCTGTATTGTCAGAAGTTGTTGAAATGGGCAAAAAAAAAAACCTTTTCTTAATAATATTTTAAATGCGAAAGAGAGTTTGTTTTTTTGTTTGTTTGTTACATTTTGTCGCCGAAACCGCTGAACGGATTATAATGCATTTTAGTATACAGATATAATCCGAAGATAGGGATGGGCTACTTTTTCTCTTGAAAAGCTTATTGGAAGTGGGGTAAAGAGGGGGATAAACTTCGTATGAAACTTTTTATTGCGTCATCCAATTTGTTAGGCAAGACCACTATTAACGCGAGCGAAGCCGCAGGTAAAATCTAGTATTAAAATATATATATACTTAAGGTTTAGCGTTATGGTCACAATCTCACCTAATCTTAAGTGACGATACGGCCCAAGTTGGTAGACACGCTAAACCTGTGTAGGAACTGGCTCTCAAGTGCCACTGCCGCAACACACCTATTGGTATTTGGCGGCAGCTTTACAACTTGAGGGTGGTAGCTAGCCAGGCGGACATTAGAGAAAGCCCTACCGCCATGCAAAAATTATATTTTTTGATCCACGCGAACGAAGTCACGGACATGACTAGTGAATAAATCAAATATCAATGTCAACCTCTCGAATATACACGTACAGCGTGAAGATAGAAGCGCTGAATATTATCCGAATTTCGACGCGCAGAAATAACAAGAGCATCGTTAGTATAATTCGATTCTCGTCCGTTCGTAATATAGAAAGTTAATTTTTTCACAAGTTTCTATGCGCGTGGAAAAGTGCTCTTGCGTAGCGGTTACGTTCGATGTCACACGAATACACATTTTCTTCCGATGTTTTACAAAGCGAAAATGATATACGAAAACTGCTTGTGATATCTGTATACAGTTCCTCTGGTGTTCGATAGCGTTAAACTTACTCTAGGTACTGTTTGGTATGGGGTATGACTTGGGGGTTGAATGGGGGATATGACTGTCGCTCGATATCAAATATATCGAATTTTCGCAGATAGATCACGGAGATGGATGTAAGTTATTTACTTTCGATTAAATACTTCGATTATGAGGTGATGATAGCTCAGTGGTAGTGTGCACGACTTCGCGTCAAGGGACGTGGGTTCGAACCCAAGCACCTACAATGAGCTTGAGCTTTCGGTGAAGGAAAACATCGTGAGGAAACCATAGCATGGTGGTAGGGCATTTTCTAATGCCCGCCTGGGTAGCTACCACCCTCAAGTTGTAAACCTGCCGCCAAATACCAATAGGTGTGTTCCGGCAGCAGCACTTGAGAGCCAGTTCCTCCACAGGTTTAGCGTGTCTACCAACTTGGGCCGTATCGTCACTTAAGATCAGGTGAGATTATGGCCATAACGCTAAACCTTAACTATAAAAAAAAAAAAAAAAAAAAAACTGTTTTATAGATTTAATGTTTTTTTTTGCTGTTTAAGGTTCCACAAGTGACGGTACCCGATTGCGCCCAGCGCACCGTATGCAGTGTGCAGTCAGTCTCAATTCTAACTGTATTGCTGACTGGTTAATCTTTTTATCACGACACTAATGTATTTCCTTTAGTACTGCCTGTGCTGACGCGTAGGGGACGAAGATTAGTCGTTTTTTTTTAGGGGTGGGTAAAAATACAAAATCCCTCGCGCATGGGTGATAGCTAGAAAGTTTATAAAAATTAGGAGCTTAAAATATTTTTGGTGGTTTAAAAAAATACTTGAAAGTTTCAAAGTAGGCGCACGAAAGTAGTGATTATAGGTTAACAAATAAATAAATACGTGTGATTAAAATTAAAATTGATAAAATAACAATGCAAATGAATTACAAGCATGCCGGCATGACAGTAGCGACTGGCGATTGATTGTCGTTCTCTCGAGGGTCGCTGCTATTTTTGGACTGTACTGTACTGAAAATCAGGTAGTGTAGTCACATAGAAAAAATACAAGTATAGTGGGTATTTAGATAAAAGGAAAAGGTATTATGGAGAAATTGAATAAATTGATTTACTACGCCTGTAGCATGTAGAGAACAAATTTGAAACAATTAACTTCCGGCTGAATTTTCTTATTATCCCTTCGAAAGAACACAAATTTATCTTGAAATGTATATTGTTTACTTGATCTACTATAAACAAGTTATACATATTATATTCCTACTAATATTATAAATTAGAATGTACGTTTGTTTGTTACGTTTTCACGCGAAGATTACTTAACCGACCATGATGAAACTTTGACATATATTCTTGGAGATATTAGAAGTAACATAGGATACTTTTTATTAATAAAAATATTTGATGGCTTCAGTGCGAGCGAAGCCGCCGGTAAAAGCTAGCGGCTTTCACTAGCATGTATGTAGTATTAATGCGAAAGTGAGTTTGTTTGTTACGTTGTTTGACAAAGTCAATATTATCGCGAGCGAAGCCGCACTTAACATGTAGTACGATGAGAGTTCAGTTGGTAGTATTTATGGACCACCCACTACCAATGAGCAATGAGCCTGAGTTTAATTAAAAAAAAAAAACTGTTTAAAAAGTTCTGTCATGGACGTCCGTGTGTCTGCATGTGCGGATCCTGTATGTTATCACGATAACGACCGAAATACTTTACTAATCGAGTTTTTTGTTTTTTCTTACGCTTTGGTATAATTAAGAATAGAACACCATTACTTTTCACGGTCTGATTCGATGTGGTTTAATTGTTATTAAATAAACAAAAAAAAGAGATTACGATGCGTGCACTTTTGTATGTACCAAACTTTTTTTAACTACATTTGTTTCTACGTAAATATGATAATAATGAATTGTGAAAACTGTTCTTATGAATCTAAATTCATGGCATTATTAAAAGTATCATAATACATATGCCAACGTGATAATATGTTAGTGCCGGTGAATAATAAATGAAGCACGAGATAGGAAGCTGTTAAATTGGCGCAATGAAGTGTTACGATCATAAATAGTTTATGAGTGGGTTATTTCCTGGGCGGGTTTCCCTCGTGCGATTGTCCTTTGTCGTGTAAAAGCGGGAAGGGGAATAAGCGATGAAGGTTCAAGACTGATGCTAACTGCCCTCCGCGGTCGGGAATATTCCCTTTAATTACTAAATATGTGACCTTAATTTTGATGGACTTAGTTCTCGGTTATAAGATCGGCAGAGGGTTGCGTATTAACATTCTTTATTGTAATGCTTTATTGTTGTGCTTCCCAATACTATTATATATAGGTTATTAGTATAATAGTAGTTTAAAAGGTTTTATTCACCTATTACTAGGTTATTTTAAGTCTTTAGGTGTGATAAGAATGTAAATTTAACGCGTCTGTACTTTTAGATTTTTGCGAAACTAATATTGCAAGTGACTAAGAATAGGCAATAATATACATAGATGTACACATAAGACATGCGACATGCATAGATGACAGCTAGAAAAATGAAGAACTCGAGTTGTTGAAGGCTTAATAATTGTATAGATAGACGAGAAGTAGTTGTTCAAAAGATGACCAAATCAATAATAATTCGGATTCGATAGGAACTTCTTAGCAAACCACAGATTCAACGCTAGGGTGTCGGGTACACCGTGAAACCTAATCGTTGTGCCAGAGAGAGGATAACACGAGAGTGTCCGAGACTTGCAACACGGATGTAGGTTTAAGGAGGCCTCCTTTGTCGTCGATCGTCAACACTCACCTTCACCGCTCGTGCCTCTTCCGCCCAGTGCAAATCATAGGAAATAATGATTTACAGAATACCAAATCAGTGTCAATAATAGAGAAATATTGAATCTTACATCCCTTGGGTAATGTTCCAGCTACGTACGACGAATACGGCTCAAGCACCTCTCTTATACTGAACTCTTATACTCATACCCTATAATTAGATTTTGCCATAAAACACCCACCCTATTACTACATCCCTATGCACTTCTATTAGTTTTAGAAAAGCGTGTCTGACTGTCTGTTTGTTTGAGCACGCATCACAGCAAAAGTAAAACACCACCAAGGAACTTATAAAGCGTATCATCAAATAACATTACAAATGGCTTTGTCATTTAAATAACGGCGCGAGATTAAATAACTTTAGTTCCATGCAAACGAAGTTGAAGGCGCAAATAGTTTATAATAAAGCACGTATTGAAGAATAATTACAAATTATTAACATACAAATCTAACCTATAAATCTACTTACCAATCTAATTTGACACTATTTTTAGCGCTCTAATAAAATCCAATAGCATTGAAATCGATAAATAAATTTATATGCTAGTAATTTTTAACTTTTATCTTCTATCCCGTAGGAATCGATTCGTTTTATGAAGTAAAAAAGTATTCTATGATAACTTATACTATCAGTTATTACCAAGTGAAATTTCAGTAACATTTGACCTGTACTTTTAAAATTATTCGCTAATAAGAGAAAAGACATTCAGGGGAAAAAATAATATAATATTTTTTACTTCTAATTCGGTAATAAAATATATCTAGATTATAACTTTACAAAACATAATGTTAGTAATATATTCTGAAGCGACGATGACTCCGTTATTTTTATAGTTAAGGTTTGGCGTTATGGCCATAATCTCACCTGATCTTAAGTGACGATACGGCCCAAGTTGGTAGACACGCTTAACCCGTGGAGAAACTGGCTCTTGAGTGCAATTGCCGGAACACACCTATAATCATATTTGGCGCCAGATATTCAACTTGAGGGTGGTAGCTACCCAGGCGGGCATTAGAAAATACCCTACCACCATGTTATGGTTTCCTCGCGATGTTTTCCTTCACTGAAAGTTCAAGCTCATTGTAGCTGGTTCGTTACGAACTCATGTCCTTTGACGCGAAATCGTACATACTACCACTGAGCTATCAGTGCTAATAGAGTGAGTATCATCGCATCTGTAGAGTGTACGGTCACCGCTACAATATACTTGAGCTCCAATCCTTGGAATGAGCCTAAGCTTACGGTGAAGATACCATAATATGTTGGCACTCGGTAGGACGTTTTCTAATGCCTGCCTGACTATTTACCACCTTCAATTTAAAATCGGCAGCCAAATACCTACAGGTGTGTTCGGTACTTACACTTGAGAGCCAGTCCCTCCAGCCTAAGCGGATCCACCACCTTGAGCCACTTAACATCTGGTCAGATTTGTGTCATAACGTTATACCTTTAAATATAAAAAACACATCTAGCTTATAGACAAAAAATATGTTCAGACTTTGAATTAGGCTTCTACCATACGTTTGCTTTTAATAATGATACACGAATTATTTTTAATAAGCCATGTAAATATAATATGTTGAGTAGATAGAAAGGAACTGCTCAGAGTAATGCTTTTGGCAATATGATTTCCCAACTCAGCTGCCTTCGCAAATTTAATTAAAATTCGGTTACAAATGAAAAAAAATTAATAAAGGCGGAACACATGGTAGACATAGGATCAAACAAAAATAGAGATCCACATAACTCCTTGTAAGCAGCACGTAAAAGTATTTTTCGCTCCGTTAAAGCATATAAGTGGCTTTTTATCGACAAGTTCGGAACCCCTACACATATGGTAACTCTCTCTTAATCAGCCCCGGTGCAGAGAGGCTTTCTTTAAAAGATACTATTTATAGATTGCCGATTTCTACATAGTTCGTCTTCGTTTTTGGATTGTACTCATAATGAATCATACACAGTGCACTTTGTTGTGTTATAATAAAAGTTAAGAATATTTAGTTTCTGTTAGACTTCAGTGAGATAAATTTCTTAGTATTTATTCCATGAAATCACCGTCCTGGGGTCGGGTCTATTGTGTAACAGATTGTAACATGTATGTTTACAAGACTTAATTCCAACATACGTCTCCACTCACCTTCACTTCTCGTGTTTCCCTTCCTGCCCAGATAAATGTGATAGAAGTCTGTCGTGCAGCTTTAGAAGCACACTCTAGTATAGAACTTATTGCAGATAAGAAAAGCTCACTTTATTCGGGTGTAAATATAACCGTGTAGCTGTTTTTACTCAGTTCGTTTATCAGCTCGTTGTAAAAATATAAACTGATTTGTAACAAAACAGTTATAAAGTCTGCGCGGAACGGGCAGGCCTGAAACCTCTGTCCCGGGAGCGTCCTCGTGCGAATGACAAGCGAAAGCGTACACAATGACTGCGGCGTTGTACCGGCTTTTTGTCGACGCTCCATAAACCATATTATTTGTGTGACGATTTACTGCAAATTTGACTGTAGGTATTTGCGAAATTAGCTCTGTTTGTCCCATACAAAAAGGGTTAAATGCGCGCCTGTGTTGGTTCGGTTTATAGAATTATTGTTGTATTGATTTGTCAGTATCTTTTCTCATATTATAAATGCGAATGTGAGTTTGTTTTGTTACGCGTAATCCTCTGTATCGATTGTGATGAATTTTGATGTAGAGATAGACGGGGACCTGGAGACGGTGATAGGATACTTTTTTGTGAAAATTTTATTGTAAGTGGGAGTAAAAAGAGGGGTAAACTCTGTATACTACTTTTGTATAAAACAAATGTACGCGAAATTGTACATATATTTACATATAACAGTTTTACTCTTTTAAATACTTCTTTGGAAGTAATATAAAGTATATATACATAGTATATATGTTTATATATGTATTATAGTTAGTCTTAGTATTCTAGTACAAAGTTTTGTTTTACATTTGTTGTTTGCTTTACATCTACCGTCTTTTATCTCTGCACCACCTTTCTGTGGTTGACTGTCAAAGAATACCTATGGCATTAAATACGCCATTCTACCTAACATAAAGTATAAAATAAATAAATAAATAAAAATGGTTGATAATTTATTTGTCTATTTACTTCAGTGCCATTTTTTTTTCCTCGGTTCGTCAACTGAATTTATTTATTTTTATTTGGTCGTTATTCGGAGGCTTCGTTATTATAAACAAATTGTTTTTTTTTTCTTTTTCTTTATATATTAATTTATTATTAATCATTAGTGCATTCAGTATAATCAAGAATTTCCTAAAATTTTATATTTGATACCATATTATAATTTGTTATAAATATATACGTTCAATGCTAAAGTGAAAATACCAATTTTCGCGTATTTGTTAATCAATTTTCTTGTGGACTGTCTCCTATTATCAAATAGAAAAATCGTTTTTCAACTAACATAAGACTATTAATTAACAATACGTCCACAGTAATTAGTAATAACGCAACGCGTAATACATTTTCATTTTTCTTTTTAAATATTATCGTTGATAAACTCAAATTAATAGACGAATCTAGCGCTGTGTTAATATTAAATATGCTTTTACAATTGGCTTACATTAATTTAATTGTAATTATTTATTTATTATTTTTAGTTTATCTGTAATAGTTAAGTAAATTTTCTGTGTTTTTTACATCTCTATTGTGATAGAAAAGCTTATGATCTTCGTCAGAGGGAAAATTATAACCAATAAATAATATTGAAGTGTTACTTTGCAATTTTGCATTTATTGACGGATTTCCTTAAAATAACGCCATTTCAATTAAATAGATATATTCAACTACTACAAGATTTATCAATATCGATATTTTTATTCTTAAGATATATAATAATATATATGACCGTCATAATCTCACTTGATCTTAAGTGACGATGCGGCCCAGGTTAGTAGACACGCTAAGCCTGTGAAAAGATTGGCTCTTAAGCGCAACTGCCAGAACACACCTATTGGTATTTGGTGGCAGATTTTCAACTGGGGGTGGTAGCTAGCCAGGCAGGCATTAGAAAAAGCCGTATTACCATACTATGGTTTCCTCACGATGTTTTCCTTCACCGAACGCTGAAACTCATTGTAGCTGGATTCGAACTCACGTCTCTTGACGCGGAGTTCGTTCACACTACCACTATCATACTACGCTTCAATTAGATTTCAATATTATTAACAATTCAGTACTGTTTTTGTTTGAAATACACGAAAAATGTTTTAACACCATAATCGAATTAAGGATAAACCCCGAAATTGGGAACTCCTATAAATTTTTAAGTGTCCGTGTGAAACTTTCTTATTCAGCGGCCATTTTGAAAAGTGGCTTGAAGAGTTTACTCGAGAAGTTGTTCGAAGTAATTAACTAATTAATAAGAAAAACCCGTTGGTATATCTATTTAAGATTTTATTAAGTATTGTAATAAATTTTGAGATAACACGATAATTTGTTGTTTTACGGATTTTCAGTGGAGGCTTTTCGTCATTTTCCAATACCATTTCAATTTTAATGAAGCGTTAATAGCTCAGTGGTAGTGTGTACGACTTCGCGTCCAGGGACGTGAGTTCGAATCCAACCACCTACAATGAGCTTGAGCTTTCGGTGGTGGTGGTGGTGGTAGAGCTTTTTCTGATGCCTGCCTGGCTAGCTACCACCCCCAGTTAAAAATCTGCCACCAAATACTAATAGGTGTTTTCCGGCAGTTGCACTCAAGAGCCAGTCTCTCCACAGGTTTAGCGTGTCTACCAACTTGGGCCGTATCGTCACTTATGATCAGGTGAGATTATGGCCTCAGCGCTAAGCAATTAACTATAAAAAAATCCCACATTTAGTCTGATTTATCGTTTTTAGTCGAGTTTTTAAGTGACAAATTTACATTATTAATACTTCAGTATACTGCTATCTAATATGAAAAGGATTTTTTTCTGATATTAAATTTTTTAACTAGCATCCTGTGAAACTTTGTTTGTATAGACTTGAATTTCATTTTGATTTTTTATATATATTCTTCAATTTTAAGGACTTTGTATTATTATATTTAGTTTTAATACAAAAACCCTAAGATTTCGAGTTACATTCTCAGCTACCTATCAGCGAAGATTGAAAATAAATTTGTCAAGTTAATTCACTAGAAAATTCTAGCACTTTGCTACATCCTGAAGGACCCCTTTGTTTTATGGGATAAATTGTACTCTATATTTTAATCATCTATCTGTAAAAACTTTAGCAAATTATGCTGAGCAGTTTCGGACTGATACACATACAAAAGGACAAAGAGACATATATACAAAAATTCCAAATAATATATTTTTGGGCACTATACGGTTAACTAACTTTGATCATAGTTTTTTTTTCTTGAATATTACTGTATATTTATATACTGGATATTATTGTATTTTTATTTAAATTAAATTCAAAAATTCCGATTATTATAACGCATACATAAATATAAAAATCATTAATTTAAATTTATGTATTAGCATTTTTTGTATTCATAAGCTATTTAAAATACGCTAAAATAATATTTTTTGTTAAATAAACAATTTTTATTACGCGAGAATTTAATTTCAACATAAAATTTATACCCTATAAAATTACTTATCGATAATAATAAAAAAAAAACTTACCATATTATCCGAAATATAACCCGGCAAGTAACTCCCGAAACACGATTATGTAAATTATTTACTCATAATATATATTTCGAAACAGTTTTCCCCGTCACTGTTGCGTGAAAACTGCGTGCGGTAAACTTGGAAAAACTTTTCGCGCGGCCAATTAGTGGCTACGCGCGGCGAGACGCGTACAACCTGCGGCGACCGGCGTCGAACTGGCAACTGGCAACATCCAGCCACCCGTCGGGCTGAAGCCGAAGCCGAACGGAGCGCGGTAACCGATCCACTAGGTTACATGCTAAGATCGAAATTTGATCGCAGTTAGATAGCATTGATGCGCACTAAGACATCCCGTTGGCTATTTAACCCGAAAAGGGGGGCCGAGGGCGCATGCGTGCGGTCGTTCAACCCTTGCAGTGATGCTGCAACGCTGATGACGGCACGTGAAACGCTTACGGGCTTCTCCGGTCGAGTAATTCGAATGGTACAGGGGGTTATTTCAAATTGCCTTTGAATTCGGACAAAACGGGATACCTTTTCTTTACAAGACACAGTGTAAATTTTATTTAACGCTGTTCCTATTGGATAATCACTCTTTTATATATTTATGCGTTTCCCTACGATTAAACCATAGAATTTATGCATTTTTTTAAAATAATATATATGGATAGAGTTAGTAGAGGTACTGGCTTTTAACACACAAATAAGTATTTGTTAAATTCAAGTCATTGATGCCGCGTCCCTACCATATTATCACTTGGCTATAATTACTTCAAATTGCACTTAATCACTGCAATTCAATAAGCTATTCATTATAGAAACTAAAGTTCATTGATAAGACACTGTCTAATGTTCACTCACAGTACTAACACTCCTAATTAGAAAAACATATACAAACCGATGTTTGTATATGCTGTGCTAATAAATCTGAAATTATGTATACTTGAAACTACCTTTTGAATTCCAAAATTTATTTTTGTATATGATTAATGTTTATGAGGAATAGTAAAGAGTAAGTTCTATCTAGAAAAAAATCCAGGTCCCGAGAGATAAAATATACTTTCTGTTTTAACCAAGTTATATATAACTTTTTAACACACAGACGTACAGACAGACGATATGATATATTATAGACATATATTGACAATAATGTATACACCGATTAATATGTTAATTTTTTTATTATCAATTTTATATAGTTAAGGCTTAGCGTTATGGCCATAACCTCACTTAATCTTAAGTAACGATATGGCCCATGTTGGTAGACACGCTAAACCTTTGGAGGAACTGGCTTTCAAGTGCAACTGCCGAATCAAACCTATTGGTATTTGGCGGCAGACTTTCAACTTGAGGGTGGTTGCTATCCAGGCGGGCATTACAAGAAGCCCCACCACCATGCTATGTTTCCTCACGATGTTTTCCTTCACCGAAAGCTCAAGCTCATTGTAGGTGGTTGGATTCGAACACACGTCTCTGGACGCGAAATCGTACACACTACCACTGAGCTATAATCGTTTCTGTTCCGGACAGCTACGCGAGTGTCTTTTGGCTTCACAAACGTTCAACCGTTAGTGGAATATTTCAATCAATTAACACAGAAGCTCAACAATTTATATATGTAAACCTTACTCATGCCTCACTCTGTCTATTACTGTAAACCGCATGGGAATCTGTTCAGTACTTTTTGTGTTTATCTAGAATAGACAAACTGACAGACCCAACGGGGATCTGTATTTTATATTACGTAGTGATGTATTATTCGAATCTAAGTTTTGCTATACACTATATACGTAGATTTAATATTAATTTCATTTTAGTTTAATCAAATAAAATCACTTATATGAAAGCTATTAAAATAATTCACTTATTCAATCGACACTGCTTTTTTTAAATACAAATTCAATAAAATAAGATACGATAAATCGAAATAAGTTCGAAGGGCCCGGCTACCTAATCCACTCTGGTCGTAGGCCCCTCGATAAATAAATCACTGAATCGGTGAGTAACTTACTGGATCGACCTCGATATTACTGATTTGACGTTAATTGCCTCTGATTTAGATCTCGAGCTGCTAAAATGTTGTTTTATGTTCGCCTCGATGATTTTCCGCGATGTTCTCATGCTACGAACGGGTTTGTTTTATGTCTACATTTTCAGTAACATTATAGCATCTATATAACGTCTATTTTATCTGCTATATGCATGCTAACTGAGAATCAGAATATATCTCCGGATTTTCCATGTTAACATTAGTTTTGTGTAACAAATCTGATGACGTAATTTTTTTTATTTACCAAGTTTATTCTTTTCTCTATTACAGTTCAAATAAGTTATTCAGGAAAAAAAGTTGCGTATCATCGTCTCCAGGATACTATCTATCTCGATACCAAAATTCATTATAATCGATTCAGCGGTTGAGGGGCGAAAGTGTGACAAACAGACAAGCAAACTCACTTACGCCTTTATAATATTATAGTAAGGAAGGTCAGGAAGTAATGATATCGGGCATTACAAAGATTATATAATGATGATACGACACTGTCTTATGTCTGTGTGTCAACTATCACTCTTCTGTTAAGAATCTGACACCAAGAATCTTGATGTAAGTTGAAGTGAGTGTTGCGTGTAGGATCGCTGCGTCATGGGACGTGGGTTTGAGTCCGACCATCTACAATACGCTTGAGCTTTCGGTGAAGGAATCCATCGTGAGGAAACCATAGCATGGTGGTAGGGATTTTTCTAATGCCCGCCTGGCTAGCAACCAGCCTCAAGTTGAAAATCTACCGCCAAATAGGTGTGTTCCGGCAGCTGCAGTTGAGAGCCAGTCCCTCCAAAGGTTTATCGTGTCTACAAACTTGGGCCGTATCGTCACTTAAGATCACCTTAACTATAAAAATATACATAAGTGTGTTCCGGAAGATCCACTTCATAACTTGTATAATATTAGGTAAAATTATGGCTAACCACCTATTTACTAACACTAACATTAACACTAACACTAATTACGAAAATACTAAAATTATACCCTTTTCGTTTAATTGCCTCTTGGTACGTCTACAAATTTTCAATTCAATCAAACAAAGTTTGTTTGTACGTTGAAAATATTAGGTTGTATTAATAAATAAACTAACAATTCAAGTTAATAAAAGGGTAAGAAATATAAACGTACTCGAATATAAAACTCAAAACACGGATAAGGAGAATTATGATTTATTAATCTATACACTTTGCAATAAATAAATAATTAATCTGTGATATGGGTTTTTTCTAAAACTCGGAACATTCTTTATTTTAGTTTATATAGTTCTCGCTAAGGTCCGATCTATCTCTGTACCAAAATACATCGAAATTGGTTAGCCGTTTATATGTGAAAACGTATAAACAGTTAGATAGAGTTACATATATAAAACACAGTTATCACAATAAATTGAAATAAATAAAATAAAAAACGAGTGGTGTCGTGGGACACCGGATAGGAACGAAGTTCCATTTTATAAATATATTTATTCCAAGTTTTATTCGAGGTATAAAGAAAATAATTATTCGGGTGTACATTTTTTGATCATGATTTTTTTATCGATGAAAAAGTACTTTACAAAATTATCTTAACACCTTTATTTTGTTTACGATGATTTATAAATATATATATATATATATATATAATAACAGTGATCACGTAGACTATAGATTAGTCACTGTATAGTCATCATACATAGACTATACATAAAAATCTTACGCTAACGTTACGGACGTTTTTAGCCGGCTAGCCCCGGCAGCCCCATAAGGAACTTCGTTCCATAATTTTTTTTATATATGGCTTAACTTTGTGGCCATAATCTCACCTGATCTTAAGTGACGATACGGCCCAAGTTGGTAGACACGCTAAACCTGTGGAGGAACTGGCTCTCAAGTGCAACTGCCGGAACACACCTATTGGTGTTTGGCGGCAGATTTTCAACTTAAGGGTGGTAGCAAGCCAGTCTGGCATCAGAAAAAGCCCCACCACCATGCTATGGTTTCCTCACGACGTTTTCCAAGCTCAAGCTCATTGTAGGTGCTTGCATTCGAACTCACGTCCCTTGACGCAAAATCGTACACACTACCACTGAGCTATCATCGCTAAGTTAGTACGAATTAATTCATTTGGTAATTAGCAGTAATTAAAGGCAACGGCGTTATAAAGAAAATAAATACTTAAGCGTTATTTTAGCGACCGCGCGAAGCCATCGACGTCTGCGATTGACTTACATTGACAAATTAGATTGATTTCATTTATGAATATAGTGATTGAATGATTGCATCGAATTCAGCATTTCCTGGGCGAGGAATGTTCCGGATACTTCCATAATTTTCATGTTGTTTCTAGCCGTGAACATTGCGAATCACATTATAAAAGGATACATTAACTTTCTTTATGGAATAGAGGCCAAACGAGCTAGCGGGTCATCTGAAAGTAAGGGATCACCGCCGCCTATGGACACCCACAACACTACAGGGATCGCAGATGTATTGCCAGTTTTTAAGGTAAGAGTAGCCTTTCTTGTTGAAAGTCCCCATGTCGAATCGATCCGGAAACAAATTTTCCCAGTTAACCTTTGTCCTACCATAGTAGAAAATGTATTCTTTCTTCACGTTATATGTAGTACTTTTTCTAATTAAGTTTTTTGTGTGATGGCCATAATCTCACCTGATATTAAGTGACGCTACGGCCCAATTTGGTAGACACGCTAAACCTGAGGACAGACTGGATCTCAACTGCAACTGCCGAAACACACCTATTGGTATTTGGTGACAGATTTTCAACTTGAGGATGGTAGCTAACTTGGCCATCATTTGAGAAAGCCCCACCATCATGCAATTTATATTTTATGACATGCTTGATACCACATTGTATCAGATATTTAGGGCGGATCAATATGTGAGCGATCGTGATGCCTGGAATTGACGCCCCTCTCTGTACATCCGCTAATAACTACTGTAACACATTAAATTATTGTTTATAAGCATAAGAATAAGACATAAGAATAAGATGCAGATCGAATTTCTTGCCGGTTCTTCTCGATGACTGCGTTACTTTCCGAACCGGTAGTTGTTTTGACGTTCGTAAGCACCTTCTTAGGGCCTAAATTAAGTAAAGATTTTTTGATTTGATTTGATTTACGGCTTATACAGTCACCTGGTCGATGACACTGAATTTTATTGGTTTTAAGCCCTGGAATATTCGTATGGTCTCCCTCAACGCAGAACTTTACTAGCATGTTATCTAAAATAACTATCAGTCTTCCCTCTTTCACCTCTTCTAGCATGAATAGATAAGTATTTCTAGTAGTTGAAGCTGGCTTTAATGGTTGGTTTGATTATGGAAATTGAATTGTTAATTATATCGTGAATTTATTATTGTAAGTAACATCATGCCATATAAGCCGGCCACGTTACTGCTTCACCGATCCCGTCGCTAAAATAACAAGATTGAACGCGCTTCTCTCTACCGTCTTAGTAAGTTAGGACCTGTTGGCTAGTAAGTATCGCCAATCTTTGTTCGTTTTCAGGCAGTAGCCCAAGCCGAGGTTCGGCTATTCTGGCATCCTCGCGCCCACAGCCTCGGGGCGAAGTGCCCTTAGCATTTGCCCCAAAAAGTTCGGTGAAGCTGTCAACGCCGTGACGGCTGACAGCATATGTCAGGTGAAAAAATAAATAAATAATAAAATAAAAACAAAATGCCATTACAACTAGGTTTGTTTTGATTCCATTTATACCTAGAAATACTTTGCTTTCTCGTTAATATACTTATAAATGAGCTCGTTCCTTGCATTACATATTCTTAAATCGTAAGATCTGATTCCGATTATTTTGAAGCGATGATGTCTTAGTTGGTATTGTGTATTGACTCCGCCTTAATGGACGTCAATTCGAATCCCTGTGAGAGTCTTAGCTTTCAGTCACCATAGTCAAGTATAGTCAAGTCACCATAGTAAGGTTAATAATCTGACACCAAATACCTACAGGTGTGTTCCGGTAATTGCAACTGAGAGCCAGTCTCTTCCTCTAAGCTTAGACTGTCTACCATCTTGGCCAAATAGTTACTTAACATCAGGTGACATTATGGCCATAACGTTAAGCCTATTAAAAAATGATCCAAATAATTTTGTACCATTAACTTTGCCTACACTTTTCATCGAATGTGTTTGAAAAGAAATTTCATAAAATAAACTACTATTCTTCACAATGTTAAAAGCGTTAACAGCGAAATTCAATGTAAGCAAATACAAACACGATTCCATGTAAATAGAATCACAACTCGTTTCACAGGAATTCCACTATCAAATTTCGACTTATAAATCATATTTTTGTATAGTGAGTTGATAACATTATCCCTTTGGATTCTACGAAAGACCTCAGTTCATTCAGTAAGCCATTTTCAATACGCGGTGACGTCGCCCTTCAGGTGAGTTGGTCCATTGCTCGTAAATCCTATGAATAGTGTATGATGACAAAATTATCATCGACTGTCATGCGGCTTTGCTCGCAAAATTTATCCTATTTAATTAGCAAGGCATCATAATTCACCAAAATCAATTAGTTAGGGCATATATTATTGAGTAATGACCCGCTTCCACTTTGTATGGACAGAATTTAGTAATAAAAAATATACAGGAATATATTTAAATCGAAAGCGAAGTTTATTTAGTTTATTCCACGGGTTTAGTCAATCTTTGAAGCGATGATAGCTCAGTGGTAGTGTGTATGACTTTACGTTTAAGGACCTGAGTTCTAATCCATTTCGGTGAAGGAAAAAATCACGAGGAAACCGTAACATGATGGTAGGGCTTTTTCTAATGCCCGCCTGGCTAGCAACCACCCTCAGGTTGAAAACCTGCCGACAAATACCAATAGGTGTGTTCCGGCAGCAGCAATTGAGAGCCAGTTCCTCCATAAATTTAGCGTGTCTACTAACTTGGGCCGTATCGTCAGTTAAGATCAGGTGAGATTATGGCCATAACGCTAGAACTTTGACTATAAAAATAACTTAACCATCTAAGTGTATTAAACACTTTCTTTGAGAAAACAGTGTCATAGTTCAACGATTTATCATAAAATATGTAACAATTATACACAGGAATCTCCCTCGTTTATGGTTCATTCTATTGGTGATAACCATTTCGAAATCCATTGCATGTTGTTTATGCAGTAAGTGGAGAAAGAGACAGAGTCATACAGCGACTTTTGCAAGCCTCATAAGCGAAGCGTTGAGGTGGGTACTACTGTCACTTCACGCAAAACAACTGATTTTTCAAACTTAAAATGTCTCTATTTATCATATATTGCACTTGTAAAATAATATACACACACACATATGTCAAGAAAACACACTATTTTTAATACTCATGACTTTTTTTATGCCATTTTTGTTATTCAAACTAGTTAAAAAACTGTTTAAATAAGTTCTGCCTTGTACGTCCGTGTGTCTGTATGTGCGGATCCTGTGTGTTATCACGATAACGACCGAAATACTTTACCAATCGAGTCTTTTTTTTCTTACGCTTCAGTATAATTAGGCATAAAACCTTATTACTTTTCACGGTCTGATTCGGTGTTGTTTCATTGTTATTAAATAATTAAAAAAAAAGAGATTACAAGGCGTGCACTTGTGGATTTTCCAAACTTTCCTTTATACGATTTAAAGATATGTACATATGTCTACTGTATTCTATATTCTACATCTTACATGCAAATGATTTTGATACGACGGGACTAGAATATCGAACTGACTCTCGATTTTCTCATATAGTCTTTGTATGGAAGCCACTATTTTAAATATCAACAAGCTAGTCACGTTCAGCATAACTCAACTACACTGAATGCAGCCACACAATAACTTAAACATTGAATAATTTACAACGACAAACATAAGTACAAATAACGAATGACACTGGCAAATGGTTCACCTACGCCAATTGAAGAAAAAAAAAAACCATTAAGAATACTTTAGTTTACTGATATTATAAATAAAGAAGTGAGTTTGTTTGTTTGTTACGCTTTCACTTCTAAACCGCTGAATCGAATGTTACGATATTCGGCATAGATATAGATGAGACCTTAGAAACGGTCATAGGCTAATTTTTCTCGCGAAAAACTTATTGAAAGTGGGGTAAAGGAAGAAATAAAGATTGTATAATTCTTTATTGTGACATCGGATTTGTCAAAATCAATATAAACTTGAGTGAAGCCGCAGATCAAAGCAAGTGTTTAATATTTATCTTTTGTGGTGTTATATATTATTGAGTACGGTAGGATTGAGGCTAAAACGAAATGTATTTACGAACAAGATTTTACTTATTTATTTACACTTTAGACATGCAATGGCTGACTTAAAACCATATGCATTCTCTGACAGACAACCTTAAGGTAATGCAGAGATAAAAGATGGTAGAGACAGCAAACCACGCATAAGCAACATAAAAACTATTACAAGACTTACAACTAATTATATATAACTGGTTGATGCTACATCTCCAATTTTTACTAGGGTTTTTGTTATATCCGTTTTTATTTTGTGTACGTTCAAAAAGCTTTAAACTATTATAATATCTGTGAAAAATATTACAATTTATGTAATCTGTATTCTGTTAATCTTTACTCATAATAAAAGTTCCTGTGTAAGTTGTGCACTAATGTAATAGGGTATGAGATTTAAAATGATATCTAGAATTGAGTTGCTTTTGTATTAATTTCATATCTGTATCAGCCTTTTAAAATAAAACAACCATGAAATTAAATAAAATGAAATGAAGTAAAGTGAAATGAAATAAAATGAAATGAAATGAAGTGAAGTGAATTGAAATGAAATGAAATGAGATGAAATGAAATAAAATGAAATGAAACGCGCGGTACAGGTGGCTCTCTACATCACTGAGAGTTCAACATTACACCGCATACCACACTCGTTCATCTTTGTTCATTCTTCAGCAGTACCCCAAACTGAAGGTTGACCATTCTGGTACCCTTGTGCTAACTGCCTCGGAGCTGAGTGCCCATAGCACTCGCCCCAAAAACTTCGATGAGGCTATCGAGGCCCTTAAGGCTAACAGTGTATGTTAGCTCGAAAAAAAATATATGCTACGTGTATGTCAGGAAATACAAAAATATACTATTTAATTATATACTGATTAAATATAATGTAAGAGATATTGTATTTTCCCGGATTTCGAAGGGAATTCCCCACTAAAACCCCACGTTCATCCGTGCATGCAATCACCTCCTCACCCCAGCTTGTTTCATTTATCCTGCACATGCCAGTATAGATACCAATCGGTATGATTAATTTACCGAATCATTTAATAATCATAATTATATTTCAACAAAAGTACTTCAAATAATGCATTGTACGTCTAATCCATCAACGTTAATTGCTCCATCATCTGTTGTTGGAAACCGTATGAAAATCCATTCAGTAGTTTTAGAGTTTATCGCATCCAAGCAGACAGACGTGACGGAAGATTTTATTTTATATATGTACGGATAATGTATTATAAATTCCGGTAAACGCATTACATCGTTAGCAAGTTAAGATAAGACCTTCAATAGGCTGAAGGTGTATTCAGGACATCGTAGTCATGTGCTATATGTTCTATTCGAAGGCTTATGTATACCCATTCCAGTAAAATGTATTAAGGCGTGACATGAGAGAAGGCCGGATTATTTTTTGTGTACCGACGTCGCATCAATGGACGTGAGTTCGAATCCACCGGCAATGAATTTCCGGTGAAAGACAATAACGTGATTGAACGATAGCATGGTGGTAGAGTTTTTCTAATACCCACTTCTTGGCTAGCTACCACCCTTAAGTGGAAAATCTATCGCCACGTATATATGTGGGTTCCGTCAGTTGCACTTGAGAGCCAGTCTCTCCATTAGGCTTATCGTGTCTACCAGCACACCATCTTGGGGCCACATCGTCACTTAACATCAGGTGACATTGTGACCATAACGTTAACCCTACAAACTGTAAAACACAAGTCAAAACTTAAAATAATGAAGCTGTATTCACTTACAAACTTTAAAACTGAAGTTAATTACAAAGATTTTAAAATAGAAAATTAATTTGAATTTTGAAGACATTATTCTTTATTATTTTGAAGCGATGATAGCTCAGTGGTAGTGTTTACGACTTCGCGTCAAGGTACGTGAGTTTGAATCCAAGCACCTACAATGAGCTTGAGCTTTCGGTGAAGGAAAACATTGTGAGGAAACAATAGCATGGTGGTAAGACTTTTTCTAATGCTCGCCTGGCTAGCTACCACTCTAAGTTGTAAACCTGCTGCCAAATACCGATAGGTATATTCCGGCAGCTGCACTTGAAAGCCAGTTCTTCCAAAGGTTTAGCGTGTCAACCAACTTGGGCCGTATCGACACATAAAATCAGGTGAGATTATGGCCATAACGTTAAACTTTAAGTATTAAAAAAAATCCATAACCGTATACATTTCACTAGTTAATTTTAATTTATACAAATGTATCGAAATAAGAAGAATTAACTAAATTTATAATTTCAATCTTAAAACGCGGATCGCTTGAAATCAAATGTCAGGTAAGCTATTTATAGATATAAAGTTATGATTAAAATTATCGTTCATGGCGTCCCACGCTTCTTTACAACATAATTTAATATTTTGTTAAAGTAATCATTCTTAGACCAAAGTTATCAGAGATTTTGTAATTACAATTAACTAATGGACTTAATATTGTTAACAGACTGTTCAAACTATATTTCGTCTTTTTCAGTCTGTCAAGTGTCGTACCGTTTTTCTTATATTTATAAACAATTTTCTAACTTTACGAACTAATTAGAAGCATACACAGAATACAATAGCTATAAGTTGCAAACGAAATTATGTAAATTATATATAAACTAAATTATGTAATAAAGAGTTATGGGTGGTAGTAAATTATTCTTGCACTAGCAATTCAGTAATACGTTTTCGGTATTTCGGCAAACTGTCTACATGGTTATCTCTTGATGAACTTTTTTTATAGTTGAGGTTTAGCGTTACGGTTACAGCCTCACCTAGTGTTAAGTGAACAAGCTAAGCTTGGTAAGGGACTGGCTCAAATGCAACTTCCGGAAGATACCTATAAGTATATGCGGTATACTTGTAACTTGAAGGTGGTAGCTAGACAGGCGGGCATTAGAAAAAACCCTACCACCATGCTATAGTTTTATCACAATGTTTCCCTCCACCGAAAACTCAAGCTCATTGAAGGTAGAAACGAATTCGCGTCCCTTGATGTGGAGTCTGTACGCGCTACCACTGAGCTATCACAGCTTCAAATTTCGAATCAGTTAGACGATGCTAGGAAAATTATGTCTATAGATTCTGAATTATAAATAGATACAAGCAAACGCTATAAAAATATGTTCAAAAAAGGCATCGCCAATACAAAGTTATTGACAAGTACGATTGTAATAAATTGATATTGCAACAGACACGTCACAGTGTCTCTAATATCTTAATATCCCTTGTGGCTACATAATTCACGGGTTCGACGTAAAAACACGAACTGTCAGTGAATTCGGAACTTTGCGTTCCGAACAGCAAAGTCAATTTCCGACCGCAGTTTAAATTAGGATTCGACTGAAAATCCTGAATACGGAGCGAGTCTCATGTTTTGCCGATAACGGATAAGCGTTATTTAGTGTGTGTTTTCGACCAGTTGACTCTGAATTTCAGACGTTTCGTTTTGATTTAAAGTTTATATCTATTTCAATGTTTTAATTGTTTGGTATTTCGTTTAATAGAGATTCTTAAGTACAATTTTTTTTTATCTCATATAAAATTTATAAAATTGCAACTAAGTCAATTCTTTATATGAATATAGAGAGCAAACAGATATATTTAATTTTTATATGCATGTAAGTCAATGATAAACTACTGAATAAATGTATACGAAATTTGTCATTTAAATAACTAATATTGTGGATTAACATATAGGAATACTTTACATTAGTGAAAAACTTCATCCGGGATATCAAGTTTTATACTGAATGAAGCAATTTTGATGCACTTTTGCCTATTGTATAGCCGAAATATTAATATGTATTTTGTCTAATAAATAGTGTGTCAAAGACAATATTGTAATGTCGCGTCAGAAGTCGTGTAATAGTAAAGATGAATTAAATCCAATGCTCAATTTGCAACGACGATAGCTCAGTGGTAGTCTGTACGACTTCGCGTCAAGGGACGTGAGTTCGAAAACACCGTGAGGAAGCCATAACATGGTGGTAGGGCTTTTTCTAATGCCCGCCTGGCTAGCTACCATCCTCTAGTTGAAAATCTGCCGGCCAAATACTATTAGGTGTGTTTCGGCAGTGACACTTGAGAGCCAGTCTCACGTAAATGCCGGCAACGCACCAGCGATTTCTCTGGTGTTATGGATGTCATGTGCGCGACGATCACTTACCAACAGGTGACAGACACACTTGCTCGTTTGAAGCCTATTCGATAAAAAAAAAATTGAATGTGTTCGTATTGTGTTCAGGAAGTCAACATAAATGTAATTTTACTTAAACGTATGCATTTTCCACAATGCATCACGAGCTATGAAGTCCGTGTAACATTCCAGACGCGGGGACGTTGCATCCCACGGGAACCTGTGAACGTAAAACCGATATAAGCACTAACTGTTTATTAAAGCCAACTTCATGCACGGCAATCATATTTACGTATTAGTAATATAAAAGTATATTATAAAAATACGTATTATTAACATGTCAAGTATCCAATTCTGTACTTTAATAATTGAATCTTATGTATTCTTATGTTTTCAATCTAATTAGGTCACTACAAGCGCAGTTCAACGCAATATTCTCTATCGTTTTACTTGCCTCAATCAATATTTTACTTGAAGGCCTACACCAGTAGGCTAGCCCTTATCATCTTTATTTTATTCTTTTCCGGCAGCAGCCCATGCTGAGGGCCGGCCACTATGGTACCCTTGCACCAGCTGACTCGGGGCTGAGTGCCCTCAGCATTCGCCCCGAAAAGCCTCTGTTTTCCTTCCGGATAAAAGCGTATGTCAATAGGAAAAAAAAAGCAGGCAACAACTGCCGCTCTGTGGCCCCCTCTCTTTAATGATCACCTCCAAAGTTTGGTGATGTTGTGAAGGCTGCCTCAAGCAAACGGCAACAGCATTTTTCCATACGAGAAAAAGCCTTTTCTGCGAAATAACGAAAGCCTTGTCATCTACACCGAACACTATTAACAGTTAGTAAAAAGTGAACAAACAACTAACTAATTAAATAATTATCAATGCGAATTTAAGTTTGTTTCGCTTTCGTAACTTAAATACTGAATTGATTATCGTGAAATATTACATACGCGTTATCAGGGATACGGAAAAACACAGTAACCCTCGAATTTTTATTTACTATTTTCGACAGATAGAACAATTAATTTTTGAAAAACCAATCTCTCATGAAGTCGGAAAAAGGCGCCAGTAGAAACACAAAAATTATTACGAACTAAACGCGTCCGGATCCGCGCGCAAAGTGTATAGATATAAAAAAAATATACGAACACTTCGCTGAGTATCTCCAAACAAAAAGAAACTCGCACTACAATGGTTCGATTGGAAATCGCGTTGAATTTTCGCCTCAAATTCAATTCCGCTTCGAACAACATCGACAATAATGTTTCCAGTTATTTCCGTTGCTTATTTGTTATTTCGACCGTAAAACGCGATGACAAAATTTCAACTTACATATTCATTTCCATTGTAAATAATTTCTTCTAACATAATTTATCCTCTCCCTATTATATGCTAGTTTCAAAAATTAAGTGATATAAAAAAAAACTCCAAATTTTCGTTTTTTTTTTTTTATAGGTAAGGTTAGCGTTATGGCCATAATCTCACCTGATATTAAGTGAAGATATGGCCCAAGTTGGTAGACACGCTAAACTTGTAGAGGAACTGGCTCTCAAGTGCAGTTTCCGGAACAGACCTATTGGTATTTGGCGGCAGATTTTTAAGTTAAGCCTGGTTACTAGTCAAGCGGGCATTAGAAAAAGCCCTATTGCTATGCTATGGTTTCCTTACGATGTTTTCCTTCATGTCGGTGGGTTCGAATTCACGACCCTTGACGCGAAGCTGTACACACTACCTCTAAGCTATCATCGCTTCAAAATGGTGAATTTGGGTAAACTCCGAGGAGAATCATCGTACAGTAAAAAGCAAACTGTAGCTCTATTATATATTACATGTAAATTTAGTATATAAGTTAATCTATCGTAGTGTCACATTTTCCGGTCAAGGTGGAAAGAATCTTTGCCCAACTAAATCGGTACTGCCATATTAGTTTTTTGCCTATTTGCAGATCGAGCATTACTGTGATTTGGGCAAGTCAATGTAGCTAATTTCACACAAGTATGGCGTAGTCAATTTGTTGTGCTTCTATATATAAAGCACCTAACTACCATGAGAAACATGAAGACACTTTTAAAAGGCTTTTCTTACCGTTCGTCGTTACGACGTTTTGCGTAAGTTAAGAAATTATTTACATAATTTTCGTCAGTAAACAATTAGCGATATTAATCAAGTCGATATCGATATCAAGCGAGAGGTACTATATCTAAAATCATTGATTAATCTACCCACTCAATTATTGTATGACATAAATTATAGAGTTGATAATGAATAGAATAATTAGAATTCATTCTGTTTATAACGTAGATGTAGGTACGATCCATTGCATTTCATATCGCCATCGATCATTTAAGTTTTATGCGACGATAGCTTATGAAGCAATGATAGATCAGTGGTAGTGTGGACGAGATTTGCGTCAAGGGATGTGAGTTCGAATCCAACCACCTGCAATAAGCTTGAGCTTTCGCTGTAGGAAAACTTCGTGATGAAACCATAGCATAGTGGTGGGGCTTTTTTTAATGCCCTGCTGGCCAGCTACCACCCTCAAGTTGGAAATCCCAAATACCTATAGGTATGCTCCGGTACTTTCGTTTAAGAGACAGTCTCTTTACTAGGCTTAGCGTGTCTATCATTTTGGGCCACATCATGTCTTGTGCCTTGTGTGTCTTGTGTGTGAGATTGTGCCCCTAATGCTAATACTTTGAACGAGCCGCACCAACTTGCGGCCAACCGCGAACTCGTCTCATAATTCCCCCTGCTTCACACGGTGTAGACTGTGTACGTTTCGGGCCCGGAGGTCCAGCGGAAGTAAATCAGCCATCACTGTAACCGCAGTCAGAGAGACTTCTGCCTGAAGTCCCGCTGGAACCTATCCAATTTCTTCCTGATAGACAGTTTGCTCGCAGCGGGACCCCAGATATTAGCGGCGTACAGTATTGGGTGTTAAACATCCGATGTGTCACCAAATGTCCCTAATTTGTGCATTACGATATGGATTACTGATTTGCTTCAGTAGAGTTTGCATCCTACAGCTCTTGTAAGAGGCTCAAGAAAATGAGGTAAGGAGATCCGTAATTAGATTACTCACGAGATATAAAGTAGGTGAAGCGTGAACCGTCACTTATTATTGGATTGAAACTTAAGTAAGACAAGATTGTAACATCTATATTTAGTCATTGTAACTTACCTACTCTTAGAGTACGCATTGTAAAGTTAAAGATAGCCAAATTTGTAATAATATATATTTTTTTTCATTTTTAGCACATTCGTGTCGCAATTTTAGTGTTAATTTATTTTCTCAGAGGTGTTTTTGTGACGAAGTCATATTCCCCTTAATATATTATCAAAATAAATGATTTAACCATAATTTAAAGGTTACGTTTTCTGATATTATAAAAGTATTGAAATAAAAAGCACCTACCCGAGAAGTTCCATTACCGCGTAAGAAATCCAATCTTTAAACATTCTATTTAACCAACTTAGACAACTGTTAGGTTTTCAAATGTGATCTATTTTGAAAGTTAATTAAATAGGTGCTATCGGATGTTTGAATAAGATCATGTGTGGAATATGACCACCGATCGGCTGGTACTATGCTGTATTTTATTGTAATTATAGTAAAAAAAAAAAACAGATACTTTGTAATTTCAAGACATTTCAGTAAATATTTCAGATAATTAAATGCATACTTCCAACATCACAATCATTTCGTGATATTTCCGAAATAAACAATTTTATATATAAATATATATATATATATATATATATATATATATATATATATATATACACGAAAGAACTATATGACAAAATTAGATTATTTGACATTTCTAGTATATTTATACCTCTATATAGTAATATAGAGATGTTAGAGAAGTGTTATATTCTGTAAACAGATACATTTATGTAAGAATTCAATTAACGGAAAGGATTTGTTGGGTAATTATTTTTATAGTTAACTGGTCTAGACTCGCTTCGTGGTGCGGTGAAAGTAAACTATATAATTGTGCAAAGAAATCGTCGGTTGGTTCTTTAGTAGTGACTGGCTATTTTGATGTCAGTTAGTCAGTTCTAGCAGTCAGTAGTGTCTGGTTGTTCAATTGTTCAAGTACTTAGGCGTCCGAGCTTATCTCGTTTTAATTGTGTTTATTAAAAAAGGCCTTCTCTGGTCACGGGGCGGACTGAGGTGTAGGTTGTCCAGAAAAGTTCATGTTACTGTGTCTACCTTCGATTTCATTTTTACTAATAACCGCGATAAAATCCGTTTAAATTAGTTTTATTTTGATGAATAATATTCGCGTAAACATAAGAACTCATTATATGCAGTGTTCATAATTTTTTTGTGTCCAACTATATTGGTTCAAACTGCATCTAGTTTTTGGGTATGAGAAAGCTGAGAGAAGTCGTACACTCCAACTAGTTGTAAAACGAATATAAAAATTCCCAGAGACCTCAATCAGGCAAATTGTATGTAAAATCAAAGTGAAAAAAGAAAAAATGGTCGAAAAGATCCTACGTACTAACTAACCGAACAGAACCGATACGTTCGTCGGGTTAAAGAAAATTTTAATTCGACGTTTCCACCGACTTTTCAACGCGCAAGCGATTCATTGCTGCTTGGATTAAGTTGTAACCGATTTAAATACACTTTGAAGCTGTAATGTAAAGTTATCTAGAAAAATCAACAATTGTACAGAAGGTAGATAGATTACTTTTTTTTATTTACCCGTAATTTACACAATACAACATCAATAGGGACGGATTGAAACAAAAAAAACAGTGGATAGAATTATTCTGGCATCGATATGTGATTTGATTACCATAATATATGAATAAAAATGGGTTTATAGTATCATGGGTGGACATTACGTCAATCAACGTGCTTTCGTATCCTTGAAATGAACTAATAAACTTTTCATAAAGGAAAATATCGCACCATTGCTTGGTGGTAATAATTATCTAAAATCTGTCCTGCTAGCTATTACCGATAGCTCAGTAGTAGTGTGTACGAACTTGCGTCAAGGGAATTAGATTCGAATCCACCTACAATGAGTCTGACATATCGTTGAGGGAAACCATAGTATGCTGGTAGGGCTTTTTCTAATGCCCGCCAGATTAATTACCAATTTCGACTTGAAAATCTGCCACACCAAATACCAATAGGTGTGTTCCGACAGTTGCACTTGCGAGCCAGTCCCTCCATAGGTTTCCCGTGTCTACCAACTTGGACCGTACCGTCACTTAAGATCAGCTGAGATTATGGTCATAACGTGAATCTTGCAATTGAAAATTTGTTAACAAACCCTTTTAGGTATATTATAGTAGGTACACTCGCGAGCCAGTTCCATTAGGCCTAATGTGTTGCTATCTTGTGAGGTTGTATCTTGTGTGACCATATTGTGACTACCGGCGTCTGTCTTTCCTATATCGTACAACCTGGGAGTCTTCAAACAGAGAGTGAACAGGTACTTGCTGAGTAAGCCCGTTCCATCATAGACCACATCGTCACTTACCATCAGGTGAGATTGTGGTCAAGCGCTTATTTTTTATTAATGAAAAAAAATTTGTAAAGTTATGAGGATATTACCTAAACCTATACAAGTTAAAAACGTCTCTTATCTTTTAAATGTCTGAATTATTGAGTGATATTAATTTAAATAAACCTACTGTTTCAATTAGAAAGAGTTACTACCACAGAATCACGCGTGTTAGCTTTATCGTTGATCGTCTCTTTATATTAAATATAAAATAAAAGGTTTTAAATAATTACACGTTTGAGTAAAAATAACTTTATGGATTGTAATTGATATTAACATGTTTGGTTAAAAATATCTTTATAAATTCAAATTGAAATGACGAGATCTAAAAAAAATATTACTCTATTTCAAGTATTAACTTTATTGTTGATCGTAACCTTATATTAATTATTATATTACAGGGCTTTACCATTTATACGTTTGATTAAAAATAATTTTATAAATTCAAATAGTAATAACAAGTTTTTATAAAACTTGTTTTAATAGTCTATTTCAAGTAGTTCGCTTCTAGCGCTTTTAGTTTCCGGTTGCGGCAATATAAATACGTCCTATAATACTGAGGCAGTGATAGTGGAGCTCCAGAACGAATCACTGGACTAAAGTATTAGTGATATGAAAAACAAAATAGTGCAAACAGAATATTAAAAAGACGGTTAAGATATGAGGATTTTTAGAGGCACAAAAAGGTTGCCGCTTCTCTACACTTATTTCTGTCGGACCGTGAAGTTATGGAACCGTCTTGCGTTCAGCGTATTCCATCGTTCCTATCATATTGCGTCCTTCAAAACAGGCGTTAAGAGGTACTTAAGCAAGCGAGCCTGACAGCGTCGTTGGCACAGAATATTGGATCATTGTCAATCATCACTGATTCGGATTGTACTGTAGTTAAAATTAAGTACAGTGCAGATACTACGCTGCTCAATATGAAAAAATAACCTTCTACACGTACCGCTCCTCAGGTTACCATATAGATAGAACTTATTTTTAGTAAGACCCTGTAATAACAACAATATATCGAATAACATTGACATGGAACTGTTTCAAACGCAGATTCTCAAGTTTAAGAATCCATTCTTTTTTGTAGTAAAGGTCTAGCGCTATGGCCATAATCTCATCAGATCTTAAGCGACGATACGGCCCAAGTTGGTAGACACGCTAAACCTGTGGAGGAACTGGCTCTCAAGTGCTACTGCCGGAACACACCTATTGGTATTTGGCGGCAGGTTCACAACTAGAGGGTGGTAGCTACCCAGGCGGGCATTAGAAAAGGCCTTAACACAATGATATGCTTTCCTCACGATGTTTTCCTTCATCGAAAGCTCAAGCTCATTGGAGGTGGTTGGATTTGAACTCACGTCCCTTGAAGTCGTACACACTACCACTGAGCTATCAGCGCTACAAAACACATATGCCAGTCTAATCCTTTTAATTGTTTGACATTCCTTTCTTATCACTGAAATTACAATGTATATTGAAATAAAAATAAAACAGAACTTTGTAAAATGACTTCGCTTGATGCTATTTGTACAGAGCGAGTACTCTATCACTATTCCTTTGCCATTTCCTAACTTACAGTTCAACTTGTATCACCTACAACTCATTACGAACCAAAGCAAATAACATCTACTGAGCGTTCGTTAGGAATTAGGCTAAACACGTATAGAGATTACAGATTTCCTTTTACTTAAAAACCTAAGTATCACCTATTTGATTGCGTACCTTCTCGTTACTGATTATAAATTCATAAGAATATTTAGGCTAAAATGTGTACAATCCACAACTGTACATAATCCATCAATTTCAAAGAACCACTACGAGTCATTTTTCTCCCACCATCCTCTCTCTCTGCTTCTGCACTCAGACGGAGTATTAGAACTAAACGGCGAACATTTCAGTGAATAATTTACTCTAAATAAATTGGTGTACGGACAATTTATAATTAGTTCGTAATACACCAAGTTTTTGTATAAAGAAATCTACAGGTTTTATTGCATTTTATACTGTTTGTTAGATGACACTTTAAAGAAAAATCTAGGTTTGTTGTATGTTTCTGTGGTATTGAACTGCTAAAACATAGCGATCCGGAAACAGGGTGTTTCAATGCAGAGTTAGTATAAACTACGGTAGGTGTCTTTCTTCCTTTCAAATATACAGGTGAATATCTCACCATAATCTTACCTGATCTTAAGTGACGATACGGCCCGAGTTGGTAGACACGTTAAACCTGTGGAAGAACTGGCTCTCAAGTGCAACTGCCGGAACACACCTATTAGTATTTAGCTGCAGGTTTTCAACTTGATGGTGGTAGCTAGCCAGCCGGACGTTTGCAAAAGGCCCTATTGGATTGCTATGGTTTCCTCCCGATGTTTTCCTTCCCTTGATTATTATTCGCTTATTGAATACCTAATTCATGATTAAAATAATCTTTTACGGGATTTCCGGTAGCTCGTTATATACATAATTTATTTATAGTAACATATATATCTTCAGCCAAAATAAATTCTCTTTTGCATACTGATTATTATTCCATACGGAGAAAAGCGTGAATAAATTATTCACTGGTAAATAGTCTACATTTTATGTGAACTTGTTAAAAAAACAATTATCAGATCCTATCGACAATAAATTCACGGTACACTGTTTACAATTCCTTAAGTTTCGTAAGTTTTGATGGGCATTGTGCTTGGAAATAATATTAGTGCTATATGAAGGTCTATAATAAAAACTTACTATTTAACTTTTAATTATAATTAATATCATTTTATTAAATTTTAGCTTTAAAAAGGTATTAAACGAACTTGAAAAAAATTAATGAGAAGAATCCGAAAGAATTTCATTCCAGTTTTGTTTTTTTGATGTGAAATTTTTATCTTGTTAAAATTATCAGTATTACATCTGGCTCCTAAGATGGCGCTTATAAATTACATAAACTTCTACAACTAAAAGTATAACTCTAAAACTTATTTATAAAATACAATAACTCATTTTATATAATACACACTTCGAAATCACATGATATAAGTGAGGAAGGTAACAAAAAAAATGTTCGAAATTCCTACAAATGGTTCGTCGGGGACCACTCAAAGGAGAGACACGGCGGTTGTACAGCAACGGCAATTCCATCGACCTACCGACTGCATAATGCATCGCACACCTCTCCCGAAACTGAACATCACTGTTATTCATATGCTTTCTGCGTAGCTACGCTATCGTATACTTTGCAGTCCACTGCTTGCTTTGTATGAAAATATACTAACACTGCTTTTGGCGTTATTTTACACATATATTCTTTATAGTATGGTATTGATTTATTTTAAAGTTTAAATTTTTACGAATTCCTGATTATTTAATAATTTACATTAGTACGTAACTCAATGTATAGGATTTTGTAAATTGTTGTAACGATTGAAAATAATATGTTATGCCTTTCTTCATATAAGATTAGTGAAAATTACTTAAACTTATGTCAAGGATTATTATTTATTCATGGAGTGATAGATTATCATATTTGCAAAGTATTAGTTAAGTAGTATTAAGTATTAGTTGCTAGCGATTTTCGAAAAGCTCTCTAAAACTAAGCACATAATGTTTAATAGAAAATTTATATAAAATTATGCTATACAGAGTAGTGTATACCATTTAATTCTATTACATAATGAAGCCATATACCCAAATGAATTCATTGATCGAGGTTTTCACCAGCTTTCCAAACTCTAATTTGAATTCGATTAAAATAAAGATTATATCTTGCAACGATGCCCAAGTTCAGTCTCTACAATCAGTTTTATAGTACCAACTGGTAATGTATCACAAAGCGCTTGTAAATGTCGCAGCGTAGTAGTCTCGCAGTGAAGGTTTGTAGAAGCGCTCGTTTCGAAAGCAATAACTCGAGTGCATTGACGAACAGCGAGTGTCGAGTATCTGCCTCTTAACTTCGAGGAAGTTTTCAACTCATGTAGTTGGAGATTTGTTTAGCGGTTGAGGACAGTTAAGAGTATTATCGCTGAAAGGATTTTTACACTAATGACCAGCGACCAGCCAGACGGCCCGTCTGACTGTTAATGGTTACCGCCGCCTACGGACAATATATTGGAGATAGCTGTTTCTCGTTCACTATGCAGGAACACAGAGGCTTTATTTTGAGGGTAGTCGCTAATCAGTCGAGCAATAATCTTAGCACTAAGCAGGACCAAAGGTTATATGGGTAACCGTCATGTTCAAAACCGAAGGTGGGACCAGCAATCACAAGAGCCTCGTCGGTTACTAGGCAGGTTGGACCGCGTGCAAGTGAGGTCGGCTTTGCTAGTTCAGATGATATTCTATACCCCTTACACCCCAAAATTTATTATTTATACCTGAACTGAGTGTATAAATTAGATATTGCTAATAATTTTCTTTTACAGGTAAGGTTTAGCGTTATGGCCATAATTTCACCTGATCTTAAGTGACGATACGGCCCAAGATGGTAGACACGCTAAACCTGTGCAGGAACTGGCTCTCAAGTGCAACTGCCGGAACACACCTATTGGTATTTGGCGGCAGATTTTCAACTTGAGCGTGGTAGCTAGCCTGTCGGACATCAGAAAAAGCGCTACCACCATGCTATGGTTTCCTCACGATGTTTTCCTTCACCGAAAGCTCAAGCTCATTGTAGGTGGTAGGATTCGAACTCACGTCCCTTGACGCAAAGCCGTACACACTACCACTGAGCTATCATCGCTTCAAATTAGTTTTTATTATAAGTCTTTTTTATCCCGCAGCAAAGTTCAGATCACCTGATGTTAAGTACAGTACAATACAAATCAGTGGCGACTGACAATGATCTTAAATCCCCTGTCAGTCATCACTGTCATGCTGGCCTGCTTAGATACCTCTTGACGCCTCTTATGAAGGGCCAAGTATTTTAGGAATACAAAGCTATTACCATCTCTCTTGGGCTACATGTATCTATTATTTAAGGGATTTAAAACTATATTCAAAGTCGGGACACAGTAATAAGAGACTAGCTGTTTGAAATCGGGTATGGCCGTGCTTTTAAATACTGCACAAAGTATCGGATGTGATAAAAGACATTTTTATTTTATTTATTTATTGTGTATTTCTTCACAGCACATTTAAAAATTTCAAATTAGTTAGATTGTACAGTAAAGAGGTGCCAATTATAAAGAATTCGTTATTAAAAATAAATAATTGTGTTTGTATTCTATTTGTGCGCAATCAAAGGCATGTTTTTGAGTGTTTGTGTCTATGAGTGTGTGTGTATAGGTAAAGATGTGTGTATCTGTTTGAGTAGTTTTGTGTGAGTGATTATGTTTAATGTGTTGAGGAATTACATATAAGCAAATATATATATATATATATATATATATATATATATATTTGTATTATATTCCTGTTCCCATGACAATAAGTTTTTACAATTTACAATATTTATTAAGTTCATTATCTCTTGTGAACGGCGTCTTATAGGTCTTGATTGATGATCTGTATATTATTTAAGTGAAAGATCTATGGGCACGCATTGGCAGTAAAGACAACCAGTTCTTTGTGACAGCACACGGCAAGATGTTCGCGAATGCCATCATGGCTCCTTGATGCCACCTCTCTCGACACTCTTGTGCATGTGAGTTGAATATTATTATGTTAGCCCATATTTAAGTTATTGTTTTTTATAAATTATATGATATCTAATATTGCCTTAACTGTTTCCCATCTGCGGAGCGTCCCGTGACAGCAATTGTTGTTTATGTGAAAACATCACTGTGGTAGTTCGCCGAAGCATACGCTGAACTGGAATCGTTTTCTCAATTTGTATAAAGTTTAGTTTGTACAGTATCTGTATAAACGTTATTTGTCATAGCTAATGCTATAAATTTGTGTATTTACACACATTTATTTCCCTGTATTCATGAACAATCAATAAATGTTTTTTCTTTTAAAACTTTTCTGGGCTTTTAAATCCGTTTTAATCCGAAACTCACTGATTTATAAAGGGAGCGTTATGAATATTTATTATTATACTAGCTGACCTGTTAGACGTTGAACTAACTTTGAATATTGCATTAGAATTGGTTTAATTAATAAAAAATAAATGAATTCAATAACATAGTATAATTACTATTATAATGTTCTACGATAACTGACAGTTATGAAAAATAATATTGGCGTTAAGTTTTTATAAATTTTCGTAAATTTTCTAATGTTTCACTTAACTTACTTATTTTTTTCTAACATAAGAACCTTCTCCAGACAATAGTTAATACAACAAAAAAGAATTAGCGAAATTGTTCTATCCGTTCACGCGTGATGCGATGACCAAGGGAAATACAAATTAATTTTTATATATATATAGATATTGTCAACTGCCGGTCCGAGATCAAAAATCAGGCCAATTACTGGATTTCAATCGACTCGTTTTGCCTTTTGAAACCCCTTCGGTATGTTTTATTTATTCTGCATTCAAATATCAAGTGCCTGGAAAATGTAGTGACATTTAATACTAGCTAAACCCGCGGCATCGTTCGCGTGGCAAAGTAAGTTATTTTTATCTCCCTTAGAAACAGTGTTTTTTTTTCTAAATAAAAGGTACTCCATGTCTTTTCTGTATTCTTGACATCAAACGATGAAATATTATAAGCTTATATTAGCATTGATTTATAATATTATTTAACCTTGATTCCAAGATTGACTTAGTGGTTTAAACCGTTACCTCATTGCTATCGCTGTGCTACGAAACCCAAGGGAGATATTTGTGTGATCCAAATATGACCTTACTGAATCTAGGTATTACTTTATATTCAACTAGCTGACCCGACAGACTTTGTCCTGTCTTAACTATGAATATCCATCTATCCATCCATTCAACCGAAAGACGTCCACTGCTGGGCATAGGTTTCCCCCAAATATCTCCACGACGACCGGTCTTGTGACACCCGCATCCAGCGGATTCCCGCCATGCTACGTCTTCCGGTACGTGGTAACCATCCGAGAACCCGTTGCCCGAAGATGCTAAGCTTAAGTGGCAGTGGGCTGGGCACATTGCTCGTAGAATCGATGCCCGATGGGGCCTACTATGAATATATTTAATTAGTATTAATTCGTTGGTGGGAGGCGCCCGACGTGACGGCCCAGTGGCATGCGCGTGAGCTGCGCGCGGTACTGGACAGTACTTGGACATTGCAACACTACTTTATTTTTCTAAAATAAAATATTTTTTCTAAAATAAACGTAGCTTTAGTTACTCCTTATTACATCAGCTACTTGCCAATATAAGTGCCGTCAAAATCGGTCCAGCTTTTTCAGAGATTAGCCGGAACAGACAGACTGACAGACAGACAAAAATTGTAAAAAAATGTTATTTTGGTGTGTGTACCGTACATATTCATATACATGTAGTAAAAAACGGTTATTTCAATATTGCAAACAGACACTCCAATTTTATTTATATGTATATATAATTGAACGTTTGTATAGTACTCTACTATTACATTTTACCTATATTGAGGATGTTGTACTCACAAATAAAACTTTAATTTTCTTTCCTTATCAGATATATAGAAACAGATGAATTTTCATTTTTTTATCTATAAATACAGCGTGAAGTTATAAGTACAGCGTAGTAAGCGAAGTTTATATTTGTATTTTGGAATACAAATATCCAATATATTTTTAATTTAAGCAGTTGTATAGTTTAGCTAAGACATTATCTGATTGATATCGTCTAGTTCAAACCTAAGGGTGTATTTACGAAATAATTTGAACAGATAATAATGCATAAAAGCCCTTTAAGGTTTATTACCTTAAAACGCAGTGACTATATTTTCTTAACAATACCGGAACTTTATGTTACTGGAAAAATACAGACTAATCTTTATAGGACGACGACCTTTATGGAGGGACTGTTCAGAAGTGGGACATTAACATTTTTATACTGTCTCTTTTAAAGTCACAAAATCTGGTAAACTAAAACATGTAATTTGTGCTTTCACTGAGTTCCGAGTTTTTTTTTTTTACAAAATAATAACAGTTTGGTCCCTAATTGTAAGTGCAGTGGAATTCATCCATTTTATCCATCATAAGTGATTGTTGTCATATTGTCTCGCAATCCTTTCGGCGTCTCTGGATATTTGATATCAGATATAGAAGAAAATTCCTCTGAGGTTTGAACTAGTGGTCACGACCTAGCATTTTTAGACTTCTACCAGCTAATCCAATGCCACTAGGATTGTCCTGTAATACAGTCTAGCAAAACGATTTTAATAAAATCCTATAATAATATACCAAAAAGAAAAATCGCTAATCGTTATCACTATGTCCGGAGCCGAAACATTCAATAATTAATTTCAGTTGCGTTCAGGTTGCGCCGACCGATGCGAAATCGCTACGCCGCGTGCAGAATTCTGATTGGGCTACGTTCGGCTACATGCTACGCCGCTACGTCGCTACAATGCTACGAAGCTACGAAATAACTCAAATTTCACATACTGTCAAGCCTATATCTCCTATACAAAAAAAATATATATCTTTGAAATATCGAATTAAGATTTGAGGTATTTGAAACAACGATAGCTCAGTGGTGGAGTGCACAGCCGTGACGTCGATGTTCGTGAGTTCGATTCGCTGTAATGATGATACTGCAGCATGCTGGTAGAGTAGTTTCTAATACCTGCCTAGCTGGCTACTACATTCGAGTGAAAAGTCTGTCGGCAAATACCTGTAAAGATGTGTTCCGGTAGTTGTGCTCGACTAATACATGAACTAAGTTAAGCACGTCCAAGTTTTTAAAAACTGAAACGTAGTGTAAATGATTACTGTAAATTAGTACTTGTGATTTAAAAATGATTTGCCATATGCATGTAACATATTTTTAGCGACCAAACTTCACATTACAATGCTAAGGGTATATTAAATTTATATTATTTTTTATATTAAAAACTAGTAAGTTCACTTATCCCGTACAGATATACAAGAGAATCGAGAGAGGTGATGTAGAATATCATATCAGTATAAGAGTTATCGTTTCGCGTCACGGCAAGCTGGACGATTTCGCTACCCAGGCGTGCCGATAGATGTTTCACATCGAAACCTATAAACAATATCCGGAATCTGCTATCATTGAAACTTCATCGCTTCGTTGACCGCAACAGTGAATCCGCAAAGTCTACTTAACGACGAACGGCAGCGGAGTGTAACGGCGTTATCCAACGACAGTGACATCTATCGAGCTCCCTACGTCGTTAATATCGGCCCAGAACGCGTTAAGCGACAAATCGCATCCGAACCTGCCGATACTACCCAACTCATGGATTCCAATTTTCTTAAATATATATTTTTTAGACACGCTAAACCAGTGGAGGAACTGGCTCTCAAGTGCAGCTGCCGGAACACACCTATTGGTATTTATCGGCAGGTTTACAACTTGAAGGGGGTTGCTCAGGCGGGCATTAGAAAATTCCCTACCACCATGCTACGATTTCTCACGATGATTTCCTTCACCTGAAGTTCAAGCTCGTTGTAGATGGATTCGAACTCAACTCCCTTAACGCGAAGTCGTACATGCTACCACTGAGCTATCATCGCTTCGACAGACTGAAACTGAGTCAAATATATTCATATAATATTTTTAAGCCTTCATATACGGTGTACTTTGTTATCGGTATAGAGATCAATATAATACATAACTTGAACTGCATATAAGATTATTACATTTAGCGGTCAACTCCCTGGGTGGTTTAAAAGTATATGCTTTGTTGTACTTACCTTGTTGTCCATTACCTTTTTACCCTTGAACGATATCTTGCAATAACGTCATGACATTTGTAGTCCCTTTAAAATGTCACTATGTAAATTGTATAGTCTATATTGTAATTATATTGTTTATTCAACTGTCGAAGTAAGAGAATCAATTTTTAAGTATTGAATACATTTTGATGCAATTTAACTCGGATTGTTAATATTGCAGATATAAGTTACTTTTATCACATAAAAGTAAAAGGTTCCTCCGAGAGAGAACACGAAAATTAAAATAGAGTACTAAATGAACTTCTCGATAGATTTAAATATAACTTTCTCAATTTGTTAGCCAATAGCATATATTAAACTTATGCACTATTTTTGAATTTTCGACTGCACATCGTACCACAGTCAACAGTAATCAATGTAATATCATAAGTAATAGAATAGTGTATGAAATTAAAAGATAAGATTAAAACATTTCCGTTTACGTCAGCGGATCGCTCGCGACTTAGTTTTCATTAGGCTTAATTGAAAAATAAAAGGAATTCTTTACTCACATCGCATCCAGTTCTGTCTTCCGTACCGACCCTGCAGTTTAGTCTACAAACGCCGAACGCGTTTCACGATCTGCTTTCTACGTAACTGCTTCCGACTTCACAGGAAAATCAACTTTAATAGTGAACATATTTGTAAGAAAACAGCATATAACGATGTCTTGGCTTTACGATCTTCCTCGACGACATATACACTGTAATAATATCGGAAGAAGTTATTTATTTATGACCTTATTTTTAGTACATATAAAGTCGAAAGTTGATTAAGATTTTTCTGTGTGTTACGGCTTTTCAATATCACAAACTCGGTCTCGAGAACTAAGTGCAGCTAGATCGTTGTACGTGCGTCCATTCCAAACGTCAGTTGGAAGCCTCTTGTTACCACAATATATATTTCACGTGCGAACGAATGTGATATGTAGGAAAACTTATATAGGTATGGTTTGCTTTTTAATACTCTTGTATTCTGTGGAATGATATTACAATTTTCTTTTCATTTATACTGTTTTAGTAGTGTGTGTGTGTGTGTGTGTGTGTGTTTTTTTAATTAATGGCATCGTCGTGTTCACGTTATTATCGTGATAGTAGACTTGTAGTATGTCAAGTTATAAAGGTAAATTAATAATAGATCGTTACTGGATTCTCGAGCGAATTTTGCAAACTGTAAGTTAAAAATCTCTGCTGGATAATACCTTTCTTTAAATAAATTATTATTATTAATTAAAACTACAAAAATCAGTTTAGCTTTATTATGGCGGAATTGGATTTTAAATCTAATGATTCCTTCAATAATATGTTTCGAGTACGTCGATTTGTCGAGGAATTTGGTAATACTTATACTGTGAAAATACTTTTACCGTTAACATTCGCTTCACTTTAGAGAATGCTATACCTATAGAATTATGAAACAGCTTCTCACAGATTTTTTACTCTGTGACATACACACAGCATTCTGAGGTAGATGGAAACTGACGACCTCTAGTCCACGCGGATAAATTCGATTCTTTGGTTTTCAAATTTATGTAATGTCATGACAAATGCAGATGTTACTGGGAATTCGTGTCGCTGCAAATTACATCCCAGTTGACCCTTTCATAAGTCTAGAGTTATTATTGGTATTTCTACCTCTTTGCCATATAGTTGACCAGTCACAATTTTTGCCGTTATTATGTTATTTATTGCAGAAATTTTTGAACTAAAAAGAAATTTCATATAGCGCCGTATTATAAAATATTTAGCAAAACTAATATTTTTCCTAAATATAAAATTCCATTTTTTTTAAACCACAAAGCAATACAAAGTTTCATTCAAATCGTTAGAGCCGTTTCCGAGATACGTAAATTTTCATACTGTTCGAAATGACTTGGAGGAGACTAGAGTATTAGTAATAATAATAGCGTTAATCTCAGGCAAGTCCATATAACATAAATAGTGTTAGTTTAAAATTTTACCTTAATAACTAATGTTAGTACATATAGTTGAGTGGAGTTACGTTGTATGGAGTTTAATCTAACGACGCAGCATGAGAGACACCCGTCTATCAGTGAATACACTCAAGATACTAATAGTACTGGCGCGTAGGCGTGTCGTTAATGAGGCACATTTTTACGAATTATATACGTCGCTCGGCAAACATACAGGAAGCACTACACCACCACGGCAGCCCTAACAATATCCTGAGTGCATTATTGTACTGGACACGTAGATCGCTGTACGCACGAGCACCATAACTGGTCCACAAACTATAGAAGCGATGATAGCTTTCGGTGAAAGAAAACATCGTGAGGAAACCATAGCATGGTGGTAGGGCTTTTTCTGATGCCCGCCTGGCTGGCTACTACCCTCAAGTTGTAAACCTGCCGCCAAATACCAATAGGTGTGTTCCGGCAGCAGCACTTGAGAGCCAGTTCCTCCACAGGTTTAGCGTGTCTACTAACTTGGGCCGTATTGCACTTAAGATCAGGTGAGATTATGGCCATAACGCTAAACCTCAAGTATAAAACAAAAAAAAAGCCGTCGTGAGCATGGCATCAACTACTTTCTTGCTTCCTCAATCAATTTTTTACCTAAAGGCCTGCTCCAGTAGGCCAGTCCTTATCATTTTTATTTTGTTCTTCTCTGGCAGCAGCCCATGCCAAAACCCGGTCACTATGACACCCTTGCGCACGCTGTCTCGTAGCTGAGTGCCCTGAGCATTCGCCCCAAAAGTTCTGCCAAGCTTTGAAAGCCCTTCCGGCTAACGGCGTGAGACCTATCGAAAAAAAAAGCGGCGAAGAGTTAAGCCTAAGCGAGGTACTGAAGGTATTCATCGTATATAGCTAGAGCATTACAGAAGTTACGTGGGATATATATTTTTCTATATTTTTTTAAGTACTCTTCTTAGACCTAACAACCAATAATTGCTAACTTAATAGTATTAGATGTAGATAAGTCTAAAACTTATGTATAAAAATCTTTGCTTTTGCAACTATATACCATTTGACCCAAGAGCGCGGGCCATTTAACATGAACATACCTTTAACAGAGTAGTTATTTATCCTAAAATTACATGGGCTGGTATGTATGTATCGGCTGGTATATTCGGTGGACATTCCGTAATCTTAGCATTTAATCATTCGTGTACATAGCCATCTATCGGCTACAATCGAAGTTTTTTGATATCATATCTATTTTTATTAATATTTGTAGTTAAAGATCCGACAGATGTCCCCTTTTTCAATATGTAATCCGCGTAGATGTTCGTCTATTCAATATTTGGTGCTTGGTGGTAGGGCTTTTTCTGATGCCCGCCTGGCTAGCTACCACCCTCAAGTTGAACATCTGCCGTCAAATACCGATAGGTGTGTTCCGGCAGTTACACTTGAGAGCCTGTTCGTCCAAAGGGTTAGCGTGTCTTCCAACTTGGGCCGTATCGTCAATTAAGATCAGGCGGGATTAGAGCATAATAGAAAATAATATACAACAACAAAGCCTTAACTATAAAAAAAATATTCCGGAGTAATCTTATCGTTATATGGAAAGAAAAGTATTCTACAACCTTGCCAAATTTCATTGAAATCTATCCAGTAGTTTCAGAATGATGAGCGTTCAATGGGACAGACAGACAGACAAAAATTCTAAAAAACATATTTTCGGTCTCTGTATCGATAACAAAGCAGAGTCCAATTAATATTTTAAAAAAAAATTATGTATAGAGTTTCTACTATTACAGTTTTGTTATATATATATATATATATGTGATATGAAATTATATACAGTGGAGAATGATATATATTTTTTACATTATACTACAAAAAAAAAAAAAAAAAAACTAAACCACATGGGACTTGTTCTAAAGCACTTTAAATTCTCGCCCATGGCCGTTATAAAAACAAGAGTATTGACTTGAATTACAATTTTTAGTATATCGAAATCCTCACGGTCCCGGCATGAAATATTAAATGGCATGTTTTTACCAATTGGCCTCGTCTGGCAGCTGAGTCGGTTGTAAAACCGATACGTGACTCGAACTTGGTTAGGAGACCGCAGCTCGTCTCTGGTTAAAAGAATTAAGAATCGAGTTAATAGTGAGGGCCGATGTTATACGCTATTATCGATAATAGTTTATTATTTATATCGTTGAAATGTTTAATCAAATCTGAACATTTAATATATATTATTAAATTATAATCGGGAAATAATTGTTATTGATTGATATCGGAGGAAAATACATTTTTCTCTTTTTATTTGTATGTATGTGTGTCGGAACCCTTGTAAAAAAGCCATTGTGAAACTACTGCTTAGATTGACGTATTTTAACATGATGATAATTAATGTCATGGATCGACATATATGACACATTTTATGTCATAAGAAAGGGTTCCTCCAGGGTGAAGAAAAAAATAGTTTCTTTTTTAATAACAATTGAAGCTCTTGACGGATTTGGACGCAATTTAATAATATCCAGTAGCTGACGACATGCGAAGATGTAAGTCTTCTATCGACTTCTAACTATGTATGTAAGAGTACCGTAGACTCTCAGAAAATAAGCCATTATGTTGACTCATGTTTTATTTGTAAAATGACAATTCACTCCGAATGATCAGTTTCGCTCGCGAGTCTCTCACGATATATTTTGGCCAGCGTTACATACCACCTGTTTATAGCAGCGCTGCATCACGTAATATGCGATGATAGCTCAATGGTAGTGTGTACGACTTCGCGTCAAGGGACGTGAGTTCGAATCCAAGCACCTACAATGAGCTTACGCTTTCGGTGAAGGAAAACATCGTGAGAAAACATAGCATGGTGGTAGGGCCTTTTCAAATGCCCGCCTGGCTAGCTATCACCCTCAAGTTATAAACCTGCCGCCAAATACCAATAGGTGTGTTCCGGCAGCGGCACTTGAGAGCCAGTTCCTCCACAGGGTTTAGTGTGTCTACCAACTTAGGCCGTATCGTCACTTAAGATTGGGTGAGATAATGGCCATAACGCTAAAACCTTAAGTAAAAAAAAATGTGCAGACATCCGTTGAAGTACTTTTAATCATAATTCGTTGATGTACTCGTAATGCACTAAAATTCGTTTACATCGTATATTCTGCTTATATAATATTTGTACCGATATGTATATGTATAAAATTTAAAGATTTTATATACAAATACGAAGAGCAAGACACATAACAATCATAAACAATCTAATAAAACTTATTACTTAGCGATTATTACTTAGCCACAGAATCTCTCAGAACTTTTTTTATTGACCATCACGTGTCATGTATGTAATAAAAAGTGTTCTGTAGCTGTTCAATATCATTTCCTCTGCTTATTTCCATAATCGAACTACATGTGCTAGGCTCTGAAGCCTCAATTTCGACTCGAATGAAAAAAATCCACAATGCCGCGTTTGCCTACCGTGAAGCTGTGGAACAATCTCGCAGGCTTACTATCTTCTCTTTACTATGAATTTTTACGCAAATCCGTATGACAACATCGCTTGCCTATCGAATATTATTCTCTTGATAATCACCACTGTATGTAGATTGTACTGTGTATAGCATCAGGTGATAAAATAATAACTGGATTGAAGGTATTATTATTTCTCTGCTCATTTTAACTTTTAACGTGGAGAAATAAGTAACTTGAGATATGGATTTCATTGACTCCGTTTATGGTACTAACCCACTAAAACCCATACCACACTGGCTGTCCTGGAGCAACGGGAGGTCGATGTAGTAGTCGCTACGGCAGCCGGCTCTTCCTGACGGTAGCCCGGTATACGTCCTCTTGGCTTACGGTCTGTCTGTAATGCAATAAAATGCAGGCCCTTTGATACTATTTTCAAGACTATTGTTTCCGCAGTATATTAATGTGCATGCAGTTTTTGGTAGTATCTAAGGTAAGTAAGGTATAGTAAGGTATAGTAAGGTATAGTAAGGTAAAGTAAGGTAAAGTAAGTAAGGTAATTCTATCTGCTGACATCAAGACTACCAATTAAGGAAGTATCAAAACTGCAAATTTCATTAAAATATTCGTACAGTCCTTACTAATATTGTTAATGTGAAAGTTAGTTTGTTTCTTACGTTTTCACGCCTAAACTGCAGAGTCGATTGTAATGAATTTTTGTGTAGAGATAAATGAGACCTTGGAGACGGTGATATCTAGCAATAAACTTATTGGAAGTGGGGTAAAGGAGGAATAAACTTTGTATATATAATATTTTTATTGCTTCATACGATTTGAAAAAATCAATATTAACGTGAACAAAGACGCGGGTAAAAGCTAGTAAAAACTACAACTAAAATATATATGAAACAATTTTTATTTATTCATAAACTATCGATATATTGATACAGTTTTAAATACGTCCCTAATCGGAAGGTAAAGAGACGTTTTCTATATATGTTGTTGGTTGTGAAGAAAATGTAACATACCGTGACTGAGGGCTAATGAGCTGTTTCCACCGTTTCACCTACACACGCGACATTCTCACTGGTTTTGTTTTAAAATCCGTCCTACAAGTAGTCATATTAAATCTATTCAATGTAAAAAAAATATGTGTGTCAGCTCTGTTTATACGACTGAGGTTTATAAGTACGATTATCATTAGAACATGTTTACAAAGTGGAAGGTGCGCAAGGTACGTTGCGCATAAACACTTACATTATTCATTGGACTCCTAATAAAATTTTCATACCGGAACACTTATAAAAATTGATTCTCGAGGAGAGAACTCCATAAAATATAGTACACTAGATTTTACGTGCGATTTGGTAGCGTGTAGAAATGCCGCGTCATGGGACGTGAGATCGAATCCAACTACCTACAATGAGCTTGAGCTTTCGGTGAAGATGAACATCGTGAGGAAACCACAGCATAGTGATAGGGCTTTCTCTAATGCCCACCTGGCTAGCTACCACCCTCAAGTTGAAAATATGCCGCCCAATACCAATAAGTGTGTTCCGGCAGTTGCACCTGAGAGCCAGTTCCTCGATAGGCTTAGCGTGTCTTTCAACTCGGGCCTTATTGCCACTTAAGATCAGGTAATATTATAGCCTTGACGGATTTTTTTTTTTATACTTAAGGCTTAACGTTATGGCTATAATCTCACCTGATCTTAAGTGACGATATGGCCCAAGTTGATAGACACGCTAAACCTGTAGAGGAACTGGCTCTCAAGTGCAGCTGCCGGAACACGACTATTGGTATTTCGCGGCAGGTTTAGAACTTGAGGGTGGTAGCGACCCAGGCGGGCTTTAGAAAAAGCCCTACCATCATGCAATCTTAACTATATTAAAAAAAAAAAACTTAAAACCTAATGAATCTAATTCAAACATCACGTTACATAGCAGTGTAGTAAAATATAATAATTACAACAAGCAATAATTAATACAGCGATTTATCATGTACTAAAATAAACATCTTTATATTTCTTCCGTAATCTTTATCTCAAATGAGTATCCAAAAAAATGATGTCCTGTTTCCGCTTACAAAAGCTTTTCTATTTTCTCTGCAAATAACACATTTATATGACTGGTTATATTCATAGCGCGTATTATATTTTAGAAACAGATAAACTATGAATTTGATACTAATATACTGTCTACGGCCAGTTGATTCTGTTAGTTTCCTTTTTATACTTCCTATAAAACCTTTTTATGCTATTAATGCAGTCACTCGTCTCCTCTTGCATTTGAATTTCGTATAACAACGTAACTGAATTTGGATCTTAAGCAAACGTTATTAGAATTGAAGTTAGTTTGAGTAAATTCCGACCGCTATATTTTATTTTTGAATGCGACGAATATGATGCGGTAATGTAAGAGGCAAGGACGATTGGCTTCTGCCAAAAACAATATAGATCAGCTTGTTTAGTTGGATTAAATAAATCATTTGAAAAATTTATGAATACGGTGTCCTTTCAATGAAAAAAGTTAATAAGGAGGCAATAGGAATACTTTGTCTCGGATTTTAGAGTCCAGTTTTCATTTTGATACTTGTCAAAAACCCATCAAACTTATATTTTTTATAGCCATAAGAATCTTTACAGGTTTTCGTAACGACATTCTTTCTAGGTGTTTCAAACAAAATATGTTGTTAAATATATATACGTATGCATAAACAGAACAGTACAGTTCCTTCGACGCTCAATTACATTGAAAATACTGAAATTATCGAGATGGACCTATGCTTATTTGAATCTAAAGCGAATTATTCGCGTCAAGGGATGTGAGTTCGAAGCCATCTACAATTAGCTTGAGTTATTGATGAAGGAAAATATCGTCCGGAACCCGTAGCATGATGATAGGCTTTTCTTAATGTCAGCCTTGCTAGCTACCACGCTCAAGTTAAAAATCTACCGCCAAATATCATTGGGTGTGTCCGGACAGTTGCACTTGAGAGCTAGTTCTTCAGCCAACTTGATCCGTATTGTCACTTAAAATCAGTTAAGGTTATGGCCATAACGCTAAAACCTATTAACTATAAAAAAAAGAAAAAAAAAGGATTCTAGATGGTTCTCGGACGCTTAGGTTGTGGCTTCCATTATCTCTATATCATTTTTCACTCACTTTATACTCATTTACTAAACTTGCTTGGATAATTATAAATAGTAACATAGTTAATTGAGACTACTTTGCCTGATGGAAACCGCAATACAGTTTCAAAACAACGTCAAAACTATCACATCAACCGACCGTCATTTTATACATTAGAACTCTTGATGTGACGAATAAAAAGCGAAATAATTGAAGCGATGATAGCTCAGAGTTAATGTGTACGACTTCGCGTCAAGGGACGTGAGTTCGAATCCAATCACCTACAATGAGCTCAAGCTTTCGGTGAAGGAAAACATTGTGAGGAAACCATAGCATGGTGGTTGGGCTTTTTCTAATGTCCGCCTGGCTAGCTACCACCCTCAAGTTGTAAACCTGCCGCCAAATACCAATAGCTGTGTTCCGGCAGCTGCACTTGAGAGCCAGTTCCTTCACAGGTTTAGCGTGTCTAGCATCTCGGGCCGTATCGTCACTTAAGATCAGGTGAGTTTATGGCCATAACGCTAAACCTTAATAAATATATAAAAAAAAACAATCTCTAAATAATATTTTGATGTATCTCTTCTCGATGTGCTATGTAAAGAGTTCCCTCTTTGTCTAAATACTAAACCTCGAGTATATTTTTTTTTTTTAGAAATAATGCTGTTTCCTGTTACAGCTTGCAGTCACGACGTATATTACGGCGTAGGGTTTTTTATTCATGTTGCCTTTTGCATGGACTCGGGATGTTGAATATTTCCGTTTGTGTGAGTGATTATGTAATACATTATTATCTCCCATTGATATTAAAAACAAACGCCGCTGTAACTCGCAGTGATTAACGCACAGATATCCTCGCTAATGTTATAAATGCGTATTTGAATTTGTTCGTTGGAACTAATCAACCAATCATGATGAAATTATGCAAACATGTTTCCAGATGTAGAGTTCAGAGTTACGAGTTTTAAAAAGGGCTTCAAGAAAAGTTGTTACACTGACGTATGTAAATATGGAAATGAATAATCTTTGATTAAAAACTAATGAATACATGAATGAAAGCGATGATAGCTCGGTGGTAGTGTGTACGGCTTCGCGTCATAGGACGTGAGTTCGAATCCCATCACCAACAATGAGCTTGAGCTTTCGATGAAGAAAAACATCATGAGGAAACGATAGCATGGTGGTAGGGCTTTTTCTAATGCCCGCCTGGGTAGCTACCACCCTCAAGTTGGAAACCTGCCGCCAAATACCAATATATGTGTTCTGGCAGCAGCACTTGAGAGCTAGTTCCTTCCCAGGTTTAGCGTGTCTACTAACTTGGGCCGTATCGTCACTTAAGATCAGGTGAGATTATGGCCATTACGCTAAGCCTTAACTATAAAAAAATATATATTCATAATAATAATAATATTCAAAGGCAAGTGGCAAAAGAAGGCAAGACTCACGCGCAGTTTTGACGGAAGTCTGACTGGGGGGCAAGAGGCAAGGTTATTAGAGTGCAAAGACTACCAGCTGACAGGATGCTTAAGAAAATCAAGGGAGAATGGCAGAGTATTACGATATATCCAGAGAACAGGTATATGGTATAGCAATTTAAGGGTGGTAGGTAACAAAGTTTTTTTTTAATAGTTAAGCTTTAGCGTTATGCCCATAATCGACATAACCTTAAGTGACGATATAACCCGAATCGATAGACACGCTACACCTTTCGAGGAACTGGCTCTCAAGTGCAACTGCCGGAACATACCTAATGGTATTTCGAGGCATATTTTCAACTTGAAGGTGGTTGCTAACCAGGCTGACTTTAAATAAAGCCCTACCACCATGCTGTGGCTTCCTTTTTTTTTTTTTGTAATACATAAGGTTAGCGTTATGGCCATAATCTCACCTGATCTTAAGTGACGATACGGCCCAAGTTGGTAGACACGCTAAACCTGTGGAGGAACTGGCTCTCAAGTGCTGCTGCCGGAACACACCTATTGGTATTTGGAGGCATATTTTCAACTTGAAAGTGGTTGCTACCCAGGCGGGCATTAGAAAAAACCCTACCACCATGCTATGGTTTCCTCACGATGTTTACCTTCATCGATATCTCAAGCTCATTGTAGGTGGATTCGATTTCACGTCCCTTGATGCAAATTCCATGAGCTATCATCGCTTCAAACGTGGGCATTAAAAAAACCCAATTACCATGCTTTGATCACGATGTTCACCTTCACCGAAAACTCAGGCTTATGGCTGGGATTCGAAGTCCGTACACGCTACCGACCACATCATCATCGCAATAAATACTACAAAACTAAAGGTAACATTGATTAAATTGAGAAACTGCAACTAAGTTATATCTGGTCGGGTTAATCTGAACTGGGTTCACGTTATATCACTTAACGTTCATAGCCACTCGACTTCGGTTAACGAGTATTTGATTGCTGTACTAATATGTTCCCCTTCGGACCCTGTACCACGGAAACTGGAGTTCTAGTAACTGTGATAATATTATCACCGACAAATTTTCTCCTCTTAAACTGTCATATATTCTTTTCATTAATATTAAACTATTTTTAATATATACACATACTCGCTGACCCGATAGACGTTGTCCTGTCTTGTGTTTTATTAAAATTGTTATAATTAATAAAAAAAAATATTATTCAAAAACATAATATAATTACTATTGTAATGCTCTCTGATAACTGACAGTTATGTAAAATATTATTGTCGATATGTTTTTTATAAATTTTCTAATGTTCCATTCATTTTCCTTAATTTTTTCTTTCATCAGAACCTTCTCGTGATAAAAATTCATACAACAAAATTAGAATTAGCTAAATTGTTCCACCCGTTCATGCGTGATGCTATGACCAAGGTAAATAGAGATTCATTTATATATATATATATACATAGGGATGTAGTATGGGAGGGTAGTTTATAACACCGATTAGTATAAAGTGCGATGCGAGCGCGGCTTTGAGTGCAGTCTAAGCGAGCGTTCGAGGCGTAATCATCGTGCGTAGCTGGAACATTAATGAAGGGACGTAACATTTATATTTCTCTATTATCGACACTGCCTTGATGTATGCTGTAAACCATTATCGGGAATGATTTATACCGGTCAGAGAGAAACACGAGTAGTGAAAGTGAGTGTTGATGTTCATCGAGAGGAGGCTTCGTTGAACGTTATATTCTGTCTTGTGTTATCCTCTCTCTGCCATAATGATTAAGTTTCACGATGGACCCGCACAGTGAATCCGCGGTTTGCTAAGACATTCATGTCTCATCCCGACATTATTATTGATCCGTTTATTATCTTTCAACTACTCGGCGTCTCATAATCTATCGTCGTGTGTTGTTTCTATATACACATAATAAAGCTGTCACTGATCCCAATATGGTAATTAAATTGTCTCTTAAAATGATCGAAGCGATCTCTTGAATCGATAATAGCTCAGCGGTAGTGTGTACGACTTCGCGTCAAGGGACTTGAGTTCGAATCCAAGCACCTACAATGAGCTTGAGCTTTCGGTGAAGGAAAACATCGTGAGGAAATCATAGCATGGTGGTAGGGTTTTTTCTAATGCCCGCCTGGCCAGCTACCACCCTCAAGTTGTAAACCTGCCGCCAAATACCAATAGGTGTGTTCCGGTAGCTGCACTTGAGAGCCACATAAGAACAGGTGAGATTATGGCCATAACGCTATACCTTAAGTATAAAAAATCGACCGTTTTGAAATATATGATGTTGAGTTTTTATTTGTCATCTTGGATGCGCACCACCCTCATACTATGGGATCCATTTTGATGAAATAATTCACGATTGTAGCTGGTATAGTGCAAACATGGCCAAATTCCAATTTTAACCGTTTGCCCGATAATAATGACAAATGACAAGATTTTTTTATTTGAATACTTTTGGCCTTATGGCCACATATCTCCTGATGCTAAAGGATGATGTGACCCAAAGTGGTTGTCAAGCTAAGATCAGTGGAGATAAATGTTTTGTATCACCTACTCAAGCGAAACATTGCGTTACAATTAAGTTCTTGACTATTGTAAATAGTAAAAGTATGTCTACAGGGGCACATAGTATAATATGAAACTGAAAACTAAAATTATATTAAGTTATTTAAATTTAATTTTATATGCGCATCGAGGATCAATAAATTGACTAAGTCGATACGGAGGTAAGAAGCCTCAACGTGTCAGAAACATATTTCTTCTTTTGTAATGTATTATATTATCTATATATTTATGCTTAGCCTTACAAATAAGTAAAAAAGTGCGTGTAACATGATATATTTAGAAAAAATATTTTTTCTGAGTAGAACATATAGTGGAAATTTCAGATTCTTTATCACATTTGCTTATATGCTTTGAATATTGTATACTAAGAAATATTATCTCTCCAAGTGCAAATATATATATATATATATATTTTTTTTTTATTAAATTATCAGTTAGTAGTCTAGTCTATACTTAATAATGAAAATATGATTTGTAACTTAAAGTAATATATAATCTTTTAGTGTATACAGTTACTATCTGGCAACAACCCTATACGGTAATCACGCATCCATTGCCGCTTGACAAAACTAATTTCGCGAGTCCAAAGCAAACGCGAGCTATGTAAACAGCATGAATATTTTAGGGCCGCCATCAAAGCGGACGATAAACGCGCGGACCCAATATCGTGCTCGAACAAAGGCAGACAAGAGTTTGTGGAACGCCCACACCGATGCATATTCAACGAGCCGATCGCATAGTCGAATAGTCAGGAATTACTTTTCATGATATTTTTAATCTACACTGATCACTTCAAGTAAGTCCACCACGGGGTTGGGGAGCAAACAGGCAGACGGCCCATTTGATGGTAAATGGCTACCATCACCTATAGACATCTTTAACACCAGGAGAATTACAGCTATGTTGCTAACCTTCAGTAGTCAGGAATTAGTTTTATGATATCTCAAGTCTCACGTAGACGTTATTTATACTGACTATAGTAAATGCTTCGACAGAATTCCACATGTTCGATTGTTACAAAAACTGCAGCAAACAGGCATACGAGGTAACCTATTCAGATGGTTCTCGTCATATGTTAAAAATAGATGTCAAACAGTAGTTCTTAACGGTTATACATCTGCACCAATGTGTATTCCTTCTGGAGTCCCTCAAGGATCGCTTTTAGGGCCTCTCCTTTTTACAATATTTATTTCTGATATATTCTCTTGCTTCCGTTTTTCAAAAATTCTTCTTTACGCAGACGACTTAAAAATTCTATGCCCAATTAAATCAATCGCAGAAGCATCATTACTTCAAGAGGATTTGGATAGATTTCAAAACTACTGTTACCTCAATGAATTAGATCTTAATGTATCGAAATGTTATGTATGTTCTTTTACGCGTAAATCCCAAACTATTCTGTTTAATTATAATTTAAAAGGTGAGTCTGTCTCAAGAGTTTCCACTATAACAGACCTTGGAGTCGTTTTTGATTCCAAATTACTTTTCAAAGATCACGTCAATAGCATTGTCAACAAAGCCTCCAAAGCTCTAGGATTCGTGTTAAGAATGTCATCGGAGTTTTGCTCAATAAAAACAATCAAAATATTGTACTGTGCATATGTACGTAGTCACCTTGAATACGCTAGTCAAGTATGGAATCCCTGTTATGATATACACAGGACACGCATCGAAGGTATTCAAAAGCGCTTTTTGCGGTACTTACAATACCGTACAAACACTTTCTTACCCAGCTATACTTCTCGATGTAAGAAATTTCATCTACTTCCACTCAACGAGAGAAGGCAAATAGCAGATCTAACGTATCTGTTAAACATCGCAAACGGTACAGTCGACTGTCCAGAACTACTTGGCTACCTCGGATTGAGAACCCCTTGTTTAGCATTAAGACAATCTGATATATTACATATTCCAATATCACGGTGTAATTATAGGCAAAACAGCTTCATTATTCGAGCGTGCAAGTGTTTCAACATAATTTCTAGGACCGTGGATATCGACATCTTCAATACCACGGTTCGTCAACTTACGAAACTACTCACTAATCGATACTTTTCTTCCTTGTAATATTAATTTAAAACTGTGTGTTGCCTATGCATTATTTAATATGTATTAATCTTTATTAATATTTGTGAAAACTTGTAAATAGCCTTTTGTATTTTTTTTCTTTTATTTAAGTTCTTAATGTTAGCTGTTAGTTTTCCTTGTAATAAATAAATAAATAAATAAATAAATAAATATTTTTAATCTGCACTAATCACTTCAAGTAAATCCACCACGAGATTAGGAGGTTTTTCTTATGCTAATGAACAGCAAACAGGCAGACAGCCCTTCTGATTGTAAATGGCTACCGTCGCCTATAGACATCTGCAACACCAGAAGTATTACAGCCATTTTGCTTACCTTCAGTAGCCAGGAATTAGTTTTATGATATTTTTAATCTACACTAATCACTTCAAGTAAATCCACCACGAGATTAGGAGGTTTTTCTTATGCTAATGAACAGCAAACAGGCAGACGGCCCTTCTGATTGTAAATGCCTACCGTCGCCTATAGACATCTGTAACACCAGGAGTTTTACACCTTGCCGAAAAGGGCTGATTCTTGCTACTATGCGGGAACACAAAGCCTCATACTGAACCTTTCTTGTGCGACAGTGTAAGCTCAAGGGTGGTCGCTAACTACTCGGGCAACCTTACCTCCCTACCTACCCTATGGGACCAACATCGCCACAGTGTAGTCGGTTACTCCGCAAGTCACACTACGTGCAGGTAAGGTTGCCTTGGGACACTCAGTTAGTTTTCGATACTCCTTACAACCCTAATTATTATTGGGGATAAATCTTAAACATTGGGCACGTTGCAAATAAATCAATAGGATGTTTAACAATATTGACTATTGACAAAACACAAATCCAATCTATTAGATTTTGTTAAGGTCAAACATTTTTCAACGCAGTTTTGATAATAATAACCCTATATTAGTAATATCAAACGTTGGTGAAAACTACTGTATATCGAGGATAATAATTTCCCTTGGTCTCCTGCTTCTAAAATATATTACAATGCAATGCAACAGCTTTACCATATTTCCTAAAGTGTTTATAAGTTACCAACTTAACTTAACTTTGTTCAGTCTTAACTATGACTAAATTTAACTAATATTAATTCGTTGGTGGGAGGCGCCCGACGTGACGGCCCAGTGGCATGCGCGTGAGTTAAGTGCGGTACTGTACAGTACTTGGACATTGCAACATTACTTTATTTTTCTAAAATAAACTTAACCTAAGTTACTCCTTATTACATCAGCTACCTTCCAATAAAAGTCCCGTCAAAATCGGTCCAGCCATTTCAGAGATTAGCCGGAACAAACCGAAAAAATTGTAAAAAAATGTTATTGTGATGTATGTACCGTATATATTTACATGTAGTAAAAAACGGTTATTTCAATATTACAAACAGACACTCCAATTTTATTTATATGTATAGATTTACTCATTTATCTATGTTTACATACGTTATGAAACTGACTTATTTAAGGGATAATCAGGTTAAATTCATTTAACGTATCAATATGGGTCTATTACTATTTGAAGCGGAAACGTTCGTAGACAGATCTGCGCTAGACATTTTGCACGCCTCATAAGCGAAGCGTTGAGGTGGGCACTACTGTCACTTCACACAAAACAACTGATTTTTCAAACTTAAAATGTCTCTATTGATCAAATATTGTACTTGTAAAATAATAAATACACATGTATATCAAGAAAATACACTATTATTAACACTCACGATATTTTTGATACCATTTTTGTTATTTAAACTAGTTGAGAAACTGTTTAAAAGTTTTGTCTTGGACGTCCGTGTGTCTGTATGTGCGGATCCTGTATGTTATCATGATAACGACCGTTACGCTTCAGTATAATTAGGAATAAAAACTCTATGACTTTGACGGTCTGATTCGATATGGTTTCATTGTTATTAAATAAACAAAAAAAATATGAGATTATGAGGCGTGCACTTATGAATTAGCTAAACTTTTTTCGGATACCAACACTCCACTAATAAAACAAAAAAATAAACGGAGCTTTTTTCTTTAGGTATTTATCTTTTATTTATTAATTAAAATATATATCGCATGTTCCTATTAAATACTCGGTCTTTATAGACGAAATTTTTACAACTAAGTGGACAGGTGATGACCATATCAAATGAACCAAGACATACATAAACAAGATCTTGTAAAATATGGGTATAGCTGAGTTGTAGTGTGTAGGAACGCCACAGCATGGGACGTGAGTTCCAATCCAACCACCGATAATGGCTCTCGGTGAAGGAAAACATCGTTAGGAAACTATAGTATTGAAGGTAGAGCTTTTTCTAATGCCAGCCTGGCTAGCTACCACCCTCAAGTTGAAAATCTGCCGTCAAATACCAATAGGTGTGTTCCGGCAGTTGCACTTGAGAGCCAGTCCCTCCTATAAAGGTCGGTAATGCACCTCCGATTCCTCTGGTGTTGTGGGTGTCCATGGGCGGCGGTGATCACCTACCATCAGGTGACCCGCATGCTCGTTTTCCCTCTATTCCGTAAAATGTTGGAAACAAACTATATTACTATCGAACATTTTACAAAATAATTTTAACTTATTTATAAGTTTAAATGTCGATGTAGTTAGTCAATCAAACTCCCGGACTACAACCTCGCACCGGTGATCGTGGTCCAGTATACGGGCAGAGCGTGAACACCGATGCACCTTGCATTTACATAACACGCCGTGTCATTATACAATTCGCGCTTTTGTAGTTTCTCTTTTTTTATTATTTCATATTAAATTACAGTTTTAAATAACTGAAAAAAAAAGAAAAACACTATATTAACAAACCGAACTAAAAAAAAATAAATTTACCAGATGCAACCAAAAAAATGCTTCAGCAACATATATAATGTCATATTTTTATTTATTTTTTTATTTTAGTTGTGTGGATGTCCCTGGGTGGCGGTGGTCTTGTACAAACAGATAGCCCGCATGGTCCTTTGTCCCCCGTTCTGAGATAGAAATAAGGCTAATCTTTACAAATCACGTCTACTGCTTATTAATATTGAAATTCATTAATACTCCATACTTTAAATAATTGAGATGGAGGGTAGTTGATAATACAGTTATTATATAGTGCGATGCGAGCGCGGCAGGGGTTCAGTTGAGTTAAGAACCTTCGACAGTACGGAAGTGGTAATAAGCGGAAGTTTTGCTGTAACTATTAATTTCGTGATAACTATAAGTAACTGTAATTATTTTCAGTCGTCAATGTATACAGTGAGACTTGACTTAAGTTTTTTGCCTTATCGACTATAGATGAAATTTATATAAATTAACAAAAATGTTATTTTGCAAATTGAAAAATGAAATAATTTTATCAAATTAGTGTATTATCCTCGGCCCTCGATAAATCTACAAAGTTTGAACGAAATCTGGTCGTTTAAAGTGGGTCAAAATCGCGGCCAAAGTAGTCGGTTACAAACATACAAACAAACATACAAACAAACATACAAACAAACATACAAACAAACATACAGGTGGAGTTAATAATAAAAAAAAAAAAAAAAATAAAGTGTGTAAAATAAAACCATTGTGAAACGAGACTCTGAGTATGATTCGACGGAACCTCCATAGTTAGTAATATAATGTTGGTCAAGAATTTAGTACAAAGTCATCATAATTTTATATTGACATTGGCCGCTGACACGCGTTCAAAAGTTCAAGCCCAATCGGGCGACTATAAGATGATAAACATTACACCAAAAATGTCCGTAAAAAAATGCCTTTACTGCTTATACCGTCAAATACCCACAGAATATAACCATTTGCACTTCTCTCAGCCTTTGCAAGAATAGTGTGATCGCGACGTATACAAATCTCAGACAAGACATCTAATTACTGAACATAAACCGAGTATTTCCGGAATGCGACAAACCTAAGCGTGTGAGAATTATAAATACCTAGATTTCCATGAGCTGTCATTTAAAAACTAAAAACAAAAAACCTAACACGTATGACTAACGTACGGATAATCCGTTATCAGATCATCGTGACAGCAGTACTGATATTTCAAAACGTTATCAATTCGTTCGGAACAATAAAGAGATTATTCGATAAGGCGTCATACATAGCGAGCGTTGTACCCACGCGTTGAGTCGATCTCGTCTCCTGTGAAAATATGTAGAAACCTTAGCCTTAACAATCGTTAGCCTGACACGGAACTAAATATGTATGAAATGACTTAGATATTTTGTCGCTGTATTGCTGAGATCTATTTAGTGTAACTTGTTTATACAATAAAAGTATTCAATAATGTTTCGATAGAAATTATCTCTAAGAAGAATTACAATAAAATAAAATCCTTCGGTCATGATGCTATCAGAGGACGTATTTTTATGGCATACAGTAATAAAAAGGGGCAAAAATCTTTAGATTTTTTTTATAGTTAAGGTTTAGCTATATGGCCATAATCTCACCTGATCTTAAATGACGATACGGCCCATGATGGTAGACACGCTAAACCTGTGAAGCAACTGGCTCTCGAGTGCAACTGCCGGAACACACCTATTAGTATTTGGCGGCAGACTTTCAACTTGAGGGTGGTAGCTAGCCAGTCGGGCATCAGAAAAAGCACTATCAACATTCTATGGTTTCCTCACGATGTTTTCCTTCACCGAAAGCTGAAGCTCATTGTAGTTGGTTGGATTCGAACTCACGTCCTATGACACAAAGTCGTACACACTACCACTGAACTATCATCGCTTTAACTTACTACATTACTGCTGGTTAGCTGCAAAAAAATGCCTTATGGCATCAAGCTTACCAGTGTACAAATTTAAAGTGCAATTCAATTCAATTCAATTCATTCATTCAAGTGCAACTTCCGGAACACACCTATAGGTATTGCAATTGCAAAAAATAGTATTTTTTTAGAATTTTATATTAACAAAAGATCAACGTTGAATATTACAATATTGTTATATCGGTCACGTGCTTATGAAACTGTGTTACAGTGTAAAGTCTACCAAACGTCTACCAAAGTGTTTATTGTGATCTGGCTCAAATTGTAACGTGGATCATTAAACTTATAAATACGAAATGGAGTTTGCTTGTTTCTTACGATTTCACGCCTAAGCTGCTGAATCGATTGCGATGAATTTAGGTACAGAGGTAGACAGGACCCTGGAGACGATAGGAAGTTGGGTAAGGAAAGGATCAAACTTTTTGTGAAACTTTTTATTGCGTCATCGGAATCGCTTGACAATATCGATATGAAAGAGAAAATACAATCTATTAAGAAATATTGTGATGTATCATTACTTCTGAAATACTATAAACACTTCCTGAAAATTGCTAATGAAGAAGGTCATTACTTTGTTAGAATACTAAACTCATCACAAGACACTTTACGCACGTAGAAACTTTTATTTTAGTAAATCTAAATATTAACAGTGGTCGAACCTATTGACCAATAACAATGCATTATTTTCATGAGAAAGGTTTATGTGCTTACCCTGAGTGCAATAGGTGGCATTATGGTCAAATTTGCTGCCTACCGAATAGGGCATGGCTACGTCTAAGCTTTAGCGTTAAGGCCACAATCTCATATTAAATGATGAGAGATGAGACTAGCTCTCAAGTGGAACACATCTACAGGCATTTTACGGCAGATTTTCCACTTGAGGTTGGTAGTTCACCACTTGGGCATTAAAAAAGCCCTACCACCGTCATATGGTTTCATCACGATGTTTTTCCTTCGCAGAAAGCTCAGGCTGGTTGCAGGGATCGTACTCTCGTCCATTGTGCGCGGTCTGTGCACACTACCAACTGAGGTATCATCCTTTGTCTACAATAAAATGGTAGACATTTTTCCGTATTGTGAACGCACCTTTATATTTGCCCACACTCTTTTAGAGTGTTTGTTGGAAAAACTGTGTGGAAAACCAATGTTATCATCAGTATATATATACAAGAGTAAGATCGATCACGCGTTCCTTTCTGTTGTTTCTTGTTTTGATACTTTTGCAGGCAGATTCAGTTGTTAGATAAACTATTACTTTAAATTATATCAAAACAAAATGGCGTCGTATTGTTTAAAACTGAGTGTTTTCGTTTTAACGGCATACATTTTCTTTACGAGCGGCGAGCATTTACAAGTCGGTACTAGTGTCAACAATCAATTAGCATACGTAGAGAATGTCAAGTTAAGCGCGATACCTCTGAAGATCCGGACGAAAAATGTATTTTATAATTCAAACGATACTAGAGTTATAAAGGTGAGTCCGGATTGGTTTTTGTGAATGTATATATATGTAGAAACAAGAGATATACCGAGTAATTTAAGAGGCTGATCGGATAAATCTACTGTCAGAATGATATACAAACTTCTTAGCAAACTACTGATTCACCGTAAGGTTGCCGGGGTATATCGTGAAACCTTATCGTTGTGGTAGCGAGAGGATAAGACGAGGCAGTGTCCGAGATTTGCAACACGGATGTAGGTTACAGGAGGCCTCCTTTGTCGACGAGCGTCAACACTCACCTATAGTTAGTATATATCACATATCATGGCCTATTCCTTTTCTAAAATTCAGAATCGAGGCAGCGTTATCACTGAAGCGATGATAGCCCAGTGGTAGTGTATACAGACTCCGCGTCAAGGGAAGTGAGTTCGAATCCACCTACAATGAGCTTGAGCTATCGGTGAAGGTAAACATCGTGAAGAAACCATAGCATGATGGTAGAGCTGTTTCTAATGCCAGGCGGCTAGCAACCACCTTAAAGTTAAAAATCTGCCAACAAATACCAATAGGTGTGTTCCGGCAGTAGCACTTAAGAGCTAGTTCCTCTACAGGATTAGCGTGTCTACCAACTTGGGTCATATCGTCACTTAAGATCAGGTGAGATTATAGCCATAGCTCTAAACATTAACTATAATTTTTTTTTTTAAAAACGTACGTCCGTCAACAAACTGTCCCATCACGCTACCATAGGACCTTGATTGCCTTTGAGATGCTGTGTTTTATTTACTTATATATTTATGTAAATGAAATTAATATTTGTTTTTAGGGTATCACAGTGACGGACTTGGACGCTTCGAAGGCTAAAGTAATCCTGACCAGTGGAGGTGTAGGCTTCTCTTTCACGAATGTCAAGTTAAAAAGTGAACGAGGCGACGGCCTTAATTTCCAAGTGCAAATATTTACCTAAAACATTACTTACAGAAAATGTTATTACATTTTTTTTAAGATATTTTAATAAAACACGTTCCAATTATCTCGATAAAATTATGATTAAATTATATGTATGTATACACAAAGTTGTCTGATGAAAAAAAAAATTGTTTGCTAATATTGTTTAATACCTAAATATATTATATAAACTTTGCTCTTAAATATTCATTTTCGCCTAGTCGGGTACATCTGTTCTGTTTTTAGAAGTTCATAACTTAAACACTGCCTTATGTAGTTATTCATATATATGGGTCTACTCTCATAGTGATCCGTTAGACGGATTTGAAGCTTAGCGCTTTCTTATATACTAACATCCCTTGTTAAAAATTAGCTTAAATTTTAAATGTAGTTTTTAAGTACCGAAAATGAAAATAGAATAAAAATTCATCAAGACACATATTACGACATGAAAAGTAGACAACACGTTAATCTATAGTACTAATTATCACTGTATCAAATTTCATCAAAATTTATACAGCATATTCAAATATTTCGCTGCCAAATATATTCTGGTATGGTCGGATGATAGCACGTCAGATCCAGTCCTTCTACCAGGCTTAGTGTGTCCATCGTCTTCCGCCACAACGTAACTTAACTCAGATGGGATTTTAATCAAAGTCTCAACTTATAATGTATACAAAAAAGGTTAAGAAGCCCCTTTTGAATATTAACAGGAAATCAAGCGTTAAAAAGGTGAATAACACTGAAAGCTAACATCAAACCCCTTACAGAGATATTAACAGGCGTTCGCTCGCGAACTCCACTTAACCGGGGAACATGAAAAAGTGATTCCGCTTCCGCCGATCCGATTTACTCGGTCACTGAAAGCTTTATCAAAAGTTGTCGCGTTCCCGCCAGATGTCGCCCCGAGGGCGGCGCTAAAACTTTTTTTACACCCGCTCGGATCGTTTAACGAATGGATTATGATCACTTTTATTGCTTGTAAAGTTATTTTTTTTATGTAACGACCCTAGTTAAATATATTTTATTTATATAATTCTCAAAGCGCTATTTTTTTGAAGTGAAACTTTTTATGAGCGGACTATGAAATTTTGATTTGCAACCATTCTGTGTGACGCTGGTTCGGGTAGAGTCGGCTCGAGGGGACTGAAGCCGAGAGATAGAGATATACAGTAATGTTTCACGGTTGTCGCATGGTCTTAAACTTGCACCGTTTTTTTTTTATCATAACATCTCTGCCTATGTAGGTTGTTTCACCAATGTTAAGTGACAAAGAATTTATTAGCAAATTTAATGGACGCCAAGTGACATTATTGTATCATAACTGCAGATATTTCGTTATGTATTGTCAAAAAATTCTTCGTATTTGTACTTTTCCATTCATATTATTTTTAGAATGACAGGTTCCATGTATGAAGTTCGGAAAATTAAAAGCAATGAATAAGTAAACTTAGCGAATCTATTATTTTATTTAACCGAAACACGAACCTCAGATTTCACATATATATTCGTCTGAATATGTTTTTGTACGCGTGTCACAGTTTCAGTTACCTATTTTTTATAAAGGTCCCACACGATGACAACTGTATTATGAATTAAATACAGGATACCCTACCCCATAAAACGAAAAGGTGCCTCTAAGAAAAGTGAATAGGTTATACTTTTGTAGCGAATGCATCCTGTTGACAAAAAGTTGATCCAATATTTTCAGCTCATAGGTTGACAGCTTAAAAAACGAATTCACATATATATGTGCAATGCTAGAAAAGTCGTGTTAAAAAAAAATCCAAATCTTCTCCGGTGAGCATCTTTCTTACCTTTAGATATTCGTTTGTTCGTCTTTATTTTTTAATATCAATTTTGTGATAATAAATTGTATTATTAATGTTGAAAATATCTAATATCCACTAGTTTTAGACAAAACGACCTCTTCGCAAATTGTAGCCACAGGCTACGAGAAAATATTATGAAGGTTTTTTTTTAACCTGATGTTAAGTACAGTGCATTGCTAATCAGCGCCGCCTGCCAATGAACCCATATTCTCTGGCAGTCATCTAGTATATAAAATAAAAAAGTATATAAAAAGTATGTGATATTAACATTCATACTTAACATAATAATATCAGATTCATTAAGCTGAAAAATAAGTTTTAATATTCGTATCTTAATTTATGTTAACGCGAAAGGAGCCAAATAATACAAAAGAAGGAAGCCGTCTTTGACGATTTCGAAATAACACAATTTTTATTAACTTATTAAATAATTAACATTGGTCCCGTTGTTACGTCTATCGGTGAACCGAGCGACAAATTTCTACAGTATATTTTTTCATCAAAATACGAGGTTGGCTGCGCACGTCATTTGAAGCGATGATAGCTCAAGGGCTATAGGTCAAGGTATTCTCAAGGGATGATAGGTGGCCGCGTCAAGAGACGTGAATTCGAATCCACCCGTAATAAGCTTGTTGAGCTTTCGGTGAAGGAAAACTAGGTGTGTTCCGGCAGTTGCGCTTGAGAGTTAGTTTTGTTTTTTTTTTTATACTTAAGGTTTAGCGTTGTGGCCATAATCTCACCTGATCGTAAGTGACGATACGGCCCAAGTTGGTAGACACGCTAAGCATGTGGAGGAACTGGCTCTCAAGTGCTGCTGCCGGAACACACCTATTGGTATTTTGGCGGCAGGTTCACAACTTGAGGGTGGTAGCTACCCAGGCGGGCATTAGAAAAAGCCCTACCACCATGCTATGGTTTCCTCACGATATTTTCCTTTACCGAAAGCTCAAGCTCATTGTAGGTGCTTGGTTTCGAACCCACGTCCCTTGACGCGAAGTCGTGCACACTACCACTGAGCTATCATCGCTTCAAAATCCTTCCACCAGGCTCAGTGTGTCCACCAACGTCATCACTTACCATCACAAAACATAATACAACATTAGATTGCGGTATCATCGCTAATTCTTACATATTAAAATATGTATGAAGAAATAAATAAATAATTAATTAATAAACTTTTATTTCACACTAATAGAAGAAAAAATACAAAAGATGTACCACAGAAACAATGAAAATAAAGATATAGTTAAAATGTATCTAATATAATAGTATTGAATATACAATTAAACATAATGTATTTAATTTAGTCAAATTTTGTTACATTATTTTCCTCTTATCACGTTACACGCATAAAGAACGGATTCGCGTCACACCATCGCCTAACAATACATCCTCAGTAATCATGCAAATGTACGAAACCACTATCACTTGACCCTTATAAAGCGGGGAAATACAACGGGCGACGCAGTACGGCCATTATTTTTATTTCACGACGTGACAACACGATACGGCACTCGCGCTTATTTACCGCGAAACTTACGTGGCGCGTTATACATTGCGTTTTTAAGCCGCGCGCACGGCTCGGGAATTAAGATACTACGGTTTCATATCGGCCATCGGAAGCCGAAAATTGCCGACGAATTTACATTTCAAACGATATCTGCCGAACGCGAGCGCTCGATACTTTAAACGGTATATACCAACGGTTGATCCTATAATCTCTATGCTAATTTTATTTAGATATCCCCCATAATGGTATGTATTGTTTTATATTAAAACATATTTTCATTCGGTTATTTTAGACCCTGAAAAATGTTATTTTAGACGAGTAGGTATCTATTATAAGCGACCTACCAGTATGGGAGGTTTAGTGTCACCGTGCTATATTTGGTATTATCATATGGAGGCTTTAAAGGTCGCAATTGTTTTGGGTTTTACTGCACCTGAAGCGATGATAGCTCAGTGGTAGCGTGTACGACTTCGCGTCAAGGGACGTGAGTTCGAATCCAAGCACCCACAATGAGCTTGAGCTTTCGGTGAAGGAAAACATCGTGAGGAAGCCATAGCATGGCGGTAGGGCTTTTTCTGATACCCGCCTGGGTAGCTACCACCCTCAAGTTGTAAACCTGCCGCCAAATACCAATAGGTGTGTTCCGGCAGCACTTAAGAGCCAGTTTCTCCACAGCTTTAGCGTGTCTACCAACTTGGGCCATATCGTAACTTAAGATCAGGTGAGACTATGGCCATAACGCTAAACCTTAAGTATAAAAAAAAACCTATCATCAGGTATAATAAACGCCAAGTGATTTTATCACCTTTGTGGTTAGTATATCATTATAATCACAGATCAGCAATTTTACAAGTATGGACCAAAAATTTGTATGACGTGTTTTTTCAAATTATTGAGTTGAAAACTTATATTTATGATCATGCTAACAAATAGTGTTTTATCTTTTTGAAAAATAAAACTCTGTAATCTACAGGTATAATAGTGTAACAAAGAGGTATATGTAGCCACCGATAGCAGGCGAGTCGCAAACACAGGAACAACATAGAAAATATATTATTTCGCTAAAAGCGTCTGTGTAACGCACAATAAATAAAAAATTACCGAGAAAGCATATTTCCCTGAGCATACCATAAAACATTTGTTATAAGAAAATGTTCAGCGAGTCCAAAATAGGCTCCGGCAAGAATTATTGCGTTATCATATAAATAAGGATTTAAGGGGCCATCAGAATAAATTCCAGTGAGAAAGCGAGCAAAGCTCACAGAGTATTATTTTACTTGTAATTTGTTTGTTTTTTATTGCTCACACTGAGCCCTGGGATAATGTTGCGTTAATTTTGTCGGTGTAAGCTTTTGCAAAATTTTTATCTATTTTTTTAAATCTGCGAGCGTAACTTACCCTATTCCTATGGAAAAAGCGGAACACATAAGGGGTCCTGGATTTACACTTGTACTGTTTCATCTGGATATCTTCAAGCAATAAATATATTATATTAGTGTACTGGGTTAACCATAAATGACATAAATGGCTGGGTACATCGTAGCTATCGAGCTTCTGTTTCGATTTATAGGGTAAATTCCTTTCGCAACACTGCCTCAAGCACTCGAACTAAATATCAATGTTGCAGCAGAAGTCACATTGATCGTTACTTTCATTTTTATAAGTTTACCGATCGACTACAATCCCGCCTAATAGATGAAAATGCTAAATAGGGTAACACGCTAAGCCTAATAGGATACCTAGTTCTAAAATGCAGCTGCTGAAAGATACCAGTTACGACTTGGTGACAGAAGTTTGTTTGTAAACGGTGATAAATATTCAGACGGGTGATATAAAATGCCCTACCACCATACAATGAGTTGTCACAAAATTTTCCTTAACTGAAAGTTCAGACTTATCGGAAGGTTCAAAGCTACATCAGTTGACGTGATGTTTACCAGTGAAATATCATGGCTTGAGGATTTTTTAATATTATTTTGTACTGCAGTTATATATTTTCTAAAACGACTATCTAAATAACATTTGAAATCTTTCGTTTTATAGTTAAGGTTTTGCATTATAGTCATAAACTCACCTGATCTTAAGTGACGATACGGCCTAAATTGGTTGTAACGTTAAACCTGTGGAGGAACTGGCTCTCAAGTGCAGCTGCCGGAACACACCTATTGATATTTGGCGGCAGATTTTAACCTTGAAGGTGGTTGCTAGCCAGGCTGACATTAGAAAAAGCCCTACCACCATGCTGTGGTTTCGTCACGATGTTTTCCTTCGCCGAAAGCTCAAGCTCATTGTAGCTCAAGTCCCTTGACGCGAATTCATTCACACTACTACTGAGTTATCAACGTTTCAATTAATGAGAGATTCTATATCTGATACATACAGTTAGTAACTGTTCTAGTCTTTTGATAAATTATGGCTCTGAGCGGACTATTCGCTCTCAATCTGCGCGTATGTATGATCATTATAAAAACTCTTTGCAATACCTAAAGCATATATAAAATTTGGACATACCAAAAATTAGGCGTTACAGTGACACACTAGAAGCATTCCCTGGTCTTTTACTATAAGAGGAGAATACGTAATTATTGTAGGGTTGTTTTTGTTGATATTTCTTGTGACCCGTACTAGTTGAATCTCACTTGCTCTTCTCTTAGCCCGTCCAACACGGTTTGCTCATTTTCACCTGACAGCATAGAAGTTACTACGAGTTTGGGTTTCCAAGAAAGGTCTTTAATAGGTAGAGGGAATTTGCATAATTCCTTGCATTAAGAAGAACTAATGGAGTAGAGTATATTTTCGTTTCATAGCAATATTAGAATAGTACTAACACACATAAAAGAATAACAATATTCTCCAGGAGCGTTGGCTACCGTAGAAAGTGTCTATCGTCGTAGGATTGCCTATTTATCAAGGGCAGATTAATTAGGCGATGTTCCTTAAGTAGACTGACGTGAAATACGCTCCTTATGATCATAACGGTTTTGCGGTAATTCTTTATATATTATTTAGCTAAAAGTTTTTTTGCATTCAAATGATTCGTATATATGTCCAGAGCTATTTTCAATGCCATGTAACGCCGCTTGAATCAACCAAATTCGTTTTAAAACAAGACAGGGTGGGGTCGATGGTTTTATAATAACAAAAACATGGAGTAATCGGCAACTTTGCCTCTTTTCGCCGAGAGTTCTGTATAATTAAATAGTGATTAAGGGGACTCCTGAACATGTTCACAGTGTGAGACCCAATTTATTGCAAACCTAATGTTCAATTATTTTGCTGTGGTACACAAGACGAAAATTGTGGATAATTTCTGTAAGAGTACAAAATATATTAAGAATGTATATAAATCGTTTGCAAATTTCCAATTATATTGTTATTGTGGTACGTGAAATAAGCTTGTGAACTCATTTGAGTTACAATCTTAGTTTTCTTTAATGTATACAATATTCTGGGCTTATTCTTGAAACATTTCTGAACTAAAAGTATAAGAACCCATATAAATCTCTGTCAAACTAACAAGATTTATATTAATGTTTTATTATACAATTTTAGAAATATTAAGTCTTTCGTAACGATGTATAAACACTAGACAGAATAGAAACCTACTATGAGATGCCTTTAGTTACAATACTTTTAATCCATATAACGCCCACTAATACATTAGAAGATTACCAGAGGTTATCGGTATCATGACAATACGCAAGCCTTTTTACGTATAGATATGCATTGGCTAAATCGCTAACGTGATGAACCATGTGATTCACTGTAATGATTACAAATTATGATTGATTTGATATGATTATGATAATCACATATAGTTCATGAACTAGTTGGTAACTGATTCATTTTTTTTTGACTTGACATCATTGTTAGCCTTTAGGGGCTTTGACAGCTTCACCGAACTTTTTGAGGCGAGAGCTGAGGGCACTCATCTCCAAGGATTCACGATCCTAACTAACCAACAGGTCCTAACTTACTAATTTAGTTAATTTACTAAGTTTCAGTGATGTAGAATGTATCGCGCGAGCAGAGTCACTTGAGGGCTCCTATCTGGAGGAGGTAACTGATTCATAGAACTCTGCCAGATTATTGGATAGATAGCAGCTGATTGTGCAAACGGAACACGCCAAAGCGCACGAGAATTTTTTATTTTGCCGCATGTATTATGTATGCTGGTCGCGTTTCAGTCGAACCAAATGTCATGGTCAAAATCTCTTTCTTCCTTTCAGAAAGTGGTAGCATTATTTAATGGATCTTTATATCTCTGGCAGATGATTTGAGTACGTTCGAATTACTTACGTTCGTAACTGTAAAGACCGATAGGGGAAAGAATTTATCGACCCGCTTAACAACAGATTGCCTTGGATTTGAATAGCGCTTGTAACTCCTCATGCTTTTAATTATCACTATATTTGAAGCGATTATAGCGCAGTGGTAGTGTGTACAACTTCGCGTCAAGGGACGTGAGTTCGAATCCAACCACCTACAATGAGCTTGAGCTGTCAGTGAAGGAAAACATCGTGAGGAAACCATAGCATGGTAGTAGGGCTTCTTCTGATGGCCGCCTGGCTAGCAACCACCCTCAAGTTTGAAAATCTGCCGCTTAATACCAATAGGTGTGTTCCGGCAGTTACACTTGAGAGCCAGTTCCTCCACAGGTTCAGCGTGTCAACCAACTTGGGCCGTATCGTTACTAAGATCAGGTGAGATTATAGCCTTTACGCTAAGACTTAACTATAAAAAAATATATATTAGATCAGCTAATATCTTAATCTGAACAGCATAAATCGCTCGTCCCTCAGCGATGACGGAATCTTGACTCCTGCGTAAGCTCTTTTAACTGGGGCTTATTAATTACCCAATTTGGTCGGATCGCGGAATTCTTGTCAGACTTCGTGTGGAAACAAAGGCTTAGTGAAAATTCAATCGCTTTTGAAGAAGTTATTTAATTGCTCCTTCAATATAATGTAAGAAAATTGGTGACGTATGAATGTTAAGGTTATGGAAAATACTGGCGAGAATAGTAAAGGGCTACATATTCCATCGTTTTTAGTTATAATTTCACTTCATGATCTGATTATAGAAATGGTTATTCAATGGTATATTTTAAATCCAAAACAGTTTTCTTCTTCCCGCATTAATTTCAAATTGTTTTCTATTTCTAGAATGACGCTGTATTTTAATGTGTGTACAATTTCGTCTTCCCTTAAATAATTTTTGATTTGAATATTTTTGAGTTACAGACTGAAGCGATCGCCTCGTTGCAGCCGCCACGTCCAGTTTTATGATTTCAAATCCCACATAAGACCTTTATTTGTCAACGAATAATTACTCTGGCCCCGGGTGTTGCTTTGTGACCGCTTAATGTATACTAACATCTACCTGCTGCTTCGCTCGCATTAATATTGATTTTGTCAAGCAAATCGGATGACAAATTAAAAAGTTTCATACAAAGTTCTCTCATTACCTCACTTCCAATAAGTTTTTCCCACGATAAAGTACCCTATAACCATATAGAAGGTCACATTTATCTCTATACTTGTGTACTTTTGAAGCTATGATAGATCAGTGGTAGTGAGTACGACTTCGCGTCAAGGGACGTGAGTTCGAATCCAAGCACCTACAATGAGCTTGAGCTTTCGGTGAAGTAAAACATCGTGAGGAAAACATAGTATGGTGGTATAGCTTTTTCAAATGTCCGCCTGGCTAGCTGCCACCCTCAAGTTGTAAACCTGCCGCCAAATACCAATAGGTGTGTTCCGGCAGCTGCAGTTGAGAGCCAGTTCCTCCACAGGTTTAGCGTGTCCACCAACTTGGGCCGTATCGTCGCTTAAGGTCAGGTGAGATTATGGCCGTAACGCTAAACCTTAAGTATAAAAAAAAACTAAAATTCATCATTACCGATTTCACTATCGCATTTATAATATTAGTATAGATTCTTTAAGTTTGCCGCAACACCTGTGACATCAAGAAATCAAAAATTCGCCTATTGAATTTAAAAGTAAAATAGAAAACGAAAAATAATATAATATGGTGAAGTGGTAAGTCATTGTAATAATGCTTGACTGGATTGCGACCACCATACACTAGGTATAATATCTCACGTAATGGTATAATTAGGTGTGCTGTGTCCAAGATTCGTCCAGTGTACATAGAATAATTGAGCAAGAATCTATACACAGTGTCTCTATTTCACGTTTCACGATCATTCATTGTATGTTCATTGCCTGAAAAGCTTCTAAACTGATTAACTCCTGACACTAACAAGCCTTTTACAATTCTCATTTTTTTTTGTTGGTTTTTACTGTGTCCGACCACTATCGTGTGGTTCCTCTGCTATAATATGATATAAAAACTAAACACAAAATCTTCAAAATCATCATAATTAACTATACATTACAAATCAATGTTTGCGAAGCACTAATTATAGCGAACAACAGTTTGAAGTGAGTGTCGATTAATTGCCATTATAGAGGGGCGATACGGAGCCTACATAAACGACGATCTCTTCAATCGAGGGTTTCTCAACACAGAGACCTTACAGGGCCAATACTCTCGATGTAGCATGAACTTTATAAATGTATACATAAAACTTTGGCTGTATGATTTCATTCGCACACACTTGAATGTTTCGTATAGCCTTAGGGGCTGATTTTTAACTTTTTTATAGTTAAGGCTTAGTATTATAGCTATAATCTCACCTGATATTAAGTGACGATACGGCCCAAGTTGGTAGACACGCTAAACCTGTGCAGGAACTGGCTATTGGTATTTGGCGGCAGATTTTCAGCTTCAAGGTAGTAGCTAGCTAGGCGGGCGTCAGAAAAAGCCCTACCACCATACTACGGTTTCCTAACAATGTTTTAATTCACCGAAAGCTCAAGCTCATTTAGGTGGCTGGATTCGAACTCACGTCCCATGACGCGACGTTCCGGCACACTACCACTGAGCTATCATCGCTTCAAAATCACTTTACGATTAAAGTGTTATTTTTGTTACGAATGATTGTCACTATAACAGACTTTTTGCGTACCTTTTTAGCTTCAACCACATTGAAACCACACAAAGAGATTCATTGGTAATTAAATTTTAACGCTTACAATTTTATTAGGTTTCCCAATAACGAGCTAGTAAGACGCTGTGACATCACGCTTTTAAATTAGTCACTGTTTCTAAACCTATATCTTGTTATAGCCTAATAAAATGTATGGAATTTAATAGGTTAAAGTGTACTATTTTATTGCCTTTTAAAGAAATAAATTCAGCATATTTTTTATTGTTTTTCATCAGTGTTTAATCTAACGTTTGATTTAACGTTAACTTAAATAGTAGCAGACGTTGGAGTGCGGTTTCTGTAAGAAGTGATGCTTCACCTCGAATTGTCAACTTAAGGTTTTGCCTGAGAAAGGTCGGATAATACCCTATCATATTGAATTTATTTTAATAAACAAATGTTGATTTTTGTCATAGCATGGTGAAGTAACTGCAATGTATCTGTTGTTAATCGTAATAAGATCCTAAAAAATCAATGACCCCTAAGGGATAGTCATTGAGAGATATTCACTGTAAGGCCAACGTTAAAAAAAAAATTACGTGGAGAAATGTATTTATGCGTCCCGCCCCATGGGGGTACTGAGAGGGGTATATGGCATTCACCGGGCTCTAAGCGACGGGAATACACACTAAAAACCCACGGCCGTTTGACGCCTTCCTGGAGAGACGCGGTTCCGTGCATGCAACTGTAATGCCAACTTACATGCATACGTACATATTATCATGCCTCTTTCCAATAAGGGTAGGCAGAGACCACATCCTTCCACTTGCTACGATCCTTATATACATCTTTCGCTTCTTCTACTCTCATAAGCACCTTCATACATGCTCTTCGGTTACGACCTGGCCTTTATCCAGAACGTTCGAATGCCAACTTGCAAAACCAAAAATGGTTAACAAAATCGAAATTAGCACAAGCGGAACCGTAAGTGAAACAGTAGAAGATAAATTGCTCGTTGACTCATTCGATATTACTAAACCAGTGTTTCTAAAACAGTTAATTTGAGAATACGTAAACAGAATAAACGAAAATTTCAAGAGTGCCGAATGCTGAATGTTGAGTTTGTGTTTTTTTGTAAAAGTTTAATCAGAAAGAATTGCACAGTTAAAACTTTCGGAACCGTTTGACGCGGAATGATAAACAAGACGGCTTATTAAGAAAAACTCCGACTGGCAGGTGAACGAGTAAATAGCTGATAAGTATCGTTTGAAACAAAGGAAGTCCCTCACAAAAGCAGTCGTGTCGTTGTTTTTCAGTTTCACAAGAACGGCGGGTGCCTCGAGTCATGACAGCGAGCGGACGTTGAACATTTTCCCGTTAAAGATTTTTTAAATTCATTTTAAATACGTCTCATAATACTGGTTGAATTTTCCAAGTGAAATTTCTTTAGAAACTCAAATTTCAAACTCGATGAAACGAAAAAGCGAGTCCACAGTGACAAAAACACGTTAATGTATAGGATTCAACCTGTGAGAGAATGAGATAGAACACGAGTTCTCGATCTCCTCTTTGTGCGACGCTTCATAGCGTCCCCACTATCATCTACTAAGCATTGTCCATACGTATTTCCAATACTTTTCAATAAGTATTTTCAATCAGGGACTTTTCAGAAGTCTCACTTCTACCGTGTGTGACTTGCGCATACACACATTTTTTTTTAAGTGACACTTCTTAGATTGAGATGATAGGAGAGGGAATGGCAGCGGACCACCACGCTTACTTACTGTATGTGACGAACCAGACGCCTAAGACTCAGGAATGATCTCTGGTCGACTTAGAGTGGCTTGTGGCAGCAGATACGGACACATCCCGTGACACACGAGCGTGTCGAACCTCTGCGTGCACCTCTCCGAAGGTTTGTCTAGGTGTGTCAATCCCGAACCCCAGCAAAGGGGGCTCTTAGTGAGGGTCGACCTTATCAGGATTACATAAGTCTAAGTACTTCTTAAAAGTATGAAAAAAAAAAAAATTACTACTACAGTTAAGCTATAGAATTCTATCACTTCTATAAAAGGATTTAATGACATACTTCTCACAAGTACTATTGAAATGTCAATAGTAATGAAAGGCGCACCAATAATGTTCCACATTAATATACATTATCGCTGGAACTGACGCCACTTTTTGTAAATTAACTCGCTACACATGAGACTGCGTGCGTTGAGTATGCGCTCACAATAAGTTGTCACGGACACTCTTCTCGCATCGCTTCGGGAACAACCTATTCATTCAACGAAAGTTTCATTGTACTTAGTTGTGTAATTATTCAAATAGAATTTAGGGACGTAACTCTATCGCATTATATCATTTACCCCTTCATTGAAATAAAACTAATTTAAACGGATTTTATCGCGGTTATTTATTAATTTTAATCCCGACGTTTCGAAAGCTTTTCAGACTTCGCGGTCACGGGGCGGACTGAGGTGTGGGTTGTCCAGAAAAGCTCATGTTACTGTATCTACCTTCAATTTAATTTTTGTTACTGATAGTGTTCCGATCTACGCAGAATGAGCTCACAGTGTCTTGAGGTCTGGCAATTGGTCTTTTGGGTAATTGAATTTTATTATCAATATCAAATTTTATTATCAATAATAACAGGTGAATATCTAGAAAAAATGTCATACCATTGAAAATTGACAAATGCGTTTTATAAAATTAGATAAATAAACGCCTAAATTAGTATATCTTGTAATATGTTATTTAAATATTAGAATTAAATTTTAGATAGAAACATGGCAATTTGATAAATGCAGTTATTATAAAAAACCGTGTATTATGATTACAGAAACGTTGTAAGATCGGTTTTATAACGTCTACAAGTAAGGATATGTTTTAATATAAAATAGCTTAAGATGCTTGTTAAAACGACCGTGAATCTAGTATATTAAAATATGATTTTCCTATAAATTAGTATTACAATCACACTGACAATTAACACCTAGTGCATATTTAATTGTGAACCGTAATGCATTAAGCTAACAGCATAAATGAAAAGTACATTTTCAAGTTCAGTTAAAAAGTAAGCAGTTAAGAAGAACTTCAGTCAGTTTAGAACACTACCACCAATTTAAACACTAGTTATCAAGCTTGCAAGAAACTCGAGCGAATTTATTAATATATATTAATGTGCGTTTTTTTTTTGTTACTAGATTTGCCATGCAGATTCGCTCCGTCAATGCTGATTTTGTATAACAAATCCAATTACGCAATCAATTGCCATATAAAGTTTATCCCTCGCTTTACCCCATTTCCCTGAAATTTTTTCGCAATAAAATCCTATCACTATCTCCAGGTTTTCATCTATCTTTTTACCAAAATTCATTATAATCGATCCAGCGGTTAAGGCATGTAAGCGTGACAAACAAACAAACTCACTTACGTATTAATCATATTAGTAAGGTGTTTATTGAATGTAATGAGAGGGAGTATAAAAAAGGGGTAATTAAAAGGAAAAAAATAATATTTTGATGATAATACTTACAAGGTTTTTGTTTGTTTATAGTGTTGTGGCCGTAATCTCACCTAATCTTAATTTACGATACGGCCCAAGTTGGTACACACGCTAAACCTGTGGAGAAACTGGCTCTCAAGTGCAACTGCCGGAACACACCTATTGGTATTTGCGGCGGACTCTCAACTTGACGGCGGTAGCTAGCCAGGCGGTCATCAGAAAAATCCCTACCACCATGCTATAGTTTCCTCACGATAATTTCCTTCAGCGAAAGCTCAAGCTCATTGCCGGTGGCAGTATTCGACCTCACGTCCCTTGACGCAACGTCGGACACACTACCACCGAGCTATCATCGCTTCGCTTCGTTATTTAGTTTAGACATGTGGGATGTTTGTGTGAAATATATGAGAAGTTGTAACCGAGTTTTCTCGCTGTAAGGTAGACCACACCCGCGTGGTTAGCTGACCGTGTAAGCTGTGGTTGCCAGACGCGACGCCACAATAGCCTGTCGCGAACACCCACTCCTCACGTTGCTTTGCGGACAATAATACCTTTCAAATGAACGGGTTAAATGTACACAATTAAGTGAACAACATTCTCTTTACAAATTTATATACATAAATAGGCGAATGGAAAACAACTGTGTACCTTTCTCTCACATCTGTTTGTGAACCGATTTCCTTTGTTTTTTTGTGTGTTGTCAGTGAAAACATTTTACACAAAAAATTCTTCAACTTTCAATAAAAATTACTGTTGAACCGGATACGCGACGGATGGCCGTGGGGGTTTAGTGGGTATTCTCGGCGGTTGGCGCCGGGTCAATCCCACATACCCCTCTTAGTTCCCCCCTGGCTAGGAGGGGATGCATAAATGCATTTCCCCGCGTATAAAAAAAAAACCACTGGAGAAATGTTTACTTATTATACATTTTCAACCAAAAACGCCGTTTTTGTATGTTTTACGGTCCCTTTTTCATTAGGTTATCAATAATTTGAACCGTTTATTTTGAAAGTGGTGTAAGTCCATTTTCTTTTGTTTCGAGAAAATTAAAGGTTACTATATTTGTTGATAATGCAATTTCATTTACCGACCGATTTTAAGTTGTACAAAACATGGGATTTTTTTGAGATATTAAACAAGGACTAGTTATATATAAAAAAATTACATTAAATTAAGCATGAATTACGTGATAGCTCATTTTTCTCAAAAATGGACTTACACCATCATATCCAAAATTATCTGAACGCCTGGCAATATTTCCTGGATATTCCTTACCTTAATCCCTACAATGAGCTTGAGCTCTCGTTGAGGAAAAACGTCGTGATGAAAGCATATTATGGTGGTAGAGTTTTTCTAATTTCCGCCTGGTTAGCTATCACCTTCGAGTTGAAAATCTGCCGACAAATACCTGTAGTTATATTCCGGTAGTTGTACATGAGAGTCAGTACCTCTACAGGTTTATTGTGTCCACCATTTTGGGTCCCATCGTTTCATTACATAGGTGATACTGTGGCCTTAACGCTAAAACGGAGGGCGATCACTAATTAGGCGAGTATTAGAAAAAGCCCTACCACCATGCTACGGCTTCCTCACGATGTTTCCTGCACCGAAAGCTCGAGCTCATTGTACGTTTTTTTTATAGTTGAGGTTTAGCGTTATGGCCACAATCTTACCTGAGCTTACGTGAAGATACGGCCCACGATGGTAGACACGCTAAGCCTGTAGATGAACTGGTTGTCAAGTGCAACTGCTGGAACACACCTGATGGTATTTGGTGATAGATTTTCAACTTCAGGATGGTTGCTAGCTAGGCGGTCATTAGAAAAATCTCTACCACTATGCTATGGTTTCCTAAGGATGGAACTTAAGGATGTTTCCCTTCACCAAAAGCTCAAGCTCATTGCAGGTGGTTGGATTCAAAGTCACTGCCTTTAACGCGGCCTCCATACACAGTACCAACTGAGCTATCATCGAATGCGTTAAATGCACCTCAAAACTGTATCTTACCCCTCTAAATTATATGACAATGGTGTTAAATTGAATATCAATGATGTTTTTAACAGTTTTTTGTAACAGAGCTAAAGCTTAGTCTATCATTAAACAACTCCCAGCTTTACAAAATACTCCGCCGACTATAAAAACAATTCAGCCGACAAAGCAATCCCGAACTTGTCCTAGATCGTCAATCAACCGCGTCCCAACAAAAACAAACGCCGAACATCATCGGGGTAACCGAAAATAAATGTATTTGTAACGTTACACAGACGCTGCTTTTGTTAAATAACTTCACAGTGAAACAAAAATATCTGGGATGGAAAAAAATGTACGTTTATATATATGTATATTTAAATAAAAATAGACGATGTTTGCGAAAACCGTTTCAAAGTTTGAAACTTTGTGGTGTTAATGAGTCGGTTCAAACTCGAGCGACGATAAAGTCGGCTCAAGCAGACGGGACGGAAATCGAAGCCTCCATTTTATATTGTATTTCAGAAAAATGAAATGTGTTTGTTAATGTATTAGGTGTACAGTTTTCTCAAAACGGTCATATCATTTAATTATTTAGCTATTTCGAGCTATATTTTTACCACATACACATGATAGTAATGACTTGTACATTTCTTCAATTTTTTTTAAAATCTAAGGTTTAGCGTTATGGCTCAATCTCATCCGATGATGTGACCCAAGATGATGGACAAGCCTAGCCTAGTGGAAGGACCGGCTCTCAAGTGCAACTTACTGGAACACATTTATAGCCATTTGGTGGCAGATTTTCAACTTCAGCTTAGCTAACCAGACAGGCGTTAAAATTGCCCTACCACCATGCTCATTGTAGGTGCATTTGAAATCACGTGACTTAACGCTGCGTCCGTATACACTAAATACGGTATAGGTGTTTTCCGTTCGTTACAGTTGACAGCTAATACCCTTAGCTTAGCTAATGCTTAGCTTGTTAACCATCGTGGGCCACATGGTCATTCACATGATCTCAGATTGTGGAAAAAATCTTAGCTTATAGAGTTTAAAATAATTCTAACACATTTATTTCTCTATAGTAATTGTTTAGGCTGCAATAAGCGCAGTAATTAGTGAAAAAGTTAGAGAGTATAATTTTTTTTTTCTGAACTGACATACGCTGTTATCCCCAAGGGCTTTGACAGCTTCACCGAACTTTTTGGGTCGAGTGCTGAGGGCACTCAAACCCGAGGCAGCAGCCACAAGGGTGCCAGGACGGCCGAACCTCGGCTTAAGCTGCTGCCGGTAAATTAAAAAAAATATTCATGATCCTGACTAACCGACAGGTTAAACTAATTTAGTGACCCTAACAACGACCTTATCAGGTAAGCAGCTCAAGGGCCGCGAGGGTAGTCCCTTACAGAACCGTGTAATTAACGTGTGAGTGTGCACGAATGGTATGCGGTGTGATGGTGTACTCTCAGTGATGTGTCTCAGTGATCACTCGAGGGCTCCTATCCGAAGGATCGAACCTATAGAGTGTATTAGGTTAAAGGATAAAATATATAAGTCCATTACAAGACTTATCATATTGCATGGACTCGAATGCTGGGTTATTAAGAAGATAGATGGGTGTCCATTGCATGCAGCCGAAATGCAAATGTTGAGATGGATGTGTGCTGTTATAAGAATGGATAAGGACCCTAATGAGTATGTAAGAGGAAGTTCGAAAGCAACGCCAGTGGTAGAGAAGTTGAAAGGGAATCATTTGTCTTGGTCTCTTATAACATAACATATAACATATTCGTTATAATAAGATTTTTTTTTTTCTTATACTTAAGTTTTAGCGTTATGACCATAATCTCACCTGATCTTAAGTGACGATACGGCCCAAGTTGATAGACACGCTAAACCTGTGGAGGAACTGGCTCTCAAGTGCTGCTGCCGGAACACACCTATTGGTATTTGGCGGCAGGTTTACAACTTGAGGGTGGTAGCTACCCAGGTGGGCATTAGAAAAAGCCCTACCACCATGCTATGGCTTCCTCACGATGTTTTCCTTCACCGAAAGCTCAAGCTCATTGTAGGTGCTTGGATTCGAACCCACGTCCCTTGACGCGAAGTCGTGCACACTACCACTGAGCTATCATCGCTTCAAGGTGAGACGTATCTGGTGAGATGATCTGGATATGAAAGTTGAAGGATGGAATTAACGAGCATGGCTAAAGAAGAGATGGATAGAGTGTGTGAGAAATGAGATGAAAGAAAAAGCGTAAAAGAACATATAGCTGATGTTAAACACCGACGCTCTACGAAGTCTGCAGTTGCTGAACATTCAGAAGAAGGCTCCAAACATTATCTTCGATTCGACAAGCCACAAATCCTTGCCAAAGAACACCGATTCCTACCTAGGATGATTCGTGAGGCTATTGAAATTAAAAAAACATCCAAATTTCAATAGAGAAGATGGTTGGAAGCTAGCACAAGCCTGGGATCCAATTATACATTTAATTAAATCGGAACCCAAAAGACCAATTGCCAGACCTCAAGACACTGTGAGCTCTTTCTGCGTAGATCGGAACACTATAAATATTAAAAATTAAATTGAAGGTAGACACAGTAACATAAACTTTTCTGGACAACCTACACCTCAGTCCGCCCCGTGACCACGAAGGCTGAAAAGCTTTCGAAAAGTCGGGATCAAAATTTAATAAATAACCGCGATAAAATCCGTTTAAATTAGTTTTATTTCAATGAAAGAAAAAGGGTTGAATATAGAGATCTGTGGAAGAACGTACTGCTAAGTAAGTTAGATAGTATCTCGTCTGCACAGTACCGCTCGTCGACTACAGTACAGTCATGGAATAATTTCCATTTTGTGATTGGACCAACCGAGCGACACCTGCGCCGGTGTTTGTCAAACTGACAGATATTTCCCCCTGTTTTTGTGTAAACATCAAATATGTAACGAATTATTCATCGCCGCGGTTTACGTTCGGGGGTTTTACGACAAGTTTCAATGTTGTACTTAGTGGCATGTTCGGGTGCGAGCACGGTGTGTCGAGAGTTTCACAATGCGCCAGTCCTTTTTTAAAAAAAATTTTGAACTCTTCATAGATCTCTCTCGCTGTCAGAGAACATCAGGAGAGTTTTTACCTGAAACGCGTAATTTATAAAGCATTTAGAAATTTAGCTTTAGGAATAAAGAACGATACAGCAATTCGAGGATTAACGATATGTCGATAATCACACCTGGTATTAAGTGACAGTGTTGTCCAAGATGCTGAACACCCCAAGCCTTTTGGAGCTGTGTTGGAATTAGTAAAGGCTCAACCACTGTGTTATGGTGTACTTATGTTGTTTTTCGTCACCGGAAGTACAGGCTATTTGCAGGTGGATTCGAACTTACGTTCATTAAAGCGGCGTCTGTAAATACTACCAATACAGCCGTCGTCCCTTCAAAACCTTACACATAAGAGAATCTCCTAAAAAGGTCTCGTCAGCCTGTCGCAGATTACTTGTAACCAATGTGTAGACAGCGACTTCGCTTAATCATCTACTTCTCGCTAACGCTCGTGACAATATGTCCACACTACAAATGCATACTCATACCTGGTACTTGTCAACATGTAGATTAGCTTATAAAACACTACTAACTTAAAGTTGGACGTAAGCGAACTTATTCCGACAAGTTTGGCAAGACGTTACCCAAAAACGTTCAGCGTTACACCTAAGGTACTTTTCTTTTACACCACATGAAAGTTTAAACTTCTATATAATTCACGTACGGAAATGCACTTTAGAGTGATATAAATACGTTTCTAAATGAATTGTTTCTGCAAAAGTTCTGTGTATGCGAAGTGATTCTCAAAGAGCTAACTTAGACTGTATCATTTATTATTAAACGGATAGTTTAACTTGAAGGATTAAACGCAGGAACGAAGAGATGATAATCGGTCTCAATGGTAGCGTGTAAGGACGTCGCGTTAAAGGACGTAAGTTTGAATCCCTGCAATGAGCTTTCGGTTAAGAAAAACATCATGATGAAACCATAATCTGATTTTAAGGTTATTTCTAATGCCCACCTGGCTAGCTACCATCCTCTAAATGGATATCTGCTGCCAAATACGTATAATTGTGTTCCGGAAGTTGCACTTGAAAGCCAGTCCCTCCACTAGGCTTAGCGTGTCCACCATCTCTTGCCACATTGACATTTTGACATTGAATTGACACGTCGAGCATTTGGTACTAGTTAATACGAGCAAAGCCGTCAGCACGAACTAGTACGCGATAAAGGAAACTACAATCTACAGATATTATCGAAGATATAAAACAAAGAAGTTCCATAAAACTGTTCGAAACCACCGGATACGCGGTTATTTTATTGCGTACTGTTTGATATATTATGTTCCATAAGCGGCCATTTTAGATTTTATGATATCATTCGTCTGGGGATTTTTCTAATTAATATTCAATCTAAACAATACATAGTAACTGATAGTATTGTATTATATAAAATGAGAGTTTCAAACGAAATACCTTTTATAAAGGAGTAGATTTTGGATGGATCACAAGCACCGCTTTTACTGACATAAAAGTCATAAATGAAAAATATCAAATATTCTAAGATATATGTGCACTTTATTCACTTCAAGCTTATCTAGCGGACAATGGTATAGACTTGCCAATATTTAATAACTCGACCATAGTGTCAGTAATCACAATCAGGACTCAAACATTTTGCGAATTGGGATCCTCTTCATAGTTAAGCAGTATTTCGGATCGGAACAACTTCTTAACTTGTATCAAGTGCAAGTAAGCATGTGGAGTACTTCTGCCACCTTTGGGATGGATCAGCTAAATACCAACTGGCTGCAGTTGATCCCATCGAGCTTCAAGCTCGTCAGCTTGCCGACTAATGCAGCTAAAAATGCAAAGTCTGGAGCATAGACGCAAGACGGCTTGTCTCTCAGTGTTTGTCTACAATTTAGAGAGTGCGCGAAGGAATTACATGATTTAATTCCACCCATCCCGTTTCAGGACAAGACGACCAGACACTGCGCGGCCTTCCACCGATATAGTAGAAGTAACCATGATTCCTACGAAACGATTTGCGTCTTCTTCCATCATGCGGACAGCAAAAGAGTGGAACTCTCTCCCGGCGTCTGTCTTCTCATGTACTTATAATCTGGACAGTTCCAAGAGTAGAGTGAATAGGCATTTTATAAGGTTACACGCTCCACCGACGGGCTCATTTATTCTTGCCTCTAGACATGATTCAGATCGAGCGTAGACTTATACAAAATCTAACTATAGAAAAAAAATCTAGCTTCCTTAGTAACGTCGAGCCGACTTTCACTTTACCCGAACTAGCGTCACACAAAATAGTTGCGAATCAGAATTTCAAGGCCTTCACGTATGCCATTCCACTTCAAGAATCTATTTTCACTGTGATCCGCCAATCTGCTTCAAAGTTTATCCTCCTACAAATATATGATACAAAATCCGAGTAAACGAAGTCGCGGACTAAGCTAGCAATTAATGCTTATGGGTTGCAAGCTTCACGATCAATCGATTTAGTTTCACCTGCGTTCGTATGTAATGCTCGTACGTAATGTATTTTAGTTTAGTTCCGGATGCCATGTTAATTTAAACTTTAAAAGGATTTACACGCTTGGAAAATCAATTAATTTCCTATTTGATAATATATAACAGTTTCTGTGTTTTTATTCTGTATGTCTATATCTATACTGATATTATTAAGTGGATAGATTTGTATTTTTGTTTGTAACGAATAAACTCAAAAATTACTGGACCGATTCCAAAAATTCTTTCACCATCATAATGCTACACTAGCCCTGAGTGAATTTAAGCTATGCAAAATTTTTAATGAAAATAGTTATTATTAAAAATATGAGACAGAGGATTTTTTTTTATAGTTAAAGTTTAGCGTTATGGCCATAATCTTACCTGATCTTAAGTGATGATACGGCCCAAGTTGGTAGTCACGCTAAACCTGTGGAGGAACTGGCTCTCAAGTGCAGCTGCCGGAACACACCTTTTGGTATTTGGCGGCAGATTTACAACTTGAGGGTGGTAACTACCCAGGCGGGCATTAGAAAAAGCTCTACCATCATGCTATGGTTACCTCAGGATGTTTTCCTTCACCGAAAGTTCAAGCTCATTGTAGATGCTTGGATTCGAACTCACTTCCCTTGACGAGAAGTCGTGCACACTACCACTGAGCTATCATCGCTTTAAATTTATCATAAGTTATATTTAATGAAGTTTCGATGTAAAGTTCTGGCTCTTTGACTATATCACCACCCTCCGAATAGATTTATATGGTAAATCCAATTTATATAATAACAAATTAACACGAAGTGGCCAAGGCGAATGCGTGTATCCCAGATTAGGCGGGATTATAAAGGCCGGTGCGTAAACGAGCCTCGGATTGCGTTATAAAGCGTACTCGCGATGTTCGAGATCTGTTTAAGCCAAGTGCTAACATTAGACAAAGCGGACTTATTGTTTAAACCGACTTTGGGATGTCTGTGTGTGTTTTGCTAAAACATCTCTAACTGTAAACCGTTCGACTTTTATCGCTTTAGGTGATATCTTTGAACATGATAATTATATAACTCAACCCTAAGTGATTACAATAGAATAAAATTACTATACAATTCCGATAATGAGGGCGACCTATATACATTGACAGTTTTGTGGGATTTTTCCCTGCTGTGCCCTTAATAATTTATTTTTGAAGCGACGATAGCTCAATGGTAATGTGTACGACTTCGCGTCAAGGGACGTGAGTTCGAATCCAACCATCTACAATGAGCTTGAAGGAAAACATCTTGAGTAAACCATAGCATTTCGCTTCCGCTCAATACCGATAGATGTGTTCCGGCAGATGCACTTGAGAGCCAGATCCTACACAGGTTTAGCGTGTCTACCAACTTGGGTCATATCGTCACTTAAGACCAGGCGAGAGAATGGCCACAACGCTAGATAGGTTTTAGTGTTATGTAGACAATCTTACCTAATGGTAACACCAGTAACGATGTGCCCAAATATAGTGGATACACTAGCCTATTGGAGTACCCGGATGTAACAGCCGGAACACACCTAAAGGTATTTGGCGGCAGTTTATCACTTGAGGGTAGTAGCTAGCCAGGTGGGTAGTAGAAAAAGCCCTAACACCAACTCATGGTTCCATTACGATGATTGCTTTTAGTGCAGTCCATAGCAACGATTCGAATTTACGACCACTGACGAGTCGTCCGTTTACACAACCAACTAAGCCATCGGTCGATTCTTTCAAAACACTCGGCTGCGGAACATACAGTAGTCCTTTATGCAGTGATCAGTGACACCATCTAATACATTTGAGAGAGTAAGTGAGAAAATATTTTCATATACTATCTACTATATAGTATTGTCATTAATTCATTCTTGGTCCATACACGAGTAACAATAGACACCTGTAAATACTATTATAAAAGCGAATGTCAGTTTGTTTGTTTGTTTCCAACGTTATCACGACTAAATCGCTGGATCGATTATGATAAATTCTGGTATAGATATAGACGGTATCCTGGAGACGGTTATAGGGTACGATTTTCCCGCGAAATACTCACCGGAAGTGGGGTAAATAGAGGGATATATTTTGTATGAAACTTTTATCGCGTCATCCGATCAGTTTCAAACTTTGCTGGATAATTGTTTATTCTTATCCTTACGAATATTACTAATATACAACTAGAATTGGTTGACGCGAACGTAGCCGCGGGTAAACGCTAGTATAGTTATTTTGGTAGAAAAATGGGTGAATGCACGGTTGATCTAGTGATTTAGGTGGTCGGTGAGACAGTGAAAATAATTGTTCTCAACCTGGATGCTTGTGTACGTTGCTTGTATGGTTTCTCTCAGCTGACATTGACGTAATAGCCTGCGATTTTTTTTAAATTATTATTAATAACATCGTGGGGAAACCATAGCATGGTGTTAGGGCTCTTTCTAATACCCGACTGGGTAGCTAACACCCTCAAGTTGTAAACCTACCGCCAAATACCAATAGGTGTGTTTCGGCAGCTGCACTTGAGAGCCAGTTCCTCCACAGGTTTAGCGTGTCTACGAACTTGGGCCGTATCGTCACTCAAGATCAGGTGAGATTATTGCCATAACTTTTAACCTTAAGTATAAAAAAAAAAAAAAAATTCAAGAGTAGATATATACATAGAATCAGCTCTAAGGAAAGTGTCACGAAGTAGAGAAACGGAACGACAAATTGCCACCGCCGGTGGAACGCTATACGATCGGGAGCGAATTGAATTTTTGATATATAACAAATCATTTCTTATCCAATCTGATTAGAGTCGCGGGAACACCTGAGTGTCGACAGTAATGTATCCGATCCGCTAATGAAAAGCTTCGGCGGATTTTACATCTGCCGCCGAAATGATTGATGTCGAATACTTGTCCAGAATTTTTTAGGTGTCGTAATGAGTTTTCCGAGGCCACGCCCCGACCGTTCTTCGTTCCGTAACGAATGTAACTCGCTGGTGATATAATGAAGGAAATAAATTAATTCCATCTAACTGAGTCAAATATTGAAAGTAATAATTTTTCCAATTATATTATACCAAAGTTTTCTGTTCCTATTGAAGAAATGTAATAGAGTAATAATTAATATTAAAAATTATGATACACGGCATATTTGGTTGTTTGAAACTTAAATGGGACAGGAAATATAGTTTATTTTTTTCCTTGAATAAAAAATCTTGATATCTTTTGATGTAATTTTTCTTGTTATATTATAATCCCCAGGAAAGATGTTTTCTTGTCATATTTATAGTTTACTAAAACTAAAATTTTATTTAATCATTTTCATGTTTAACAGAAGTTATATAGCCTATTTCACTTAGACCGAATGTATTCGAATGGTAAAATAATTTTTGAAATACGTTCTGTATTTCTTACGTTTTATTCGTTACAATTAAAAAAAACATATATTTCCTCTTAATAATATTAATTTTATTTATTCTAGAACAACTATACACCTAGTATTAGTATTTAGCTGTGCCATGGGAAACAAACATACCCAAGGAACACGCTATAAAAACAAATAAATACTACAAGCTACTGAATGACCTGAATAGGAATGTCTACTTGTCAATGTATACGCGGTCGAAGTCGGAGCGAAAGGTATATATACCAGCTAAATCTCTCTATAACCTTCTGAAGATCTTGGCCTGTACAAGACTGCAGTAAGTAATATACTAGAACACGTTTCTAAAGCTGCGCTAACAGGCTTTCCAAATTTGGTTGGGTAGGGAGAGAAACCCTTAAACCTTTGCTGAGAAATTCGTTTCAGTATAGATAGATTTAAGCATTTTGGTTACAATATCACCTAATGCTAAGTGAGAATGCGGCCCAAGATGGTGAACACGCACGTTTGAAGCGATGATAGCACAGTGGTAGTGTGAGCCCACCTACAATGAGCTTGAGCTTTCGGTGAAGGAGAACATCGTGAGGAAATCGTAGCATGGTGGTAGGACTTTTTCTAATGCACGCCCTAATGGCTACCAACCACCCTCAAGCTGAAAACCTGCCACCAAATACCAATAGGTGTGTTCCGGCAGCTGCACTTGAGAGCAAGTTCCTCCACAATTTTAGCGTTTCTACCAACTTGGGTGGTATCATCACTTAAGATCAGGTGAGATTATGGCCATAACGTTAAACCTTAACTATAAAAAAGGCCGGTTAAGGAATTGGCTCTAAAATTAAAAAATCTCATTTGTTTTTGGCACTTTAGACCACACTTTGCGGATATTACATGAAAGTGATTTGAAAAATGTTCAAACTCTTTCGACTGAAGTCGTATATATAGTCAACGTCTCACTATTATACCCGCTCCGACAAAATAGTCCTGCCAGGCTGTGTGAAAGCCTTAAAAATTGTCCGTTTGAAAAAAAAAATGCTAGACCTACTTGGCGAGCTTTATTTATATATATTTTTTTATAGCTAAGGTTTAGCGTTATGGCCATAATCTCACCTGATCTTAAGAGAGGATACGGCCCAAGTTGGTAGACACGCTAAATCTGTGAAGGAACTCTCAAGTGCAACTGCCGGAACACACCTATTGGTATTTGGCGGCAGACTTTTACTTGAGGGTGGTAGCTAGCAAGTCGGGCATCCGAAAAAGCCCTACCATCATGCTATGGTTTCCTCACGATGTCTTCCTTCACCGAAAGCTCAAGCTGATTGCAGGTGCTTGGATTCGAACTCACGTCCCTTGACGCAAAGTCGTACACACTACCACTGAGCTATCATCGCTTCAAATTAATCATCGCTATTTGAGGAGAGTATGACGTATCAGTTCCATAAAAATACAGTCTTTTGTATTGTCAATGTCGCCTTGATGAAGATCTGATTTGTGTCCTGTGATGTTAAGCGAACATCTTTTGTGCCCGCATTAAAATATACAAAATCCTTTATAGAAACAACGAGCATATTTAATGAGTGAATTTACATCATAATTAGAATAATAATTCAAATTAGTTTTAGCATCGCTCGTGGGATGTTGTTTAGACGTTGCGCGGACTCGACGTAAGCCCGGCTCCCGACGCGAAGCCGTGAGGCTAACAAACATAATTACAAGGCTTTGCACTGACAACGATACTTTGGTAATAAACACAGAGATAGCTTTAAATATGCCGCCTGACATTAGTATAGTATTTGACATCGATAAAACTTAATTATATTTACTAAGTTACGTCATTTTCTTATATATATTACCTGACTTAATTAAGATAACGAGTTCGTTCGAACGAGCTAAACTCAAAAACTACTCGTTAGATTAAAAAAAAAAAAATGTCGTGTAAGATTATGAGGTATTTGACATCACGTTGGAATCCTTATTGACGGAGCAAAAAGCACATTTGACAATAAGCTGGAAGGATGTATCAGCTCGAGCTGGCGATGGGATTCAGAAAACAGTACTGCTGCTGAGAGATTCATATATATATATATATATTATGGCCATAATCTCACCTGATCTTAAGTGACGATACGGCCCAAGTTGGTAGACCCGCTAAGCCTGTGAAGGAACTGGCTCTCAAGTGCAACTTCCGGAACACACCTATTGGCATTTGGCGGCAGATTTTCAACTTGAGGATGGTAGTTAGCCAAACGGGCATTAGAAAAAGCCCTACCACTAAGCTATGGTTTCCTCACAATGTTTTCCTTCACCGAAAAATCAAGCTCATTTTATATATGGTTATTAAATAATGTGTATACTTATTTTCCCTATGGATTCTAAAACGGCGGACGAGTTTTGATGACATTTTCCAGCAATTCTAACATTATACCGTAATACTGCTAACATTGGTAACTTAGTAAGTTAAATATTATTCTCAAAATTAGTTTAAGTATTACGTACATCCATATATTTTCAAGTAATTTTTATTTTTTGTAAGTTATACATATATACATACTATCACGCCTCTCTCTCATAAGGGTAGGCAGTGACCACATACTTCCACTTGCTACGATCCTGACATACATCTTTCGCTTCTTCTACTTTCATAAGCACCTTCATACATGCTCTTCGGTTACGGGTACTTTTGACCAGGCCTTTCTCCAGAACGTCCTCGATCTGACTGAGATATGTTCACCTACGTCGACCCTTACCAGCTTGCCCATTCACACTCGCCTTGTAAATTTGTTTTGTCTATCTTCTTTCATCCATCCTCTCTACATGTCCATACCAATAAAACATTCCGTTCTCTATCTTTCTCACTACATCCTCTACCACACCACAACGTTCCCTTATCACACTATACCTTACTTTATATATCATTCTTATGCCAGCTATAATTCTCATCTCCAACTGTAAGTTATAAATAATATGAAAGAGTGCGGACCAAAAATCTGTAAAAAAAAGGATATTTATTAAGGTTCGGTTGTTTGTCGCCGAAGTAGATATAGAAAAATAAATTTTTGCTTCACGCGAACGGATTCGCGGTCAAAATCTAGTCTATAATAATCTCTTTACTTATATTATATAGACTGATGTGTTTTTTTGTGAATTTATTTGTTTGTATTTCACGGTTTATCTATTCAATCGATAAATATGAAATTTTACATAGACATTAACCAGGGGTCCAAAAAAGTACTGAATGGAGAGATAGAAAAAATTTAATTAAAGAAAATTTGCTTCCGTGGTATACCGTGTAAGGACTCTACGTCGAAGGACACGAGTTCAAATCCTTACAATGCGCTTCAGCTTTCCACGAAGGAAAACATCATGATGATATGATAACGACTATGCGTCAAGGGACGTTAGTTCGAATCCAACCAACCTGCAATGAGCTAGAGCTTTCGGTGAAGGAAAACATTGTGAGGAAACCATAGCATGGTGGCAGGGCTTTTTCTGATGCCCGACTGGGTAGCTACCACAATCAAGATGAAAATCTGCCGCCAAATACCAATAGGTGTGTTCCGGCAGTTGCACTTGGGAGCCAGTTCCTTCACAGGTTTAACGCGTCTACCATCTTGGACCGTATCCTCACTTCAGATCAGGTGAGATTATGACCATAACGCTAAACATTAAGTATAAAAAAAAAAAACATTTTCGTAAGGCATTTTCTAATAACTCAAAAACCATCGTCAAATGCCTATAGGTCGGTATTCAATATAAAGTGATGTGGTGATTAAATTTTTTTAACGTATTATTTATATTTAGTAGATGAGTATCTACTTCATAACAACTATTCTGTATAGAATTGCATGTGAAAGGCTTGTATTTTTTTTTAATACATAATTTTCTTCGTGTCGAGTGATAAAACTTAATTTACGAAGCCAGTCGGTAACCGCGCTGCGATAACCTCACTTTCTAACAGTAACGGTAAACACCGGTTTATCATAAAGTTTGAACTTTTCATTTACGATGTTAGAATTTATGTTTATTTCATCGCTAATTTTAACTTATTCTGCTTGGCTGCGTAAATTAAGTTTATTGTAACGTAGCGAAAGTATGTTGATTGTGTTCATACATTTTTTATAGGTACCTCGAGAAAAATTCAAATGCATTTCTGTTGTACAATTTAAGCATGTAATAATCTGTAACAGAGACAAGTGTATGTGTAGGCACGCCGCGTCATGGGACGTGAGTTCGAATCCAACCACCTACAATGAGCTTGAGGTTTCGGTGAAGGAAAACATTGCGAGGAAGCAATAGCGCGGTGGTAGAGCTTTTTCTAATGCCCACTTGGTTAGCTACAACCCTCAAGGTGAAACTTTGCCGCCTAATACCAATAGGTGTATTCCGGAAGCTGCACTTGAGAGCCAGTCCCTCTAATAAAGGCCGGAAACGAACGTGCAATTCCCCTGGTGTCGTGGGTGTCCCCGGTCGGCAATGATCACTTACCAACAGGTGATACGTTTGCTCGTTTGCCCCCCCTTTTACATAAAAAAAATCGATTTACACTTTGTTGTCAGTGTAGATTTTTTTTCAGTCTGTCCCATTATGCCAGTTTGAACCCACGTATATCCACATAACCTACAAGGTTTGCGTAAACATATTTCCTCAAGATAAAAAAGTATTTCAATGCAATGTTCAATACTTTTCATGCCATAAAAGACAAAGGGTTCTCCAGAATAGGGCCTAATTTGCTAAACTTCAACTCTGTCCTTTCACGAAGTAAGTAAGTCAATTTATGTTAGCCCTTCACTAGATAGGTGGTCAAGTTATTGATGTATAAAATGGGCAGGAAAAAGTGTGTCAGACCGGTTAGTTATTAATAGAAATATAACATCTTTCCCACAAAACTTTTTAAACTATTTAAATAAAAAAAAAACATAAATTACACTTAAAATGAATTAAAAACGTGTTAAAATGCAAGCGAATTAAAAGGTAAATTTTAGTCTCTAATATATAAATTTATACCAAATTGATAACTGATACCTAATAAATATAAACTGATTTCCATTTATTTTGATGATTCTGGTCAGCGATTTTGAACAACATTATAATACAAATTTCACAAATGCAAAAATCGAAAGATTCCCTTACATTGATTGATGGATAATGTTAATAATAGAACTAATATAATCTTGTGTTGCACTGATACGTTTTCATTTAAGTAAATAACATATGTGGATAGTATATCATTTACGAGTATATTTAGTTTATTATATTTATAAAGCAATACTAATATTGGAATGTTTGTTTAAGCGCGCTTATCTCATGAACTACCAGGCGGATTTAATCTAATGTTCTAGCTTTTTTTCTTATACTTACGGTTTAGCATTATGGCCATAATCTCACCTGATATTGGGTGACGATACGGCCCAAGTTGGTAGACACGCTAAACCTGTGGAGGAACTGGCTCTCAAGTGCAGCTGCCGGAACACGCCTATTGGTATTTGGCGGCAGGCTTACAACTTGAGGGCGGTAGCTACCCAGGCGGACATTAGAAAAAGCCCTACCACCATGCTATGGTGTCCTCACGATATTTTCCTTCACCGAAAGCTCAAGCTCATTGCAGGTGCTTGAATTCGAACTCACGACCCTTGACGTTTGATATCCCAACTACTGAAGAAGGTTATTGATTATTTAATATCACATCATTTCTATCAGGGCCTTAGGAAGAAGTCAACGAACTCGTTAACTACTGAAGCGATCATATTAAGCTGTACTGTAACATATATACGGTTAGCTCTACATCTGTCTATGAAAAATGTAAAGTTACATTTTATCTAATTCAATCACCAAGTTAGATGACGAGAATCACACAGAATTTATTAAATTATCAATCACATCTAACGAATAATATATACCATGATGAGTTTGACCTTTGCAAGGTTAGATAACAATTGAATCCAGTCGGGCTGTTAAATAAATTATTTCGGTCTGGATGAAATTTTAACTAGAGATTTTGATAAAAAAAAAAATTGTATGTTTAGATTTGTTAGCTTGTCTCTATAATTTCTGGATGGAACTTTTAAAGTTTTTGCAAGTTTTTTGTTCAATAGTTAAGGTTAGCGTTATGGCCGTAATTTGATCTGATCTTAAGTGACAATACAGCCCAAGTGAGTAGACTAACTTCCAGAACACACCTATTGGTATTTGGCGGTAGATTTTCAACTTGAGGGTGGTCGCTAGCCAGGCGGGCATTAGAAAAAGCCCTACCACCATGCTATGGTTTTCTCGCGATACTTTCCTACACCGAAGCTCATTGTAGGTGCATTCAAATTCACGTCCCTTAACGTGAATTCGTACACCCTACCACTGAACTAGCATCGCTTCTATATTCCAAATTCAATAGTCCAAAGGAATTCGAAAGTCCGTGTTATATGTAAGTTATATGTTTAGTGTTTGGTCACTATCTTACTTAATGTTAAGTTGTGCTGTGGTCCAATCTACTGGATACTCTAAGCCTTATAGAGGAATTAGCTTTCTATTACAATTGCCGAAACACACATATATAGGTATTTGATGACATACTTTCAACTTTAGGGTGGTAGTTAACCAGGCGCGCATTACAAAATGCTCTTCCACCTTGCTATAGCTTCATCACGATGTTTTCCTTCACCAGGCGCTCAGGCTTATTACAGGGATTCAAACTCACGTCCACTGGCGATGTGGTCGTACATGCTATCACTAATCCATCATTTATTCACAATTGGAAACATCAAGATAAGTAAAGGCCAAAACAGATTTTTGTTTCACAACTTTTTAACTACTTTTAAATCTTATCAATAAAAAGTGGAAACTAAACCATCCTTTTTCACGACTTTATGAGGCCTATATTTTAAAGAATCATTATAATTCATACACTACATATGAGAAACAGCAAAAAAAAAAAGATTAAGCAATTCAATGTTTGTATTTAGCTAAAAAACAAACTTAAACACATGTTATATCAAAGTGATTCAACATGTGGTTTGTTGCTTTAACACGTTACACATACTTTACGATATTTGTCGTAGACATCTTTCCACAATTGATATGCTCGCGGGTTCAACATCGGACCCATCTTCAAGTTGTCACCGATGTAAAGAAAATTAATGTTATCACTTTTACTTGGGGTCCATCGAATTGGCAACTCTTGATCTGATTCCGGTGTTGGATGACTGTGAACAAATATATAATTATATGAATATTGTTTAATTGACAAATTCGCTTGTATATAAAATCGCATAAAGTGTTACTACGCTTTTTTAAACAAATGTTACAAAGTAATTTAATACAAACCCATATTTGGCAAAATTTGTCCACATTTTAGTCATCCAATCAATTACTAGTTGATCTTTGGCCTTCACTCTAAAAGGCATTATAAATGCGTTAAATAAATACAATATATCATCTCCATGACAAGCGCCTGGCTCATTAGAAAATCCTGAACGGTCTTTAATCATGTTTCTACTCCCAGAGTATGTGAAATAGTAGTGAAATATCGAATTGATCTTCTTTTTCATAATTAATTCGGACTCTATAATGGCTGGCATTTCGAAATACATATGCGAGTAAACGTCAGATAAATTCATAAGATTACTTCGATCAATTTTCTCATTCTCAAAGTAAAACTCTTTTAACCTCCTGTCAACTAGTTTCTCTTCATCTTTAGATTTGAAATCTAAATCGGAACCGAATATATTTCTTTCGTTTAACATGTTAAGCGTCTTTTCGGTTTTTTCTGCTATAAAAAATAATCCTTCTCTATCAGTTGCACCATAAATGACAGATATATTTTTAATGTTTTTATTTAAAAGGTTGTATGGTAAATCATGTATGACAGCCTCAATTCCAGGCAATTCCTTTTCAACACATGGAGAATGTAATCTGCCCTCCGATATTATTTGGTCTAAAGTTTTATGAGCGGTGGCTTTTATTAAATCTTTGAACGGCTTATCAGAAAATATTTTGTATAACTCTAACGGGTCTCTCGTATTGTAGCCGAGTTCTTCAGCTAACATTCCAGCTATTTCTATAGAATTGTGTTTTATAGCAATATCTGTTATAGATGACCCACTTTGAATTATTGCTTTATTAAATAACCCATCAGTAGCTTCGCTAACTAGAAGTATAGATGCGGATACAGCACCTGCACTATGACCGAAGATAGTTACGTTGTCAGGGTCACCACCGAAAGCCGCTATGTTTTTCTTTACCCATCTTAATGCTGCTATTTGGTCCTTCAAACCAGCATTACCAGGCGCTTCGTTTATATTTAAACATAGAAATCCAAGTGCACCAAGCCTGTAGTTGAAAGTTACTAATATGACATCATGCTTGACCAAGAAATCTGGTCCAAGCAGCATCTTTCCACCACTTCCTAGCATGAAAGCACCTCCGTGTATGTAAACCATTACTGGCAGAGGTTTTCCGGCATTTACCGGGACATACACGTTAATTTTCAAACAGTCCTCGACTCCTATAACTCCTAGTGGAGTGGGTTGTGGACACATGTAGTACTCATCGATTGCATTAAATACGCCTTTCCATTTCGGCGGAGGTTTTGGCGCCTGTAAAATTAAGTATGCTCTTTTTTAAAGTAACGACAACACAGTATATAAAGTTCTAATAAAATGTGTTTACTTATTGAAATGATGCTACATATTGATATAATGATAATAAATCAGATAAATACACAAATAATACGGGGTACGAGCACAGAGTGTGTCGAGTTTTGGCTCAAAAACTACAAAATAATAACTTAGAGTGTTAGACAGCTTGCAACTGTTCTATGGGTGATCAAAATTGTACGAGCTTGTTCGAACTTTGACCTTCTATGCCTGATGTTAAGTGACGATATAAAGCAAGGTGGTAGACACGCTTCGTTAGTGGAGAAATTGGATCTCAAATACAAGCCGGAACAAACCTATTGGTATTTGGCGGCAGAATTACAATTTAAGTGTAGTAGCTAGCCAGACGGGCATTACAAAAAGTCCTACCACCATGCTATGGTTTCTTCACAATGTTCGTCTTTACCGAAAGTTCAAGTTCATTGCAGATGGATTCAACCTCACGTCCCTTCACGCGACGTCCATTTACACTACCAGCGTTTATCGCTTCGATTCGTATCAATAAAAAAAAGGTTGTATCACCAAATAAAAGGAAACGTACAATTACTAAGACTCTTTATATGAATTTAGTTGCAAAAAATATATATACACTACAATTTGAATGTTAAATTTGCATAAGAAAGATAAATGATATTAAAATTGTGAACTTTGCTATTTTAGTATTCGCAAGTTAACCTTCAAAAGATAATAAATTATATAAAAAGCTACATGCAGCTGATTTGTTATTTGATTCAAGCAAAGTTTTTTATTTTATTTTTTATGATAATCGAGCCATCGCGTCATCTGATGCTAAGTGATCATCGCCGCCCATGACTACCCACAACACTAGAGGAATCGAAGGTACTTTGCCGGCCTTTATAGGAGGTACTGGCTCTCAAAGCACCAATTTAAATTTAATTTAATACATTAAACTATAACGTTACATTTATATATTTAACGTCAATTAATGTTTCTTTGAATTATTTGATATTATATTGAAGCTATGACATGGTTGATCTCTTGATACAAAATATCTAAAAACAACTTACTTGAAATCGGTTGCTTACATCAGCAGTAGCATAAGGTATGCCAACGTATTCAAAGAATGTCCCATCAGTGCTTATTTTTCCGGCCAGCACGCCCTGATCAATCTCAACTTCTGGAGTTGGCTGATCCACTAAGTTTATCGCAAATAGAGTAAATAATACCAGATACTTCATTCCCTTCATTTTGTTTTGTAATTTATTTGGTTTATTATCGTATGCGGAATCTAAACAAATTGATAGGAAGATATATTACAACATATAGAGAAAGAAAGAATAACAGTAAACGAATCTATGCATTGGTCATATAACTACATATGATTATAATTTAAAGCGATGATAGCTCAGTTGATAGCGTATACGGATGGCACGGTCAATGGACGTGATTTCCAATCCCAGCTTTGAGCTTGAGCTTTCGTCGAATGAAATCATCATCATCAACCATACCATGGTGGTAAGGCTTTTTTCTAATATCCACGCGACTAGCTACCACCCTCAAGTTCTCAATCCGACCCCAAATACCTGTTAAGTAAGTTACAGCAGTTGCATTCGAGAGCCAGCCTCGTTACTAGGCGTAGCGTTTCCGTCATCTTAGACACATTGTCACTTAACATCCGGTGAAATTGTGTCTATAAAACTTATAAAGTATAAAAAATCTACTGTAATTCTTCATGTAAACAACTATTATTTAATAAGTTATACATACTGAGAGATTATTAAAAAACGAATTAAGTGGACTTAGTTAAAGTATACTGAAAGATTCCATATATATATAATATTATTTACCTTTGATTCTTATTACATTCCTACTTCCTTTCCCTTGCTTTCTTGTTTTATTCACATTATCGACATTATATCTTCAACTATTTTAAATTATTTAACACTGTCCCAATTGGCGTCACTAATAGACAAAGTCGTTTATCGCTATACTTTCCTTAATCAGCACATCCTTAATCTTCTTTACCTGTAATGATACCTTCTATTAACATTTTATATTTATAAAAAAAAAAAAATATATGTAATTTGTAACAGTTTACTTATACTATATCTCAATATCAAATTCCTCTGTTCCACTTTAAAATGTAGAATTATCAACTCTTTTGATAACTCGCTTGAGATAACGATTATATCTACTTACGATAAAAGTTAGTGTACATAAAATTAGTAAGTATACGTGTTTCGAAAGGTTAGCGCCTTTTTTATAGGTGTTGACATTTTCCGCTATAAACGATTTAAAAAGAAAATACACATCTGTATTATTCCAATAAAAAGTAGTAGAAGGAAAATATTTATCAAGTTTCCTCAAGATGTTTTTTATCATCAGCATTTATTATTAGTTAATGTATACATATAATAAGAATGTAAATTTAACGTGTCCGTACTTTTTAGATTTATGTGTAGGGAAAAAATTCAAGTGACTAAGTATAAGTAATAAAATACATAAACATATATATTTTCAAATGTACGTCTGTTTGTTTGTGCATGCATCACTGTTAATTCTCAATGTTTATGATAAAACGTCGTTAAGTTCGTAAGCATATTCTCGAGTAACATTCAGTCTTTGTTTCATTGAAGTCGGTTAACTCTATTAAAATTTATTGTAATTTCAATGACGGTGCGAGATTAAATCATTTAATTCCACGCAAACAAAGTCGCAGACACTGGTAATAATAAATTAAAATGTTACTTTGTAAGAATTAGTCATTATAAAAGTAGTCCAACTTATGTCGCAATTAGTTCTCTGTCTTAGCATGATTGCTACCTATTATTGTATGATGATATGAAGATGATAATAAATTGATACCTATTATAACATTTGTTTATTATTGTTAGAATACTATTTAGTTAAAATATTTTAGAATCTATACAATACAATATTCAACAACGCGAAATTTTATACAATGAATACTAATGTCAGGTTCAGAATAGGAATGCGTAATAAGATACGATTAGTGTCTAATAATTTTCTATGTATTTCTTTCTGTAATTCTCATAAATATATTTCCATAAATGGTAAGCTTCGGAGTGAGGGATCGGACCCATATTTAGTACGTCATCAATGTAAAGGAAGTTTAAACCATCCTTGGAGCTTGGTTTCCATCTCACTGGCAGATCGTTTGATGATTCCGGCGTCGGATCTCTGAAAGATATATATGGTTAAAATTTATATGAAAATATAAGTGTTTCTATTGTATAAATATTTTGATTTCATATTATACATCATGGATCACTAAGAAAAACCATCAAAAGGAAACATAAAGATCGACCGTACCCATATTTAGCGAAATTTGTCCACATTTTCGTCATCCAGTTAATCATTTGCTGATCCTTTTGTTTTATAGGGAATGGCCAAATATTGCCATTAAACAGATACAGCATTTCATCAAAATGACAAGCGCCAGGTTCGTTTTGGTACCCAACTAAATATTTCAAGAAATTCCTGCCACCATTGTAATTAAAATGATAATTATATATAGGCGCGTCTGACATTTTTAGCGCGATTTCTGATTCTAAAATGGGTGGCACTTCAAAATATAACTGCCCAATGAGACTTGATACGTTCATTATATTCTTCAAACTCATTCTCTCTTTTCCAAAATATAATTCTCTCGCTTTAGTATTTTCGCTCTCGGCGATATCTACAGACGGGAACTCTACATCGGAGGCGAAGAGATACCTCTTATCTCTCTCCGCGACGGTTTCTTCTGTGTCTTTTGATACTATAAATAAACCTTCGTTACTCGTTGAGCCGTAAATGACTGATACGTTTTTGGAATTTTTCATTAATAAGTTATATGGTAGGTCAGTAAGAGCTGCTTCTTCTCCTGGAATATCTTTCTCGACGCATGGCAAGTGTATCAATTCTGTATCCAAATATTTACCCAGCGGTCGGCTTGGGTTTGTTTTAACTAAAACATCAAACGGCAGTTTTGACAAAATATCATAAATTTCTTTTGGATTATTCGTGTCGTAGCCTAATTCCTTAGTTATGAGACTAGCGACCCATACGGGATCTCTGTTCACGGCCCAGCTTGCTACACCCGATCCACTTTGTACTATAGCCCTTTTGAAAAGATCATTTGCTGCTTCGCTCGCTAAGAGTAAAGAAACAGATGTCGCTCCAGCACTTTGCCCAAATATAGTTATATTATCCGGATCTCCGCCGAACGCGGCGATATTTTTCTTTACCCATCTCAGTGCAGCTATCTGATCTTTTAGTCCGGCATTACCAGGCGCTTCTTTGATACCTAAACAAATAAAACCGAGCGCCCCGAGCCTGTAGTTGAAAGTGACGACTATAACGTCCTCTTTGATTAGAAAGTTTGGTGCGTACAACATCTTTCCACCGTCGCCTTTAATAAATGCACCTCCGTGAATAAAAACCATGACTGCGAGCGGTCTTTTAGCTAATGCCGGTACGTACACGTTTATTTTCAAACAATCTTCGGAACCTGTTACACCGGATATGGTTGAAGCTTGAGGGCATACATTTATTTCATCGACTGCTTTAAAAACACCTTCCCAGGAAGGCGGTGGTAAGGGTGCCTGAAATCAAGGTTCATAATATTCAATGATAACATTACCAGATATTCCTATTTGTTTGATGTAAGCTACAGCCCATGGCTTCATTCACATGAAAATGTTTTTGACTTTCTATACTTGTACTTATGTAAGTAGATTGTATGTTATTTTTAAATGCCCTTTTTTCGTTACTATATGCAAGCGTAGTTAAATCTTACTTCGACCCTACTTTAGGGTTGTTCATTAATAATACGATGTTCAAAAGTTTTGAAGTGAAACATGTTCACTTCCTGAGAGTTTTTGGGTATATGAATATAATGTTAATTTAAGGATAAAATCATCATATGTAATTGGTACAAACCTTGAACCTAGTTTCCATGTTAGTCGTAGCATACGGTATACCGACGTATTCGAAAAACGACCCATCTGTGCTGACTTTACCGATCAAAGTCCCTTGTTCAATAGCAATTTCGAGTGCCGGCTGATCGACAAGGTTCATTGCAAACAGCGTAAATAAAATCAACTTTTTAGCGAATCTCATCTTGAATATATAATTTAACTTTTCCTCTTGCTATGATCAATTCAGTACAAGATTTGACTTTAGAAGTGAACCTGTAAACCTATTTTTGCCGGAAAGCAAGTGTATTCAACTCTCAAAAATACCATTTTCAAATATGCCCAGCCTAAACAACATTAGGTGGACGACACGCTTGTACATAACGTCATAATGTAAAAAAAAAAACTAGTATTTTGTATGTTTATCACATTTAGAACAAGATTTCGATCACACCTAGGAGTAAACAAAAAATTCGAAATAAATTCTGTTAAAATGTCACGTTAAACCACCGAAACACTATACGATTAGGTAAATATTACCACTAGAATTTCGTATTGAGATACGAAAATTTTATTTTTTAACGAAAATAGCGACGCAAACGTGCGCGTCCACTGCGTGAGCGCTATGGCCTTCAACTAATATTGATATCGTTGATTACTGTATTACAACACTGACCTTGTTGGTGTACTATTAACAGCTAAAGCTGTCGTGATATAACTGTCTCGCTCTAACTAGTTACCAACTAGCAACGCTTGACCTTCGAGGTCTGTCAGTTTTTTTTTTTAAAGCGAAAACTCCTTTGCCATATCTTTGTTATGGTGCGGCCTGGAAATCTGATCTAGAAACTGTTTCGCGTGACGCTCGTCCGAGTAAAGTCGGCACGAGGCGACTTAGAGGGAGAGTGATATATAGCGCAGTCTCACTTTTGTCGTGTGGTCTTAAGCACAGACCGTTTTTTTTCTAGGTTCGCCTGCGTATTTTTTTCTTGTTGCTACCTGACATACACTTTTAGCTTTAAGAGTTTTGACAGCTTCACCGATCTTTAATATTAATCTAAAATTTTAAGGGAAGTCATTTTTGTATACAATACCGATGGCATATCCCAAAACTGTCCCACGGGATTTAGTTTTGAGACATGTCACTGGTATTTTTAACATGAATGTCATCGTATGGTTCCAGCAGTAGCCCAGACCGAGGTTCGGCCATTCTGGCACCCTTACGCCTGCTGGCTCGAGGCTGAGTGCCCTCAGCACTCGCCCCAAAAAGTTCGGTGTAGCTCTCAACGCCCTTGGGGCTAACAGCGTAAGTCAGTTCGAAGAAAAACAATACCTAAGGACTACGGTATAAAAACAACTAAATACTACGAGCTACCAAATGACACAGGAAGTGGAAGTGACAAGTATACTACTAGAATCTCTTTAGAATGTTCTAGAAGATACTGGCCCATCCAGGACGCAGTAAGATCTATACAGAACCGTCTATCTAACGTGTGAGTCGTGTGTTATCGGCTCGAATTGTCATCATTCGGTATCTGTCACAAAGTGCATCGTTCTAATAATCATATTTATATGAGCCAACCTGAGAGACGTATGAATATTGAATACGAATTGGTGTAATTATTTAAAATATATATATTATTCAAATATATAGTTTTATTGTAGTGTATGACAGCTGACAGTTATGTGAAGTTAATATTGTCGCTAATATTTTTTTTATTTAATTTATAAATAAATACATTTGTATAAATTAACATTTAAAGACTCCGTTAGAGGTCGAGCTAATGAAAACGTGTTTATTAATACCAACGATAAAAAACGACACGACCGAAGACAGAGGTAGTGTAAAATTAGCGAAACTCATTGAAAGGTTATCAAGAATGCATTTTATTTGGGGGAAAAAAATTACCAAACCGGCTGATCGGATATTTCTAAGTGACATAATAAGAACACATTTGAAATTCACCGGAGCGCATCGCGGCGACATCGAAGTCGGACAGTCACGCGCGCTATCGGGTTAAAATTCAACACTTTCGCCCCACGGACCGGTTAATTTATTCAAATAAATTTCGGACACGGCCTCTGTGCGACGCGGACGCGGGAGACTGTAGGGCGGACGACTGTAGGGCGGGCGGCGCGTCGCGTCACGTTTGAAGGGACGTATTTATAATTTAGAATGGTTTCTCTAATCATTTGAGTGTAATTAGTAATGAGATGTGCGGTAATGATAATTTCTAAACAATTAAGGGTTTCCTTTTGTTTCCAACACTCACATATTTTGTCCGTAACGTGTCCCTGTACGTGATAGCGTGAGATAAAATTGTCTTTTTATATTTCACTTTGCAATTCCGTATGTTTTTTTTTTATATTTATATATACAAAAAATCCATGTCACAATGATTATTCTCGCTATTTTCGGAAAGGAAAGGCTTCAATCTAGTTTAAGTGACTATCACGCTGTCTCACGCATGTCTGTTCGCGTTAGAACTGATAAATCGATTTTAATGAAAACGTTATACGCAAAATGATTATTAATTGAGGCGGTTTGGTGTTAGACGGCTTTTCACATAAAACTTCCTTGAGGTTATAAATGCAAAGTGGCTGGTGTTCGAAGTCGTCCGGCGGCCCCTTGAATTGATTCGAGGTTCATTTGCATCGCAGACGCCGTAGACTCAGCCATTACTGACATCTCAAAAACTAATCTTCAGAAGTGAGCGTCGTTTCTAGTGGTGGAAGTTACATCGATGAATCCGTAATGCGTTCTTGAGTTTTTACCTACAATATACACTCTATACGTTTAACCTTTTGGCCACAACCACACGTGACGTTAAATGACGACGTTACCCAAGATTGCGGAAATGCGAAACCTAGGGAAGAGACTGGCTCTCAAGTGCAACTCCCGAAAACGAGTTATAGGTATTTTAAGCGATGATAGCTCATGCGTAGGCGATGATAGCTCAGTGGTAGTATGCACGACTTCGCGTCAAGTGACCTGAGTTCGAATCCACCTACAATGAGCTTCAACTTCCGGTGTAGGAAAACATAGTGAGGAAATCATAGCACGGTAGTAGGGCTTTTTCTAATGCTCGCCTGGCTAGCAAACCTCCTCAAGTTAAAACCTACCGCCAAATACCATTAGGTGTGTTCCAGCAGTTGCACTTGACAGCCAGTCCTTCTATAGGTTTAGCGTTTCTACCAACTTGAGACTATAGACATAACGTTAAAACCTTAACTATAAAAAAGGTTTTTAACTTGAGCGTGATAGCTAATCAAACATGTGTCCAACCAGTATGCTATAGTTTCATCACGATATTTTCCTCCACTGGAAGCTCACACTCAGTGCGGGGATTCGAATTCGTGATCATGGGGTCGGAGACTGCACACGTTGGCACTGAGTTATTCTTCATAGTATTATCCGTTCGCTGTACATATATTTAGAATGTCTGTATCCTCAAGTTGTTAGAATGCGTTACCGCGTACAACGCAAGTTCGATATCTTGGAAGTTAGTTATCCGATAGTGTTTAGAAACTTTCGAAAAAGCTCTAATGGCGGGATCAATGAGTTTACAACCGGGAATAGGGAGCTCTATACAACCGGTTCTTGATTAGTATCACAGTTATAATGATTTTTCGCGCTGTCCCACGTGCTGATCTTAGGATCTTCCTTTGTATGATATTGGGTCCCTCAAGGGTACTGTAAAGAGATACTTATGCATTTCGGTACAGCAACTGTGACCGCCGATGGATATCCGATTTCTCGTTGATCACTACTGTTTTTGCACTATACTGCGTTCACCATAAAAGATATTGAAACTACTTCACCGTATTACGATTAAAAATAAACTTCAATGTTACCAGATGCGATAATAAAAATGCAGACATAAATAAACTGCTCCAATGACAGACCACACGTTATTACGTATAATGCAGTTTCGGGGGAAAAATAAACTGGCAACACAGCGACCGGCGGTGGCTCCGCGCCGCCACTTTAACACGTAGAGCTCTTCGAACAGTTTTTTAAAATTCCCCGAAAATACGTTTCGTTCTGTACAGTTTCAAGTAAAGCTTAGTGCTCACAGCGGAAAACATCCGGCCGAATTATGATGTATACAAATACCCATTTACCATATAATTTTGAAGTGAAGATGGCTCAGTTGGTAGTGTGCACGACTTTGCGTCAAGGGACGTGGGTTCGAATCCAAGCTCCTACAATGAGCTTGAGCTTTCGGTGAAGGAAAACATCGTGAGGAAACCATAGCATGGTGGTAGGGCTTTTTCTAATGTTACCTAAGTTTTAGCGTTTCACCATAATCTCACTGACGAAACGGCCCAAGTTGGTAGACACGCTAAACCTGTGGAGGAACTGGCTCTCAAGTGGAGGTGCCCGAACACACTTATTGGTATTTGGCGGCAGGTTTACGACTTGAGGGTGGTAGCTTGCCAGGCGGGCATTTCCTCACGATGTTTTCCTTCACCATAAGCTCAAGCTTATTGTAGGTGCTTGGATTCGAACTCACGTTCCTTGACGCGAAGTCGTACACACCAACACTGAGCTATCATCACTTGAAATTTTCACATAATCTTTAAATTTTCCAAGCGTGTGGTATAGAGAAATAAATTGTAGCTCCACAGGAAAGAAGACGCGAGCAAACGCTAGTATATGAATATTTAATTAACAATGTTATATGAATTAAATCTAAACTACGATCAATTCTAATATATATAAACTATGATATATGACTATGATATGATATATAATATATGACACTATAAACCAGGTCTGTCTAGTTCTATTTTCGCGGAATTGATAAGTCTCGATGGTATTTGGAATCTACGACTGCATATTAAAATTATCTGACATATAAGTTCGTGTTTCTTTTTTTTTTTGTTTATTTGTTTTTTAGGTCGCTTTATAACAACATAGGTCACTAACAATCAACGTGGATTAATTTTACAATATTAATTATGTTACAGACAAAAACAATATTACGATAAACCAAGTTTATAAAAATCTTTCATAAAAACATTAAAATGAAAAAAAAGGTAGGAGTATTGGAATTCATACAGTTTTAAAATTTCTATTGTTTTCTTAATATATTTATCATTTCTTACGTGTTTATTTCATTTCTTACGAATTAATTAAGTCAAATAGCTCGATTATTTGTCTACATATATTAATAAGCGGTAAAGTTTTTGTTTGTTTAAACGCACTTAGTTACTTGAAGATGTTTAAAATCATAAGACATGGTTACTACTACTCGAACTTCATAAATTCTTTTTGTGTCTAATATACTAATCATAGAGAAAGCTTTTGAGCTGTTTTATATTGCGATGCCACCAATAGGAGAAAAACAGTATTGAATAAAGTTAAATTCTTGTTCCGCGCGAAAGGAGTCGCGGCAACAGTAGTTAATTAGTTAAGTCACAATAATACGAACCCAGCTCCTTCAAGGTCAACGAGGTTCGATTAGACTGAGGTCGGAGATAATAATTCTTGTTCGTATAAACGTCTTGTATATACTTTTAATATTTGTAGGCCTTTTTCCTTGTTGCTCGTCAAAGTGACTCCAAATCAGCGGTGCCTGGCATTAATTGATAATTAATTGCCAATTAACGCCGTCATGAAGCGATGCCAGCTCAGTGGTAGCGTGTAGGAACGCCGCGTCATTGGACGTGAACTCGAATCCGACCACCTACAATGAGCTTGAGCTTTCGGTGAAGGAAAACATCGTGAGGAAACCATAGCATGGTGGTAGGGCTTTTTGTGATGCCCGCCTGGCTAGCGACAAACCACAAGTTAAAAATCTGCAGCCTGTACTTGAGTACTGTACTGTACTGTACTTGAGAGTCAGTACCTCTATCAGGCTTAGCGTGTGCACCATCTCAAACCACATCGTCACTTAACATCAGGTGAGTTTGTGGCCCTAACGCCTGAGTAGGCTGGAGCGATTTGTAAAGCACTTCCTACGTCGCACAGCCACTCTGTGGAACCAGCTGTCGCCGGCGGTCTTTCCGAACCGTTACGACTTGGGAACCTTCAAGAAGAGAGCGTATTCGTTCCTTAAAGGCCGGCAACGCACTTGTAAGCCCTCCGGTGTTGTAGGTGTTCATGGGCGGCGGTGATCATTTACAATCAGATGAGCCTTCTGCCCGTTTGCGCCCTATTCCATAAAAAAAAGCCTGAGGCAACAGATTTGGTGTATTTTTGTCTGGTTTTTTAGAAATTTGATAATTCATAATTCAACATATACCTACATGTTGTAAGATAATACGTTTCGCTACTTACAATCTAAGTTTCATATCAATTTTTTTCTACAATTTACGTAGTTCTATGTAGAATCTAGGGGTGAGTAAGGGACGTGGAAATCTCAATAGATCGGGCGGTAAGAGTGTAAAGATACCATTGCATAACGCTAAACATTGCCTATAAAAATTATCTCTGTCTATATCAATATAATAATGTAGAGAAGTTTGTTTGTACGCGATAATTTTAGAAACTACCAGTCATATTTCACATATTCTTTTTATATTTGATACAGAAACCTTCGAGAAAGGCTATGAAATATTTATCATCACGCGACTACCGATACGGGCACAGCAGTATTGAAAAAAGTTACAAAAACGGGTAAAGATTTTCATATATTTTTTTGTTACACGCGAACGAAGTCCCGTGCACAGTTAAAATTGTGTTTGTAACTTAAGTTCACGTACTTAATTACGAGGTTACGAGGTGAACCTACTGTTGTTATAAACAACGTTAATTTAATTTAGTCAATAAAGCGATAGGTGTATCAATACCTTTTTAAAGAGTCTTGTAGGGAGGAATTATCTAATCAAAATGACAGTACGCCTTAACCCATTCCTCCCCACTGTCATATTTTTAGGACACTATTTTCAAAATGTCTTTTTACGTATTAGGACTTTTATTTATAGTATTTAAACATTTTTTACAACGAAAAAATTTTATTTTATTAGAATAATAGTGTAAAAATATGAATATCATCAGAAATAATAAAAATTAAAACCCTAATACGTAAAAAGAAACTTTGAAAATAGTGTCCCAAAAATATGATAGTGGGAAGGAATGGGTTAATTAAATTTGGGTACATATTTTCGTTTGCACAATTTTGTTTATGATAATTTGATAACTTTGTTTTCATATAGTCATGTTGTGAGAGATAGTGTAACGGTATGTAACGTTCTATGCAAAGAATACAGTTTCATTGTGTCTATATTGTATTTGCGTCTATGTAGACTCATCTTAAAAACGTTCCGCGAAACTTTTGTAGCGCTGCGCCACTGCAAGAGGCAATATTCGTACAATTAAACAGCGACCCGCTTCAGAACTTTAATGGTGTGTTAAATTATCTATGATATACATTCACTATATGTAACGTGCCTCCCGAATAATGTATGTGATTATGAAACATAGGATAAGATTTTTGAAGCGATGATAGCTCAGTGGTCGTATGTACGGCTTGAGCTTGAGCAATGAGCTTGAGTTTTTGGTGAAGGAAAACATCATGAGGAAACCATAGTATGATAGTAGGGCTTTTTCTAATGCCCGCCTTGGTAGCTATCATCCTCAACCTGTAAACCTGCCGCTAAATACCAATAGGTGTGTTCCGGCAGCTGCACTTGAGAGACAGTTCCTCCATAGGCTTACCGTGTCTACCACCTTGGGCCGTATTGTCACTTAAGACCAGGTAAGATTAGGGCCATAACGGTTAACCTTAAGTTTACAAAAGAAAAAGAAAAATAGTCAGTCCTCGAGGACTGCAGCAGATGGAAACACATAACTGAAAACTTTTTAAACATTTGATTAAATAGTATTATATGGCTTTTTAACATAACTTAATGTGATACATTGTGTTACTATTATTGGTTAACATCGATCTCACGATTCTGATTGGCAGACGCGTCGAGCTCCGCTACTGCCCGACCGCCGAACACGATAACAAACCGCTCGACACACAACCTTCCCGCACCTGCCGAATAGGTCAGCCAGACGACTGCTCTTCCGGGAAATTCCGGGGAATATAGAAAATCATTGACACCAATAACGTCCGTCCAACTCCACCAAAGATTGGAAACACTCCGTTGAACAGCTGGTAGTAAATAGCTGCAGCGAAGCTCGTGTGAGGGTCCTACACCCTGACCAGTTAGTTCATGTTTGAAGCGATGATAGCTCGGTGATAGTGTGTACGACGCTACGTCAAGGGACGTGAGTTCGAATCCAAGCACCTACAATGAGCTTGAGCTTTTGCTGAAGGAAAACGTCGTGAGGAAACCGTAGTATGGTGGAAGGGCTTTTTTTTCTGCCTGGCTTACCACCAGGCCGAGCCGGTCGCTGGGGTGACGCGGTGATTGCATACACGGACCCGTGTCGCCCCAGGAAGGCGACAGTCGGCCGTGGGGTTTTAGTGGGTATTCCCGGCGGTCAGCGCTGGGTGAGTCCCACATACCCCTCTCAGTCCCCCACGGGCTGGGAGGGGATGCATAAATATATTTCCCCGTGTAAAAAAGGGGTTTTTTAATGCCCGCCTGGCTAACAACCACCCTCGGATTGAAAACCTGGCGCCAAATACCAATATGTGTGTTCCGGCAGCTGCACTAGACAGCCAGTTCCTCTACAGGTTTAGCGTTTCTACCAAAACGGGCCGTATCGTCACTTAAGAGCAGATGAGAAAAAATAAACGTAAAAAGGTTACGCAGTAGTATGTAGGGTACATATGCAAAACTCCATTGATTAATACATGACAATATGTATAAAGGTGTATGTACAATAGAGATTAAATAAACTTTGTAACAACAGAATTTTTTGTTGGATTTTTATATAATTTTTATATAAAATTTTAATATCAATATAAGTAAATCAAAATCGTTATAACGTTTTTTTACATGTATAAATATTCCTAGCGGCAGTTATACACAGTTCTATATGGTTTATTAGACGTCGAATCATAGACGGACGCGCGAGCTCAGTACAAATTTTTAAATTAATATAATTATATATTTATATAATAAATGTACTATTTTTTTTTTGTCTTTATACACTCAGACAGATTATATTTTGCGTCTATGGATGTGTGTTCGAATCCACCCGCGATGTGCTTGAGATCAGTGAAGGAAAACATCGTGATGAAACCATACCTTGAGGTAGGGCTTTTTCTATGGTCCTCTTCCAGCTACCACCCTCAGGATAAAAATATTATCGTATTTGTTAAACCATTGCATTAGTTATCTTCGTGTCAAATTTAATGATAATGCTATCATTATTATCAATTTATCATAATCTATGCATGTCTAGTGTTTCCAAAGCGATGCGCGTACGACGGTAGCAAAATAAATTTCAATAAAATAATGCATATACAGATTTGTCGCAGTTACATAGTTATTATATACATGTAGATAAATAACTGTGGAACTAAAGAAAACTATGGTAAAGTATAATTTTCATAAATTATCTCTTTTAAAGAGATTTTTCACAAGAGTTTTAGTATGAAAGGGGGGAAAAAATCGAGTTCGAACAATAAATCAAACGACCCAAAAGCTTAAGGGCGCGCGGCGCCACTCGAGTTAACCCAAGACAACGATAAATCTAATGTGGTGACGTCATTTCATCTAGATATGACGTTGATGGATCATCCCTGATAAGGCCGCGGTACTATTTTCATTTATTACATAAGTAGGAATTCGTTTTAGCACGTTCACTAGACGTGCACGCGACTGCGTTTGCGGGACCTTTAATAATTGAAATCTTTAATACTAGCGACTTGCGAGATGATTTTTCAAAGCCACGGAAAACTGTTTCCCAGGGAAAACATAATTACGAAGTTTAAGATGGTATTCTATAGTTCTTTAACTCCAAAACAGACGCTTTATTTCAAAAGATACATATAAAAAAAACGTTATTTTATTAGCGGTATTTTAACCGGTTCAAAAGCGACTAGCGGCCTATCCCTGCTTCTCTCGGGCCGTATATATAGTTAAGGCTTAGTGTTATGGCCCTAATATCACCTCATCGTAAGTGACGATACGGCCCAAGTTGGTAAACACGCTAAACCTGTGGAGGAACTGTCTCTCAAGTGCAACTGCCCGAACACACCATGGGTAGTTGATGGCAGATTTTCAATTTAACGGTGGGAGCTAGCCAGGTGGACATTAGAAAAAGCCCTACCACCATGCTATGATTTACTCATGATGTTTTTCTTCACCGAAAGCTCAAGCTCATTGTAGGTGGTTGTATTCGAACTCACGTCCCATGATGCGGCGTTCCTACACGCTACCACTGAGCTATCATCGCTTCATAACTTTCCTATATATAACCGTTCAACCATATACCTACAAACTATATTCTTTATATCCGATCACTATCCAAATTCGCTACTTCACCCACGGGGCTAATTAAAAAATTGTCTGAATTATGAATCAAAATCACATCGAATTTATATAAAATTAATAAAATATATGTTCATTGAAATAAAACTAATTTAAACGGATTTTATCGCGGTTATTTATTAAATTTTGATCCCGACGTTTCGAAAGCTTTTCAGTACAAAAAAATGACCCATACAGATAAATACCTGAATGGTGAATCTCACCACCATCCGAAACAATTAGCTACCGTGGATAAATCTTTGTTTCAGAGAGCACAAGGAATCTGTGACGAGGAACATCTGGCTGCTGAGCTGCGACATGTCAAGCAAGTACTGCGTGATAACAAGCTCCAAATTTCACGCCGCCGTCACGGAAACCGAGTGAAACCAGCCACAGTAGAACGTGTACCTGTTGTGTTACCTTTTGTAAGAGGGGTCACAGACAAGATTGGCTATGTACTGAAGCGTGCTTCAATCAAAACTTACTTCAAGCCACCCAAGAAGATTAGCTAATTTTTACCACCTGTCAAGTGTCATATACCTCTACAAGAACAGGGCGTATACAAAATCGAATGTGACTGTGGCCTCTCCTATATCGGATAAACTAAAAGAAATATAGGGACCCGCGTAGAAGAACTTATAGCTGATGTTAAACACAGACACTCTACGAAGTCTGCAGTTGCTGAACATTCAGAAGAAGGCTCCAAACATTATCTTAGATTCGACAAGCCACAAATCCTTGCCAAAGAACACCGTTTCCTACCTAAGATGATTCGTGAGGCTATTGAAATTAAAAAACATCCAAATTTCAATAGAGAAGATGGTTGGAAGCTAGCACAAGCCTGGGATCCAATTATACATTTAATTAAATCGGAACCCAAAAGACCAATTGCCAGACCTCAAGACACTGTGAGCTCTTTCTGCGTAGATCGGAACACTATCAATAATAAAAATTAAATTGACGGTAGACACAGTAACATAAACTTTTCTGGACAACCTACACCTCAGTCCGCCCCGTGACCACGAAGGCTGAAAAGCTTTCGAAACGTCGGGATCAAAATTTAATAAATAACCGCGATAAAATCCGTTTAAATTAGTTTTATTTCAATGAATAATATTCGCGTAAACCTAAGAAATCAAAATATATGTTATTCATCTTTCAAACAACTTCAACTATTCTCTACGAGAGACGGTTACAATTTCCTATTATTCTTTTAATTAAAACCATGCGATGTCAAACGAAACGTCTTTCGTAACATCCCCTGCGTCCAGTTGGAAAATGGATGACACGGAACTTGACATTTCAGTAGCTGAGAATACCGACCTTCCGACCAGGCATGAGCCCGGGTGGAATATTGCCTGCAACTAGTGCCACAATCAGTCAATGTCCTATCTGTCGGGGTCGGGACAACCATTTTGGGGATATTCTTATATATGTCTTAGTTCTGTTACATTTTATCGGGTTTAGAAATAAAAAAAAAGATGGCCGCCACGAGACGTCCGGCGGAAATGAGATATTTAGGTCAGTATCCGAGTTTTTTTAAGAAATATAGAAAATATTGAGTTTAATTATGCAAAGTTTTAGGATAGAGTTTTGTTATTATAATCAAATATTTATCTTAATTTTTTTATTAGCTATTTGTATTTTCATTTTCGATAAATCATTACAACTCTAGTTATAAAGGTTTTATTATGTATCGACAAATAACATATATACTAACTTTATTGTATGACAGAACCCAGTTATATGAAGTTGTCTGACATAGGACGCCTAGTAGATGTAAAATATAAATGAATTAATATTAGAATTCACCGGCTATTATAATCGATAAGTACCAATAAAAATAGAAAATAGAGAAGGTAGGACGTCACTCGTCATCTCATAAGAGATCATTTTGTTTGCCGATAGATGTTTCAAACCAAAGTTATATTACACGCTACCTGACTTTTGTTTACGACGAATAGACGCGCTGCATTATACGACATTATTCAAAGTATAATTATAATTATTACATATAATTAATTACAGGATTTCCACCGGCTTTTTACATCAAACACCCGTGTTATCCGGCTTGGAAACAATATGAAATTTTAACATTTATAATCTGCCTCAATCAAAGTGAATTTTGTGTTCATTTATTACCAGTTCTTAGGGAGGCAGTACCATGGAACGTAATATGCATCGTGTACGTAAATATCAATGAATGACGTGGGTGTTACTTCAGCTTAGCTGGCTTGAGTTATTACTCGCACAACAGCAGCGAATATAATTTTCCTAATTATAAAAATCTTACATGAATTTATCTCTTCTCACTTACATGCCTACAATATTTTACACGTGTAATATAATAGATCCTTGTCAAAGTTGTATTCTAAATATGGTTACAATCTCAAGTGATGTTAAGTGACGATGTGGCCCGTAGACACGTTAAGTCTAGTCGAGGGACTAGCTGTCAAGTGTAACTGCCGGATCACACCTATCGGTGTTTGGCGGCAGATTTTCAACTTAAGTGTGGTAGCAGCCGGGCGGATGTTAGAATAAGCCCTACCATAGTGCTGTGGTTTCATTACGGTGTTTTCCATCACCGAAAGCTCTAGCTCTTTGCACGGATTCCAACTCACGTCCATTGCCGCGGCGCCCGTAAACACACCAACTGAGTCATCATCGCTTCCAAATAATTATTGTGGATTAACTCAATTATGGGGTAGTTTTGATCCCATAAAACGACACCGATAAAACGGTAGTTTTTAAAATGCCATAGTTAGCCAACAAGTTTGAGAATTTTGATCAATTTTCTACGTTTGTCAGCTATCAACTTAGAGAGTGAATGTATATTTCGTCTCTCTACGGTATTGGAGTACTAAAAATAACGTCTGGACAACAACAAGATTTTAAGTAACTTCGTTTAGACTGTAATCATGTATTTACATATAGCATGGTGGTAGGGCGTTTTCTGATGCCCATCTGTCTAGCTACTACCCTCAAGTTAAAAATCTGCCACCAAATACCAATAGGTGTGTTCCGGCAGCTAAGCCTTAACTATAAAATATATATATATCAAAATACATCTATATTAATGTTACAAGGCGGAAAATTTTGTTTGTTTCTTTGAAAGCGCTTATCTTAGGAACTATATGTTGGATTACAAAAACACTTTTTATTTAATAGCACAATTATTGGTGAAGGCATTACGCATTATCATCACGCTGCCACGAATAGGAGCGAAGCAGTACTAAAAGAGGTTACAAAAATTTGATTCGATTTAGCAGAGCAACGTTTGTTGTGACAGCTGTGCATAAGGCTTCACCGCAAATCGCTATCATCAGCAAGTATGTATGTAATCGTGAATAGTTTTTCGAAAAGCATAAATTTCGTGAAATCTTGCGTCTGAAAATTCTATATACGCCGGTGAAACTTTCATAAAGCAAGCCTTGAATCAAATATAAATAGTTTCGGAACAGAGAGTGTTTTAAAAAAGCGTCTATATGAAGAATGTAGCTAGCGACTTGGGAATTACATTTCGCACGGGTTTATTTTTTGTTTATATAAATTATAATTTCAATGGCGTCTGAAGAGCTCTTCATTCCACCCGTAACCCCGGACTTGTGGATGAAAAGGTGCAACTTGTAAGCGAAATCCCTCGCACAAATATCTCTCTCCGGTTCTGCTACACCATTCATTTGTAGAGAGTTCACGTTCCTTTGAATATCACGCGGAAAGTATTAATATTAAAATTTATCACGATGCCTCTTTCTTCATTTTGTTTATACGATAAATTATTCTAAAATTATAAAGTACTATAATATTTACATGTCTGTACGTAATTATCTTTTTCTACCCTCACTTACTCTACTTCGTTCGCGTGGGACAAAAATTAGATTTAACCATTTTTTGCCCGTTTTTGTCGCCTTTTTCGTTACAGCTTTGTCCCTATTGGTGGTAGCGTGATGTTAAATGATCTTCGTCTGTAATTCTCCTATCCGATACACTCTATCAAACTAGTATAGATTCGAACTCAAGTCCTTCGATGACTTCGATAGTGCAAGCTACCACCATGCTATCTGCTATAAAAAAATATAGTTATATAAGAGGAGTATTTTATAAATGAAGACATTTTATCCTTATATATATATATATATATATATAAAATAAAATAAAAAATATTAAAAAAAATGTTCGCAGCCATTTTTTGTTCTTTTAAATATATACACACAACTTACAGGTTAAATTGGTTGGTTGTCTGGTGGATGATTTATTATGTCTTACATTGTAAGTTATTTATATTAATATTATTAATATAATATTTCAATCGATGATAGCTGTTGATGAAAGATGATAATGTGTACGATTTCGCGTCAAGGAACGTGAGTTCGAATCCAACCACTTACAATAAGCTTGAGCTTTCGGTGAAGGAAAACATCGTGAGGAAACCATAGCATGTTGGTAGGGCTTTTTCTAACGCCCTCCTGGCTAGCAACCACCCTCAAGTTGAAAATCTGCCGACAAATACCACTAGGTGTGTTCAGGCAGCTGCACTTGAGAGCCAGTTCCTACACAGGTTTAGCGTTTCCACCAACTTGACCCGTATCGTCACTTAAGATCAGATGAGATAATGGCCATAACGATAAACCTTAACTATACAACAAAAAAAAAAAACGTAAAAATTTATTTGTCTATTTCAACGCGCTAAACTTAGGAACTTGTAGGTGAATTACTAAAAACAATTTTTTGTATTTGATAGACCTATCATTAAGGAATGTTCTAGTCTATTTAACATCACGCTACCATCAATAGGAGAAAGCTGTAGGTATAACAAAAAAAACTACAAAAACGGGGAAAACTATCATGTAATTTTAAGTTCAACGCCAACGAAGTCGCAGGTACGGCTTGTACGATACAGCTCCGCTTCTATTGGTGCTAGCGTGATGTTAAATATTCTAAAGCCGTCCTCAGTGATTGCTCTATAGAACGAAAAAATTATATTGGGAATCCGTCGGGTAGTGTCTAAGATTAACGCGTCCAAACAAACTGTTGTCGCGCATTATACTATAAATATGGATAATATATTAATCAAACTTTACAATTTACAAATAAATTAAGCAATGAATATATCACTAAACACAGATTTTTTTTTATTAAACTTTAATGACAATAATACATTTTTAACACGCTATTATAAGCTTCATACGTATGTTAGTATGTAGCGGAATCTTTGAAAATGATTTTGACCCCCTTCAAAACTTCGCAATAACTCGAAATTTGGCATACTTATTGAGGACCGATGACAATTCGATATTTTAAACAGTTTGATCCCTTATCCTTACTAGGATAATCAGGATTAGCGATTTTAGCATATGACGATTGCAGAGACCGTCAAGGTGAAACACCGCTCTTCTATGAGATGTAAATATCATAAAGCTGAATGATTTCTTAGGTTTACGCGAATATTATTCATTGAAATAAAACTAATTTAAACGGATTTTATAGCGGTTATTTATTAAATTTTGATCCCGACGTTTCGAAAGCTTTTCAGCCTTCGTGGTCACGGGGCGGACTGAGGTGTAGGTTGTCCAGAAAAGTTTATGTTACTGTGTCTACCTTACTTACTTTTACTTAATATCATAAAGCTGTTACTAAATAATTACTAAAAAGTTAAAAATAAATAATAGTTTAAAAAACTAAAAAAAAATACGATTTTATAGAAAATACAACAAAAAAAATCAAAATAATTATGAATAATTTTGAATTAAAAATAGTGTAAGAAAAAATGATTTTACTGTAATATAAAAGCTTGGGGTGCTTTTCAGGATATTATCAAAATAACCCTTCTACTCTTATCTGTTTATAAAATAGTTATAACTATTGATACCATGCACCCCACGCTTTTATTTACAGTAAAATAATTTATTCTTACACTATTTTTAATTCAAATTAATTAAAATTTATTGTCTATCTTTTAGTTGGATTTTTTTATAAAGCGTATTTTTTATTTATTTTTTTAAACTATTACTGATTACTTTGATTATTTAATTGGATTATCACGTCTATTGTCGTGAATAATAAATTGTAACTGGTGATACGAACTCCGGAAACGGCGATATTAGTAAAAAGCGAAGAAATCGCCGAGCTAAGAGCATAACTTACAATTAAGCTCTACATAATAGTGCAATATTAAAGCTAACGCTGAACGAACACTATGGTTTCGTGTAAGTCTACGTTAGGATTCTCGCGGGAAGAGCTATTAGGCTGTGTACTGAGAGATAACAGTAAGCGGGTAAAATATTATTTTCACATATTAGCTGATCCGGAAGACCTTGGTCTGCCTTTTCGAGTAGTCAATCATATCGACTACAGCGACATCTATTGCGTTATAATCTCTTATCGAGGTAAAAAATATGCTATCACTTAAGTTAGATAAAACAGCACACGGTGTGCAAAATTCGGTTCAGTAGTTCAGGAGTTCATCGCGGACAAGAACGTGGCACGATTTTGTTTTGCAATAGCGGGCAAACGAGCAAGCGTGTCACCTGATGGTAAGTAATCACCGTCGTCCATGGATACCCACAATATAGGAGGAATCGCAAGTGCCTTGCCGGCGTTTATACGAGGGACTGGATTTCAAGTGCAACTGCCGGAATACACCTTCGATGATAACTGAAGACCAACGTAAAAAACCCAGACACAAAACAATTATTTTTACACAAACAACTTCTGTGGGCATCTTATTCACGACACGCTTCAGCGAGGCGACCGCCTGAACCGCTTAATTGTACAATTATTTTATTTGTTTTAGTGATATTCAATAGAAATAAATTAGAAACAATACTTTTTACATTTTTCATAATTATGATTGAATTTCTCGGAGAATTTGTCTAGATAACTAATTAAATGTACGTTTCTTTATTTGGCATTTATCTATTCCTATACAATATATATGACGAGTAGTTCTAACCATTTACAATTTGATACCTCGAGAATCATTAAAGGATAAGTTTTCGGAATTTGGTATTTTAACTTTACCCTCCCAATATATTCTTGATAATTTATGACAGTTTTATAGTTAATAGTGGCAATTTTTATAATATTGTCCCAAAGCACATTACTGAATTGCCGGACAGTAGGTTCTAGAACCATGTCAAACGGGTTTTGATGTCAAAAGGCTGTTATAGGGTGGATCAATATGTGAGCGATCGTGATGTCTGGAATTGACGCCCCTCTCTGTACATCCGCTAATAAATATTGTAACACATTAAATTATTGTATATAGGGATAAGAATAAGACTTAAAAAAAAATAAGATGCAGATAGAGTTTCTTGCTGGTTCTTCTCGATGACTGCGTTACTTTCCGAACCGGTAGTAATTTTGACGTTCATAAGCGCCTTCTTAGGGTCTAAATTGAATAAAGATTTTTGATTTGACAATGAATCTTTGCGAAAAAGTTTTCTGAATTCTGCTGATCGCGTCCTCCTGTTAATATAGACACGGCTTTAAAACTCTCGAGGGTCGAGAACAAACTAACGTTGCAGCTGTGTGCATAATACAGTTTATTGCACAGTGGGTCGAGGTTCGGTCCGCAAAACGCATCCTATCATAAGTCATAACTTGCTCCACCAAACGCATTACAAGTTGGAATATTGTAAAAATTGTTATCCACTAAGTTTTCCAATGTTCATAAAATCACGGAACATGTAATATTTACCAGAAACGATAACCCAGCGTTACTGTGTTCAAATAGATAGTATAAATCTGTACATAACCTTACTTTATTACTAATATCATAAACGCGAAAGTGAGTTTTTTTGTTACGCTTTCATGCATAACTGAATCGATTATGATGAATTATGGTATAAAGATAGATGGGACCTTCGAGACGGTGATAGGCAACTTTTGCTCGAAAAAAAAACTTATGAAAAAGGGGTAAAGAAAGGGATAAACTTTGTAAGAAACTTATTATTGTGTCACCTAATTTGTTCTAGAAAATCAATATGTACCTTCTTTAGGGGTTCCATTTAGAGAAAAATTGCTTTACAGGGAGCCTTTATGTCAAAAAACGGACCAGGAAGGCGATAGCCCCAGTAAGGCGACCGACTTCCGTGAGGTTTTAGTGGGTTCACTCACCCCTCTCAGTCCCCCGGGCTGGGAGGGGATGCATAAATACATTTCCCCACGTAAAAAAATTGTCATAATAGGGAACTGCAGTTCAAATTTCATGTTTAAATAGTGTATTAATTAGGTGATATAACAATGGCTTTTAAAATGGATCACCATACTACAAGTGATTAAAAATACGACGTGTGCTTGAGCTTAAGACCACACGACAAAAGTCAAACATAACAATATCTTTTTAGCATCCTAAGTCATCTCGAGCTAATTTCACCCGAACGAGCATCACACGAAAAGCTTGCGCATCGGAATTTCAAAGTCCTCCAATAACAAGGTTCACTTCGAAAACGAGAATTTAAATATAATTTTGTTTGTATTTAGTCGCAACAAAGTCGACGTCTCGAAACTGTACTGTAAAGATAAAACGTTATAAAACCAAACATTATGTAAATGCGAGATCGTATATTTCTAGAATTTTATTGAATACATCATTTTTATAGCCGCGCCAACTCGCTTATCGGTTAGTAATTTTTCGCTTTGCTATCTCTCGAGGAGGTCTACGAATTATTTGGTGTTATGGTCGGAGTAAATTTTTTATTGTTCCGTTTCCTGCTGATAAAATTATAAGGTCGCGCGGTGGCGGAATCAAGGGACGCGTTCATTTTTACATTCACATAACATTGATATGGTATATAGCAATTTTTTATTACACGACCTGCCTATTTAAAATCATTGTGTAAAGGATCTACTGTCAAGTGACTTGTAAAATTATTGAGTGGTGTTAAGTTTTATTTACATGAGTTATCTATATGTTTTAACTGAATAAAAATGTATATATACATATAACCGATATTTTATTCCTATATACTTAACGGGCTGCCAGTGCAAAGAGTTTATTTCATTCGGGATCTGGGGGTGATGATGGACTACAAATTGCTTTATACGCATCACTTCGATTACATACGCCAGAAAGCTCTAAAGATGTATGGATTCATTTGCAGAATAGCAGAGCCGTTCACAAACATAAAATCATTAAAGATGTTGTATTTTGCATACATAAGAAGTCATCTCGATTATGCTTCACCAATTTGGTCACCAGATTACGTCACTCATAAGACTGGGATAGAGAAGATACAAAAAAAGTTTCTAAAATACCTAAATTTTAAATCCAAAAATGAAAATACATCATATGTCAACGATTTACTTTTTTACAATTTAACTACTTTATCTAAGCGACGAACTTTATTTGACGTGTGATTCTTATATGATATATTGAACTATAAGGTTGATTATCCTGAACTATTGGGTAAGATTCCCTTAAAAACGTATAATAGATTGACTCGAAACCCACGTTTATTTGCCCCTCAGCCGGTTAAACACAATTATGCCAAAAATTCTGTTTTGCAGAGATGTTTTAGCGTGTATGATACAATGTTTACTCATATAGATTTATTTCACTCAAATAGAGTATCATTCATGAAATAATTACATTGTAAATTGTAAAAACTTATTGCCATAGGAACAGGAACATAATAAATATATTTTTTATTATTATTATTTTTTGCTTATACATAATTCCTCAATACATTAAACATATTCACTCACGCAAAACTACTCAAACAGATACACACATCTTTACCTATACACACACACACACACCCATTTCAAAAACATGCCTTTGATTGCGCACAAATAGAATACAAACACAATTATTTATATTTAATAATGATTTCTTTATAATTGGCACCTCTTTACTATAAAATCTAACTAATTTGAAATTGTTAAATGTGCTGTGAAGAAATACACAATAAATAAATAAATAAAAAAAACCAGATCAAGTTTCTTGCCTGTTATTGCAAGGCCTAAATTATTTTTCTTTTTATTTCCATTTATTTTGTAATATTTTGTAGTGGGGAATCATAGTACTAATTAGCGACCATCCACAAGAAAATCCCTCTAATCTCTTCACTATAGGATGCAAGTGGCGTTATTGTAAAACCTAGTGACGTTTCGATACTGAACGGCACTAACGCACCATGCTCTCTGCCGTAACGCTCGCCAAGCGAGCATATATCAATATCGACTCGAGTCAAATTTAACATTTGTAACATTAGCCGAGCGATTCAGATGAGATTTAAATTCAGAGAGATGAGAGTTCAAACAAAGTGCCTAAAGATATTTTCACTTCTATAATAAAAACTGTTATTTACTACATTTTAATTACCTTAAAAATACACAGTTAATAATTATAAAATTAAGAAGGAAACGAAACATCCAGAAGAGGAATTTTAATCCGTCTCGCAAATTTCATTTCCGAGGGGTGAAGTTTCAAAGCTGGAATACACACTAGAGTACTGAGCACCGATGCATACCGATGCTCCGAGATCTTATAATCTGCCACGCGAATGTAAATTTTAATTGCCTCGTGTTAAGAGCTCGTGGTATTTGCCTAGAATTCTCAACGCCGGCGGTCAGGAGCGCTGCGTACTCGAGTTTGTCGTTTGGTCTATGTTATAATAAAATGGCTAATCCGTTTGAAATGCATTATCTTTTTTATGTTTACGTTCTCTCTCTCTCTCTCTCTCTCTCTCTCTTCTTGTCTATAGCTACTAGTGTGGGGTTGCCTTACTTGTTTCCTACACTATTTCACTCTATCCTAGTATATATCCTAGTATGTGCTTCAGTAATAAGCTTGTTAAATTTGTTTAGGGACTACTTTTAGACTTTTGACTCGAAAATCATTATATATTTTTTGTTGTTTATGAAATAGAGGGTAAGCCAGAAAGCGTATCACTTGATGGTAAGTGATCACCACCACGCATGGAACATACAATACCAGGAGAATTGCAGGAACGTTGCCGGCCTTTATTTTGGGGGGACTCTCTCAAGTGCAACTGTCGGAATACACCAATTGATATTTTTATTTGGCGGTACATTTGCAACTTAAAGGTGGTTCCCAGGTGAGCTTCATAAAAGCCCTACCACTATGCTATGGCTGCCTCACGATATTTTTCTTCATCGAAAGCTCACGCTCCTTGTAGGTGTTTGGACTCTACTCACGTCTCATGCCGCGGCGTTCCTACACACTACCACTGAGCTATCTAATATTATTTGATGTTCTTAGGTGTTTACATCAACAACAAAAAATTGGTTGTCTGTAAAGTCGGTTTACTGACGATAGTTGAACGTGCCAACTAGCAACTGACGCATCGCTCACTCAAGTAGGAGAGAGACGGATGTCGAACGCTGCCGAACGCAAAGGCCGATTGTGCTTCTTTGTCGCTCGTTCCGCGCTCTCGCTTGCACTTCAAGCCTTACATGGAACGCCTCAGAGCGAGGTAACGCCGCATGAGTCATGTTTTTTCGTGCGTGCAGCCGGCTCTATCGAATTATAAGTCGTTGTCACGTCAAAACAAAAGATTATACCAAGTTATTCAGTCGATGGTTTTAAAGATCTGACGATGGGGAGTTAGACGTCTCTTACATATTGTAATCGCTTGAGCCACAACACGTTCGCGTCTTCTTGAACTTTATTACGTACAATCATAGATACTGTTGCAAAAGCTTATAGAAGAGTATTGTTAGGCGAAGTATAACTGGTACTGTCAGGTTTTAGGTCCATCTATTGACGATGGATCACGTTGTTTTCATATACAAAAACTAATTAAATTAATTAATTAATATTTTTTTTTATTAACTTAACTTTACATTATTTTACTTTTACCAACTTTTTACTATTAAATTAACTTAATTAATTAATATTAAATAATTAATAAAATTAATTAATTATTAATGCAACGCTTTCGTTTGGCGACAGACATTATATCGTAAATGTTGCGAGCTCATCAAATATTTTGATGATGAAGCACATGATACAGTTTTCAAATTTTCAAAATTTGTTCATGCAAATGTTGTATTATATACAGAAACCAGCCGATAAACTTATGCATGAGATATCGCATCTGTTTCTGCAAGAGATAGTGTATTTAATGAAAGGGGACACGTAACTTCATAATAAATTGTCACTCCGCTTACAGCTTGTACTACGTGTTTAGGTGAAAAGTAAGGTTTTTCTTAAGAGAAGCCTTCCCGGAAAATTTAACCTTGCGTTCACGTTAGTTTATTTTTCAAGTGTTGGGTAATTTTTTCATGTTGTTATTTTTTTTCCGTCGTACATTACACGCTCCTTAATAACGACAAAATAGGGGTTGATTTATGTAACTAAGTTTTCGGATTCTATTTTACATGCGGATTTCTTTTTTTTTCTACCAAAGCTCTTTATTTTAGATTTTTATTAAAAAAGTAAACAGTATTTGAAGTGATGATGGTTCAGTTGGTAGTGTGTACAGTTGGCGCGATAATGGACGTGAGTTCGAATCCCTGTATTGATACGTAGATTTTTATATTATATTAGTAGACCCGACTGTTTATGTCTATAGTGGTGATCCATAATTACTAATAAATAAACCGATATATTTGAGCTTCAACAGTATAGAAACATTTTAGTTGACAAATTTAAGCGATGATAGCTCAGTGGTAGTGAACACGACTGTGCGTCAAGGGACGTAAGTTCAAATCCAACCACCTACAATGACCTTAAGCTTTCGGTGAAGGAAAACATCGTGAATAAACCATAGCGTGGTGGTAGGGCTTTCTCTGATGCCCGCCTGGCTAGCTAACCACCCTCAAGTAGAAAATCTGCCGCCAAATACCAATAGGTGTGTTCCGGCAGCTGTTTGAGACCCAGTTTTTCCAAAGGTTTAGCGTGTCTACCAACTTTGGCCGTATCGTCACTTAAGATCAGGTGCTAAGAGCCATAACGCTAGCTGGCCTTTAATTATATATATAAAAAAAGATATTTCTTACTAAAAAAAAATATATGCGTCAGCTCCGATGCACGATTGGAATTTACTCCTTAAGTACGATTGTCATGGAAATAACAATTCCGTGACTGTCAAAGTAAATGGTGCGCAAGGTATGTCACGCAGAAAAACGTCACGCTTGTATCAGTTTCACTCTCAATAAAATATTCATACCGGGGTATTTATACGCAAAAACTAATTTTCAAGGAGTGCATTCTAATAATAATGTCAATTGATTACACCATACGCAGTAGTTTACACTGTCCCTAAAGTATATAGTATATAGAACAACAATTGACTGCATCCCGCCGACCGTTTCAGGGCAATTCATACGATGATGTCACAGGACAAGCTTTGTAACCGAACAATGGACTACTAACGCAAACTAGTCTATCGCGTAATATATTACCTAACTACGCTATAGAGCTGCTATCATATACTGTCACTTTACTTACTAAGTATATATGTATAAGTCCCAAGTCACATCCGTTCAACTTTTATCACTTATCCCGGAAAGACGTTTTTCTTTTATCGGGGAAAAATAATATTAATACATAGTAGGTATTTTATGTCTTGCTACGACAAAGTGACGGCATTGTATCTGATTATAGACAATAAGAAACGAACAGTTGAATGGACACCAATTAAAAAATACTATAAGCTTTATCCCGTTTGTTTGTTTCCATGATTAGTTCAAGTACATGCAGTTGGATTTTAATAATTATTTTTTGTATTTAATAGAACCATTATTGAGGAAGGCTTCAGGCTATTTGACATCACGATAGGAGCAATGAATAAATTAAATAATATTAAAAAGAGTTACAAATATGGGCATTTTTTTTATAATTTTTAATTCTACGCGAACGAAGCCGCTGCCACAGCTCAGTATAGCACGATTATAATTTTAAAATACATTTATTTTCACAAGATTCTTAAATAGTTTTCGGGTTTTAGCATTATGGCCGAATACACCTATAGGCATTTGGCGGCAGATTTTTAACTTGAGAGTGATAGCTAGTCAGACGGGCATTATAAAAGCCCTACCACCATGCTATGGTTTCATAGCGATGTTTTCATTCACCGAAAACTCAAGCTCATTTTGTAGGTGAATTCGAACTCACGTCCATTAAACACACTGGCAACGAAAATTCTATACTAGTTACTGCAATAAAACTAAATTTCAGAAGTTTATTACGACCTTTCAAATATATTTTTATACAATCAATATCATATAAACGTATTGACTTTTAGTGCTTCTATAGTGCAGGAGAAATAAAACAACAATTTACCCGGTGAAAATCGTAAAAAAGGTTTTGAAGCGATGATAGCTCAGTGGTGATGGGTACGACTACGCGTCAAGGAACGTGAGTTCGAATACAACCACTATCAATGAGCTTGAGCTTTCGGTGAAGGTAAACATCGTGAGGAAACCATAGCATGGTGGTAGGGCTTTTTCTAAAGTCCGCCTGGCTAGCGACCACCCTCAAGTTGAAAATCTGCCGAGAAATACCAATAGGTGTGTTCCGGCAGCTGCACTTGAGAGCCAGTTCCTCCATAAGTTTAGCGTGTCTACCAACTTGGGCTGTATCGTCACTTGAGATCAGCTGAGATTATGGCCATAAGGCTAAACTCTTACTATAAAAAAGCAGTCAAAAATTTAAACCTGAAACGTTAGTTTTAATTGTAAATTTTGAAAATAACTTCATTTTCATAAATTAATATGCCACCTTTTATACATTGTAACTGGTCTAGTGTCGTCTCTTATCGATACTTTCATTAACAGTGATAAACATTTGATATGGTTTATTATTGCATCAAACACAGAATCGACTGCGTAAGCACAGTAGGCAATTTAAATAAAACTTAATTGAATTTTTAATAAATATTTATTTCTATATTCAATTTTTATTTACACAAGTGTAATAAACATTTTAGTCTAGATGTATACACTTATAATAAAAATTATTTACTTATAATAACATTTCGTTAACACAAATACCCAAATACATCATTATTATCAACTATAATCGTGTTCTTAATATTGTTAGAAGTCATAAACCTAGTAGCTGTGGCAGAGAGCATATACACCGAGCAGTGTCCGAGACTTGCAACACGGATGTAGGTTTAAAGGGGCCCTTTTGTCGACGTACGTCAACACTCACCTTCACTGCTCGCGTTTCTCTCTGTGTCCAGTATAAATCATTCCCGATAATGATTTACAACATAAATAACAAATATATCAAAACAGTCTAGTCAATAATAGAAAATATAAATTATACGTGAGTATCTCGCTTCGAGTCCTTCGCTTTGACTGAACGCATAGCCGCGTTCGCGTCACACTTATATCGCAATATTAAAGTTATTGTTTCAATCAAATAATTCAATAATTAATTGATATAACAATTGGGTTTAAAATGGATCACTACGCGAGTTTCAGTTAACCTTATTTGAAACATTATTTTCTTTGTTCCTACTCCATGAAGTGACCTTAAAATTTCTATCAACTATCCAAATACCTTCCAACGCGTCTAAAAAAGATGTAACTTTAACATTAGCTGCAGTTATTAGCGGAATACACTATACTTTATCAGTTACAATTAACCTCCATAGTTACAAGATATGTATTGTCATATGACAATAGACCCTAACACGGACCCTTTCACAGGCCGTTGGCTATTGTTTACAGTGACGTCACTGATATAGAATTCAGAGCACGGCTGAAACAAACAAGTTGGTCACAATATCGTCAAACGAAGCCCTAAGCTGCTAGGTTCATCAATATGTCACGTAAACGTGTAACTAAACTGAAAATACAATAAAATTTTCATGCCTTTAGATAAATACAAAGAATCATATGAAATTTTACTTATAAATAATTTTTGCCTTCTGCGCCTGTCTACAATACAAAATACACGCGCTGGACTATAGAGTCACAGCTTCACGGTAACCCCCATTATTCGAACCAAAATTCTTGATGTCGCACTTCTGCCGTACCGTGAAGTTGTGAAAGATTCTCCCAGCCCATGTAGATGTAGTCCCTTCCTCAGATAACATCGGGTGCTTCAGGCGATACATAAAAATCCATGTACCCAGGCCGGCATGACAGTAGCGACTGGCGATAGATTGTCGTTCTCTCCAGCTCACTTTGCCGAAGTTTATGGCAAAATTTTCAATTTGTTTTCACATAGTATTAATATACCAATTTGAAATCTTTTTATCCCATACAACAATTTACAAATATTTTTTTTATTTTTTTATAATTTACTTCAATCTTACCTGATGTTAATTGACGATGTCGACAAAAATGGTGGACACTCTAAACCTAATGCGAGAATTCATACTTAATACGCATACTTAATTATTACTTATACTTAATCCACTCATACGTATGTAGGTTACACATATGTGGTCATTATATACACAAAGGTGACTCAGTGTGGACAGAGGCCGGTATTAATTAACAACGCTGGCTTTGGCCCTCTGGGGCTTCGTGTTGAGACCCACACCGGAATGTCTATACGTCACAAAGGACAAAATTACACTTCTATAGTTTCGGTCATCGAATACGTTTCTCGCGTTAGCTCATTTGGTTGTGTGTATTGACACCGCGTCAATGAATTTGATTTTTGTAGTTTGTGTTGATTCGACGCATTTTTCTTCCTTCAAACTACTAAAAACCTCAAATAAATTGATTAATTCTTTGTACGTTAATGATTTCTGTGTCGATCGACAACCAGAAATGGAGGTAAAAATGAGGGTAAAATGAGTATACGCTCTAAAACTAAAATATGAATGTCGCTTTGTCATGGCCCAGGTATATTTCATACTAAAGTATGTTTCGAGAAGCGGTTACCAGCTCATCGATGCGAACAGTACGTCGGCTCGGCCACCTGCGTCGAGCGGGGTACGTTTAACGATGCCTCCGCGCCACGAATCCCAACTAACTTCCAATACACAGGGGAACATAGCGGAGTGTATTGCGCTAGGAAACGTAGCGAGTTTTCTAGAAACTTCAAATTATTTATTATGTTTAAAGTAGTAAAACTACTGTAATACTGTGGGTGATGGATTTCACGTTAATGGACGCGAGTTTGAACCCCTGAATACGCCATGATTATACCATAGCATGGTGGTAGGGCTTTCGCACACAACTACCCTCGAGTTCAAACTCTGTCGCTAGATACTTATAGATATCTTCGGGCGACAGCACTTGTGACCTAATTCCTCCACTAGGTTTACCAAGTTCTAAAAGTAGATCCTATAAAGTATATAAAAGTTACGCAAACTTTTCATACCGGTATAAATAAGATAATAAATTGTCTATTGTAAAATCTTCCAAAGTCGTAAGGCTCGATGCTTATATCATCTTAGAGTATTAATGTACTGTAGAACTCCCTTGATAAGATTGTCATGTATTTTTTTTATTGTTAAGGCCTAACGTTATGACCATAATCTCACCTGATCTTAACTGACAATACAGCCTAAGTTGGTGGATACGCTAAACTTGTGGAGGAACTGGCTCTCAAATGCAACTGCTGAAGCACACCTATTGGTGATTAGCGATAGATATTCAACTTGAGGGCGGTAGGTAGCTAGGCGGGCATTAGAAAAAGCCCTACCACCATGCAAATGTTTGAGCATTTTAAATTGTAGCATTACATTTTTGTAGAGTTTAAAAGAAATTTGAAACGTATATCTCATACAAGAGTTGACGCGCTAATAATTCGTTGTATCATTTTCAGCAGTCAATGGCTCAACCTCAGCGCCTCGAATCGAGTTCAGGGATAACTTACTTGACTATGAAACACCACTGAGCTCTCCATTCTTTCATTTTCGAAACTTTAGAGTCAATCGACCTTTTACAATTTCACTTTTATGTAAACAATTACAGAATTATTGCAGCTGCTCAAGAAATCTGGTTTTCAGTAGTTCGAATTTTAGTTATGTTACCAGCTATCTAACTGATATATTTGCATCAAAATCTATAAAAAAGGTGACGCACTATTAAGTTCTATCCCGGAGGATCCGGAAGTGGAGGAGAAGGAACTAAAAGTATATGGTTTATTAACCCATATTAGTTAAAACGAATGTCATTCGAATCTGAATTCTGAAAAAGAGTCTTAATAAAATAATGCTATCTTTATACCGGAAATCGATTAATGTGCAAATTTCGTATAGTTACAATTTTTATTTCTAATCCTTAAACAGGGTAATTAATTTTCATCGTAACGTATAATTTAACTTAATTCATCTTAAGTAGGTTCTGTGATCAGAGTTAATTAAGTCATTTCTCGTTTATAGAAAACCGTCCCGTATTTTTCGCAGCTTTCGATATCAGTACAATAAATATGTCCGTCGCTTAGTTTCGAACTAGTTTTGAATTGTTTTCTTGCTATTAATAATAATTTAAAATTACGATACAGTTTGTTTTATTCTAAATGTGAACTTTACGAAAACCTCAGTATTAATCTATACTAATATCACACAGAGGAGAAATTTGTATTTCTGTTTGTAACGTATAAAATCATACTTATTTATAGTTTTAGAAATAAAATTTTTAGGCGGTGATTTGATAATTGGACAAAAACTGACTGTGAATATTTTTTTTATACTTAAGGTTTAGCATTATGGCCATAATCTCACCTGATCTTAAGTGACGATACGGCCCAAGTTGGTAGACATGCTAAACCTGTAGAGGAACTGTCTCTTGGTTCTCATTTGGCTCTAACTTGGTATTTGCGGCAGGTTTACAACTTGAGGGTGGTAGCTACCCAGGCGGGCATTAGGTAAAGCCCTACCACCATGCTATGGTTTCCTCACGGTGTCTTCCTTCACCGAATGCTCAAGCTCATTGTAGGTGTTTGGATTCGAACTCACGTCCCTTGACGCGAAGTCGTACACACTACCACTGAGCTATCATTCGCTTCAATTTTTAAGGCACTTTACGTTTAGGCATATTATGTTACGTAACAGGGAAGATTAATACCCGCTTAAATCCCATCCTCACCGTCTGGATGAATGGCGATCCAAGACGGTGCGTTTCATACGAATTTTCTATCCGCACACGTGTGCGTACCTTGTGGAACCAATTTGCGTCGTCGGTTTTTTCCGGAGCCTTCAGGAGTCTTCAAGAAGAGAGCTTGCTCTTTCGTTATAACGGAAACGCATTTGCGAGTCCCCTAGTGTCGTGGGTGTCTATGGGTCGCGCTGATCACTTACCATCAGGTGACGCACTAGTTCGTTTGCCCACTTTTCCATAAAAAAGTATCTATGCATAGACACGACCATCTGTCACCTAGATCGAACGACGCGGGTTCTCACAATCTATCATCGCTTGTCCCTGGTGACCGCCTCAGCCTGATGATAATCCAACCATCCGTCGAGACAGAACAATGAGCTGTCCTCTTCTTAAACTTAAAGCCACAATTTCACCTAATGCTAAGGTTACGATGTGACTGAATATGGTGGACACGTTTAGCCAAGCGGAGAGACTGGCTCTCAAGTGTAACTGCCGGAACACACCTATACATATTTCCCGGTGGGTTTTCAATTTCTGGATGGCAGCTAGCCAGGTAGGCATTAGAGAAAACCTTGCAAATTTGTAAATATATATGACGCAGGAAATACGATAAAAGTACGTCAACGAATTACGTTTAAAAGTATTTCAACGGACGTTTGTGCGTTACGAGTACCTCAACGAATTATGATTAAAAGTACTTCAACGGATGTTTGCTCATTACATGACGTAGCGCTCCACTATACTATAAAAAGGCAATACATAACTATGGGTAGGATATATTTTGAGAAACTCCCGAGTGAGACCAATCATTCGGAGGTAGTTATCATAAGCCAACAATGGCTTACTTCCTGAGACTACCTACTGCCCACTGTGACATGTATACAAGGAATAAACCGTTCTTTTCACTCTCAATTACGTCAGATATACTGAATTTATTGAGATGGGACTATTACCATTCGATACGGAGTTTTTTGTACATATGTCTAGGCTACTTAGTTTTTTTGGAATTTAATTGTCTCTGAGTCAATTTTATGATCGAATTACTTTTGTATACAAAAAAAAACATCAAAAGACTCCTAGCGCGAGGCTGACAGCTAGTAAATATCATATATCGTAATACATATTGAGTTAGAGTGACTATTCATCCTAAACTCGACGTGTATCATGAAATTTTAACAAAGCCAGTTGACACTTTTTTGGAAACAGCACGTGATATATTATAAAGAAGCCAATTCGTGGGATTCTGCAGGGCTGACAAAATTTGAAAATAGCCGCGTATGTTCGTACATATGTGTGATTTTAGCGAAATATGCTGTGAGTATTCCAGTGATGTATATTTACTTTGAAATAGTATGTATTTTCGGATATTATGATGTTAATAAATTATTAGTTTTATACGAAAATCGCAGATATTATAAACCTTGAAGTTAGTCCAAATTTAACCTTTTATATACTTTTCAATTATAAAAATCGATAATTTTTTTAAAATTAAAATCGATGTTATGTTTTGAAAACACTTTTTATTACATATATTTATTTAATAGAGTCTGAGTACGTATATATTTTTGTCCATATTTAATTTCGCTGTTGAAGTCTTCACAGGGTTTAACGCGGTTAAAAATGTACTAATAATATATTTATTTTATTAACAGCGGAGAACGTGAGTGAATGAGTAAAAAACACTCTTTTTAGTATGTATTTAAGACATATTAACTTCAATTAAAGTAAAAGTACTTTAATTAAAAACGAGTATCTATTTCAAAGTAATAGTTGCTGAGAGAATTAACCGATAGGCAAAATGTTAGGGCTAATCAGCGAAGATCAGGACAAACCAATTTAAGTTTAAATGTAGTTATGTTCAATCCCTAATAGGTTGCGTGAAGGGAACAACATTAATTACAATTGGAACAGATTTATAAATCCAAGAGAATGCATAATATACATGTGCATTTATATTGACTTAGAATGATTAAAGAACCTGTTTTTTTTAAACTACCCACAAAAATTTCGTTTAGGCACAAAAATAAGACTGCGAAGAGATGAGGTCTGTATTTCAATGTAAATGTCACTTAGCGTCAAGTGAAAAATTGTGACCATAACGTCATAAAGTATAAAGAAATGAATAGTGTGTAATTCGGTTTTTTTCATGTAATAGTGGGTAAATGATCAAGCGTGTCACCTGATGGCAAGTGAGGGACACTCACAACTCCAGAGGAATCGCAGGTGCGATTGAGGGTGGTAGTTAGCCCTACCACGATGCTAAGGCTTCCTCACGATGTTTTCCTTCACCAAAACTCAAGCTCATTGTAGGTGGTTACATTCGAAGTCGCGTCCCATGACGCGACGTTCCTAGACACTACCACTGAGCTATCAAGTTTGCTTGTAGAAAAACTGCAGACGGTTGAAATTTATTTGTTACATATGTTACAATTATATTAAATTACATCAAATAAAACATTGTCATAGTATAAATGGCAAACGCTTATTAGGCTGTGCTCAAACAATGTCACAGAGTAAAAACTGTCGTTCAATAAATATTATTATACCTAATAATTATCAAATTAATTATGCTCGTATTTCATCTACACGGATGACCTTTGGTTATATTTTATAATAGTTTGTGATAGGTTAGGTTGTTGGGGTAGACACCTATAGGCACTTAGCGGCAGATCTTCAACTTGAGGGTGGTAGCTAGCCAGGTGGGTATTAGAAAAAGCCCTACCACCATGGTAGCACCAAGTTCCTTCAAGGCGTTTTCCTTCACCGAAACTCAAGCTCATTGTAAGTGATTGGATTCGAACTCGCGTCACACGACGCAGCGCTTTACACGCTACCACTGAGCTATCATCGCTTCGATGAACCGCACACACGCAACATATTATCCACCAGAGGGTGTTAGCTAGCCTGGCCGGTCATTAGAAAATGCTCTACTACCCTACAACTTACAACTTACCTCTAGGCTTACAAGAATTCGTACTCACGTCCATCGACCAGTTGTCCGTACATACTATTTTGAAGGCCTCTACTAACCACCTCTTCTTTTGCTACGTAGTAAAGTTGAACTTATTCTCGTAATCACTTTATATAATCATTCTCGCATCAATCATTCTCAGCTCCGTCATCACAGTAACAGAGATTAATCAACTAAGGCGCACAGAACCGCTCAACTATCCTTCAAGAAATATAACTCGACTTAAAATTTCATCACGAAAAAAAATATAATAATAATAATTCCGCGACCTTTCCCCGAGTAAATTCCTTTATTAGGAACGCGGCGGAGCTCCCAACCCCGAGGGTCGTAAATCAGAAGTTCGCACAAAAACTAACCGAAAAGTTGCTCCCACGAAAATGATGAAACGCTGTCGAGTTTAATTCAGTTAAAATTGGAGATAACGACGCGTAGAATTCGTAGAGTTGTGAAAATTTTATCGTGACAAATATCATTTACCTATACTCAGCTCGGGGCAGGCAGATAGCACTTTTTTTGTTCTGTTATCATAGTGAAAAACATTCATTACTGACTTCCTCTCGTAATGACTACAGAGCAAGAGTCATCGGGTGACAAACACCTTCGAATCCATACTGATATTATAAGTGCGAAAGTGAATTTGTTTGTTACGTTTCCGCACCGAGACCGCTGAATTGATTATGGTGAATTTTGCTAAAGAGATAGACATAAACCGGGGTTTTTCTCGGGAAAAACTTATTGACAATGCGGTAAGGAGAGAGATAAACTTTGTATGAAACTTTTTATTACGTCATGCGAATTGTTTGACAAAATCAATAATAACGCGAACGAAGCCGCAGGTAAAAGCTAGTATATATATATAAATAGACAATAAACAAAATTTTTTAGTATCTTTTTTCAACGCGTCAATCGATGTTTCTCTTATTTAGTTTAGTAATAATTTGTATTGACGACTTATTTAAATCACAAAAATTGGACAAAGTTTTTTTTTCAATCTTTACAAGATTTCATATGATAAATAATGGTATGATCGAATTTCAAGCAATGGGCAAACACTAATTACTATTATTTAGTAATATTTTGCATAAACCTGATGGGAGTTGTATCAATACGGCTTATTAACGAAATTAAAAATTAATTAATGACACACTTCGAAAATTGTCACATATTAGAATCTCTTAGAATCTCACATATGTTACCATAAGAATTACACTAACAATTGTTGCATATCTTAATACATCCAAATATTTATTCGAGATCATAAAAATGATAATAATATTAAAGGGAATACAAAATTCCAAAACGTTTCACATATATTTATGATGAAGCTGTCTATTCAATATTTCACGTTTATTCGAGCGCCTGAAAAACTTACGCAGACTTTCTTAATTTAACGTACGAACATATACCGATGTTGAATTATTTTGTACCATCTTTTACCCACGGCTCTGCTTGCTATACAATTGATCAAAGTTTCATAACCACATGTGAACGGTGAGGCTTGTATTATTTTTTTCCTAAAAATTAAACGAATGGTACGAGGCGCGCACTTTTCAAAACGTTTTTTTATATATATATTCCTTATAGTTAGTCTTAGTACTGTAGCAGGTTTTATGTCGTTTTTTGGTTTATTCATAATATTTTTTACTGCCAGTAACATAAGTTTTGTTAATACATATATTTAAGCTTATACTATATGAATAGTGCCCAGTAATTTGGACATATCGTGGAAGGATCGAGTGAAAACCGAGACAGCGTTAAACACTGCACAACTACATAACATGGTGGGTCTTATCAAACAGAGAAGATCACGTTGGTTAGGGCATATGCATAGAGTGAAACCTTCTTATTTATAATGGCAGATTCTCTTTGGCAAAATTGCACACGCAAAGCGACCAGTCGGTCGACCTATGTTAAGATTTAAAGACAGCGTTAAGCGAGATATGTCTACCTTCAACATAGAAATATCCGTCTGGGTGCACATCTCAAAAGACCGCGTTCAATGTGGAAAAAGTAACTGCAGGCGGAGTGGGACTTCACGATGATTCCTGGCTGTGTTAGCCCGTAAACGAGAGTCTCGGTACCAGCGCGAGATTAGTCAGCTACCAACCCCGTCGCATTCAACATTTACCTCCAGCATATGTAGATGCAGAAGGCCAATGCTGATGACCATGTGATAGAGGACAAACTCAGCAAATGCTTTATGAGACAGCGCTGTCAGTCTGCCCCATACTTGATTTATTTCTTTACACATGCGCAATTCGTGGACCGGCAACTCAACACAAAAAAAACTATATAATAGTGCAAAATATGTACAGTTTGTATGATCCCAATGATATAATAATTGATTTGAATAATAATACCAAAAGAAAATTAAAAGGCAGCAATAAAACTTACAATTTGTAAAGTACACTGCATGTGATGTTGAAGTTGCTTTTATCTTTGTTTACCTTAAGTATGATTTTGAAAAAATACCTATGTAATGAAGTCCACCATTGAGTGCGAAAAGTGTAAATAAATTAATATAGATATAAAGTCCAGGAACAGATTCGAAGATTCTCGCAGCGCACCACCTCTTGCATAAAACAGTACGTATAGATAGAGTTTAACATACAATCGCATCCGAACCCGAAACAATGTTGAAGTAACAGTCTAAACTCCATACGGATGTGGACCGTAACTCTCGGATCAACACCACAGATTAAATATTTAACGTTCAAGCTAGGGCGGCTTGTGGGCGGACTGCGCAGTTATCGGGCGAAAGTTCCCGTTTCCGGTTCTCCGATATTATTCCGAGATGCATATGTTTAAATATCCGCTTATTAAATACTAACCGTGCCCTTGACTATGAATATGATTTATGCTTACTAATATTATTAAAGTGAGTTTGTTTGTTAAGCTTTCACGTTTAAACTGCCGAATCGATTTTGTTGAACTTTGGTTTAAAGATAGATGTTATATAGGAACGGTGATTTTTGTCGCGAAAAACTTATTGGCGGTGGAGTATAGAGCGGTGTGGATTTGTTTGACAAAATCAATATTAACGTGAGCGAAGCCGCGGGTGAAAGATAGTAATCGTACCAATATTATAAATGCAAATGTAAGTTTGTGTGAGAATTATTTTATATTATGTTAGTTACTTCACTTATTACTAACAGTTTTACTAACAATTTTATTTGCACTACCTACAATGGTACTTTTAAACCTTCATCCGGGTCACAGGTCTCGGGAAATGCTCGGAGTTTTCCTCTCTATCGCACGATGAATCTATGGATAGTTATGAAATTTGTCTCCATACTAAATGTCATGTACCTATGTAAAGGCGTTTTTTTAAGTACAATTTTATAGTCGTATTCGAAAAGAAAACTTCTAAACTATTTTCTGTATTTTAGAGAAAAGGAGATAAATAAAATGTGTTGTACATTAAAATACCTACACGTAAAGGACTACCTACTCGAATGCAGCTCGTCAAGTGACGCAGTAATCACAGAGTCGCTGTCGCTAATGGCCGATTCGCAAAGCTTTAGATACGGCAACTTTTATAACATCCTCAAACAAAATGAAGTAATTCTGGTTAAGCGGTAGAGAAAAGACAAAATTCAATCTTTTAAAAATCAAGGCATGTATGAAAGTGTTGAATGAAAAATATATATTCTGTGTGATTTTATATTTAAATATATATAGATGTTTTTAAGTCATTGGTCGTAATCTCATCTGAGATTAAGTGACAATAGGTGATGCAAACTTATATCGAAACGAACAACTTCATCTACAACAAAAATTTAATCTGTAACCTGTAAATTTAATGTTATTTAACCTGTAAATTGATGTATAAGACAAAAAAAAAACAAATATTTGTTGATCCCTTTATAGTCGTGTCCAATTTTAGAAGAAACTTTTTTTTTGTCATAAATAAAATTAAACGTTATGTCTACAATGTCTTCTGATGTTAAGTCACGATGTGGTCCAAGGAGGCGGACATGCTAAGCTTAGTTGAGGTACTGGCATTCAAGTCCAACTGCCGGAACTCGCTTTTAGGTATTTGGCGGCAGTTTTTCAATTTGAAAGTGGTAGGTAGCCAAGCGACCATTAGAAAAAGCCCCACCAAAAACATCAGATAAACACTACCTTGTCCATAGACAGAAATATTCGTTAATCAGCGTACGCCCGCGCAGTCACTTCGTTACCCGTGTATACATAATAAGTTAGCGAAATACCGTCCATACATTTCTTGTTTCGTAACAACCGTTTAATTATACTTGATTTCGAATTAATTACATTTTTAAAGTAAAAACACAATCAACTCATCCACGATTACCGTAGAAGTGAAAAGTTAAAACTTGGAAGTAGCGGTGATTTTTCGGATTTCTGAAATAAGTGTATTGCGAGTCCAGGATCCATCGTACATTTTTACTGTTGATTACTAACAAGCTAATTTTCATCAAAATAAAACTAATTTAAACGGATTTTATCGCGGTTATTTATTAATTTTGATACCGACGTTTCGAAAGCTTTTTTGCTTTCGTGGACCATAAAATCCGTTTAAATTAGTTTTCTTTCGATGAATAATATTCGCGTAAACATAAGAAATTATTAAGCTAATTTTCCTTAAGTTGCTTCATTTTGATGCGACGCCCAACGTTTTTTCTTACAAACATTTTCAATTGCGGTAGCTACAGGGGTAGCGGAGATAAAACATATAATTTTGATGATTCTCATGTATATCACCTACTGGGTTTGTTAGTTTAATCTCAAGATAATTAATTATTTCTTATGTTTACGCGAATATTATACACTCTACGAAGTCTGCAGTTGCTGAACATTCAGAAGAAAGCTCCAAACATTATCTTAGATTCGACAAGCCACAAATCCTTGCCAAAGAACACCGATTCCTACCTAAGATGATTCGTGAGGCTATTGAAATTAAAAAAAAACATCCAAATTTCAATAGAGAAGACGGTTGGAAGCTAGCACAAGCCTGGGATCCGATTATACATTTAATTAAATCGGAGCCCAAAAGACCAATTGCCAGACTTCAAGACACTGTGATCTCTTTCTGCGTAGATCGGAACTATATCAATAACAAAAATTAAATTGAAGGTAGACACAGTAACATGAACTTTTCTGGACAACCTACACCTCAGTCCGCCCCGTCACCACGAAGGCTAAAAAGCTTCGAAATGTAGGTATCAAAATTAATAAATAACCGCGATAAAATCCGTTTAAATTAGTTTTATCTCAAGATAATTATTCATTCATTCATACATTCATTAAGTTTTTTATGTATGTCACTCCATAACTTCGTCGTTTGTGGATCGATTTTAATTATTCGTTTTTTTGTTCAGATCGGTCTTATAGAAGGGTGGTTTTATTTAACTATGACGAAAATACTCCCTAAACCTAACCTAAGGGGATGAAATGAAGGAATGATTTTTATTTATTTAATTTTACCCACGTCTCGTCTACGTTTGTCCATTGATATTTTCGTCAATTACAGACCGAATTTCTGGGTTCTTATTTTCATTATTATTATATTTCTATGAAGTTGTCTTTCTCTGAAAGCTAATGCTCATTACAGAGATTCGAAATCACGTCCATTGAGGCGGCATCCGACTGGATCTATCAACTGATCCTTCAATTACATCGCTTCTGGATTGTAGCATCATTTTAACGTGTCATCATAATAAAAAAAAAAAACAGTGGTAAGGCTACACGTCGGAATTCAAAACTTCTTACCTATGTTTATACATATACATAAACATATGTCCAATGTACATATGTACAATGTACATATGTATCTATCACTCTCGTATCGGTCACGCAATTTTCAGCCCTATACCAAAAGTGCCCAATGCGCTTAAAGTTTTCACTTGCAAAATTATTTAACTTAATGTTAAATAGACCAAACATATGTATACTTGGATAATTTATGAGAATCACGATTGAGTACTGCATGATATAAAAGCGTTACATACTCAGAATTCAGATCTCGTATACACAATAGCAATATTACAAATGACACCACTTAGAAAATACATGACAACCTAATAGATGATAAATTGTAAGGTGTACCTTTATCCAGAATCTTGCAGTAACAAAAAAATAATTTTCAGCCATTTTGAATGCAGACTATATTTTTTCATATGAAGTGAAGCAATTGGGTATTTCAAATTCTCTTAAAAAATAATTAAATAACACATAACACATTATAGTGGAAAATTGATAAAAATAAATGTGCCACTAAAAGAATTAAATTTGCTTAATTTTTATTATTTATCAGTAGATTTTCCCAAAAAAAAAATAATGTCATTTTTTTAGGGTCTAATATTTTCTCCTCATTTCGTTTTACTATTGTGGGGTAGACAGATACACCGTGTATACTAAGTCGGAGACAAACCAGCTGCCAATATACAGGGAATCTTAGTTTGGTAGCCTGGTGATAATAAATTGAGGTATATTTTTGTGATTTTTGGTTTATTGTAAAACACATTTTCTGTGACAGAGTCTTTGATGTCATCTTCGCTAACTTAGAGTCGTTTAATTTACTCGAAAATTTACTTACACGTCAAATGCAGGATAATTAAGTTAAAAGAAAATCATCGAGCTTAATATGTAGATAATATTACAATTTAGAAAGTACAAAAATTTAAACTTTTATATATTTGGATGACGTTGTTATAAAAGCGTGTTATTTTTAGTTTTTTGAAATAACACTGCAAAAACCACTCCAGCATAATATTTCCGCGTGACACTCAAGTGAAATTCAAAATCCTCTCACAGAACAAGGCGCTCCGGCGACGTCAATATCGTGTATCGAGTAAACTATCGGGGAAAAAACATATGTACTTTATATTTCTGATCACGGCCTAATCGTAAATATGAAGGGTTGGGCCGCACCTTCTGGCGTCTATTGCAGAAAGAACGTTCCGCACTCTACATAAAATATATCTAGGGGTTACACTGTGAAATAGAGACTGGTAGGTGGTATCCGATTCTCGAATGTCCGAAAACATTATACGTATACGAAAAACACAGTGATTGAATGGGAAAACTGTTTTTGAAGCGATGATAGCTCAGTGGTAGTGGGTACAACTTTGCGTCAAGTTCTAATCTAACCACCTACAATGAGCTTGAGCTTTCGGTGAAGGAAAACATCGTGATGAAACAGTAGCATGGTGGTAGGGCTTTTTCTGATATCCGCCTGGCTAGATACCACCCTCAGGTTGAAAATCTGCCACCAAATACCAATAGGTGTGTTCCGGCTGTTGCACATTAGAGCCAGTTCCTCCTACTAATATTACAAATGTGAATGTATGTTTGTTTGTTACGCTTTCACGCGAAAACTACTAAACCGATCATCATGAAACTTTGTACACATATTCTAAGAGGTATTAGAAATAACATGGGATACTTTTTATTGAAAAAGTTTTTTTTTTACGAATGATAAAAATATTGTATCTGATACTCATTCATTGGCTTCAATACGGACGAAGCCACGCGTAAGAATTGGTAGACATATATATAGAAAAATGATAAGTTGGTAAAAAAAATCGTATGAGTGATCCGCACGTAACAGCTCTAGTACGAACTTATTCCGTCCTCAAACGAGTGAGCATTTCAAAAACTTACAACCGTCTCTGTTCTAAGTATATAAGTGCGAGGGGGAGAGCGTGAATTCCAATGCGTAGAATTTGAACGTAGATTATTCAGCCCCTGTATACGAGTGTATTACATATTTATATGTGAAAGTCAGTTCCACGCATATGTTTCTGTATGTGTTTTATTTGGAAATAAAGTGCGTCTCATCGAAGGAGGTCGCTATTTTGATATATTTTGTTTTCACGTTTATTGTACTCAATTTAATATATTCTGTAGAAAATTTCTGCCGTGATTATAATCTGTTATGTGTAGAGAATTGAGTTATAGCGGGACCCTAATCTATCACGTTATGGTATTTAATTTAAAATATATATTTATTTATTGTATCCCGTGTTATGAAAGTAAAATTAATGATATTTTACGTGATGCCTGGCCTTTGTGTATAGGTGAAATGGATTTATTTTTTTAGTTAAGGCTTAGCGTAATGGCCATAATGTCACCTGATCTTAAGTGACGATACGGCCCAAGTTGGTGGACACGCTAAACCTGTGAAGGAACTGGCTCTCAAGTGCCACTGCCGGAACACACCTATTAGTATTTGGTGGCAGATTTTCAACTTGAGGGTGGTAGCTACCTAGGCGAGAATCGGAAAAAGCCCTACCACCATGTTATGGTTTCCTCACGATGTTTTCCTTCGCCGAAAGCTCAAGCTCATTGTAGGTGGTTGGATTCGAACTCACGTCCCTTGACGCGAAGTCGTACACACTACCACTGAGCTATCATCGCTTCAAAATAGTACTATTGGTTGCCTTAGTAACTCCTTGAACAGTTTTAACAAGACAGTCGTCATCTTGATGAAGCGTTGACTTGTTAATTATAAATTAACATCTGAGTTGGCTCAGTGGACATAGTACCTTTGCTTTTTCCTTACAAAGAAAAAACTGAAACAAAAATAATGTGAATTTTTAATAACATCTTAGTCAGTCATGTAAGTGTATTTTTTGACCGTATTTTTTATAACACAAGTGGCATTTTACATAATATTTGTTAACAATTGCTGTGGTATATTAGAAATAACAGATTTTCTATAAATTCTGTAGAATTACAAAAGTTTATTAGAAAGTTCTAACAAAGGGATCACCAATTGTTTAGGATAACGAACCACTTGCCAAACTTTTGTCTATAGCGAAAAAAACAAACATTAAAATGTTGTTCAGATACGTCAGTAACTGATTTAGGTCTTTTCGAATTATCTATTTATCAAGAATCAGATTAAAAATAGAAATAATAAAGTACCAAATTTTATATTATGTTAATAGTTATTAATAAAACATTATTCTGATTAAATATAACAGTCTTAGTAATAATTATATGTTACTTTTAAACATCAACTTATTTGCAATGAGATATTTATTAAATATGACACGAAAATATATATTTCTAATTAAAACAATTCGTGTATTGTAAGCTTTTAATCACGGCGTCTCCCTTGAGACGAGATGGCCGCGATAAATTCGAAGCCACACACAATGGCGCCTTCCTTAACTTTTTTCGCGCGCAAATAACGAGTTTTTAACTTTGTGGCAAAGCGAAAAATGTCTCTATCTCCTCTAACTCTCGGTCTCTGGTACGAGCGGGAGAGATTTTTTGACATTACCGCTGCCTCGGGGCCCAGTGCCTTCAGCATTCGCTCCAAAAAGCCATGCCAAGCTGCGAAAGCCCTTCCAGCTAACAGCGTATGTCCTTTCCAAAGAAAAAACAACGCAAGATCTACTATATTTAACAGAAACAATTACGAATTAAATGAAGGAATGGTTAATAATAATGAATGAATAAGGGTTTAAAATCTTTAGTGAAGCGATCTTTGTACAATGAAAAAATTGCATATTTCAGACAGAACATAAATAGTAAAATGAATGATCCAAAACTACTATGGAATAATTTAAAATCAACATTACTACCATCTAGATATTCAGATTTGCCACCGCATTTTACAGATGCTGATGCTATTAACAATCAGTTTTTAGATATTCCAGAGACTATACAAACTAATATATCACAATTAACATATTTCGAGTATAACCGGTTTGGTGACTCTGTTTTTTCATTTACCCCGGTCAAGGCACATAATATTGAAAAAATTATAAATAGTTTGAAATCAAATACCGTAGGATGCGATCAAATAAGTTTAAAAATGTTGTTGTTGACTTTGCCTCAGTCTCTATTAGCTATAACTAACTTAATCAATATTTCTATCCGTACGTCAGAATTCCCACTTTGTTGGAAATCTGCTATTGTCCGCCCTATACCTAAAAAGCCGGATGTTAAAGACTATAATGATCTCAGACCTGTAAGTATTTTACCATGCTTATCAAAAATTTTGGAAAAGGTTGTTGCAGCTCACGTTTCTAGCTTTATTGAAAAAAATAATATACTACCTGATACTCAGTCAGGATTTAGAAAAAAATTAGATGTTACTGACAATATTCTATCTGCTCAAGATACAGGTATGTGCACCCTCTTAGTTTTACTCGATTTTTCTCGCGCATTTGACAGCATAAACACTTCATTACTTTTGTGAAAATTAAGTTTTTATGGGTTTGACAGAGCTGCTGTTAATTGGTTCCATAGTTATTTAACTAATCGGATTCAGACTGTTGAATTAAGCCTATCTAATGGGTCAACTATATATTCTTCATCTCGCTCTATTAACAGAGGAGTCCCACAAGGCTCTGTGTTGGGACCAATATTATTCACTCTTTATACTGCTGACATAACTAAGTCTTTATTACATTGCCACTATCACATCTATGCCGATGATTTACAATTATATTTATCTTTTAAACCTGAAAACTACGATAAAGCCATTAATATAATTAACGAGGAAATAGGAAGAATAGTAGTTTGGTCAGAGAATAACTCGCTTATACTTAACCCTAATAAAACCAAATACATGTTGATAGGTACTAAATATCAACTTAGTCATATTCCTAACATTAAAAGAAAAGTCTTAGTAATGGGTAAACCAATAGAACGAGTCTCTGAGGCACGGAACCTAGGTCTAGTTATGGATACAGAATTATATTAATAGAAACACATATTGCTGAATGTGTTCGTAACTGTTTCTATCGTCTGAAGGTGTTATATAAAATTAAGCCATTTCTAAGTGAAGAGTTACGATTACAGCTGGTAGAATCATTGATTTTATCAAAATTAAATTATGCTGATATAGTATATGGTCCTCGATTACTAGCTAGAACATCCCGTTTGATACAAAGGGTTCAAAATGCTTGTTCGCGCTTTTGCTTCACTATATTACCAAGAAGTCATGTGACACCAATCATTAATAAACATCTATTATTAAAAATGAAAGCAAGGCGTAAACTTCATCTGGCTTGTCTTCTTTTTGGGGTTATTAACTTAGGAATACCATCATATCTGTACAAGAAAATTGGTTGGGTAGGTAGTCAGAGATCATCTGAGCGACTAACTGCATCGAAACAGTTATTAACTCCACGTCACTGTACCGCTGCTTTCAGAGGCAGTTTTCGATACAACGCCAGTAAATGTTGGAACAATATCCCACCGCCAATAAGATCTGCATCTACCTTGATTAGTTTTAAAAATAAACTCAAGAGGTTTTTGTTAGTTTCCCAGGCGTGTTTCGAAAACTATAATTTAGATATTTCAGCTATTTAGTTCTCTTCTCCTTTATTATAATTTTGCTTTGATTCTCTATTTAATACTTATTATTATCTTTTATATAATTTGAGTATATGTAATATAGTGTAATTATTTTATTGTATTATTAATACTTAGCTGGTACGTAACTGAGTATATTATGTATGTGTGTATATATGTATCTATATGTATATATTTACATGTAGACATATTTTTTATCGGTGTTTAATATAATTTTAGAATAATTCCTTTGCTTTTTGTATTATTATTTTTTTGTATAAACCCACTTGGCCACAACCGAAAATCAGCGCTGGGCCTGCCTATTATGGTGACTTAGCTTATGCTGAGTTGTGCGCCTTTTACAGTGGCACTGCGGCGCACGGCGGATTATAACATTTTATTATTAATTTTTTTTAGATTATGTGTAATGTTTTTTTTTTAATGATTGTAATGTTAAATAATTTTCATGTATTTTTTTACCTTATCCGTGTAGCCTTGTGTCTTGTAAATAAATTTATTTTCTTTCTTTCTTTCTTTCCATGAATCTTTAGAATCTTTTATACAAGGATATTTTCTGTTGTTTTAACTAATTATTCTAACCATTCTAACAGTTCTGAAAGTTAGTTAACTTGTTCAATGGTATTGTGTAAGGACTCCGTGTCAAAGGGCTTCAGTTCGAATGCACCTACAATGTGCTTGAGCTTCGGTGAAGTAAACCACAGCACTTTGGTGGGACTTTGTCTAATGCCCGCCTGGCTAGCAACAACCCTCAAGTTGAAAATCTGCAGCCAAATACAAATGCTGTGTTCCGGCATAAATAAATACCCATAAATAAAAAAATACCCATGACAATTTTCACCAAATCGAGCACAATTCTTCAATACCCAAATTATTTTATTGTCTTTTTTTTTGGTTATTTGCGCTGTAATAAAACGCTCTTGTTATAACTAGAAATTAAAAGATTTATTAGAGTTGATACATATACAACATCGAATTAGAATTAGAATACTATTGATATAAGATTTTGTAGAGAAAATGAGTTCGACCCGTACCGCGGGTTTATACTAAGTGACTGTGCTGGTTGTATGCTAATGCCGGGCTGACTAGATATAGCTGATTTAGCACTATTCTATCAAGCCAGTCCTTTCACATACATGTTCAGGATATGATAACAGCTCGAAACTCATCCCTTAGACCGCAAGTTAAGGGTATCCCGAGAAAATTACAGAAGGCAAACGGCCCTACTTTCAATAAAACTGTCGTCTTTATTTAACAGAGCAAAAGTTATCTTCGGGTCCGTTGTTCGGTCGCTAACGAAAAATGCGAATGGTTTTTTTTTTTTTTTCTCGCAACGATTCCGCTGATTTCTGTATGAAAATATCCTCAAATGAGATCGGAGGTGAGAGTGGACTCAATAATCGCACAAACCAAGGTTTCCAAGGTATTCGTATATATCGAAATAGAGACAAACAGTCGATTTTATTATGGAAACAAGAAAACGGATCATCAGCACCAGAGGAATCGCAGGTGCATTGGTGGCTTTTAAGGTTTGTGAAGCTCGCTTCTGGAAGGTTCTAAAGATGTATCCCTTGGAAACACCGTCGACGCAAGTTATTTCAACAAGGTAGTCGTGAGGGGAAAGAAATTTCGCGAAAACGCACCGTCGTGGATCATTCACCCAGATGACGAGGATGGTTTTTTTTTAATAGTTAATACGTAAGCGTTATGGCCATAATCTCACCTGATCGTAAGTGACTAGAATTTAAGTGTATGGCGCGTTGTACGGTGGTAAAGTCTGCTGTAGTCAAATTGTGATTAGGGACCTTTAAACATAACTTATTCGACATAATCAACGAACATATTTTGTAGCAAATGATTTAATTCGTAATTATATGAATGTATGTTAAATAAGGTTCCCAAATTGGTAAAAAAAATCAACTAAGAACACTTGAACAGAGTAATTTTTTAACACGATTTACGTCATATAGAAAATCACGTACTATCACTATTAGGTACTCAGACTAAGGTAGTGCTTGTATTTACAATAGTTATATACTATAGCGATGATAGCTCAGTGGTAGTGTGCACTACTTTGCGTCAAGGGACGTGAGTTCGAATCCAACCACCTACAACGAGCTTGAGCTCTCAGTGAAGGAAATCATTGTGAGGAAGCCATAGCATGGCGGTAGGACTTTCTCTGATGCCCGCCTGGCTAGCTATTCGTGTGTTCCGGTAGTTGCACTTGGGAGCCAGTTACTCCAAAGGTTTAGCGTGTCTACCAACTTGAGCCTACTGGCAACTGAGATTATTGTCAAAACTATAAAAAAAAAACTAAACTTAAATTCTAAATATCCCTACGAACTCATTTTTTACTTAAATAAACTTAGACCATAAGAGAAACGATTGTAACAAGAACGTATTAAAGTTGAAATTGATTGACTGTGTGACCCACTGTAGCTCTCTAAATGTAAATTGCAGTACAAACTAATGAAAAGTTAACAAATTCACAGCATCTGCGTATCACTTAGCGCCAGGGGATAAATTGTACGAGCCGTAACAATAAAAACTTTTTGACTCAACGTTATATCCTTGTCAATTTTGCAAGCCCCGAGTAACGGATAAGGCGTAGGAGTTTGTAGTAACTCCATTTTTTTTTTAAACATTAATTTCATGTTTTGAATATATTCCTAAAATGGAAGGAAGGAATTAGAAGGAACAGGAATTCGACACACGGTTATATAGTATTTGTTATTTATAAACGGTGTCTACAGAGGCGGGCATCAGAAAAAGCCCTACCACCATGCTATGGTTTCCTCACGATGTTTTTCTTCACCGAAAGCTCAAGCTCATTGTAGGTGGTTGGATTCGAACTCACGTCCCTTGACGCGAAGTCGTACGCACTACCACCGCGCTATCATCGCTTTAAGTAAATAGATATAGAAGAATAAATAGATACAGAAGAAGTAAATATGCAGCGACAATTGTTTGCAAGAAATGACTATTATAAAGACATTCTTCTATCATATGTAAGAACTATTCTTTTACCTGTACGATTGTAGATGCTGTCAGAAGTAAACTTAAGTCTTAAACTATATAAACTCCAAATAATCCTATATCATTACACAGACAATAACAATAACATGGTGATAGGGCTTTTAGCTATGTTTACCTGGGCTACCTATATCCTCAATATGAAAATCTACCACCAAATACCTATAGGTATCTTTCGTTAGTTGCACTTGAGAACCAGTCCCTCCACTAGGTTTACCGTGTCCACACCGTCTTGGATCATATCATTATTTAAAATGTTGTCACTGATTGTAGCCATATTTTCTCACCGCTGCTAGACCTATAAAGTTTTTTTTTTTTTTTTTTATACATAAGGTTTAGCGATATGGCTATAATCTCATCTGATCTTAAGTGACGATATGGCCCAAGTTGTTAGACACGCTAAATCTGTGGAGGAACTGGATCTCAAGTTCTGCTGCCGGAACACACCTATTGGTATTTGGCGGCAGGTTTACAACTTGAGGGTGGTAGCTAGCCAGGCGGGCATTAGAAAAAGCCCTACCACCATGCTATGGTTTCCTCACGATGTTTTCCTTCACCGAAAGCTCAAGCTCATTGTAGGTGCTTGGATTCGAACCCACGTCCCTTGACGCGAAGTCGTGCACACTACCACTGAGCTATCATCGCTTCAAAAAAGTATCTAAAGAAAATTGATAACTCGCCGGTCTCGATCGAGTTATGATGGTCAGAATACGACAATCGAAGCATGACTCCTTATGTAGAGAAATAACCAATACCCATTTAATCTCATGTGTAACATTAAACCAAAATTCGCATCGAAATTCCCGATGACACACGCAGCGATAAATTGATTAACACTCCGCGCGTAGCTTCGAACGAACTAGTTAAACTGTATCCACTATTTGCAAACATGCAATCAAATGCAAACCGCGCTGAAGTCGCAAGAGCATAAATTACGTTGGTCCGTAAAGTTAATGTTTTGCGTTTAAATAGTAAAGTGGTCCACGGAGTTACACCGTCGGAAAATAAATTAATTCTCACAGGCGATTAAACATAAGTACGGCATATTCCCTCTTCTGCTATCTAATATCAACTGTCCTCAAAGTATTTAGTAATACACATATTCCTCTGAAAAGCTGCCCAATTAAGCTTAGTTCCTATATCCATTCACATTCATAGTAAATATTCTTCTAATTATATGGCTTTCATCTTACCTCATAGAAACATAAAGTGCAAATCTATTACCCTTTCAAGATTTTCAAGTTGACGGTGGTTGCTAGCCATGCGGGCATTAGAAAAAGCCCTACCACCATGCTATAGTTTTCTCACGGTGTTTACACTCACCGAAAGCTCAAGCTCATCGTAGGTGGTCGGATCCGAACTCACGTCCCATGCCGCGGTATTCCTACACACTACCACTGAGCTATCATAACTTCCGTTTTTTGCGATTACCACTTAGAAGTTAATAACGAATCATGATCACTTTTTTACTAACTGCCATTTGGTAAGAGGTCACCTATGGATTTCAAACTATTAACCTTTAGAAAATGTATATAAATAGCTTATTCCTCTGCAGCGTTATCTCAGAATAATTGCTCTTAAACCGGACGTTGTGTGGTTATTTAATCAACAAGAATCAAGTTCAATACTGTGTCAAATATAAGCGGTGCGATGGTTAAAAGTTTCTGCATTTAATGTAACCAGTTCCTCAAAACAGTTATATAAACAGTGTCTCCTATTGCGGGTGTATCAACATATATTTAGCTATCTATTACCTCTTGCCTTGGTAAAGTTGTACGGCAGATGATAGATCATGAGAAGATTGTCATCTCCTTATGATGATTATCACCGTTCATACTTATTTACCTAATTACCATCACGTTAGGTAAGTTTTGTTACGTTTAGATAAACCTAATTCAAACTGGTCGCTAAATATTTACCCAAGTTTTTGTAATTGTAAACATGCATTCATCCTACTTTCGGGTGTCACTTAAATTCGCCAGCTACACAAATGTGTAGTAACGCTTTTCACCGAACCTAGCAGGCAGCTAGCGTTAATTAAAAAAAGATAAATACAGCCGTTAAAACACCGGAAGTGGGTGTCGTGGCCCCGTTTCTCTCGAGGACTCTTCACTCGACTGTGTGTCGCAGGTTGGTTTGCGTAATATTTATAAAATCCATTGTATTTTAATTTTACATGTCTGTTTCTTTTAGGAAAGACATTAAAATGCTACTATGGCAACCACCATACACTGGATGTATGACTCAGGGAATAAATAGGTTTAGTAGGTATATGTTACAGTCATTAACCGTTGTACTTGTAAAAGTGTTACAGACTTGAAGCGATGATAGCTCAGTGGTAGTATGTACGACATTGCGTCAAGGGACGTGAGTTCGAGTCCAACCACCTACAATGAGCTTGAGCTTTCGGTGAACGAAAACATTGTGAGGAAACCATAGCATGATGGTAGGGCTTTTTCTAATGCCCACCTAGCTAGCAACCACCCTCAAGTAAATCTACAGCCAAATACCAATAGGTGTTTTCCGGCAGCTGCACTCGAGAGCCAGTTCCTCCACAGGTTTAGCGCGTCTACCAACTTGAGCCGTATCGTCGCTTAAGACCAGGTGAGATTATGGCCGTAACGCTAAACCTTAACTATAAAAATAAACTTTAATAAATGTCAATCCAAACACCGATACTATAGACATCCCTAAAACCGAAACACGGAAGCAAGAAACTCTGAAAGGAGAGCGCTTGAATAAACCTAAATAAAAAAAAAACACTAAGAGTAAACATCGTAGAGAGGTTTATCAGGCAAACCCCGTAACAAACGCAATACAAATAACGAAAGAAATTTACGACAACGTTTATTACACTCATCCGTTTAGATAAACTCATTGAAATTCAGTATGAATACTGTCGTCAGTTACCTTTGCGATGGCTTTTTTTTTTATATCCGCCTCGCTTACCTCTCTGTGCCTACGTTGTGAGTATTTCGCAACTCTTTTATTTATTTCATTCTCTGTCATCCTCTACATCTTGGGTTTAGTAGTATCTTGCAGTTTCGACTGGCATTTTTTTTTATACTTAAGGTCTAGCGTTATGGCCCTAATCTCACCTGATCTTAAGTGACGATACGGCCCAAGTTGGTATATACGCTAATACTGTGGAGGAACTGGTTCTCAAGTGCAGCTGCCGGAACACACCTATCGGTATTTGGCGGCAGTTTTACAACTTGAGGGCGGTAGCTAGCCAGGCGGGCATTGGAAAAAGCCCTACCACCATGCTATGGTTTCCTCACGATGTTTTCCTTCACCGAAAGCTCAAGCTCATTGTAGGTGCTTGGATTTGAATTCACGTCCTTGGCACAAAGTCGTACACACTACCACTGAGCTATCATCGCTTCGACAATTTTGAATTTCGCTTTGATTTTCTGCAACTTCTGCAAAGATATTTTGAACAATTAATAATTAATAGTTGAGGTTTAGCGTTATGGCTACAATTTTACCAGATGTTAAGTGACGATGTGAGCCAAAATGGTGGAAACGATAAGCCTAGTGGAGGGACTGGCTCTGAAGTACAACTTCCGGAACACATCTTGACGGCAGATTTTCAAATTGAGGTTGGTTAAGTGTGTTAGGGATTAGAAAAATCCCTATAATCATGCTGTGGTTTAAAAGACAGCTAAGACCAAAATACTAATGTGATATATATCCAATTACATTTGATCTCTAACATCAATTAAGAGCTGATCTTCCATCCATCCATCCATTCAACCGAAAGATGTCCACTGCTGGGCATAGGTATCCCTCAAAGATCTCCAGGACGACCGGACTTGCACCACCCGCATCCAGCAGATTCCCACGATCTTCACCAGGTCTTCGGTCCACCTTGTGGGGGACCTACCCACGCTACGTCTTCCTGATCATATTAGAAACGAATCCCTTAAATAACACCGTTATTCATATACCTATTTGAACAAGACACGACCAAACGTCTGAAAGCATATTTTTTAATTACTTTTAATTGTGGATTTTAATAGATCACTACACGACATAGGTACTAATTAGCTTCACAGACGTTATTATTATCTTTGCAGTAACCAACATCGCGATGTACCTTGTAAGAGGTTAATATAATCAGCAGAGTCTGTACACACTTCCAAAAGAGCCATCATGGCTTTACGATGTTTTAACGGAATTGGGGGCAAACGGGAAAGTGTTGTTATCTGGTAATAAGTGATCACCGCCGCCCTTGGACACCCACAACATTGGGGGAATCTCTGGTGCATTGCCGACCTTTATTGGAGAGACTGGCTCTCAAGTGCAACTGCCGGAACACACCTATTGGTATTTGGCCGGCAGATTTTGAACATGTTTCTTTCTTTCCATGCCTTAACTACTCAACAAATTATCATGAAATTTTACACAAACGCTGTCACGGAGACTGCACAGTTCATCTATAAAAAAGGACTGTACCCGATGAATGGAAGAACACTTTTGAATTACATGCAAGCGAAGTCACAGACGCATACGAATAAATATGATTTAAAGTTTGCTAATAATATTCGAACCATCGTAAAACAGAGCCGTTTTCCGTCAAATAAACTACTACAATTAGCAAACAAGTTCAAAAAACAGTTACGTCTAAATGTTACGCTGGAAATGAATTCGTATTTGCGTACATAAATACGTAAGAAAACGTTCAGAAGTGCATCAATGTTGTAAAGTAAATGCTCGAACTTCCGAATACAGTATTCCCATCACGCGCCCAATATTGGGATTGGCTGCGGATAGCCATCAATATTTCCCGAGAACTCATTTCGATTTAATTATTCAGCTCTCTTTATTTCACTAGCTGCACGCCCGGATTCCTTTATGTAACGGTAAAATTTTATTTTAAGAGTATATGTAGAAACGAGAAGATACCCTAATTAGTTGTGGAAGTTAATAACCATCGGATCAATAATAGTGTCAGGATGAGATACCAACTATAGCAAACCACGGATTCACCGTGCGGGTGCCAGGTACATTGTGAAAACTTAATAACTGTGCCAGAGAGAAGAAACCACGAGACAATGTCCGAGCCCCGCGAGGCCTCCTTTCGACAATTGTCAACACTTCCGATAGCCATTTCCGATACTGGATTACAGTATTAACATCTAAACAGTGTAAATAATAACCCGGTTACACGGTCGGTTAGTTGACCCGTCTGCCAAGTGTGGTGATTATGGCAATCAACCCCCCGCCCCCAACCTGACACACTAACCGATATTGCCCGAAGAATTGCTAAACTTATAAGGCAGTGGACTGGGCACGTTGCTCGTAGAACCGACGCCCGATGGGGCCAACGGGTTCTCGAATGGCTACCACGTACCGGAAGACGCAGCGTGGGTAGGCCCCCCACGAGGTCGAACGACAGCCTGGGGAAGGTCGTGGGAATCCGCTATATCCTATAACTAAGTCCTAAGACCTATGTCCAGCAGTGGACGTCTTTCGGTTGAATAGTGGTGGTGGAGTTAGGCTCGCGAATCTTTGCTCGTTTTTCACCAGCAGTCCGAGCCGAGGTTCGGCCTTTCTGGCACCCTTGCGCTCGATGCCTCGAAGCTGAGTGCCCTCGGCACTCGCCCCAAAAAGTTTGGTGAAGCTGTCAAAGACATTACGGCTAACAGCGTATGCCAAGTGGAAAAAAAAATTAGATCACACGACAGAATTTAATGATCTATATAATTCTCTCATTCCCTATGTCGCCTTCATAATTCATCGGAACGAGCGTCACACAAGACTTTTCCGGTAAAACTTTGAAAGCCCCTGCATAAGAATTTTCACTTCAAAAAGCTTAAATCAATTATGAATTCATCGCTGTTTCATCATCATCATTTAGAACTTGCAGAGTCTAACTTAGTTATAAGTTTTTATTGTGTGTAATTGCGGACGAACGTGGCAAGTGTGTCACCTGATGGTAAGTGATCATCGCCGACCATAAGCACCCACAGCACCAGGGTAGCGTGCTGCAGGCCTTTATATGGAGGGACTGGCTCTCAAGTGCAACTGCCGGAACACACATATTGGTATTTGGCAGCAAATTTGCAACTTAAGGGTGGTGGCTAACGAGGTGGTCATCAGAAAAAACATTACTACCATGCTATTGCTTCCTATATTACACGTCTATTGACCAGGCGTATATTCTACCAATTGAGTTTTTATTGAGTCCGATGTATATATATATATATATATTTATTTTGAATAACTTCAGTATGTTCCATCGGTGCATGTGACTTTCATTTGAAACTGAAAATTCATATTTAATGATGTTTTTACATCGACTTTTGATATATTATTTGTAATAACGTATTATAATTTGCATAAAACAGTAACTAGTATCACATTATTAGTGGTTGGATTTGAACTGACGTCCCATGACGTGGCGTTTCTACACACTACTACCGAACTACTAAAATATCAAGGTTTCAAATTTTTATTATAGCGCCATCTATGTGTTGTATAGTGAACATAACATATACGTAGACAGCCTTAATATATTTACTTTTAGCGACATCTATTTATTTTTAAGGTAAACGTACCTTGGTATTTCTACCTTGTAATCTTTGCGGTACTGTTTAGTAAGCCGTTCTACGTTTCGTAAACGTAGACTGTTGAAATTACAACGTATCACCTTGCAAAGTGTTTTATTAGTTAGTAAAATATTCGCTAGATGGAGCATATAACACATTTTTTTATAGTTCTCATGCTCTCGTCTATTGTAATACCTATGCATTCAAATTTTACAAGAAAAGTAAGTTAAAAATAAATACACATAGGTCGCTACTATGCAGTATTGCAATGGTGTTGACAACTTCATACATAGCTGATAACATAATCGCTGGCTTATTTATACTTTTGCCGACCGTAGGTTATTCAAATTTTTCTCACCTACCTACCTGTACAATTAATTTAACAAATGCCTACGAAAATTGTAGAGAAAAATCGATGTAAGATTTAGAATCTACGTTGTGAAACATATTGCATCTGGCAACACTTAGGTATATGTATAAGTACTAATCATTTTAGTTTCTAATAAACAAAATATGTTACCTGAAATTTTCCGCCTACAAAATCTGCCACCCTATAAAGAATAAAATAATATTTTTTTCTTTATCATATTCACCATATAGATAATTTGTTAACTAATTTGTTGATTTATATAGCGCTATGGCCACAATATCACCTAATATTATGTGACGATTTGGCCCAAGATGATGAACACGCCGAGTATAGTAGAGTGACTGGCTCTGGAGTACTACTGTCGGAACACGGCTATAGGTGCTTGGCGGCAGATTTTCAACTTGAGGGTAGTAATTGCAAGGCTGACATTAGAAAAACCCCTATCACCACGCTATGTTTTCCTTCACCGAATTCTCAAGCTCATTGCGGGGATTCGAACTCACGACCCTTTGCGCAGCGTTCATACACACTACCAACTGAGCTTTTTTTTATATACTCAAGGTTTAAGCGTTATGGCCATAATCTCACCTGATCTTAAGTGACGATACGGCCCACGTTGGTAGACACGCTATACCTGTGGTAGAACTGGCTCTCAAGTGCAGCTGCCGGAACACACCTATTGGTAATTGGTGGCAGATTTACAACTTGAGGGTAGCTAGCCAGGCGAGCATCGGAAAAAGCGCTACCACCATGCTATGGTTTCCTCACGATGTTTTCCTTCGCCGAAAGCTCAAGCTCATTGTAGGTGGTTGGATTCGAACTCACGTCCCTTTTCGCGAAGTCGTACACACTACCAACTGAGCTATCATAGCTTGGTTACAAAACATTATTATTTTACTTAAAAATAACTTGCGTGTCAGCATTTTCTAGCACAGACGCTGACCGGAAGGGTTAAGTTACTTTTTACTGCCAAGTAAGTCATATAAGGCGACGAACAAATAATGCTGGTATGTAAAACTTTCATTTTTTATTGTTTACTAAACTTTACATGCATCTATGTTCACATTAACATAGATATTCTCAGACAAATCGAATGACGTAATAAAAATTTCATACAAGGTTTATCCCTCTGTTTATCCCATTTCCAATAAGTTTTTCGCGACAAAAAGTATCTTGTCACCGTTTCCAGGATCCCATCTATCTTTATACCAAAATTCGTCACAATCCGTTCAACGGTTTAGGCGTGAAAGCGTAACAAACAAACGATTTTGAAGCGATGATAGCTCAGTGGTACTGTGTACGACTTTGCGTCAAGCGACGTGATTTCGAATCCAACCACCTACAATGAGCTTGAGCTTTCTGTGAAGGAAAACATCGTGAGGAAACCATAGCATTGTGGTAGGGCTTTTTCTGATGCCCGACTGGCTGACTACCACCCTCAAGTTGAAAATCTGCCGCCAAATACCAATAGGTGTGTTCCGGCAGTTGCACTTGAGAGCCAGTTCCTTCACAGGTGTAGCGTGTCTACCATCATGGGCCGTATCGTCACTTCAGATCAGGTGAGATCATGGCCATATCGCTAAATCTTAAAAAAAAAAAAACTTTCTTTTGCATTTAGAATATTAATAAAGATTTTAATAATGGAACCTTTTTTAACATTGTTACAATAAATCCGCGAATATAACGCGCATTTTTAATTGGGCTTTCTATGACACAGGCATGTGGGGGTTATCTAATGTGAATTCCCACAAATATCCACCAAAATTTCCCACCCCGACAGGCATTACTTACTTTCGGAATCCGTCTCGAATCGCTCACATTAAACGAGATTAATGTCTAGACACTTTTTAGTATTTATTTATTCAAATTAATGTATATACATTTAATTCTTATGCTATAAAAACCTTATACATTAACACTGAATAGTATATATGAATTTATTTTACAACACTGTTATTATTTGGATAACCCACATTATATACAACTTATACATAGAATAGATAAATAATAACACAAGTGGCACGATGAGAGACCTCGTGTGGCAGAGAGAGGATAACACCGAGACAGCGTCCGAGACTTGCAACTACGCGTATAGGTTTGAGGAGTCCTCCTTTCGACAATTTTCAACACTCACCTTCCCCACTCCTGCTTCTCTCTCCGTCCAGTATTTACAGTATTTAGATTTACAGCATAAATACCAAAACAGTGTCAATAATAGAGAAAAATAAGTCTTACGACCCTTCGGTGATGTTCCAGCTACGTGCGATGAATTTGCCTCGAGTGTCTCGGTTAGCTGAACCCAAAGCCGCGCTCGCATCGCACTTTATACTAATCGATGTTTTAAATTACACTCCCATAACTACATCTATATATATTTATGTATATCTGTATGTAGTCAGTCATTTTCATATCAAATTATTGCCCTAATAACTTAAATGAATGAATTAATTAATTCTTTATTGCACTTTAATCATGTACACTAATGAGCTTAATGCTATAAGACTTTTTCTACCAGCTAACCATAAGTAATGTAGCACGAAATAATTAATCTCATTGTAGGTAGTGCAAATAAAATAATTGGTGAAATAAGAGTGTGATAATAAATATACTGACCTAATATAAATAATTCATAACGAATTGCATATTAAATAAGCAAATTATAGTGAAAATAAATAAATTTAAATTTATATATACATGTTTGAATATATATACATACATATGTAAAAACTTTATAAAAAATGACGATGTGGTTGTGATTTAAAACTGTCGATGGTTTCGGCATCTTGAATATGACGCTGCAACGTATTCTACAACCGTATGACTGTAAAGGAGTTTGAGTAAAGTGTCGTCCTGTGTTCAGGGATCACAAGGATGTTACTGTAGAATGAACGTGAATCCCGACCGGAAGCTGTTTGCAAAGTAAAACGTTCTCGGAGGTATTGTGGAGTTCGTGGATCAAATAAAACTCCATAACCTAGTAATAAAGCCTATTTATAACTTAATATAGTCTTATAAGTAATATAGCGGTACAATTTATTTCTTTGCATACAAATTGTTATCTTAAGTTACGTCGTTTTTAAATTATATTATCGAATATTAGCACATATTAACTAGAAAACCATTCATTCTATTTATGTATTCAGTTTAAATTTTATTCTTTCATAAGATTTTCGACTACTATAGAGCTACTGTCATCGAATAAGGGTTATTTATTGTATATTTTTTAACTTAGATTCCGGTGATACAAGCTTTTGTTTTTTTTTTATAGTTAATCTTTATCGTTATGGACATAATCTCACCTGATCTTAAGTGACGATATGGCCCTCGTTGGTAGAAACGCTAAACCTGTGGAGAAACTGGCTCTCAAGTGCAACTGCTAGAACACACCTATTGGTATTTGGTGGCAGATTTTTAGCTTGAGGGTGGTAGCTAGCGAGGCGGGCATTTGAATAATCCCTACCACCATGCTATGGCTTATGACTTCCTCATGATATTTTCCTTCACCGAAAGCTCAAGCTCATTGTCGGTGGTTGGATTTGAACTCATGTCTCTTGACGCAAAGTCGTACACACAACAACTGAGCTATCATCGCTTATCATCATGACAACTGAGAGTTTGACTTTGACAGTAAGACTGAGTTTTAGAAACAGACAAATATAATACTATAAACCTCGAAAACAGTTTTGTAAATCGGAAAGCTCAACGGCGCGTCGCGGACGATTTCAAATCGAATTGAATTCAAATCCGCGTATTTCGCGTGAAATATTTACATTCCCACGAATATGTATGGACGCGGATGCGCGGAAAGTTGAATTGTGAAACATTTTTATATGTTTTTTTAACTAAATTGAGTTTACTGAATTGACCGTCTGTAAAGGTGTCTCCAACGGAACGCTCATAACAGCTTTCAATATAATTATATTGGTTTATGTCCGATGCTTTATAGTTAGACCACAATCTCCCCTGATATTAAATGAGTATTCGTCGAGACGAGCTTAGTGCTTATGCAGGTGGGTTTTAAGTAATCATTTACTATGGCTTCTCATTAATAGCGTGGGTTTGAATCCTACGTCAAACGCTCCTACGGTTTCAGTGAAGGTATACGTACTGATGAATACACAGTATGGTGGTAGGGCTTTTTTTAATGTCCGCCTGGTCAACCACCCTCAAGTTGAAGCACGCTGCCAAATACCAATAGGTGTGATCCAGTGGTTGCACTTGAGAGCCAGTCTCTCAACTAAGGTTAGCTTGTCCGTCATCGTGGGTCACATCGTCACCTATCATCATGTGAGATTGTATAACGGTAAGCGTATAAATTATAAAAGAAAAAAACTAATAAACTTTTACCCATGAAATTCAGAGAATATGAAAGCCCCACCACAATTAAAATCTCAACAGACTGTTTACCGAAAGGATCTGTTATTCAAATGGATTTTCCGATTCAATTAACTAAGTCAACTTTTAACAAGGCGACATTCTTTAATATGTTTCTTCACAAACAACTGTAAAAATAAAAAAAATAAAAATTTAAGTACAATTGATCATTTATAAAAAGGAGATAAGTAAGTTTTCTATGTATATATAAATCAAAACTGTAACTTAGGTACAAATTTACATATGGTTTTAGAATGTTTTTTGTATTTTGGCTGTCAGATATAACAAGATAAATTTAAATATAGTTTGTACATGATGATAACTATTATTCTATACTAAAATTTAGAATACCTTTTTAAAACATAGTTGCACTTGGATAGGAGATGTTTGTATTTTTTTATAATATACACAATCTGCGGACTTTGGGTCCGCACGTTTTTTAAGGTAGACGTGATTTAGTTGGTGTTAAAAACAGCTTTACAACAGTAGCTTGGAATTACACTAAATACATTTTCACTTTTTTTTTATGTGTTCAGGCAACACCGGAATCTGAGACCTGTTTGTTTTGTGTTTGAGGTAACGGAGAGTCTGCATCAGACCAAGTCATCGTATTTTATGTTTGTTACGGACGTTACTGTGATCCCACAAGGCACCAGCAAAGGTTTACAATGGTTTAGCTATATTATACCACCCTCAAGTTGTACACCTGCCGCCAAATACCAAGAGATGTGTCCTGGAAGCTGCACTTGAGAGCCAATTCCTCCAGAGGCTTAGCGTGTCTACCAACTTGGGCCGTATCGTCACTTAAGATCCACTTAGATTATGATCATAATGCTAAACTTTAAGTATATAAAAAAAATATATGGACAACGGAGGCCGCCAATTACATAGTGTAGTCCTGAACCCGGTCACAAGACCACGAGACCTTCACCCACGGCTACCCAGGTGGGTCAACGCATTCACTCGGGCGCAATTATTAGTGGACCCTGAACATACTCGTAATGAAAGTAAGTGGGAAGTCCCAGGATCCCGATTTACCAAGGTCCCGCGATTTTTTTTATTCTTAAGTGTTATTATCATAATCTCTCCTGATCCTGTGACGATACGGCCCAAGTTGGTAGACACGCTAAGCCTGTGGAGGAACTGGCTCTCAAGTGCAGCTGCCGGAACCCACCTATTGGTATTTGTCGGTAGATTATCAACTTGAGGGCGGTAGCTAGCAAGGTGGGCGTCAGAAAAGCCTTACCACCATGCTATGGTTTCCTCACAATATTTTCCTTTATCGAAAGCTCACGCTCATTGTAGACGCTTGGATTCGAACTCACGTCCCTTGACGCAAACTCAGTTTCAAGCTAAGATTTAATTCTCAAGAATTCTCATATACCTCGCAAAGGAATATTTAAATCGACAATAGTTTATACATTTTATTCTAAATTGTGACATCAACTACTATAAATGTGTTTGAAAGTTTTTATTAGAATTCTTTAAATAAGATCACACCCTTTGTTAGTATCACAGTATCGTTGTCGCATTGAATCTCTTTGATCTTGAAACCGCGAAATAATGTTAGTACATTATACGTTAGAGTTCAATTGATATATCCCTCTTAGGTCGGATTGAATGTTACAAGAAACATATTTTATATGCCAAGTTCATGGCATTCTTTCTACCTTCTTTACGTCACACGTATAGTCAAATCTCGATTTTCTGTCTGTTATTTATTTTTGTTAACCTTATGGCCCTAATGATAGAGTTTAGCGAGATTAAGTACACAATCGAATCACGTACAGTTAGCTTGAGCTTTCGGTGAAGGAAAACATCCTTAGGAAACCATAGCATGGTGGCAGGGCTTTTCTAATGCGCACCTGGCTAGCTACCAGCCTAAAGTTGAAAATCTGCCGCCAAATATCAATAGGTGTGTTCCGGCAGTTGCCCTTGAGAGCCAGTTCCTCCACAGATCTAGCGTGTCTATCAACTTGGGCCGTATCGCCACTTAAGATCAGGTGAGATTATGGCCATAACGCTTAACCATAACTATATGAATAAAAAAAAAATGGCTTCTAAGGAGATACTTCGTTACAAAAGAGGATGATTGTCTGAATTTAATTTATTTCGTTTCAGTAGTTTTGGCTGTGCATGGATGAGTTAGTAACCAACACCTTTATATATATATAAATACTATAGATCACCTTTACTATATAAGCTTTTTAATAGTTTGTAGGTTTGACGTTTTGGCAACAATTTCACCGGATGTGAAGTGACCATACTGCGCACGGTAATCCTAGTGGGTAGACTGATATCCAGTGCAATTGCCAGAACATACTTTTCAATCCAATATCGGCGGCGGTATCATCTACGAATTAAACAAAGGTACTGAATCTGCAGTAAATGGCCCGAATCAAACTCAGGCATTTCCCGGGCTCTTCTTACTTCTTAAGGTCGGACCATAAGGCATCACGTGCTGGCTGGTTATAAGCCTTTTGGGGCCAACGAACATCTGTAAGTTTTTATGTGCCACTCTGTATTTTCCGGACAATTGTTGAATGGCAAAATTCGCGTCCGTTGTGCCACGACCAGGCATAAAATCAAACTGATTTCTTGAAAAAATTACTGCTTTTTATATAGTTAAGGCTTAGGGTTATGGCCATAATCTCACCTGATCTTAAGTGACGATACGGCCCAAGTTGGTAGACACGCTAAACCTTTGCAAGGACTGGTTGATGGTGGAAGCTATCCAGGCGGGCATCGAAAAAGGCGTACCACCATGCAAAATGCGACATAAAATGATAATTGATGAATATATTTATAATAAAACATATATTTTCTAAGTAACTGTTTAACTGACTCGTAAATAAAATTCCTATGATATTTAATAAACAATCCACGCGAATCTCAACCCGCCATCCGTATCGTAATTGCTAGACAAATAAACGCGCGAAGATTTTTCCGCTATGCGGACTAGCGCTTATCCAAATAAGGGAAATCAGGGAACGTCAAATTATATTTGCCCTGTGTGGAAAGGCTTTGATGTAGTTTGTGAATGGCGCCGTGATGTTTATTGATGTGTTTATTGATAAATATAAACTCCGTAACTGGTAACTTCGGAAGATACCAATAAGTGTTTTTATGAGAAACTAGCTGACTCGATACACGTTGTCCTATCGTATCTATGAATATTGAATTCGGATGGACATAATTAATAAAAAAAAAATATGATTGAAGAGTATAGTGTTTAGTTTAAGATGTATGATTTAAGAGTTAATGCGATGATAGCTCAGTGGTAGCGTGTACGACTTCGCGCTGAGGGATGTGAGTTCGAATCCAAGCACCTACAATGAGCTTGAGGTTTCGCTAAAGGAAAACATCGTGAGGAAATCATAGCATGGTGGTAGGGCTTTTTCTAATGCCCACCTGGCTAGCAACCACCCTCAAGTTTTAAACCTGCCGCCAATTAACAATAGGTGTGTTCCGGCAGCTGCACTTGAGAGTCAGTTCTTCTACAGGTTTAGCGTGTCGACCAACTTGGGTCGTATCGTCACTTAAGATCAGGTAAGATTATGGCCATAAGGCTAAACCTTAAGTGTAAAAAAAAACTATTGTAATGCTCTATTACAACTGAGAGATATGTAGAATTAATATTGTCGTTAAGTTTTTTTTAATTTTCCACTCTACTTCCGTATTTTTTCTTTCGTAAGAACTTTCTCCTCAGATTAATTAACACAACAGAAAATGAATTAGCGAAATTATTCAATCCGTTAACGCGTGATGCGATGACCAAGGTAAATAGAGATTCATTTATATATATAAATATATATATGTAAAGGATATGATATCTACGCTATTGTTATTATAGAATCTGTGGAACTATTAGCTGTCAGTGTCACACGTCACAAAAAGAGAGGTTAAGTGCTTTTTACAAAAACGTGGAAAATATTCTCCTGATTTATTTTAAATAGAATTATACTATCATTTAAACTAGAAGTAAAGGCTTTAAATGTTGTTTTTGTTATTTCAGGTAAGTTATCCTGTTAAAAATGTGTTAATTGTAGTAAAACTTGTGTATAAGTGTGATGTGAATAAAAGAAAATTGTTATTTCAGAAGACGCAATTACGTCTTTATTTCACCTGAGCATTTACTATTATAAAACAACATTTTCCGCAATACAAATATGGAGAAGTTAAGATTTGATTTTTGTGTGAAAACATCAGCAGATGGAAAATCAAACATTATTTGCATAACCTCAATAGCAACACCTGATGGCAAAACTTTTGGCATACCGGCCGAATATCAACCTGCAAACTTACACAAACTTATAACAAATACATCTAACTATGCCAAGATAAGAAAAACATTGAATAAAAGACATCAAACAAGGAAAATATGGATAACTTTAACTGATGAGATATCAACGGTATATTTAGATGAAGAACAAAATATACAGTTTCAGGATTTTTACCTTGAAGAGATTAATGATAACATAAATGATCCAAAATTATTAACTGAAAGCTCAAATATAACATTGGAGAAATTACTAGAGACATTACTCGAAGAAAAGCAAAGAAAATCTGATACTCAAAATTTGGGAAAAATTGCAAAAGACTTTGTGCTAGACAAATTCACTGGTAAAAACGCAAACGCTTACCAATGGATTAAGGACTTCAACAAAGAATGTGACCGTTTCCATATTGATGAAGACAGGAAAAAAATTGAAATTTTAAAACAGCTTTTAGAATATTCAAGTGTAAACTGGTACAGTTGTATGCTAATGAAATTTACAGTAGAATCAGAATGGATTAAATGGGAAAAAAACTTCTGTGAAACATTCGGAAACAAAGGCTGGTCACCAATCAGATATGCTCTTGGATTTAAATATCAAACGGGCTCATTGCTTGAATATGCATTGAAAAAAGAGAAATTGTTATTAGAGGTTAGGAGAACGATTGATACAGGTACTCTTATAGACCTTATAGCCGCAGGCCTGCCTAATTACCTGAGTGACAAAATTGACCGAGAGACATTAGAACAAACTGAAGATCTCTATAATGAGATAGGCAAATTAGAACATCTTGTTGGGAAGAACAAATATGAAAGAAAGAACTACACGCACTCTGACATAAAATCAAAAAAATATGAAGAAAAGAAACCATGCCAAATTTGTATAAATGAGAAAAAAGGAAAACGTTTTCATCCTGAGGAAAACTGCTGGTTCAATGCGAAGAATCAAAAACATGTTGTGAAAAGTGTGAATAACTCTGAATTAGAAGTTGAACTTAATGAGGAGAATCCAAAAAACTAGAAGTATCACCATTAATAAAAATAAAGTTATTATTAAATGACACTTTAAAAGTTACTGCAATTTATGATTCGGGTTCAAATGTATCATTAATTAATGCAAAGTTATTGAAAATACAGATAAAAGAAAAAGACACATTTAATAAACAAACAGCAAACTTGAAAACTATTAATGGTGATAAGAAAACAAAAGGTATGGTAACATTAAAAATAAAAATATATGACATTGAAAGAGAGATGAATATTTTTGTGATAGATAATGAAAATTTCCACTATGATTTTCTCATTGGTTTGGATTGTATCAAAGAATTCAGATTAATACAAAATGAAAAATTGAATATCATACAATGTGATAATTCAAATAAAGAGAATAAAATCCAAATTGAAAAGGATAACAAAAATAAACACTCTGAAACAAATATTTTGCATGTCGGAATTCCTGATGTACTAGGTGACAAAAATGAACAAGATGTGATTCTAAACTCTGAGGTATGGAAACAAGAAGATTACTGTTTAAACCAATGTGAAATAAACTTCAATGAACATATTAATTTAAATGAATTTGAAATTTCAGTAAACCACCTAGATTTAAGTAAACAAACTGAAATTGATAAATTAATAGAAAAATACAACCCAGTTTTCGCTAAGGACAAATACGACGTTGGTACAGTACGAGGTTATGAAGCTCACATAGACTTGACAGTAGATCAATATTGCTGCAAGCGCCCGTACAGATGTACAACTGATGATAGAAAAGAAATTGAGAATCAAATATCAAAACTATTGAAGAAAAACTTAATCGAGGAATCATATAGCCCTTTTGCTGCTCCAGTCACCTTAGCATACAAGAAAGAAGATGGGAAAAGATCAAGACTGTGTATTGATTTCCGAGAATTGAATAAAATTGTTGTCCCTCAATCACAGCCGTTCCCGTTGATTGAAGACTTGATCGTAAAGACTGTAAACTGTGAGTATTATTCTACTTTTGATATAAACTCAGCATTTTGGTCCATTCCATTGAGAATTCAAGATAGATATAAGACAGCTTTCGTCACGCAAGAAGGCCATTATCAATGGACATGCCTCCCATTTGGTTTAAAGACGGCTCCAGCTATTTTCCAAAGAATATTGAGAAATATAATAAGGAAATATAATCTCTCAGATTTTGCAGTAAATTTCATAGATGATGTCTTAGTTTTCTCTATAAGTTTTGAGGAACACATAGCACATATATCAAAACTATTTGACGCAAAATTAACAGAAGGATTTAGACTGAAATTCTCGAAATGCACTTTTGCAAACAATCATGCCAAGTATTTGGGGCATATAATAGGAAAAAATTCAGTTACACCTATCAAAGATTATTTAACGGCTGTCAGGAACTTCCCCATTCCAGAAACAAGGAAAAATATACGCCAGTTCCTGGGAAAAGTAAATTTTTATCATAAATTTATACCACACAATGCAATTATTCTGGAACCATTACACAATCTGTTACGGAAGGATGTTAAATTTATATGGACCAAAGAATGCCAAAAATCATTTGGTAAAATAAAAGATTTACTATGCTCTAAACCAATTCTAAAAATATTAGACCCAGAACAACCAATAAAAATATACACTGATGCCAGCATTCTAGGAGTGGGAGCTGTGTTAAAACAGGAAGATGAAAACGGAATAAATAAACCTGTAGCTTATTTCTCAAAGAAATTGACCAACACCCAAAAGAAAAAAAAGGCAATATATTTGGAATGCTTGGCAATTAAGGAAGCTGTAAAATATTGGCAACACTGGCTTATGAATAAAGATTTTATAGTATATACAGATCATAAACCACTAGAAAATCTTAACATAAAGTCTAGAACTGATGAGGAACTGGGCGATTTGACATATTACTTATCCCAATACAATTTTAGGATAAAATATAACCCAGGACAGTCAAATCAAGAAGCGGACTGCTTAAGTAGAAATCCAGTCTTAGAACCGACTGACAATACTGAAGATTTTTTAAAAGTTGTTAACTTAATAAACATACAAGATATAAAAAAAGACCAAGACACAAATTTAAATATACAAAACGGAAAATCAAAGTTTATACTGGAAAATAACATTTATTACAAAAATAATAAAAGAAGAAAAAAAATTATACTATCAGAAGTATTTAGCAAAACACTAATTAAAAATGTCCACTATACTTATAGCCACATTGGCAGAACACAAATGATAAATAAAATAACTCCTTTCTATACAGCAAAGAATATCATCACAAATATTAAGAAACTCTGTGATGAATGTGATATCTGTTTAAAAAACAAATCAAGAAGGAATCCAAAATTTGGTTTAATGTCCCATTTAGGCCCAGCAACACACCCTTTTGAAATTGTATCCATTGACACAATTGGAGGCTTTGGAGGATCAAGGTCTACAAAAAAATACTTACATCTCTTGGTTGATCATTTTACACGATATGCATACATTTTGACATCAAAAAATCAAAACTCCAGTGATTTTATCAAGCTGATAGAAAAAGTGACACAGAGCAATAATATAGATATGCTATTAACAGATCAATATCCCGGCATAAATTCCAAAGAATTTAAAGACTTCTTGAAAAAGAAAAACATAACAATGGTATTCACTGCAGTGGACGCGCCATTTTCAAATGGCCTTAATGAAAGGCTGAACCAAACTTTAGTCAATAGGATAAGGTGTAAAATAAATGAATGGAACAAGAAAACAGCATGGACAACTATTGCACAAGAATGTGTAGAAAAATATAACGAAACAGAACATACAGTTACTAAGTTTACCCCAAAATACCTTCTGGAAGGAGAGAAAATGGATATCTTGCCACTGGAATTGAAATCAAGATGTACAGTAGAAGACCTCAAAAAAGACAGAGAACTAGCATTTGAAAATTCAATAAAATCTCACAACTATAATAAAAAAGTATACAACCTAAATAGAAAAGACTATGAATTTAAAGTAGGTGATGGAGTATATGTAGAAAACAGGAACCGGCTAAATAGGAAGAAAATGGACGAATTAAGGATTGGACCATATAAAATCCTAAGGAAGATTTCAAATTCAATCTATGATATTATGATGTTGTTCTCTCTGAGGGTGGGAGATGTAAAGGATATGATATCTACGCTATTGTTATTATAGAATCTGTGGAACTATTAGCTGTGAGTGTCACACGTCACAAAAAGAGAGGTTAAGTGCTTTTTACAAAAACGTGGAAAATATTCTCCTGATTTATTTTAAATAGAATTATACTATCATTTAAACTAGAAGTAAAGGCTTTAAATGTTGTTTTTGTTATTTCAGGTGTTATCCTGTTAAAAATGTGTTAATTGTAGTAAAACTTGTGTATAAGTGTGATGTGAATAAAAGAAAATTGTTATTTCAGAAAACGCAATTACGTCTTTATTTCACCTGAGCATTTACTTATATATATATATATATATATATAGATAGTCGTTATAAAAACATCGATAAAGATGAATTTTAGTTCGATAGTTACATGCACGGATGAAACACACTTTGACGTAAGTCATAATAAAAGGATTCATATTTGAATCTATTATGACACAATTGGTAGTATCTACGGACGTCTCGTTAATGGACGTAAGGTTGAATACCTACAACGAGACAAAGCTATCGATGGAGGAAAACATGGTGATGAAACCATAGCATGGTGGTAGAGCTTGGTCAAATTCCCATCTGGCTAATTACTACCATCAAGTTAAAAATCTGCCAGCACATACCTATTGGTGTGTTCCGTCAGTTGTACTTGAGAGCCAGTTCCTCCAGCTATACCTATAGCGTGTCTACTACCTTCCGCTACATCTTCATTGAACATCAGGTGAGATTGTGACCGTAATGCTAAACTTATAAAGTATAAATAATGTAGTTTCAAGAACAAGGTAGTAGGTTCTGGTATCGGCCGACATATTAAACAGGATGAACCCAATTTTGCAGACAGGCACTTGGGGTTGTAGATCGGAAGCTCGATAAATGCTGTCCTCACGACCTCAAACTAGTGGTCCACAGAGAAGACCCTTCTAGGACATAGGATTTAGTAAATAGGTTTCCTTGTACATCGTAAACGCTTTTTTTTATGCTTAAGGTTTAGCGTTATGGCTATAATCTCACCTGATCTTAAGTGACGATACGGCCCAAGTTAGTGGACACGCTAAACCTGTGGAGGAACTGGCTCTCAAGTGGAGCTGCCCGAACACATCTATTTGGTATTTGGCGGCAGGTTTACAACTTGATGGTGGTAGCTACCCAGGCGGGCATTAGAAAAAGCCCTACCACCATGGTATGGCTTCCTCACGATGTTTTCCTTCACCGAAAGCTCAAGCTCATTGTAGGTGCTTGGATTCGGACTCACGTCCCTTGACACGAAATCGCACACACTACCACTGAGCTATCATCGCTTCAAATCGCTTTCAACAACCTAGTGATACTTTAGCGGCTGTTAGAGCACAAACTTCAGTACAGAAAGGTCACCTAGACGAACGGTATCGATATATCTGTTCAAAGGGTATACAGCCTGGGAGTGTTCACCAGCTCAAGGGTTATTACTGTGGTGGTAATAGAAAAGAAAGTTTGTAGTTAATAATTTTATTGCCAAGGCGTGCCAATGAGACGACTAACGGAAATTAGTACACGAGGGTCAAGATGCGCACGACAAGGCATGGTGCATAGAGTAAGAATGCGACACGTTCGAACTAATATTGCAGGACAAAATTCTACTTTTACATGTGGCTTTGCGATCTACAGCACCGATCTCGGATTTCCCGTACAGCCACGGGAGAAAGTGCTTCCGGAAACGTTGCTTGAACCGCCTGTCTGAAACGTAGAAGCCAGTATATAAAGCAATAGATATATTCCATCAATAACTTTTTTTAATTTTTATTTATTGATCCAATATGTCTTACATCAGTAAACCATTCGATACTTAGTGAACAAATGTAAACTTTCCCTTATTTTTGCCAGATCTCGACCTCACAGCCAAGGCTTTGTTCGTCACCGTGAAAATGTCGTTTCTACTCTTGTCTGGTAGCACGTCGGGTTTTCTCCAAACTGCTATAACGGAATAGAGGAGTTCGAATACGAACCAAACGAGTTCTATGATGCTGATCATAGATCCACCGAGGCATAGTCCAAAAATACCTCCGAGATTTGCTGAAAGAAAAAACCTCTTTTATATTTTTGGAACGTTGACAATTGAATTTGGAAAATATTTATTTTACATTTAATGTATTATTATCAGAGCGTGGAAAGTGCATAATGAATATTGGATTTAATAGAAGTCTTCAGTAGTTGTGTTGTATAATAGATTTCTCTACGTTCAGATGATACTCCTTCGAAAAAGACGATAATAAACTACTGAACATATGAAACCGGAGCGAAATGTTACAGAATGCGACCTTCGTTATAAGATACGTAATTAAGACGGAACCTTTTTGTTATGGAATAGCTCGTAAACGAACAAGCGTGTCACCTGATGGTAAGTGATCACCCCCGCCCTTGGACACCGACCTTTATACCGCCGACCTTTATAGGAGGGACTGGCTCCCAAGTGCCACAGCCGGAACACACCTATTGGTATTTGGCGGCAGGCTTACTACAACTTGAGGGTGGTAGCTACCCAGACGGGCATTAGAAAAAGCCCTACCACCATGCTATGGTTTCCTCACGATGTTTTCCTCCACCGAAAGTTCAAGCTCATTGTAGGTGCTTGAATTCGAACTCACGTCCCTTGACGCGAAGTCGTACACACTACTACTGAGCTATCATCGCTTCAAAAATCATTGGACCAACGTAAATACATTACAGTATTTTCAAGCTATTCTTAAATCACATTCATTACGGAGAAAATAAGTGTAAATGACATATTTCTCTGAAATATGAAGAAAAGTGACGCAGAATACAACACTTCGCACATTGTATATGTTAAAAGCTAATTTATATTTCATCTATGAGACTCTTATCAAGTACTCTACGTCATAAAAATTTCAATCCTCCAGCAAACATTTAGAGTACTGCGAAAAAATAACGCCTTTTCGCGTTTGATTTTCAGGATTTCTCTTCATTTTCATTACTTATTAAATTACCGAGAAGTTTTCTTTCGGCGTGATGTTTTCCTTTATATAAAGACAGAATCAGATAGTACTTTCTTAGAGGTTTAAAATAATGATTTCTAAAACATTCTTACGGAAATAAATTAAGTTTTAGTAAAGGAAACCGGATAAAATCATTACTGGAAATAACTTTTATAAGAGCCAGTCCCTCCTATAAAAGGCCAGAGTTAATCACACACTCACATCATCAGGTGACATGCTTGCTCGTTTGCTTCCTATTTTTTTAAAAAGAAGATGTTTCGATAGCTGTCTAGATATGCCCGTGAATTCATTCGGGTAGAGCTAAACCTTAATATTCTATACCTCTGGAATAGTATTTTGGTAGGTCAAAAGTATTGCATACTTTTTTGTACTCTTGACAATGAGTATGTAAAATTACATAACGAAGAAATAAAATCAGATTCACACTGAAGCGATGATAGCTCAGTGGTAGTGTGTACGACTTCGCGTTAAGAGACGTGAGTTCGAATCCAAGCACCCACAATGAGCTTAGCTATCGGTGAAGGAAAACATCGTGAGGAAACCATAGCATGGTGGTAGGGCTTATTCTAATGACTGCTTGGCTGGCAACCACCATCAAGTTGGAAGCCTGCCGCCAAATACAAATAGGTGTGTTGCGGCAACAGCACTTGAGAGCCAGTTCCTCCACAGGTTTAGCGTGTCTACAAACTTGGGCTATATCGTGACTCAATATCAGGTGAGATTATGGCCATAACGCTAAAACTTAAGTATCAAAAAATTGATAATATTAGAATTTATACAAAGTACTTTACCAAACCATAGCATACTACTAGGGTATTTTGTAATAGCTTTCTATTGGCTTCAAGCTAAAAATCTGCCGTCAAATACCTAAAGGTTTATACCGGTATTTGAAGTTGAAGGGTATATACTTTACTTGGCTTAGTATATATATTACCTTACACATGGGTTAAGTGAACATGACAAGAGGTTATACTCAAAACGCAGAACATATGAAGAGTTAAAGAGTCTTTGAAGAAACAGGAAGCATACCCAACATCTGATCCCAAGTGTAAAGCACTTCTCTCCTATACTTCATGCATGTTGTGTCACTAAAATGCACAGACACTCGACTCTGACTCTCGTTATATTGTCTGAAACAAAGATATATATCTCATTTCAAATTACTATGGCAGTAAATTTTGGTCAATTACAATTTAATCACAATTACAATCACGTTAATTGTATCACAAACCAGTAAATTGTCTGCAACTGACAACTTATATCTACGTACTGTTCTTCCAAATTAAAAATTCATGATATATAGACGTTTACACGTCGTAATTTACGCGTAGATCCATATTTATTTACTTTTGGAAGTCGAACTTTTGCCATAATACTGTTTGTCGAATTCTGATACCATTTACTATACCATATTACTCAATTTATGTTTGATTTCTCTTGATGGGCCGCCTGTGTCTACGAAGTAACACGTTCGCTTAATACTCATAAAATAAGGTATGATTTTTGAGACCAATTATTACTAACGTAGAATTTATGTAATCGCTATTGGACATCGAATATTTAGCAATCAAATCGTATGCCAGATTCTAATACCCCTGCCTGTTCCACTGATTCTGTAGTTGATTGACTTAATCGCTTATAAACGTCATAGAACAATCTATCGTCTCTTTATGTAGAATATTTATTAATATATACTTATTACTGATCTAATTTTTTTAATGTATTCGTAGCGGTACCAAATTGTGCGGTGTAATTGGGCATAATAATTCTTGTTCGTGGAAGCATGGCTTAGCCTGTCGCGTATCGGGATTATCCAGTGGAAACACAGCTGGAAGTTGGGATGACAGCAAAAACTTCTAGTCGATTCTTTACTGTTTAACATCATTTACATACGACAAAAAAAAAAACAATAACAAAATTGAGTATCCAATAGCAAAGTTTTTTGAATAACATTAAAACATATGCTATAAACTTTGTTTGACTTTCCTCGAAAAAGCAAAAACAATCATACTTCTTACTTGTATTAAAATATACCGAAATTAGTAGTAAATTTGAGATAACAAAGTTCCAGCAAATATGCTCTATAGAATACATTTTTTTACAGAACAACGACTTCGTGAGCGCAATATAAAGATGTTCCACAAAGACCCAGACTTCGCTTAACGTATTATTATTCTATTCGGAAAATAGTTAAGTATTCAAAACTGAATCTATTGCTTTTCTTAGTGCTCAATAATAAGTAAGATTAACAGACGAACTCGCTTGTAATGCGATCGAACCTTTGATCTTAGCTAAGTTATTGCAAAAGGGATTAGACTCAGACGTCTCTCAGATATTTCGACGGACGAGACAAATATTTTACGACACTTTACACTGCACGATCCGATTGTTTCAATTAAGCCAATTTTTGATATTGATTTCTGTAGTCACATAATTATAAGCTGGTGATCGATGAGCTTTCTTTTTTGCTGCAGACTTAGAGATAAGTAACATAAGACAGATTCCTGTTTTACTGTATTTAGGACTTTTATGTTGCCCGTTATGTGTGGTCGCAACTACTCACGCGTAAACATTAATATTTAGAATCACTCGTATTACAATGCCTTTAGGAAATATATTCCAAATACTGGAAACACCATTTTTTACCCAAAAGCAAAAAATATTAATTTCATATACATGTAGACATCGAGTCTAATTCGGAACGCCAGCGACACCAGGCGTGCACCATCTCGGTGCCGAGAGGATGTCACTGAAGCTATTGCGCGCTCTGAAAGACATACCATATTAATCTCACGCGTCTACTTACCTACTGTTTGTAACCTATTTTTTTTTATATACTTAAGGTTTAGCGTTATGGTAATAATCTCACCTGATCTTAACTGACGATACGGCCCAAGTTGGTAGACACGCTAAACCTGTGGAGGAACTGGCTCTGAAGTTCTGCTGCCGGAATACACCTATTTGGTATTTGACGGCAGGTTTACAACTTGAAGGTGGTAGCTAACCAGGTGGGCATTAGAAAAAGACTTACTACCATGCTATGGTTTCCTCATGATGATTTCTTTCACCGAAAGCCCAAGCTCATTGTAGGTGCTTGATTCAAACTCACGTCCCTTGACGCGAAGTCGTACACACTACCACTGAGCTATCATCGATATGATACGAGCTTGTTCTATCCAGCTACCTGCCAACGCCCAAGGTTATAGAAAATGATTTTTTTTTGTTTTTTTGTTTATAGTAAGTATAGCATTACAGCAACTATCTTACCTGAATTTAAGTGATGATGTGGCCCAAGGTGGTGGACACACTAAGCCTAGAGGGACTGACTCTCAAGTGCAACTATAAGAGCACACCTATAGGTATTTAGCGGCAGATTTTCAACGTGAATGTGATAGCTAGCCAGAATGGTAATAGAAATAATCTTACCACCATGCTATGATTTCATCTCGATGTTTTCTTTCACAGGATACTTATTGTTAATTTAAGAAGAAATAAGTTCTTCATGTAAACTTCATTTTAAGGTTTATTATTTGACCGCAATCTTAACACTTTCAATGCGGAAGAGAGAGCTGGTGCAGACGAAGAAAACTATGTCCCTCACCCCTGTGCGGATAGATTATCTCAGGAGTTTGTAAGAGTTCGACGGAAACAAACATATGTTTCCGGTTGTAGTCAAAATTTTAGGTGCTCCATATGGACCGTTTATTTTGAAAGTGGTGTAAGTCCATTTTTGAGAAAAATGAGCTATCACGTAATTCATGCTTAATTTAATGTAAATGTTTTATATATAACTAGTCCGTGTTTAATTTCTCAAAAAAATCCCTTGTTTTGTACAACTTAAAATCGGTCGGTAAATGAAATTGCATTATCAACAAATATAGTAACCTTTAATTTTCTCGAAACAAAAGAAAATGGACTTACAGCACTTTCAAAATAAACGGTCCATATCAAAACATCATGGCAGGCATTTTTGCTCCTACCATGCACTGACGGTGAAGTATATTCACTCAGTGCGGCAGTGGGCCTATTTTGGTCCACCCTCCCAACAGGCAGCCGGCTATCCGATGTCGCACATAGCGCATCCCCTCCCAATTAATGTTGTGTTTTCTAGCAGCTCTGATGTAGCGTTCTTTCGATATAATTAACGATGACAAGCAATAAAAGAAAAGTAAAATAAATAAAATAAAAAGGTTAAGATAGGACTCTTCGAATAAGGAGATGAGGTACGAAAAAGCCTATGACCTTCATGTATAGAGACAGGCGACATTACATAATGTTTTTCAAAGCTTGCCTCACTTTATAGTTCAAAACGATTTTATATTAACTTTTTTGTTTAATTTGAGAACCTCTTATCTCTTAGTTCGCAACAGTGAGTCTCGTGGTAAAACTCACATGGTAAATAAATTACACGGAATTAAAATTAAACATTTCAGAAAACCAACCAAAACCTAAGGACAATGATCATAGCATTTTAATCTACCCTAGTGCTGGTGGGTCGAGAAAAACTTGCCACATGCTAGCGGAAAAATTATTCACCTCACTAGAAGAAGGTTAATTATTTTACGTGCCGCAGCCATTTTATTAGGGGCCTAAACTTTTCCTTTTAGTCTGTCACCGGACTTAAAGAACAAAGGGTGCTCGAGCCCGAGGGGTAACCCGCGAAAGGGTGTCACTAGTCACCGAACCTTGGCTTGGGCTGTTGCGGGGCATACTGTGCAACCCTATGCCGCAGCTAAGGTTTTAGCTGATATTAAGTAACGAAGATACGCAAAATGTTGAACACGCTATAATCGCTAAAAGGTCTGGCTCCCACGTGCAGCTTTCGAAACACGCCTATATGTCGTTGGAGGTAGATTTTTAAATAGATGTTCGTTGCTAACGAGACGATACCACTATGCAATGGCCTCATTTTCCCTGAACAAGCTTATCGGATATTTTTGTTTCCGTTTGAGATATTTACTAGATTATCAAAATCCAAACCAACTTACCGTAAACTTCTTGTCTTTTTTATATACTCCACCTCTGTATCGTATTGTACATAGTCGCACCTCTGGTAGCACTTACTCTCCGAGATTATTTCCCTGATGTCAACTTTCACTTGTTCTGTTTAAAATAATAAGCATCAAAATTTTCGTAAATTTGCTTCCAAAAATATTTAATTCCAAGAGTACAGAACACAGCGATAGAGCATCAAATAAACTGTCGAAACAACCTTATGAATTTCCGTTTCTAATTTACAGTCAACGATGGTGTAGGATTATATATCACATTACCTGTTCGTGGGATTGTAACAAGTTCAAACAACATCATTTGCATAAACTTAAAAGACTAAACAGCCTAAGTTATCCTTATAAATACTAGTAGAAACAAATAGACAATAGTTTTAAACATTTTTCTGTGATATATCAAAGACCATAATTCCATATACCTTTAATGATGAGACGTTATTTGATCTTGCAAAACAGACACTTTAATTTGGATTATTTAAATAAAATTAAGGGAGCGTACCTAGAGTCCTGTAAATGCAGTTCAGTCTGTCCCAAGTACACGTTGAATATTCCTCCACTCCTAGGTATGCAGCTGAAAATTTTAGACTTTGTAGTGACTACATTGTTAATCTATTTTTGTATAAAGGTAAATTTTGTTAGTGCTAACACAATATCGGCTGCAACACATTAAATAAACACCAACATTTGAACTGGATAAATCATCTCCAGATTTCTTAGTATCACGTAGCCGTAATGTTATTACAACTTTATGTTTACATTTCCATTACTAATGCAATTAACTTAAGGAAAATATAAGCATATTATAGAGACATTAGTTTTCAAAACCATAGATTTGTTTTTTTTTTATACTTAAGGTTTAGCATTATGGCCATAATCTCACTTAATCTTAAGTGATGATACGGCCCAAGTTGGTAGACACGCTAAACCTGCGGAGGAACTGGCTCTCAAGTGCAGCTGCCGGAACACACCTATTGGTATTTAGCGGCAGGTTTACAACTTAAGGGTGGTAGCTAAAAAGCCCTTCCACTATGCTATGGTTTCCTCACGATGTTTTCCTTCACCGAAAGCTCAAGCTCGTTATAGGTAGTCGTACACACTACCACTGAGCTATCATAGCTTCATATATATCCATATACTATACTTGAAATTCACCTGTATATTCAAAAGGTAGGCAACGGCAGTGTGCGACCACTCTTTGCAGCAATAGCCGACTCATGCATCCCTGATAGTAACTAACCTCAACTCCAGCATCCTGGTGGTGATATCAGTAATTTAAACGGTTCTGTTTTATTGTTCTCGTTACATTCTAAGGTATAATTAAGGATACAGTATACTATATACGATTTCAAGAGAGTTGTAACGAAAAGTCGTCAACTTTTTGGGAAATCTTTTGATTGATCGAGTCAACGCGTAAGTTGGATTTACTTTTCTTGAGTAAAATATAAGAATACAAAATAAAATTAAATATAAAGCAATGATAGCTCAGTTGGTAGTGTGTACGGAGTCAAAGGACGTGAGTTCGATTCCAGCTTGAGCTTTCGGTGAAGGGACACATCGTGATGAAATCATAGCATGGACTTTTTCTAACGCCCGCCTGGGTGGCTACCACCTTCGAGTTGAAAATCTATCGCCAAATACCAATAGGCGTGTTCCGGCTGTGGCACTTGAAAGCCAGTCCCTCCAAAAGAAAGGCTGGTAACGCGCCTGCGATTCCCTTGGTGTTGTGGGTGTTCATGGGCGGCGCCGATCACTTACCATCAGGTGAAACGCTTGCTCGTTTACCCGCTATTACATTTAAAAAAAAAATATGTATAGAAAATTATTGTACTATCGCGTAAAATCTACAGAATGTGTAGGTATATAGATATTTTCTTGATTACACTGTAATTTAGGAGTTGGTACCGCCTAGATAGGCACGTCGACCCTTTCTCAAAGATAAGGGGGTGACATCGCGATAATGAATTACACAAACTAATGAATATTTAGGGCCAACTATAATGCCTCCGGCTTTTAATTAATTTTAATGTAATTGTAATTTTCCTCGCGTTACGTCCTCTCACTAAAGGCCATGACATATTTTTAGAAGTTTTATAGTTGCTTCATAAATTACATTGAATAGAAAAGATCTTTATCAAGTAAAATGATTTTATATGTGACATTTATTTTAATATTACAAAGCAAAAAGCTTTGTACGCGTCACTCTTCGGGACTACCATTCGGTTCGATGTTGTTTGATAGATCAAAGAACGAATGAATGAATGACGAATATATTTTTATCTCTTCACACTGCTGACTCTTGGTCAGCGCTATTTTTATTTAATTATATTTAATTATTTATTATATAGCACTTTTTATAAAAAATGCACAATAAAAATGACTTTTACTTATAAGTTGTCTCCTTTTTTGTATTCTACGTTCGATGTAGGTTCTAATCCCTGCAATGAGCTTTCGTTGAAAGAAAATATCGTGATAAAGCAATAACATGGTGGTAGAGCTTTCTCTAATGAACGCCTGGCTAGCTACTACCCTCAAATGAGAAGTCTGCCGCGAAATCCCTATAGGCGTGTTCCGGCGGATGCACTTGAGAGCCAGTCCCTCCCCAGGCTTAGTGTGTTCACTATCTTGGGTCACATCGTCACTTAATATCAGGTGAGAGATTACTTATGTAATATTGATAAGTCCTGAATATAATATTTACTGTTTCGAGGATGCACCGGCGACTGGACAATGGGAGGTTTTTCACATTGTCCGAGGAGTCGATCTCCCATACGTAGATGTTGACATCGAAATACGCGGCAGGGGTCAACGGCATTGGACTATCCAGCACAGATATCCTATCTTTCTGGTCAAACACGTATAACTGGGAACATAAAGAAATTAGAACAGCGTTAGAGTTTTAGCGTTATGGCCATAATCTCACCTGATCTTAAGTGACGATACGGCCCAAGTTGGTGGACACGCTAAACCTGTGGAGGAATTGGCTCTCAAGTGCAGCTGCCGGAACACACTTATTGGTATTTGTCGGCAGATTTCTAACTTGAGGGTGGTTGCTAGCCAGGCGGGCATTATAAGAAGCTCTACCACCACACTATAGTGCCTCACGATGGTATCCTTCACCGAAAGCTCAAGCTCATTATAGATAGTTGGATTCAAACACACGTCCCTTGACGCAGCGTTCCTACACGCTACCACAGAGCTATCATCGCTTCAATTTCAATAGCAGTTATAAATAACGCTCTCCTAAGAACGTGACGTAACGTGAAGAAAGATGATTCATATGTAATAGTATAGTGTTAAATTAATTTAAAATTATAAATTAGTTTGAAATATAACTCCCAGGACTTAGGCGTTTGAAATATGTTTAAATACGGATCTCATATTGATAGCACATCCGCTTACGAACTGTTTGTTGTAAAAACACACACACACGCAAATATAATTAATATTTTTGGAAATATGGAGAAAAAATATACTACATTTTTACAACAACAAAAAAAAAATGCAACTACAGGCGTGAATTCTTTTTAACTCTTTTTTATTACAAATTTTCAATATATATACAATAATTATTTACTTAATAAATAAAATTAGTGAATAGTATTCGATGTGAAAATACTTTATTAAACTAAATCCCTAAGAAGAGATTTATGAGAACCAAAGTAATCTATATATATATATATATATATATATATATATATATATATATATATATATATATATTTATTTAAAAAATCGGAAATGTTTGTTTGAATACGCTTATCTCAGGAGGACGTATATTTAATCAAGCAATGGAAGGCTCTGACTCTTTCACTCCACGCTACTCCAATAGGATCAAAGTTGTATGAAAATAACTTTAAAAACGGGCAAAAAAGATTAAATATTTTCTGGTTCCACGGAATCGAAGTTGCGGGCGCAATAAGTACAATTTTTTTTTGGTACGACACCTTTCTAACCTAACGGACTCTTGTTCGGCTTACTTACGTTTCACTTAACAAGTTATTTAATATTCCGTCCCGTTACAGAGCTCTCAACTGTTCACAAAAAAAAAGTAAATATATTTATCACAGGACTAGAAATACATTTACAAGGCTCTTCGAATTATATTAACTTATATATTTTTATAAAAGCCTACTTCGAAATTATTTTGTACCGCTTTGGAAACCAATTTATTTGTTTATTAGTATATAATGAATTTGATTTTATAAGTTCATTTATTTATTCCTGACAGCTTTCCGCCATCCTTATTTGGTATACGTCAAATGAATTATAAAACCAATTATGTGGAAAAAAATATTTTCATGATGTTTGTATTCAGCCAGCGAGTTCATCTGTTAAATAAGCGATGATAGCTCAGTGGTAGTGTGTACGACGTCGCGTCGAGGGCCGTGGGTTCAAATCCACTTACAATGAGCTTGAGCTTTCGGTGAAAGAAGGCATGGTGGTAGGGCTTTTGATAATCCCCGACTCGGTAGCAACCATACTCAAATTGAAAATCTACCGCCAAATATCAATAGGTGTGTTCCTGTAGTTGCACTTGAGAGCCAGTTCCTCGAAAGGTTTAGCGTGTCTACTAACTTGGACTGTTTCGTCACTTGAGATCAAGTGAGATTATAGCCATAACGTTAAACCTTGACTATAAAACAAAAAAAAAAAAAAATATGGCAAGTAACTCCTCGTTTGATGTTTACAGTTGAAGATTTTCAAGACGGTACTTTGATATGGTGGTAACTTTGATACGTATAACTATTGCACATTATAATACAATTACGAATTGAACTCGCTAATTTAGGTTTTTGATGGCGTCGATATTCTAAATATGAATTTACAAGATTGCTCTTTACGCAAGCGAACTTACAAGATAATAATTCGGCGCCTGTAATTCCAGTCTATTATAAGTTCTACCCAACTGGACAGACACTACATTGTACTTCTAGAAGACGTCTGTTAACTCAGGTATCCTGTAGTCGTTTTATAGATCAGATCGGTAAATACACGTCTGCATAACCTCCCAAGTCAAAACTGCATTGTACGTTTAACCTAGTCTGCAATTTCCAGGCCTTGAGTCAAATAATATATAAAAAAGAATAAGAATAGATTCTTTGCATTGCCACGGAAAAAAAAAATGGATTTTATGTCAGTCAGGAACTTTCGAGCATATAGATAACAAAGTGTTTAGACATACAAATACATTTACTTATGTAAATTTGATTTAAGTAATCTATACCCTGCGACATAGTTCGGGTTTTATCAACGACAAATATTGATTTAATCAGGAATTGAAATATGAGAAGCGATGAATATTTAAAGACAGCCAATGAGATGATTGAATCATGTTTATTATGTCCCATTATAGAGTAAAAAAATGCTGGTCAAAGATGTATTTTTATTTTCTTGCTCCAGAATACCTTAGTGAGATAAAACATGGCATAGATTTTAAACTGTTAGCCACGAAATAAAGATAGATTCTGTAAAATTTTGTCAAGTGGATTCATTACTTGCTACGAAATGTAAATATTTATTTCCTATCCTATGATAAAAAGTATCCTTTATATTTATCTATAGTATTACTTATGAATATATTAAATTTCATCAAAATCTATAGAGACACGTAATAATAAAAAAATGGTATATATGTCAACAACAAAGTGAACTCCAATGACGGTAATTTTTTTTTTTTATATTTGGATCAATTAAGAAGAATGTTAAGTATGAAAATGGATAGCTGTAGGAGGAAAACAAGACGGGAGAGGATATGGAGGGACTGTGCGAGGAATATTTCTATATAAAGTGGAAATACTGAGATGGCATCTAATGGAGTGGAAGCAGAAAGCATAGTGTACCGACCTTGCCTCGCTGGTATAAAAGATATGAAGAAGATAAGTTCAAATTACTAATTGAAAGCGTGTCACCTGATTGTAAGTGATCACCGCCACCCATGAACACCCCTACAATATCAGTGGAATCGCAGGTCCATTGCCGGCCTATATCGGAAGGACTGGCTCTCAAGTGCAACTGCCGAAACACACTTATTGGTATTTGACGGCAGATTTTCAACTTGAGGGTGGTAGCTAGCTAGGGGGTCATTAGAAAAAGCCTTACCACCATGCAAGGCCGGCAAGATATCATTATCTTTCAGAAATAATATCTTTCAGAATTATTTCGCTAAATATATTTTCGTAAAAGCCTCTTGGCGGTTTTGTCTGTACTTTGTGGCATATTTCGCATGTCTTCAATTTGTTTTTGTGTCTCGCATATTAAACATTGTTAATGTTTCCAATACTTCATTAAGATAAGTATATGTATTCATACATGTGTATATAAATAAAAACATAAAAACTCTTTCTTTTTGTGAGACAAAATGTGTGATGCATTTTTGTTATTATTTTTATGTACATTTACGTTCAAAATGCTTTAAAATATTATAATTTCTGTAAGAAACATTACAATTTATGTAACCTCTATTCTGTTCATCTTCACTCATAACAAAAGTTCCTAACTATATAAGTTGTTCACAGGGTATGGGATTGAAAATGCTATCTAGAATTAAGTTGCTTTTGTATTTAATCTCATATCTGTATCAGTGCCTTTTAAAATAAAATAAAAATAAAATAAAATAAATACTATCAGTTATAACCGTGTCAAATTTTATCAAAACCAATTTTGTAGTTTCAGAGAAATATGTGTATACGTGAGAACAGACAAATAGATAAAAGGTCAAAATTAATTCATGTCGATTTTTGTGTCGATAATAAAGTGTACCCCAGATTATAATTTTCAGAAAAACATTGAATTTAACTGTACATTTAAATCTACAGCCATAGTGACAATTAAGGGTTACATCAATATTGAGAAACATTTTTATAGTGTCCGAATGACAGTCAGCTGACGTCTTTCGCAGTCGAATTGTCTTTCGCTGTTATACCATATTTAGAGTGTTATATTAAGTATACACAAGTATAGGGGATCTTTTTTTTTTAATGAAGTGGCGATAGATCTCAGGCAATTTGCATCATAAGACAAAGTGCATCATAAGACCTGTCATATTGTCTGAACTGGGATGGCTGGGATATTAAAAAGACAGATGAGTGTCGATTGCATGAAGCAGAAATGCGAATGTCGAGATGGATGTGCGCTGTTAGAAGAATGGACAAAGTCAGAAATGAGGATATTAGAGGGAGTTTGAAAATGGCGTCAATGGTAGAGAAGTTAAAAAGGAGTCCTTCGTCTCGGTTCGGTCATGTCGTGAGAAGAGAGGCAACACTTGTGGGGAGGAAAGTAATGGATGTGAATATTGAAGGATGGAAAAGCAGAGGAAGGCTAAAGAAAAGTTGGATAGAGTGTGTGAGGTATGAGATGAAAGAAAAAGGAGTGAGTGAAGACACGACATCTTAGAGTCTTGTGGGAGAAGAAAGCTTACTACACCGATTCCAAGTGACTTGGGTAGAGGACATGAAGATGATGAGAGAGGAACTTTATTTATTATGGCCTTTGAAGCCAATTTCGCCAATGTCAAGTCCAACTTTATAGACTCACTTACTGGATACAATGTAACAACCAAAGTTAGGTGTATTATTTGTGAATTACGAAATTTTTTGTCTCGTGCGATACTCGAACCCATAGTATATCGGTGCGGCGGTTGCAGCGTGATAACTGCGTTTCTATTGTATCTGTGTATTAATGTAACCTAATCTTTCAATGTATTTTTTAATTTACTTAAGGTTTTAGCCTTATTGCCACTATCTCACCTGATCTTAAGTGACGGTAGGGCCCAAGTTGGTAGACTCGCTAAACTTGTGGAGAACTGGCTGTCAAGTGCGGCTGGCGGAACACATCTATTGGTATTTGGCAGCAGGTTTACAACTTGAGGGTGGTAGTCAGGCGGGTATTAGGAAAATCCCTACCACCGTGCTATAGTTTCCGCACGATGTTTTCCTGTACCGAAAGCTCAAGTTCATTGTAGGTGCTTGGATTCGAACTCATGTCCCTTGACGTGAGGTCGTACACACTACCACTGAGCTATCATTGCATCAAAATTTTCATGGTTGCGAATCCACCTACAATGACCTTGAGCTTTCAGTAAAGGAAAACACCGTGATGAAACTCTACCGTGGTGGTTGTATAGGCACTAGGTCTCAAGCAGGGTTAAAAACAAACGGTTTTTTTATATATTATAAAACAATACATTCAAATTGTTTAGAATATGTGTTTTATTCCTTATATTATTATGTCCTAAATATTAATTTATTACATAGGTACAAAAAAATGAAAAAAAAAGTGTTTTCAATGTTGGTTTTCTTCCTAACGTTTTATACATTGCTTAAAACTTGTTGTAATCTTTATTTTTAATCACGTGTTAAAAACACTGTTTAAAAACAAAAGTGTTTTGAAACAACTTGTTATAATCATACCAACCAATGTCAAGAGTCAATGATAATACAATATTGCTTTTAAATGGACCTAAAATCCTAAAGAATACCCGTTTAGGATTAGAACAATATCAGTATACTGAAAATCATAAAGCTTAATTTTTTGTATGTAGAATTATGACGTCATAGATGTGGATAGAGAACTCTTCTGTATGCACCTTGAAAGTTGCTGTAATAAATTTAGATTTACTTGTATATATATACGACATACTAAAAATCGACTCTGTTGTAAGAAACGTTTGAGGGTGACCCTAAAAATTCTACCCCCAAATTCAATCTGTCAGGTTTTTTATGTAAAATATCTATTGGCGCGCATTGACAGTTTTTTTTTATACTTAACGTTTTAGCGTTATGGCCATAATCTCAACTGATCTTAAGTGACGATACGGCCCAAGTTGGTAGACACGCTAAACCTGTGGAGGGGCTGGCTCTCAAGTGCCACTGCCGGGACGAACCTATTGGTATTTGGTAGGTTTACAACTTGAGGATGGTAGCTAGCCAGGCGGGCATTAGCAAAAGCCCTACCACCATAGAAATAGACTCGTTTGTCGAGACGCTACATTGCAAGACGCTCGCTTGACGTGACAGCAAGCGGCAAGACGTTGTCTTAAGCTGTCATGCCATTTCCTGTACGCGCCTGTATACTATACATCCCATTTTATTATTGTAATCCAAGTTTCTTTTTATTGGTGTTTATTATACTTGTGAATATTATATATGGAAAAATGTGTTTGTTTGTTTGTTCGTTACGCTTTCGCGTCTACACCGTTAAATTGATTGTGATGAATGTAGGTATAGATATAAATGGGACCTTGAAATCGGTGGTACGCTACTTTCTCTCCCAAAAACTAATAGTCAAAGAGATAAATAAAATTTGCATGAGAGTTCTTAATATGTCATCTGATTTGTTTGAAAAAAAAAACAATACCAATGTGAGCGAAGCTGCGGGTAAAAGCTGTTTTATTATAATTTAAAATATTACAAAGATAAAGGAACAAAGATAAAGTTAATTACTTTATTCTAACGTAGAAAAAAAAAACAAGAGATAATTAAATAGAGATGGTAAATAATTATTAAAGGGTTAAGGGAAGCAAGAAACATTAACAAGACGGGCAAAACGTAATGACAGTGCTTGAGGCGTTGCCATGGTAACGAAACTCGATAATAACTTGTTTACCGTACTTTGTTTTCTTTTTTCAATTATCCTCTTAAGCTTTATGTATTCCTGGTACCTAATCTTTTTACTTTCTTCGTATAATCTTTATGGCGGACTTTTATTATCTTTAAGTTAATTTTAGCTTATTTGAAGCGATGATAGCTCAGTGGTAGTGTGTAGGAACGCCACGTTATGCGACGTGAGTTCGAATCCAAAAACCTTGAGATTTCAGTAAAGGAAAACATCGTGAGGCAACCATAGCGTGGTGATAAGGCTTTTTCTAATACCCATCTAGCTAGCTACCACCCCCAAGTTGAAGATCTGCCGCCAAATACCAATAGGTGTGCTCCGGCAGTTGCACTTGAGAGCCAGTTCCTCCACAGGTTTAGCGTGTTTACCAACTTGGGCCGTATCATCACTTAAGATCAGGTGAAATTATGGTCATAATTGTAAATCTTAACTATTTAAAAAAAATCTACTGACTCACCTAATGATAAGTGAACATTCCGTCTCATTATTGGCAAATTTTGTCACATTAACCTAACAACAAAACTGGAACCAAATCGATAGATATATTACAAATAGACCATTAGACTGTACGAAAGGTTTTTTAAAGTCAAATCTCTATACGAATACATTGGTACTGAGTTTATCAAACAAATCCGATAACGCAATAAAAAGTAACATACAAAGTTCATCCCTCTTCTTACTTCACTTCCGGTAAGTTTTTCGCTGGAAAAAGTAGCCTATCACCATCTACAAGGTCACATCTATCTTTATACTAAAATTCATCACAATCGATTCAGCGGTTTCGACGTGAACGCGTAACAAATGAACATTCAAACTCACTTTTGCATTCATAATATTAGTAAGGAAGTAAGGATATAATGTGCATAGTATAGTATGAAGATACCTCATACATTAAAAAAAAAACCTCTTACCGATTCATACCCTTTCGTAAAGGCATTACTGTCTTCTTTCCTCAACCCGTTCACAACAATGTCCAACCCTTCAGTCGTGTCAGCGCCAGAAATAAAATTCGTCGATTTATCCGAGTGCTGGCTGTAATAAATAATAGTTAAATACGTTTAAATATAACAGTGATTTTATTTCTTCTACTATCACGCCTAAACCGCTGAATCGATTATGATAAATTTTGGTATAGAGATAAACGGGACCTTGGAGACGGTGATAGACTACTTTCTCTTAAAAAAATAAACTTAATGGAAAATTAGAAAAGTGTGCTCAGGGGAGAGAGAAAATTTTGTATGAAACTTTTTAAATATAAAAGCAAGTGTATTGGTGGATAACTACCATAGTACTAAATAATACAGAAATAGATTTATATAGTTCACGGTATAAAAAAAGTAGGAATGTCTGTATGTATGGAACAGATTTCTAAAAGATTTCCTTCTCCACACTACGACATTGCCAATACTGTTTACGGAGAGACATCTCTAACTATACAATGCCGGCGTCATGAATTATTCAACACACGAACTGATCAAATTTATACATGATTCAAGCCGTGAAAGTATCAGGAAAGACGTTTTTATTCATAACTAAGATTGAAATAAGTAACCGACATCTCTCAATATCAGATATAAGTTTACCGCACGTCTCATAACGCGAAGCGTTTGAGTAGTGCTTTACTCACTCTCTCAAGGTCAAGCAATTATCTCGGCTTGAATTCCTTTTAACCGATCTTTTTTACACTTTGAGTATTAAACGAGTTGACAAATATCAACGAGAAATTTTTTTTTTCAACACGATACCTTATAATACATTTTTTTTATGTAGATATTAAAAAAAAACCGTTTTAAAAAAATATTTTGTCGGACGTCGGATTGTCTGTATGTGCGGATGACGTATGTGGTCATGATAACGAGTTTTCATTCACTTCAGTATCATTTTTAATAATATTCTATTAAAAATTACCATCTTATTCAATCTAATTTAATTTAAAAAATAAATAGTACTTGGATAAAAGGTATATATTACAGCACCATAGAGTGGCGAGTAAACACAATAGGGATAGCATATAGACTTTCTCCACGAAAAAATAGTTAATAATATTACTAAGAAAAACTATTTTTTTGTGATGAATGAGGGTTTTTTTTTATTAGTTAAGGCTTATGGCCATAGTCTCACCTGATCTTAAGTGATGATACGGCCCAAGTTGGTAGACACGCTAAACCTTTGGAGAAACTGGCTTTCAAGTGCAACTGCCGGAACACACCTATTGGTGTTTGGCGGCAGATTTTTAACTTTAGGCTGGTAGCTAGCCAGGCGGGCTTTAGAAAAAGCCTTTCCCAATCCTGGTTACTGCATCTGACTGAAATAGTTTAATGAACACGGTTGAAGAGCACTATGAAATCCCAGAGGATATTGGAGCTTCGACTTCCAGACAGGATTTATTCATTTTCTCCAGAACATGAAACCACATAGTACTGATTGAGCTCACTGTACAAAGACAAAAAGACAACGCTAGAAAAACAAATAAATATTATACAAGCTTTTCAAAGACCTGAAGAGGAATGGCTACGTACTCAATTTATACGCGATCGAAGTGTGAGTTTACCTGTCTAGTTTGTCTGTCTGACTGTCTGTTGTACTGTCTGTCAGACTGTCTGTTGTACTGTCATTCAGACTGTCTGTTTGACTGTCTGTCAGACTGTCTGTTGTTCTGTCAGTCGGAACTGTCTGTTTGTACTGTCAGTCAGACTGTCTGTTTGACTGTCTGTCTGTCTGTGTGTGAGTCTACCTGTCTAGAACTAAAGTGAATTCTATATAAGAACGCGTCTCTAAAGCTGCGTTAGTAGGTTCCTATCAAATTTGTCTGTGCAGGGAAAGAAACATGAGTAGTGAAGGTGAGTGTTGACGCGCGTCGGAAAGGGGCCCTTTAAACCTACATCTGTGTCACTGGTCTCGGATAAATTACTCGGAGTTTTCCACTCTGCGACACGATGGACCAGGCACCTGCACGGTGAATCTTTGGTTAGCTATAAAGTTCGATTCTTCTCAGTATATATTTATAGGTGGAGGCTTTTAATTAGCAATATTGCTTTTTATAATTATTTTATTTAATAGTTTGATTAATGATATGTGTATAAAAATGCATACTGAGATGATGGCTGATAGAGTCGGATGGAAAATGGAAACATGTTGTGTCGAACCTTGTAGGGATAAGGGTTTTTAAGGGTCAGGAATAAGGAGAAGAGTCTGTATTAGCTAAACTTAGTGACTGGGCTTTTTACAGCGTTATTAAGAATTGTCGCTAAACGGAGAACAGGATTAATACAAAGTTTCATTAAACTTTGATGCATAATTTGATAATTTCAGGAGGCGGATTTTTAGATGTCTTTTCATGAGAACCATCTTTTAAAGTTTCACAGTTTTATAGTTATTAGTGTCAACTGGGCGATGATAACTAAATAGAGATAAGACCATATATCTATAGGGATGTAGTTGCAGGAGGGTAGCTTATAACACCGATTAGTATAAAACGCGATGCGAGCGCGGCTTTGGGTTTAGTCAAAGCGAAGCAGCCGAGGCCAGATATCGTACGTAGCTGAAATATAACCCCAGGAACGTGACATTTATATTTTCTATTATTTTCTTGGACTGGTTTGGTTTGATTTATGGAGTAAATAATTATCGGGAATGTTCATCGAAAAGAGGCCTCCTTAAACCTACATCTGTGTCGCAAGTCACGGACAGTGTCTCGTGTTATCCTCTCTCTGACACAACGATTAGGTTACACGATGTACTCGGCCCCTCCACTGTGAATACCTGACATAATTATTGATCCGATTATTATTATCTTTTAAACAACTACCAAGGATATGTAAGACCGTTATTCTATATATCTAAATATGTTTATCAAAACTGTACATATAACTGATCCAAATCTGTACATGTAATCTAGGATCGATCCTCCGGATAGGAGCTCTCAAGTGACTCTGCTCGCGCGATACAGTGACACTCTACATCACTAAGAGTACATCATCACACCGCATATCATCCGTGCACACCCACACATTAAGTACACGGTTCTGAAAGGGACTACACCCGCGGCCCTTGCGTGACTTGCCCTATGTTACTGTTAGGACCACTAAACCTAGTAAGTTAGGATCTATTGGTTAGTTAGGATCGCGAATCTTTGTTCGTGTTCCGGCAGTAGTCCAAGCCGAGGTTCTGCCATTCTGGACCCTTGCGACCGCTGCCACGGGGCTGAGTGCCCTTAGCATTCGCCCCAAAAATTTCGGTGAAGCTGTCAAAGCCCTTACGGGTAACAGCGTATGTCAAGTCGAAAAAAAAATGTAATTTAATGAAATGTTGATGTGTATATTACTTTGCATTTCCGCTTGGAATTGATTGGCAGCTGATATCGTTTGTCGACAGTTAACCCGATGTTGGCGTATGGATGATTGGACCAAATGTGGGTATGTGTGTTGCGCTCCGTCATGGAGCATCGTCAGATCGATTTCGACTCTCGGAAGAGTCAATTCCAAGCGTAAGTACAAAGTAATATACATTTCATGATGGATTTCAGCAGAGTAACGCCTTCATCAATCAAATATTGAATGAATATTATAATCAGGCTGTGGGTGTTTTATTATTGATAGGAATGCCAAAAATATTATATTTGGAGTTTTCGAAGATACTAAATTGAATTTGATTGTTGACACAGCAATAACTAATGTTATGCATGGAAAAATACCGGATATTTTTTTTTCATATTAAACCACACGGATCTTCAGGTGTAAGATATAAAAGTTAAATTACTATTGCAAATTAACTTGACGAAACTTAATGCAATTTTCTCTGTTAGATACGAAAGCTTTAAGCTTTATTTTATCTCTAACACTAAAACAACTAGGAGAGTAAAACCTTTACATCATACGACGGAAGTGAAAGCTCATCAAGGCGAGGTTAATAATACAAAATACAACTATAACGTATTGATACGTCACGTACAGTGTTTATGCCGATACTGAATGCGACTGATGCATCACGGTTTCACTAGGCGAGTATAACAGTGACACGTCGACCATGGTATGTAATGCCACATAGAAACGATAGTAAGGCAAATGTTCTATATATGTAGGGTTCCAGTACATTTCATATATCATTTGCAAAAAGAAATATGTCATACGAAGCCGTTTGTTACCATATTCACAAAGTGAAATGCTAAGTTATGAAATATATTATCCATATTTCGCTCTGTGACATCAAACATCGTGAAAAACAGTGTCGACCGATGTTTATTTATCGAGTGAGCGCTTTCCGTGAAAGGGGTTGATTTCACGTACCACAATTTTTTTTCTTTTTTTTATACATAAGGTATAATTATGGCCATAATCTCACCTGATCTTAAGTGACGATACGGCCCAAGTTGGTAGTCACGCTAAACCTGTCGAGGAACTGGCTCTCAAGTGCAGCTTCCGGAACACACCTATTGGCATTTGGCGGCAAGTTCACAACTTGAGGGTGGTATCTACCCAGACGGGCATTAGAAAAAGCCCTACCACCATGCTATAGTTTCCTCACGATGTTTTCCATCACCGAAAGCTCAAGCTCATTGTAGGTGCTTGGATTCGAAGTCACGTCCCTTGACGCAAAATCGTACACACTACCACTGAGCCATCATCGCTAACTATGTATGTTAGTCTTTCAGCATACGAATGAGTATCTATCGCTGATTTATATGTAGTGCCTTTTTATATTTTATATATTTATCATTTTGGTCACAATTGTGGTGTTAACGTGATGTTAAGTGACGATATGGCACAAGATAGTGGACACGCTAAGCCTAAAGGACGGACTGGCTCTCGAGTGCAACTGTCCGAATACACCTCTCTAGGTGTCGTCGTCATATAAATGCGCCATCAAATATCTATACATTTGGCGGCAGATGAACAGGTTCAGTGTGCCTAGCCACTTACCAAGAAGACACCCTACCATCTGCCGCTAAATACCTAGAGGTGTGTTCCGGCAGTCCACCGTTTTGGGCGACATCGTCACTTACATTGGGCGAAATAAATAAGAACCAAGCTGCATACCTAAAGTATGGTATGTCGAACTGGCAGCAATATCCGGCCACGGTGAACACAGACCTGAACATTTGCGAGCAGTTGTGCGGTCGCGACCTCCAGTAGCACTCGACTATGAAGTCACTACATGGCTTCTTCAACTGAAATAGATAGTGTTTTCCCGCCTGAGCTTCGCACGGGCAATTATGTCCTATTCTAGAATATTCTAGAATTAAAAAATTCAATTGCACGTTGTTTTCAAACAGTACTATTGGTTTTGCTGTGCTCGGTAGTAAAGCTCCGAGTTGGTATCATTTGCTCCGAGTTCTTTAACAAATATCCTCTCATCTGTTGGCTCGCATTTAAGCGTAATATACACTTGAATCTCAGGAATCTCTTAGTTTATTATTCAAATTCCGTTCGGTAGATTTTGAGCTTAAGCTCGTATAGGCATCAACCGTTTTTTTTTTTTTTTTGAGTTTATTATGTGGTAGTTGCAACTTCATTTAAAGCGGTCTCACTTGTTGTAGAATCAACGGTGATCTGATTAGCTATTTGGAATTTGGAGCTTGGAATTTTAGAGCATGAATGTATTATTACCAACGCTTTTTTTTTTAATTATAATATATACAATCTGTGGATTCTTAGTCCGTAACTTTTTTTTGGTAGGCGTGATTTAGTTGGCGTTAAAATTAGCTTTAGAACAGTAGCTAGGCATTACACTAAAAACTAAAAATTGAGTTTTTTTCACTTATTTCTATATTTGTTTATGGTTAGGGTTTGGGCAATTATAGCTTGTGTGACCCTTTGGTCACCGTCGCAATTTGTTTGACCCTCTCTCGTAGAAGTAAAGTGTAATCAAATAAAGCAGAACAATTAATTGTGTTTTTTTTTCTGCAGCAATTCAATTGGCTGTAGAATCTTTTAACTGTAACCGAGTCAATACATTGACAATCGTTTTTAACTATGCACTTTTGCACGCCGAGCTTCCATTTCAAAAACTGCTATCAGACATTCTTGTATTATGTTTCACTGTATCAATATTAGAAATATTCTTTATCACTATTCTAAGCTTGGTCGTTGATCGTCTCTTTATATGAAATATAATATAAAAGGGTTTTAATATTTTCACGTTTGATTAAAAATAACTTTATAAATTCAAATTGTAATGACGAGACTTTCTAAATAATTATTAATCTATTTCAACGATTAGCTTTATCGTTGATCGTCTCTTTATATTAAATATCATATTAAAAGGGTTAAAATATTTACACGTTTTATTAAAGATAACTTTATAGTCTGGAATTGATATTTACATGTTTTGTGAAAAATAACTTAATAAATTCAAATTGTAATGACAAGAATTTATACAAATTGTTTAAATAATCTATTTCGAGTAGTTCGCTTTGAGTGCTTTTAGTTTCCGGTTGTGGCAATATAAATATGTGTGTCTTATAATACTGAGGCAGTGATAGTGGACCTCTAGAATGAATTATGTCCATACTAATGAACAGGACGGGTTTTAAAAGAGTTTTTACACTTAGAGATTGTGTAAGATTGTTTACTTGGTGTCACTTATTTGGAAGTTTCCAAAGGATATATTACTGAGTTAATTTAATATTAACACATGCTGTAAGTTGGTTATCTCTTACCAAATCCAGAAGAAGTGTTAGTGGATATCCAAGGTCGTCTAGCAAAGAATGTATCTTCTTGACATATGGTTCAGCGGAGTAGTTATCTTGTTTGATTGCCGCAAAGCTTTTATAGAACTCATCGACTTGTGTTAGGTTATACCCTCTTAGGATTCTAGAAATACATAGATACATAATCCCAGGTATACTTTGATTTCAAATAAATTGATTGATGCATGGTGGGAGGGCTTTTTCTAATGACTGCCTGGCTAGTAAAATCAATTATGTGGAAAAAATTGTTTGATAGTATTTGCATTCAGTCAGTGAGTTCATCTAATAAATAAGCGATGATAGCTCAGTGGTCGTATGTACGACGTCGCTTCAAGGGCCGTGAGTTCAAATCCATTCACAATGAGCTTGAGCTTTCGGTGAAAGAAGGCATGGTGGTAGGGCCGAATCTGCTTTAGTGTTTTTTTGTATAACTATAACTTGGTGCGTTTACTCAAAAAAAATTGAAAAAAAATATTCAAAAAACTGACTGGCAAACCAGTGTGAGATACACAAAAAAACACTAAAGCAATTTTGAAGAGCGTGAACTTTGCCATAAGGTCCATCAAACTAATTTAACGAATTTAACGATATAGCATTTCTATTATATAACTTCAAATTTAAATAGTATATAGATTGATATTAAGAGCTCAGTTTGTGAGTTGAAAAAAAAAATTTTTTTTTGGCTGAATTGAATCACCCTTACGGACATATTGTACTTTTCATCTAGAAAAAAATTACTATTTTGGAAGGCTAGAAAAATTACTTAGTTCTCCCTGAATTAACGTTAATGATAAATAGTCTTTCACATTATTAGTATAATGAGTGTTCCATTCCTCGTACGATTTGCTAATTATTCTAGTAATTATATTAAACAAAGAATAAACAATCTAAAATTATAATAAATCTAGATCTTGACACATATTATGGTGTGAATTATTGGACTTTGCTCAAGAAACATTGGCCTTTAGACTTAAAATATATGACAAATTTTAATAAAAGCCTCAGAGCATTTATGCAATACTTACAATAGCTTGGTAATATTTTCAGACTTCGGACGGTAAACCACGTCAGTGTCACACACAGCAACAGCTGGGAAGGGTATCTCTGACACTGAATAGTGAGTGGACTCAACCTTAAAAATAAACAGTGTCAATTACTTTTATCGTGCCCCTATTTTTTGCTTTATGTAACCAAATCTCTTTGTATCCATGTATCTATATCTGTATCTATTATGGAATAGGAGGCAAACGAACAAGGCAGTCGCAGGTACATTTCCGGCAACTATCGGAGGGACTGACTCTCAAGTGGTATTGCCTGACAACATCATTCACACTCACCACTGTCTCAGGTATCTATTAAGGGAGACACGCATACAAGTTTATGGTAAGTTAAGTGTACAGGGCAAAACTGGTTTTAAAATGGAAATTTTGAAATATCTATGTGCTTGGTGGTAAATTTTGTACTCAATGTTGGCAGCTAGCTATCAATTAATACAATAAGTCTTTTCTACCAAGCGATGGTTTTATCAAGACGTTATTCTCTTCCCAGAGTTCTGACTTAAAGTACTTTGTATGTTTAGTATAAATTCTAATATTATAAATTTTTTTGATACTTTAGTTTTAGCGTTATGGCCATAATCTCACCTGATATTAAGTCACGATATAGCCCAAGTTTGTAGAAATGCTAAACCTGTGGAGGAACTGGCTCTCAAGTGCTGCAGCCGGAACACACCTATTCCCATTAGGCGGCAGATTTTTAACTTGAGGGTGGTAGCTAGCCAGGTGGGCATTAGAAAAAACCCTACCATCATGCAATTGAATCTTAATTTGTAATGATCCAGCATAATCAATATTCATAATGTGTTAAAATCCTTCAACGTATCTACGCATTTTTATCATTTGAAATTTGAGTGTAAGAGATTGTGGTAAAGAAAGTCATTAAAATTTTTATTCCGTATAGTATGGCAGGATATACTAGTTAGTATCTTGTGGAAAATATGCCTCGCTTCTGGCAAAATATGAAAGAAGGGATATAAATAAATCCGATAGATCGAATCCGAAAAAAAAACACAGTAAAACACGTTTTTTTTTTCACAAGTTGGTTATTATCGAACTTTTCGGTCAGAATACCACCACATATTAAGAATTATGTACATAGAAATGTCTACTAAACCTCTTTTGTCATTTTGAGAAAAAAATATTTCGCATTTTCACTATAAATAATTTAGAAATTTTGCCTCTGTAATGTAACGTACAACTCACCACAGTCAAAGTTGGATCAATAACGAATTTCTCCCAAATCATATGGCTCAGGAAACAGCAAAGGGCTAAGCTACCGCCGATAATTAAGCCCCAAATAACGTGTACCCAGCTATTGGAGCTGATATAAAAATAGTACGCCCCGTGCAAAGTGGATTGTTCGCAGAAACTTTTAAACTTTCTTTGTATTGTCGACTTTAGTAATTTAAAAGGAGACATACTTCGAGGTTCCATGTCTGGAACTTATAGGAACAATATAAAATATTATATCAGTTACCGTGTCTTTTAAAGCGACTTTAGTAAAGAGTTACATTACTGTTCGTCTATGTTAATTACATTTTAGAATATTAAGATATGTAAGCACAATTAAAAGTAAATTAAAAAGATTTTTTTCCAAGTTTTCCAATTAAATACAACTGTGATTAAATATCAATTTATGAGTACTGTTTAAAATTTAACATTAACGTTTGTGAACTGTTTCGAACTACAATGTTTATATGTGCGAGGCACGAAATATGTTCAAAGATATATAATTAACATCGAATATAATGGATTCTATATAAATGGATATTGGAATTTTATTAAATTTGTAGCTTTATGTGATTATTAATTCAGTTTTGACTGATTGAGAGTTTGATGTATTTGAATTTTGATTTTCACGCTATCTGTTAGTGTGTCAACGTTCGGGAGTAATCTTCGAGCGGGTAGGTATGGTTCAATTTATTTAATTTCTGTATTCAATTTTCCTTTGAAATACTTTAGAGTATGGTATATATTATTTCGTCGAAATAAAACAAATTTAAACGGATTTTATCGCGGTTATTTATTAATTTTGATCCCGACGTTTTTAAAGCTGTGGAGGGGCTGACTCCCAAGTGCATCTGCCGGAACACACCTATCGGTATCTGGCGGCAGGTTTTCAACTTGAGGGTGGTTGCTAGTCAGGCGGGCATTAGGAAAAGCCCTACCACCATGCTATAGTTGCCTCACGGTGTTTTCCTTCACCGAAAGCTCAAGCTCGAGTAGGTGGTGGGTTTCGAACTTACGTCCCTTGACGCGAAGTCGTATACACTACCACTGAGCTATCGTCGCTTGAATTTCAACATTAATTTGAAAGATCATATTTTGCTCCAATCTTATAAACTAATCTATATAAATAAAAATGAGAAGGGTATAAAATTTAAAATTTAAATGCATTCCTAAGGGACTTTTTATTTTATTTATAAAATTCAAAGGTAATTTATAAGACAGCTTATTACGAATTGAATTAAAATAATTTTATAAAACTGTATATAACTAGATGTGTCCGCGACTTCCGCCGCGTGAAATTTTTATTTTATTTAATATGTCCTTTTTTGCAACTTTTTTCAATACATCTTTGTCTCTTTTGATAACAGCGTAATGTTAAATGACCTACATACAGCCTTTCTCGATGGCTTTTCTATGAAACACAAAAAGATTTTTCGAAATACTAGTTGCAATTCCTATGATTAACGCGCTCGAACAAACAAATAAGTTTTCCTCTTTACATTATTAATATAAATATAAAAATCTTCATGAATATTTAACAGATAGAAAATCTATTTCATTCGTTAAGTTAATTAGAAATACATCTCCGTAGAGTGTTGAAAAACACGAGAAGTTTGAAAGTATATATATGGGGAGTCAAATATTCCATTAACCCGTGCGTGGTCGTAAAGAATATACTTAGCTCTTACAGTGAAATGTATAAAACATACTTACACTGTAATGATGTAGGCATTATATACAAGCCTCTTGTATATACATAGATAACTTATATTAATGGTATAAAACGGAAAAGTATGTTTGGTTGGTGGTAGGCCTTTTTCTAATGCCCTCCTTCCTAACAATAGGTGTGTTCCGGCCGTTGCACTTGAGAGCCAGTTCCTTCAAAGGTTTCGCCTACCAACTTTGACCGTATCGTCACGTAAGATCAGGTAAGATTATGGAGATAACGGTAAATTATAAAAACAAAAAAAAAAACACTATGATATGTCGGATGGGTTAGGAGAGGGTCGTGTGGGAAAAATTGGGTTAGAAGCACCATCAAATGTCAAATGTATACTGCTTTGATAACCATATTCCCTTTTATAATGACAGACAACTCACGTTAGATACAGTCTCTGATGAGGGAAGAAAGCCAGAAATCTCATACATTGGTAATCTCTCGAAGGTACGCATAGAACGGGAGCTACTGTGGTCACTGACTATTCAAAAGGTCAGCTATGAAACGGAAAGCTCGAATAGATATGAAGGAACACGCGCAACACGTCAATGACGCGAAAAAGTTAACAACGATACACGGGACGAACCACTTGACTGTATTGGACGGGAGACCCTTGACTCTGTGGATCGTTATTCTGCTGGGAAACGTCATACTAACGATTGCCTTTGTGGTCGTGATCAAAGACAAGTTCAATGCGAACCAAATAGTTACACAGGTACTTGTAAGATTTACAATATTCTAAAAAGTCGCCTAGGTTTTTTTTTATGTGACGATACGGCCCAAGTTGGTAGACACGCTAAACCTGTGGAGGAACTGGCTCTCAAGTGCCGCTGCCGAAATACACCTATTGGTGTTTGGCAGCAGGTTTACAACTTGAGGGTGGTAGCTAGCCAGGCGGGCATTAGAAAAAGCCCTACCACCATGCTATGGTTGCCTCACGATGTTTTCCTTCACCGGAAGCTCAAGCTTATTGTAGGTGCTTGGGTTGGAACTCACGTCCCTTGACGCTAAGTCGTACACACTACCACTGAGCTATCATCGCTTCAAAATCGCGGTTTTGCACGGATAGTAAAACACACATGCTTACTATTTCTTTAGGTATTGTAAATCTAACAGTACACTAATATACATAGCATACATATTAAAAAAATTTGGAAAACCTAAAAGTGCACGCCTCATAAACACATTTGTTTTTTTTTTTTTTGGTTCTCTAATATTAATTGAACCACGTCGAAACAGACTGTGAAAAATAGTAAGGTTCTATTCCTAATTATACTAAATCATGTGAAAAAAATCGATTAGTAAAGTATTTCGATCGTTAACGTGATAACATACAGGATCCGCACATACAGACACACGGACTTCCAAAACAGAACTTTTTAAATAGTTTTTTAACTAGTTTCCACAACAAAAAAGGCATCAAAATTATCATGAGTGTTATCAATAATGTTTTTTCTAGATGTGTGTGTATATATTATTTTACAAATGCAATATATGATAAATAGAGACATTTTAGGTTTGAAAAATCAGTTGTTTTGCGTGAAGTGATAGTATAACCCTCTTCAACGCTTCGCCTATACCTTACCTCTACCAATTTGGGCCGTATCGTCACTTAAGATCAGGTGAGATTATGACCATAATGCTAAACCTCAACTATAAAAAAATTATAGCTAGCCAGGAGTGTATTAGAAAAAGCCGTACCAACACGCTATGGTTTCAACACGTTATTTTTCCACACCGAAAGCTCAAGCTCATTGTAGTTGGAGCGGATTCGAAATCACGTCCCTTAACGCGTCGTCCATACACACTACAAACTAAGCTTTATGAAAGCGGCAGCTCTTTTATAATTATATAAATTGGCTCGTGTGTTTTTAATATAATAACTTGTAACATGAGAAGAGATCTTAGAAAAACTGTATACATTTTCAGATCAACGCCAACTGCAAAGTGAATCAGGTACCTTTCCCAGCTGTCAGCATCTGTAACTTTAACATGGTATCTACGAAGGAATCCGAGAACATCGTCAAAATTCTGTGAGATTTATTGTTAATCAAAACTTTCCCAATATCCCACATAAGTTCACTGTTTACTCAGTTCTGATAACTCACAAGCGTCTTACTAAATGCGTACCAATATAGCATTTAATGTATACACTGAATTATCTACATTTATATTGATGTTATATAGTGCGTAAGTTTGTTTGTTTAACCGCACAGTGTCAATCAAGAAATATTATTCAATTTGTTAGAGCAATTATTGCAGAAGGCTTTTAGGTTGAAGGGATGATAGCTCAGTTGGTAGTATGTACGGATCCTTCATCAATGGACGTGAGTTCCATCCCTGCGATGAGCTTGAGCATAGGGTTTTTTTATAGTTAATGTTTAGCATTGTGACCATAATATCACCTGATCTTAAGTAACGATACGAAAACTGTGAACTGGCTCTCAAGTGTAACTGCCGAAACACACCTATTGGTATTCGGCGGCAGATTTTCAACTTGAGGGTGGTAGCTAGCCAGGCGGGCATCAGAAAAAGCCCTACCACCATGCTATGGTTCCCTCACGATGTTTTCCCTTACCCAAAACTCAAGCTCATTATAGTTGGTAGGATTCGAACTCACGTCCCTTGATGCAAAGTCGTACATACTACCACTGAGCTATCATCGCTTCGGAAAGGTGAAGGAAAACACCAAGATGAAACCATAGTAAGGTGGTAGAGCTTTTTCTAATGCCCGCTACCACCTACAAGTTGAAAATACGCCACCAAATACCTACCTATAGGTGTGTTCCAGCAGTTGCACTAGAGAGCCAGTCTCTCCTTGAGGCTTATTGCACCTGTCATCTTGAACCACGTCGTCACTTAACATCAGATAAAAGCCTATAAAGTACTCTTATCTGTCAGTCGGTTTCCGGCTAATCTCTGATACGATTGCACCGATTTCAATGTGACTTTAACTAACAGACAGTCCACATAAGAAGAAGTAACGTAGGCTACTTTTATTCACGCAACAAGTCTCGAAAAGTTTTTCCGTTGTATGTCACAGAAATCATCACAAAATCCCTGAGCACTACATACAGGATTTCTTCAACGCACTCCCGAGTTTAAACGACTTCGATAAGGACAGCCGAACTGTAGACAACTTCACGGAAATCTTAGCGATTTTAAAATACCATTACTTCACAATGGACACCATTATGGAAGAGGTATTATCTCTAAATAACTGTTACTATGAAAAAGCAATAATTTCTGTTACCCTGACTTATATTTTAAATGCGAAAAGGAGTTTGTTTGTTCGATTTTCTCGCACGCTTTCACTATTCAATTGATCATTATGAAATGTTGTATACATTTTCACAAGGGCACAGAAGAAAGCTATGCTAATATCCAATGAATTCGAATAGTTGAATGTGACAGACAGTTTTACAGGTTAACTAATTTAATTTAATTTAAGGCTAAAACTAATTTAAGTCAACCCCATGACCACGAAGGCTGAAAGGCTTTCGAAACGTAGTCGGGATCGAAATTAATAAATAACCGCGATAAAATCCGTTTAAATCCGTTTTATTTCGTTGAGTAATATTCGCGTAAACGTAAGAAATCATTATGTTAAAGTATTTACTTAAGACAACACGACAGAATTAATAGTAAATGAAATGCACACGGCACATAAAGTGTTTATGTCGATACTGATTGCGATTGATACGTTACGCTGTGCCAGGTAACGGATACAGTAAGTTGCCTATAATTTCTCAAGACAACTTTACTCGAACGAGTTACATTGCCGAGCGTTACACCTCAGTCTCTTTCAATGTCCACGAAAAAACTTATTCACATTTATGTAGTACTAACTTTTACCCGCGGCTTCAATCGTATTTTTTTTTCAAATAAAAGTATCCCATGTCACTTCTGATACCTCCAAGAATATGTGTACAAAGTTTCATGATGTTCAGTTAAGTAGCTTTTTCGTGAAAGCGTAACAAACAAACTTTCGTACATATTTATAATATTAGTAGGGATATATAGAATTAGCTGTTAAATATAACATCACATTTTCTACAATCAATATTACGCCACAAATGATAAATATAGATGATATATGGTAATTCATAGCAATACACAAGTTTCAAGTTTCATTGCTTACAATCATAAAGCTTTAATAAATACATTTACATGTAAAATTTAGAAAACAGTTTTATGAGCTGCAAACTGTCATACCCCTGATTCACTCCTCTACTTCTGCTGACTCTTCCTGTCTCTTCTTCCTATCTCAAGCCAGCTTTCACGTCCCTTCACTTCACAGACCCAGTCAGTCGCTCGCTGTTTCCCGTACGCGTCGATCGCATTATTTATAATTCAATTCGATACACCATTTGTTAATATTTTATTAAAGTTGTACTTAGTGTTAAATAAATCTTTTTTTAAGCTATTTACCAGACCCCGTATCACACAACGTTACGTTTGCTTAAACCTCGGCTGCTAATGTCACATTTTGTCACATCAAGCGACAGCCCCCTCTCCTCCATAAGTGCTAACTTATTTTATAAACAACCCATTCATTTTACATTCAGTCAGTCAGCAATCAAAACTCACTCAAACCGACAGCCCTAATTCGTAAGCATTACATTTTTACGAAACATAAATTCAGTAAATTACATAGTGAAGAAATACAATTAATATTTCTTAACAGTCCCTTTGAACAACAAGATTGAACAATTATCTTTTATAACAAATACATTTATTTAAAATTGGATTTGTACGAGAGGAGATTTGAATATAAATCTAATTTCTACTCACTGTTTCGCTGACGTTGAACATGTAAATTCCTCAAAGATGTCATGCCAGGATTGATTAGTCTGAATGATATTTTTCTATGTTTCGTGAACATTTTTTGTATAAATAAATAATGTGTGAAAAACTTGTTTTCTTTATTTTTCAGCATCATCTCCTACGTACGTATGTATTTTAACGATTTCATAGACGGAACTAGATTTTACGTGCGGCTTCGGTCGCATTAATATTAATTTTGTCATGGAAAACCGGATGGAGCTAATAAAAGTTTCATACAAAGTTTGTCACTCTCTTCCAATTGTCTCTCTTTTCTACTTCCGACACGGTTTTCGCGTGAAAACTAGCCTATCACCGTCTCCAGGTTCCTCTATCTATCTCTATAACAAAATTCAGTATAATCCATCCAGTGGTTTAGGCGTGACAAACAAACTCACTATCGCATTTATAATATTAGTGTATACATTATTATTAGTATTAGAGTATCAGTAAAGATAGATTTGTTTTTTTTTAATCGCATTCATTTGAGGACTGAACCTCTGCGGGTATCAAGACCTGTTTTAAAAACCATCACCGAAGCGATGATAGCTCAGCGGTAGTGCGTAGAAACGCCGCGTCACGAGACGTGAGTTCGAATCTAACCACCTATAATGAGCTTGCGCTTCCGCTGAAAAAAAACGTCATGAGGAATCCATAGTATAGTGGTCGGGCTTTCTCTAACGCCCGCCTGGTTGCTACCACCCTCAAGCTGTAAATCTGCAGCCAAATACCAATAGGTGTGTTCCGGCAGTTGCATTTGAGAGCCAGTCCCCCCACTAAAACCAAGGCAACACACCAGCGATTCCACTGGTGTTTCTGGAGTCCATGGGCGGCGGTAATCGCTTACCATCAGGTAAGCTGTGTTTTATCTTTATTTGATGTACCAGTAAATTTCTTCTTTCATTCTCAATATATCACGTAGCACGTGCGCATCGATGTCGTGATCTTGAAATTTTTAACCAACTACAAATGGCCGATTGAATCTTAAAATTGTTTATTACGTAAATGTCTTAGGTAAATTTGAACTTTTGGCTTATGCAGGTACATCAGAAATGCGAGAGCCTGTTACTGTACTGCGTGTTCAATAGGAAACCGAAACGTTGCAGCGACATATTTAGCCTGATAAAAACTTATCAAGGGTATTGTTGCGCGTTCAACTATGCGGCACTAAATGACGCAAGCGAAGTGTGAGTACCATCAAGAGTCCAATATATATATGATAGCTCAGTGGTAGTGTGTAGAACGCCGCGTCATGGGACGTGAGTCCAATCTAACCACCTACAATGAGCTTGAGCTTTCAGTGAAGAATCCGTAGCATGGTGGTAATGTCAATGCCCTCAAGTTAAAAATTAAATCCTTCAATGAAAGGCTGGCAACGCAATTGCGATTACCATGGAGTTGTGAGTGTCCGTGGGGGGCGGTGGTCACTTACCATGAGGTGACACGTTTGCTCGATTGCCGCCTATAATCTATACTTAAAAAGCCTGCAGGCTGCAGGTGACGATATCAGAGTATATCCGGCGTGCCCTGAGCAGACAGTTTCCTTTCCAAATTTGCTGACTGGCCTATATTTTTACTACGGCATTAACATATTTTTCACACAATACGTGCCGATACGATAAAAAAGAGGAAAATGTATATCTGATAAAAAAAATGCATCTATTCATCTGAAGAGTCACAATCTGTGATGTTGACGCGATGACAGCTCAGTGGTAGTGTGTACGACTTTGCGTCAAGGGACGTGAGTTCGAATCCAAGCACCTGCAATGAGCTTGAGCTTTCGGTGACGGAAAATATCGTGAGGAAACCATAGCATGATAGTAGGGCTTTTTCTAATGCCCGCCTGGGTAGCTACCACCCTCAAGTTGTAAACCTGCCGCCAAATACCTATAGGTGTGTTCAGGCAGCTGCACTTGAGAACCAGTTCCTCGACACGTTTAGGGTGTCTACCGACTTGGGCCATATCGTCACTTAAGATCAGGTGAGATTATGGCCTTAACGCTACACCTTAAGTATAAAAAAAAAACGACCATGTGGTCCAAAATGATGCTTGCTATGCCTACTGAAGGGGCTTGCCCAAAACTGCAACTGCCAGAACACACCTATAGGCTGCAGATTTTAACTAACAGCTTACACACAGGTTTAGAGTGTTTACTAACATTTGCCGTATCGTCACTCAAGATCAGGTGACATTATGGCCATAACGCCGAACCTTGACTATAAAAAAGGAGCTAGCCAGGCGGGCATTGGAAAAATCCCCACCGCTGTGCCATCGGTGCCATCACGACGTTTTCCTTCAGCGAAAGTTCAAGCTCATTCTAGGTAGATCAAACTCGGATTCATTGACGCGACGCCCATACAAAACGTCATAATTGTCGTCGTTTCACAGTGAACTGTTATATTATTTTAAAATATTTCCACCAATTATGAATAATGTCTACCCGCAAGGAACATGACCGTATAGCTGAAGGCCGAGCACTTGTTTTCACAGACACTAATTGATGATAGCGCAAGATTTTTTGCCCCTGAAACGTTGTATCACGGATTTGAAATATGAGAGGTGTCAACGGTACATTGTGACTATTGTGTTTTACTGCTAATGGAAATACCTTACCCAATCTAGCGTCTATTCAAATCTTATTAATCTAGGTCTTTCCTTTCTAACCTTATTCATTGTTGTATTTTTTTTCTATATAGTTAAAGTTTGAAGCGATGATATCTCAGTGGTACTGTGTACGATTTCACGTCAAGGGACGTGAGTTCGAATCCAAGCACCTACAATGAGTTTGAGCTTTCGGTGAAGGAAAACATCGTGAGGAAACCATAGCATAGTGGTAGGGCTTTTTCTAATGCCCACCTGGCTAGCTACCACCCTCAAGTTGTAAACCTGCCACCAAATACCAATAGGTGTGTTCCGGCAGTTGCACTCGAGAGCCAGTTCATCCACAGGTTTAGCGTGTCTACCAACTTCAGCCGTATCGTCACTTACGATCAGATGAGAATATAGCCGTAACGCTAAACCCGGAGTATAAAAAAAAAAAAAACATGCGTGCGTACAAAGTACACATGTCAGAAGTGAAACTTCTTTGGCGAACTAATTTATAAATCTTGTTTATATACGACGTTCGCTCTGTCTCACTTTTTCTCTCAATCTTTCTCACTCGCTTGCTCCCTACTCTCACTCCACGGCTAGTTGCTCATGCTACGTTCGCCCTGTCTTACTCTCTCTCAATCGGTCTCGATCACTCTCTCTCTCTTTTCCGACACTTCCGTTGCATACCGGCGTGACGTTTCATCTGTAAAAATTTTACCCTCATGCGCCTAAAGAAGTTTCACTTCAAAAAAAAAAATATCCGCAACACAATTCAATTCCACGCGTACAAAGTAACGTGCATCGCTAACAATATATTTAAATATTAAAAAATAAATACTAAAACGATTATTTAGTTATCAGACCTTCTGATATGTAAATCTCAATAGAACAATTCCATCTAAATTATACATTTTAAAATAGCTCTCTGTAAGTTTATTTATTACACTTTCACATACCGACCGGTGAACCAGTGTAAATGAATTTTAGTTCACAGTTAAATCGAACCCTAGGAAAGGGCATCGACCACATATTTTCATGAAAATAAAACTTTAAGGGTCGTTATTAGGTATCAATTTTTGTATATAGCTCCCATCGCTTTGAAGGTAGGGATACGAGCATGCATATTATTTATGATTTTGATAACAGATAGTGTTCTGCGTTCTAGAAAAAAATCCCTTAATATCGATCTAAACGAATAAATATTAAATGTTCAAGTGTATTACTACGCATTTTCACTTGAATAGATTACTCACTAACGTCGTTGGTTAACGGTTGACGCAACGTTGGCGGATGGATGAACCAAATATGGATATATGGTAGAACTAATTAAACATGTTTCTCGACGTCAGCAGCCAATCAGATCAAAGCGGAAGCGCTAAGTAATATACACTTCAACGTTGAATGAGATTGACTTCCGCAAAGTAACGCCTTCGTTAGTCAATCGTCAAACTAATATCCGGATGACTTTAATTACCAAGTTCACACGAAGGTAGTTTTTAATATATATTTTTATTAAAGAATATCGAAGAAGACTTAAAAAAATTATGGTGCTTTGACGTTTTAAAGATTTAAAAAAAGTCCTCTACAATAAGTTTCTGATCAGTTTAAATTTTAAAGGTAAAAATCGAAATTCTTAACTATAATTATAGTTTAAGATTTTGAATGTGATTTATTATTTTGTAAGGATTTATTAAAATATTTTTGTTAATGTAGTACAAAAATCATACGTACAACTGAGATCTTTAATTCGTTATTTGGAATATCTTACAATTTATATCACAAGTGCTTATTTTGTATTAGTAAAGTTGCTCTAAGAGGTTCTCATACGCAAAGTAAGCTCGGTTTTTTTTTTATTTACTTACGGTCTAACGTTATGTCCATAATCTCACCTGATCTTAAGTGACGATACGGCCCAAGTTGGTAGACACGCTAAACCTGTGGAGGAATTGGCTCTCAAGTGCAGCTGCCGGAACACACCTATTGGTATTTGGCGGATTTGTTATGTTGAGAATAAAACATGTCATGTATGTAGCAAATGATTTGCGAATTAAGAATTTAGAGTCATATAAACTTGTATATTTCAGAAATATTATTTGTAATAATTTTATAACAAACCAGTCGTTATGCTTTCGCTTTGAATTTACAAATCAACGAGTTTATTCAGCAAAAACGTGGAACATAAATTTGGATTTACAAATAAAAGCCAAATGAATATTAGAAAATGTCTTCACGTTTATTTTATTAACGAGGAAAACGTATTGAAAAATTAAGTAAATAAAATGGCATGCTATTTCCGGAATCTAATGAGAAGGAAATCGGAATGATCTACGAACATTTCCGGTTTGATTGCTCGTAGTCCCGTCTCGTTACGTTGAGTTCATGTTTCGCGATTGCGTCTCACATAAGTACATAGAATTCGGTTCTAATATTTTTATATCTTGTTCCCTTACGGCTTAGAAGATTGCGGTTGTGTCGGCAGCATTTCAGTTAAATTTCAATCAAGCACTAAATGTTTCAATTAAAAAAGGCCTAGATTTCATTTAAGCTAACACATCTGCCTTAATAAGCAATTTCACATAGACACAGTTGACTACCACAGGGTCACATCCAATTTAAGACAAATTTATCAGTGGAACACACAAATAATTGTACCGTGGGGAACTCGAACCCACAACACTTTGGCTGTTGTAGTGGGGTAACTGCTTTAATCGCTAAGCAGAGTAACTATGATCAGATATACTAACGTTACGTGGTAGTTTTGATGATCATAAGCTCCTTCTCAAGGTTTATATAGAATAAAGATTTTACTTTTTTAATTTATGCTATTGGGCTGCAAACAGGCAGGCGTTTCATTTGATGGTAAATGGTTATCATCGCCTATGAACAGCTGCAACACCAGGAGTATTACAGTCAGGTTGCAAAACATGAAGACCATATTTCAAATCCCTTTTTTGCGGAGTCCCTTATCATAACCGCGCCGGGTAATCCCTCACATAGATCTAATGTGCACAACAAGAATGTTCTACAGAACTTACCTGTTGTGAAACTGTCTTAAAATAATTTATTTTGATTATTCCAAATTATATATATATATATATATATAGCAAGTTCATTTCCGGTTTGTGGTACATTCAAAAGTGTTTACTTACAGGCCAATATTGCCACGGGATGAAGATTTAGAGTATTACGATGACCAAGATCCTGGTTCTGCATCGAAAAGTGGGACCATCATCGCGACATCTGAATCGGGAAGGTTAGAGTTCATTTTCTTTTTTTCGTCGCGCAGCAAATTGACTGCACCGCACCTAATTTTAAATACAGTACAATGCAAATCAGCACCGACTAACAATGAATCAAAATTCACTGCCAGTTACCGCTGGCATGCTGGCTTGCTTAGTTACCTCTTCATGCCCCTTTTGAAAGACCCAATATCATAGGAAGCAGAGCACCTCACTTCGAATGTCTACAATACAGTTTTTTTTCGATTTAAAATATGCTGTTAGTCCGACAGCGTCACTAAGCTTTAAGAGTGAGTACTAAGGTACTTATTTCGGGGCAACGAGCTCAAAATAGCCATGAAGTACCGATCTTTGGCTTGGGCTGTTACCGAGGCCTGTGTTCATACCGTATTTAAGCTACTTGATATGCCTAACTTTCTAGTATTCCTTGTCTAATATATATAAAATCTATGGATCAAAAATTAATTACACTCATAAACAATCGATATATATTTTTGTCCAATTTATCGTATTAGATGAAACATGTTTGCGTTATCCTATTCATAGCATTATAACATTTCATGGCCGCGTTCCCGCGTCCTGCAAATCTCCGTCGATAGCTCTGTAAACAGTGACGATAAACTTTTCAATTTACTGGCCTATCTCAATATTTGCCGAACCTACATTATGTACATTATTGTGTTTGTCGAAATAAGTTTTATAGTTATATTTACCCCTTGATATGTTTGTTTATTAATTAACCGTGGCATTTATATCTCCTAATATAGTATAAATCGTTGAATTACTTATTTAATATTCTATAAATTGACAACGAATTCATGAGGGCGGGCTTTCGGTGTTAAATTTTCATGGACGGATGTTGGAAAACAATGTGACATCGTTTTCCAATTCCTGACCTGTGTGACCAATAGCCAGATGTTATAATGATGCCTAGGTGCTTGTCTTGGATTACGACGACTTAAATTCTCGTGTTTTTCTTGTGAAAACTTATATTTCTTGACATTCTCTACGTGAGTGCGAACTAGATGAGGCATGTGAAGATCATATATTTTTCCAATATTACAAACTATCTTGTTTCTTTTACGATATCCTCCTTGCTAATATTCTTCATTTATTCTTTTTCATTCTTCTTAGTAGTCCAATTATCGGCACACTCCTATAGGTATTTGGGTGCGGATTTTTAACTTGAGCAATCCAGGTAGCTTCTTCACCGAAAGCTCAAATTCATTGTAGAGATTCAAAGTTACTTCTAACGACAAGACGTCCATAAACACTACCAAATCATCCACCACCACTTCAATGCCATTAAGCTCAATATTATTTCTTTTGCGATTGTTTTGTGTCGTGCCTTTTTAAGGTTATATTCTACGTTACATTGAACACTTGACAATTCACTTTAAAACGTATCGATCGTATATTGGGTCATTCAAAAGAGGCATGAAGAGTTACCTAAGCAGGTTAGCTTAGTAGTGTGTTCCCGGGTCCACAGACATGAGTTCGATCCCTGTAATGAGTTTTGGCGAGGGAAAACGTCGTATGAAACCATAGTATGTTGGTAGTTTTTTCTAATGCTCGCATGACTAGCTACCACCCTCAAGTCGTAAATCTGCCATCAAATTTACCTGGGGGTGTTTTCCGCAATATGCATTTGAAAACCAGATTACCCACTAGACTTAGCGTGTCCCTCATATTTGGCCACATCGTCACTTGACATCAAGTGGGATTGCTATCATAACGTTAAACCTAAACATTAGGTAACTAAGGCGCATGAAGACGCAGGGCACGCCTAGTTTATTTATGTTTCAATAACCCAATTAAGAAGATTAAAAAATTAGTTCATAGCTATTAAGCTTTCTTAGAAGTATCATAAAATATAATGCTTACGGACGAATTAGTTTTTTATATTTATAATTCTATATCAGTAAATTACTGTATGTATATAATGTACACTGGGGACACAATCTCATCGAAGTTGGTGTCATAAATTATGTTTTACATGGACAATCCACACTGTATGCAGTTGCAGGGAAATGCTCAAATAGCCAACTGTGAGATAAGCAACTATGTCAGAACTGACTCAGTTCAAAGGAAAACTTATTGGCAGAGCTTACCATGTTACATTTGGGTTGTAAGAGGCATCGAACACCATCTGGGTTACCAAGCTACCCTCACCTGTACGTCATGCACCCTCCTGAGTAACCAACGAGGCTTTGGCCATTGTTGGTCCCACAATTAGATCTGGTAATGACTGTTAACAATGAAATCCTTGAGCCTTTACAGCTTGGAGTAGGATGCGATTGGGTAGCGACCACCTACATCTTTAGACTGCCGCAAAATGAAGGTTCAGTATAAGCCTTTATATCCCGGTGACTGCCTGTTTGCTGGTCATTACCATAATAAAAAAAAAGTACTATCAAAATATAATAAAGCAGTAAATCTTATAAACCTTCCAGCTTATAACACATGCAAGCGAAGCCACAGAAACATGATAGGCATTCATAATTAAAACATTCAATTCTATAACTATTTCTTCATATACCCACTAGCAAGTGCGTCAAAGACCCATGCCCTTTTCTATATCTTATTCATAATAATATATAGCAAGTTTGTCAGTTCGCTAAAGCATCCCAATCAAAGAGTACAATTGGCAAGAAACTTAAATCTTCTAAAGTATATATTCCTTTCAGGATGTCCGGCCTGAGCGTAGTACTGAATGTCGAACCAGACGATTATCCAACCTGGAGCACAGTACCTTATTACGGTGTCAAAGTAAGGAATCAAATGATTCAGTAATAATACTTAAGAAATTTGTTATCAATTTGTACAATCATTTACCTGAAGTTAACTGGGTATGACAAGGAAGCTTCAAAACAGTAACTTGAACATCTTAATATTAATATTAAGTTTTCACCCACTGGCATATCTCTTACTACAATAAAAAAATTGCTAATAACTGGATTTTAGTAGGTATTTTGTCTTGAGGCTAACTGACCTGAAAGATATATATATATATATATATATATATATATATATATATATATATATATATATATATATCACCAATGATCGCTATTTTAAACCTGTGGAGGAACTGGCTCTCAAGTGCAGCTACCGGAACACACCTATTGGTATTTGGCGGCGGATGTTCAACTTGAGCGTGGTTGCTAGCCAGGTGATCATTAGAAAAAGCGCTACCGCAGAGCTATGGTTTCCTTACGATGTTTTCCTTCTCCGAAAGCTGAAGCTCATTGTAGGTGGTTGGCTTCGAACTGACGTCCCTTGACGCGAAGTCGTACGCACTACCACTGAGCTATCACCGCTTCAAAATAATCTAGCTGATTTACTGAAAGTTAAAGTGGTTCACTTCAATAGATCCATGTCTATGATGATCATAATCTAACCAGTTCCAGAACTTTACCGTCCCTTCCGTTTGCATGTATACTAACTCATTCCGGCCAGTCTGATACCAACATTATATAGTTGAAAAATAAAGAATGTATCTTTGTTTCAAATCGGAAATACCTTAAGGACTAATGCGGTGATTAAGCCGTGCCTACATGTAAAGTTGGAAAGTTTACTGTCCGGTTTTCAAATTCGCAGGTATTAATTAGCGATCCAAACGACTACCCGGAAACGACAATATTATACAGATATATAGCCTTGGGCGAGTCGGTGGACATCAAAGTGATGCCCATGGTTTTTCAAAGCGAGCCTGAAGTACGCCGCGTGAAAGTGGAAAGAAGGATGTGCTGGTTTCACGACGAGGTCGCTCTCGAGCACACGAACAGATACAGCTACGAAACGTGCAACACCGAATGCCGAATGCGAAATTACTTGGAGACCTGCGGCTGTATACCGTTTAAGTATCCACGAGGTATTCTGTACAAAATTCTCTACAAAATCTTACTTTTCTGATAAGGTCTGGAAACAACCGAAGAACGATTACAGATTTATAACAAGTAAGGGTGAATATAGGGTCGTTAAGGGGACTCTTAAGTATTTCCGGTTAACGCCAGCTGAGCCCCGCAGAGCAAGCGCGAATGGGTGATTTGTAAATGGATTTTGCTACGTTGTAAAGTCTATCGTACTAAATACTAGATTCCGAAGTAATAAAACCTATCGTGATATTATTTTTTAGCAATGCTTGTCTCGCAAGTGCATACTATTTAGACACTGAGAGGTAATTTACGATGGTTTTTGGAGTTTAAATTTGTTAGTCAAGGGTACAGTAGGAAATGACCTACCTCTATCTGCTTGATAACTTAGATTTTAGACTAAAGTTAAGATTTAAAAGTAATTACATAATTCTCGGTTTGCTAATTAGTTTTTGTCTTTGAAGTACCACTAATTATTGTTTGAATTAGAATCTGGCTACAACAATCACATTTAATTAAACTAATTGAACATTTTTATATTCGCAGAAAGGTCGACGAGGATTTGTGAATTCGAAGATTTAAGATGTTTAAATAATATAACAGGTAAATCATTTTTATTTCAAAGGGATTAAAAAGAAATTTCAATTACGGCGTCAATATATTTTTATTTATTTTATTTTATTTTACAAGGCACTGATACAGATATGAGATTAAATATAGAAACAACTTAATCCTAGATATCATTTTAAATTCCATACCCTATTGCATTAGTGCACAACCTCTATTATGAGTGAAGATGAACAGAATACAGATTACATAAATTGTAATAATCTTTACAGAAATTGTGATATTGTAAAGCATTTTGAACGTAAATTTAAACAAAACAATAACTCTAGTAAAAATTGGAGATGCAGCATCAACCAGTTATGTATTTAACTTTTGAATTTTATTAATCTATCGAAGAATATGTCGTGTTGAACATGACTTTTATTGTAGCGCCTACACATTATATAAATCGGATTATTCTTTGACACGTTTATGGTATGGTACCTTTTAAGAGAAATGGAGTTATACAGTTATTTTTATTAATTAATATCTGGGTATACTTTTACCAGAATTTGCGTAACACGTTCTATTTCTTAACAAAAGTATAGCACGATGATAAGCATGAAAGGTTAATGTACAAATGCTCAAATTGACAGTGTGGTAACTACTGACGTGCTGTATATAAACTCGCCTGACAGTCACTGTTTCAATTATACTTACTGCCGCATAATATTAGATCACACAGTCAATAATCAACAGGTACGACTGTGGTAAATTGTTAACTTAAAACAAAGCTCCTGCAATATTAATGGCAAAAAAAATATATTTACTGTTAGATTAAATTTGAATATTATCAATAAGAAAATAAGTTATTCTAATTCTAGTGTTTATCAGTGGCAAATTAGAAATTCACAATTAACTATTATCTAGATAGTTAATGTTAAATCACAAATTTTACAGTTGAATAATAAAAAAATTAATCATTGTTAGGAAATTAAATAAATACGCTTCATAGAATTTTCTTTTTCGTTTCACATGAACTTGTCTCAGAAATTAGTTTGTAGATATTAATTTCAGAATACAAAGAATTTCAATATATAGTTTAAGACTTTGATAAAGCTTATGCTTAATAAAAATACCTGCGAGCCGAGGACTTATTTTTAACATAGTTCTTTGATATTTTCATATCACATATTTAAGAAGATTTAGTTACGTGCGTATAATTCGATTACAGGGTTTCGTTTTGAAGCGATGATAGTTCAGTGGTAGTGAGTACAACTTTGCGTCAAGGGACGTGGGTTACTGTTTATCAAATATCAAAAAACAAAGTTAACTGCTTTCAAGTTTTAGTACTGACAAATAAGTGTGATCATCAATCATTGTGGAACATCACAATTTTTTGTTAACATGAATCACCTAGCAGACCGCAGTAACCACTTATATTTAAGTAAAGTATTTCAATGTTTATTTTTCTTTAATGCCAACAAGTTAAAGAAACTTACAACTGACTGTTAGAATATGCATATAGAATATTTATATTTTATGAAACAAGATCTTGAGAAATCGAAGATTGTCAATCTTGCTGCATAATGTTACAGTTTTATAGCAGAGCTTCCGCTTACTACAACACTTCCGAACTGTCGATCGATCTTAGCTCAACTGAACGACTGAATTGACCCATACCTACGCTCGCAACTCACTTATATAGTAATCTGTGTTACTAACTACCCTCCTTCTAATTAATTTTAAGTATGTGGTGATATTAAGTTTCCATATTAATAAGCAGAAGACGTGGTATGTAACAGTAATGTGAAAAAGTCTTCGATAAAATAAAAAAAATGGACGTGCTAAAACCAATATCTAGCTTACATCTGTTTCAATCTCCTTGTTATCGCAAAGAAAATAAAAAAGAAAAGCGAGAAACCCACAAGTTGAAATTTGTAGTGTGTACAACTTCGCGTCAAGGGACGTGAGTTCGGATCAAACCACCTACAATGAGCTTGAGCTTTCGGTGAAGAAAAACATCGTGAGGAAACCATAGCATGGTGGTGGGACTTTTTCTGATGCCCGCCTGGCTAGCTACCACCCTCAAGTTGAAAAACCGCCGCCAAATACCAATAGGTGTGTTCCGGCAGTTGCACTTGAGAGCCAGTTCCTCAACAGGTTTAGCGTGTCTACCAACTTGGCCCGTATCGTCAGTTAAGATCAGGTGAGATTATGGTCATAATGCTAAGCCTTACCTTTAAAAAAAAGAAACGTTTATTGAGAAATGATATTTTTCATATTCATTTTCACCTTCAAATATATGTTCGCGCGTTACATACAAGTTCGTAGTGTTATCCGTACGTATCTACCTGTGAAAACGTCTGCGAAAAATATTTGTATAACTCACCGGTATCTTTTAGGTGAGCTAAGTGTTAGTCAGAATAATCCAGTATCTATTTGTATCTGACAACTCATACTGCTGAAATGAAATGCTGAAGTAGGTAAATATTAAATGTGTGAAAACACGAAAGGATAATATTAACAAAAAAATTATGTCTACAACTTTATTTATGTTTATACTATTGCAACGTTAGCTAATCAATACCTCATTCATTATCAAAAAAAGACTTTTTCCTAACTGAGTAAGATGCCTTAGCATTGGTTTAAGGTCAGGCCTCAGACAGGCCAAATGAGCACAATAAAATAAAAACTTAAGAAAAACTTATAACAAAAAAAAACAGTGTAATTTTAGTCTTAGTTCAATTTACTTATAAACTTAAGTAACTTAAGCACTGTATCTTATAAAATTTCGAATATAACTTGATGTATGCGGCCCTTAGAACGATTATACACGAAATAAATATTACTATATTGTTCTCTAACAAAATTAGCTAAAACAGGACAACTTACTACCGTACGAAACAACGGACAGTATAAAGAATTAAAAGCATTAACAGTAACCTTGCTTTGCAGTTCACAAATCGATAAAGCAGATGCACTGCAAGCCGATTTGCTACTTAGAGTGCAGCGACAAGAAGTACTCCATTAGAAGTGACCTCGGCCCTTTACTGCCGCGAGACTATCCGATTGATGTAACGTGAGTTTACTGTACAATTTCAGAATCACGTGCAAAGTCATTATCATGTACTTTCTTTATTTTACCTGATGTATGTGAGGATGCAGCCAAAAAAGGTGGGCATGCTAAGCTTAACGGACAGACTGACTTACAAGTGCATCTTCCAGAACACATATATGGGCATTTTGTGGCACATTTTCAGCTTGTGCCTGGTAAATAGTAACGTCATCAGCCTGAAGACGTTATTTCACCTGATGCTTGCGAGGATGTAGCCCAAGATGGTGGGCATGCTAAGCTTAACGGACAGACTGGCTTACAAGTGCATCTTCCAGAACGCATATATATGCATTTTGTGGCACATGTTCAGCTTAAGGCTGGTAGATACCCTTAGAAAAGTCTTAACACCTTACTATGATTTCATTACAATGTTTTCTTCCACCGAAAGCTCAAGCATATTGCAGGGATCAAACTCGCATCGATTGACGCGGCGTCCGTGCACATTACCAATTAAGCTATCATTGCGTCAAAAGTAGCTTAATGTTGAGGGGCTGTGACAGCTTCACCAGGCTTATAGTACTAAATGTTATACCTTTACAAACCTTGGAATCCCCGAGTTGGGTCCCTCCCTAAATCCCTCCCTAACACCCTAAGTCCAGCAGGATCTCCGCGATGGTATTTACATAAGTGCCTTACCTCACAATTTCTATTTATTACATATTTTTCGTACTATTCTATTATACCAGATGACCGCGCTTTAAAAACGAATAAATACTACGAGCTATTAAATGACCTCAATAGAAACGGCTACGTAGTAAATTTTTACGCAGTCGAAGTGACAGCGCGAGGTTTACCAGCGAAATCTCTCTATAATCTACTAAAAGATCTTGGCCTGTCTAGGACTGCAGTAAGTTCTATAATAGAACGTATCTCTAAGGCTACGCTACCAGGCTTCTACCAAATTTGACTGGGCAGCGAGAGAGATGAGTAGTGAATTCGAGTGTTAAAGTTTTCCTTCTCTGTCGCACGATGAATCCATAGAAAGCTAAGAAGATCGTCCCCCCTATATTCTTTCTTTCGCGCGATACAGTGACACTCTACATCACTGAGAGTACACCATCACACCGCATATCATTCGTGCACACTCACACGTTAAGTACACGGTTCTGTAAGGGACTACTCTCGTGGCCCTTGAGCTGCTTGCCCGATAAGATCGTTGTTAGGATCACTAAATTAGTAAGACAGGACCTGTTGGTCAGCATCGTGAATCTTTTTCATTTACCGGCAACAGCCCAACTCGAGGTGCGGCCGTTCTGGCACCCTTGTGCTCGCTACCTCGAGGTTGAGTGCTCTCAGCACTCGCCCCAAAAAGTTCGGTGAAGCTGTCAAAGCCCTTAGTACTAACAGCGTATGTCAGTTCGAAAAAAAATAATCTTTCCTTTACTTATTCTGTTAAATTATTATATTATAAATTCATTTATTTATCTATAAATTTATTCAAATATTTGTTTATACGTACAATTATGTACATGTTAACTATTCTAAGTTGGACTGTCGTTCACAAATTTCGTCCATCCCTCGTATAATATTTCCACGAATTAGCTATTAAAAACCATTTCGGATGTTCTGAAAAGAATACTTTTCGTTTTGAAATTGACTCTACACCTATATTGCTATGGTAACCTTTGAAATATTTTGAGTATTAAAATAAATTATTATATATTGAATGTACTGTAATAAATTTGGTTTTGAAACTTGTGAGATTTTTAAATAAATAGTGTTGGCATGTAAATACTTTGATTCAGGTTGTAGTGTCACGAAATAAATATTTTAGTATACAATTTTGTGTATAGAATTTTTCAATTAAAAACTTTTGAAATACGTCTGCTATGATTCAAAGCAAATGCTCCGAGGAATGTGAATCGCTGAGTTCGAACAAAGTTTAATTGGGGGGATATTTAAAAGTGATTGGACAAAATACTTCAATCGCACAGTATAATGGGACTTGTTTAAAACAAATTCTATAGTAGAAATAAAATTATCATAAATTAAATCCATCTAATTGTAAGCGTACACTTAATTCTTTATGCACTGCAGTTTTAACTTGATTAAATTAACAGAGTTTTCCATATTAAAGACTAAAGGGAATAACTTCTCGAGAAAACTTTACTGTTAATGTTTTTAAAGAAATATTTTTTAATAAATGCGAAAGTATATATACCGTACTTACAACAATAAAAACAATACTCGATATTTTTTGTCTCTTTCTTTAAATAAAACTCCGAAATGGTTGGACCGGTTTTGATGACATTTCCTCTGGCAGATAGCTGATGTTGTATAGGATAACTAAGTGTACTTTTAATTCGCGTTCAAGCGATTGACGTGTCAGACACTGCTACATAGGAAACTCCTACTTATATTTATAGTCGTAGGTTAATAACCTTTAAAAGTTGTTACTTGTATACACAAAATTGCTAAACTTCAACAGAGTTGACCAATTACCTTGTAAATTTCTTCATATATATAATGTTGGTTTCCAAACTATATCTAAAATTTATGGCGCTGCTGTGGTTAAGTTATTACCTAATGGAAAGGGCAAAAAATGTTTGCCTCGCCAGCTAATTCATAATCTTAATATATTTAGCTTAGATATTCATTAAACGCATCTTATTTTATCTATTTAACTTTTTATTGGGTTTATATAATGAGTCCCTATTGAATAAACTATGCAGGGTTTTTAATAGTTTTGTGGTGATCGAATAAAAAATACGTTAGTGTCGTGGAACGCTCGGTTGGAACAAACTTTCTTGCATAGTAGTTATGTTATTATTGATAAACGTCTTGTATTATTGATTAACATATACAAATGAATTAATTATTAACATCTAAAAGTAATTAAATGAAGCTCTGTGATAATTAATTATTTGAAGGAATGATAAGAAATTTCGTAATTAATCTAATTTTGTAGTTGTGAAAATAAACATTTTATAGTACATCGTTCAATACATATAGTATGTTACGAAACAGCTGTCGCGTATGACGTGTAAAAACTATATATTCGCAGCCGTTAAGAACTTACTGGCTGTCTTGAACCAATAAACGCGCACCTATGAATCGGTCCAGCCAATAGCGTACGCGGATGGATAACCGTCTATAGAAATATATTAAAATATAGAACACACCAAGGAAAGGGTCGTGACGGAAAAATCTTGTATTTCGATTAGTCTAACTTCCATCCGTATCGTGCAATAATGATTTACGTTCGAAAAATTCGGTTATCATTACTTCACTACTCGTTTTAATACAATTCTTTTTACGAACAAATACAGGTGACGTTTTATTACACATTCTTTTTTCTAAGTACAGATTATCAACATATATAAATAAAAAATAAAAAAACCTTTTTCCTGATCTGCCAGCCAGATACATTTCAACACTATAGTATTAAGCTAATTGCCCTACATGACTATTTCGACCTCATAAACCGTGTTTTAGCTAATGTCCCAGTCGAATTTTGTTTATTCTGAATCGAGTCCCTTTAGAATACTTATGAGTACGGTATGAAAAAAACCTTCGTGACCAGTTTTAAGAATATTCCACGCACGTTTGACGGATTCGGTAAAGTAAAATTTATGTATGTAGAATACCAAGATATGCCAAGTATTTTAAAAGGCTGTTTGGATAAATCTACTGTGAAAATGATATAAGAACTTAATCGGTTTCAATAATAATAATGGATGGATAATGTATGAACTTCTTAGCAAACCACGGATTCACCGTACGGGTGCCGGGTTCATCGTGAAACCTAATCGTTGTGGCAGAGAGGTTTACCGTTATGGCCATAATCTCACCTGATCTTAAGTGATGATACAGCCTTATTTGGTAGACACGCTAAACCTGTGAAGAAACTGGTTCTCAAGTGCAGCTGACGGAACACACCTAGTGGTATTTGGCGGCAGGTTTACAACTTGAGGGTGGCGCAGCTAGCCAGGTGGACATTAGAAGCCCTACCACCATTCCTCACTATGTTTTCCTTCACCGAAAGCTCAAGCTCATTGAAGGCGCTTGGATTCGAATTCACGTCCCTCGACGCGAAGTCGTACCCTCTACCACTAAGCTATCATCGCTTCAAGATGTAGGTTTAAGGAGGCCTCTTTTCGACAACTGTCAACACTCAACTTCACCGCTCGCATTTCCCTCTGCCCAGTATAAATCATTGGCGATAACGATTTACAGGTGAATACCAAAAGAGTGTCACAATAATAGAGAAATATAAATCTTACGTCCCTTCGAATGTTCCAGCTACTTACGATGAATACGACTTAAGCGCCTCGCTTAAACTGAGCCCAAAGCTTTTTTTTTCTGGGACCTACACTGTTAGCCTAAGGGGCTTTTACAGCTTCACCTGAACTTGGGGCAACTCGCGCAAGGGTGTCACTAGTGACCGAACCTCGGCTTGGGCTGTTGCCGAATCGCGTAGGAGGAAATCGAACGCGATACTAGCTATTAAAAAAATCGAAACAGCTAAAAGTACTAACTGATCCCCTTCGGGTTCTGGAAACTGAATTTGGTATATACTGTGCCCTGGCAGGCGAGGCAAGATTGTACTGTGCGAGCCCAAAACCGCGCTTTATACTAATCGGTGTTATGAACTACCCTCCTATAACTATATTCTGCCATAAAACTCAAGACTATCGCTTAATATAGAGTTTTGGTGTCGGGAAGTCGGAAACACTAACTATATATAAATTACATTCCAGTTAGTGATATATTCTTACCACAATTTTAAAACGTTTGATCTGTTGTGTCAGCTGCGGCAAACTCCTTTTCTATCATGTTACTAATGGTTTTAACCGTTGAAATGGCTCGGATTATTATGATCATTTGTGGTAAATGTGGTTAGCATTAGTTCTCTGAAATTTACTGCGTATAGAATACTTCGATACTAGCAAAGTTAATCGTGTATCTTTGTTGGCAGATTACCACAAATTGTGTTCTGAATGTATTTTAAGCTATATAGAATCGTTTATTTATTTGTTTTATGTGAAAAGGTGCGAATATAGACAGTAGATTACGATTAAAATAGTGCATTACCTGATACTACATTACCTAAAACTACCTTACTATATATAAACGCTGTATCATTGTTTTTTTTTATAATTAAGGAATAGCGTTATATATATTCTCATATACCAGAAGTATTAGTGGTCCTTAATGTAAATATAAGTTTGTTTATAACTGTACCATGATTTAAATAATCACCCGATTAGAACCTATTTCAAAGCATAAACAACATACCGTTTTTTTAACTGATTTCAATTCAAAAAAGAAAAGCTTAGTTATTTGGCTGTTTTTTTGTTTTTTATATTTGTTACGTCATAACATCCTTATTTGTATATCGATTTGAATTCATCTTTTTTCGACATAGAGTATTTTCAAGGGGATATCATTTTAATTATCAGTATTAGGGCTTAAATTTCGAAGATAGACGAGGTAACTTCTCGAAAACGAGGAAGAAATTACACTAGTTGATATATTGGTAGATATGTGGCTATTAGGATCAATTTGGACTTCAAAAATACATCAGAACTTCCTATAGTCGCTTTTATCTATGAGTGAACTTTTTGAAGTATATTCCTTTTTTGTTAATTTTTTTTTCGAACGAAAGAACTTCCATTCGTTTGAAATAGATCAGGTTAATTGAAATACTGAGGTATGTACATTAAACCGTGTGTTTTACTTAATTATATTAAACTGGGCGCGATGGAAATAGACACAGAGTTTCGAGTCAATTGCGTATGTGTATTCAAAGGGTATTCCAACCGCGAGTTCAAGGCAGTTAATATTAAATTAATCGATATTTAACGAAACATGAATAATGAGACACAATTTATTTCAGAGAAATATTAACTACCGACTGCTAACCTAGTTCACTTTGTATCGAGACGTTATAAGTTATAATCTACAGTCACGAGGTTTCAGTTATATTTATCTATTTACTCAACAAACGAGACCACAAGCCAAATAACACCCACACAGATTTGAGTGAATACACAGCAGTTGAACCTTAACAATAAATAGTGCGTATACAAAGCCAAAAATATATCTTAACGTTTGGATCAATGTGTGCTTCAAACATAATTTTCTATTGAGTATTATTGAAGCTAAAGGACAAAAGAATATGTTAAGAGGTTATCTTATATATCTATATTCAGAAAATGTTCGACACAAAGAGAAAGTTGTTCAACATTGGTACTACATTGTTGGGTTATAAGAGTTTTCTTTGCCGATTTTTTTTATAGAATAGGGGGCAAACAAGCAAGCATGTCACCTGATGGTAAGTGATCACCGCTGTCCATGGACACCCACAAGACCAGGGGAATGGCAGGTGTGTTCCTGACTTTTATAGGAGGGACTGGCCTCAAATGCCACTGCCGGAACACACCTAATGGTATTTGGCGGCAGATTTTAAAATTGAAGGCAGTAGCTATCCTAGGTATGCCATTACAAAAAGATTTACCACCATGCCTTTGCATGCATTTGCGCTTTTCCGGACGGATTATCTGCTACAAAGTAAAATTTTCCAAGTAAGTCTTCATAAACAGCTGGACTATGAATTAAATTATGAAGCAAGATAATATACTCTTTGTTTTCAGATTAATTGTAAGACAGTGATTTTGTTTTAAAATAAGATTGATATGGTATAAGAGAATGCCATACAATACGAAATATACACTAGACTTTTGATTTTAACATTGCTACGTGAAATAAATAAACTTTTGGATTTCCAAAATATCAGGAGTGTCTTTAAATATAACTTTATAAGTAAGTCACTCTACACATTATCTTATCACGGCCAAAATGAAAGCTTATTTGATTGGTAATAACCACTTCCATGTCACGCAGACTTTATTTGACGTCGTACTCTTCATGTAAGTCACATTATTTGGATTTGAAAATAACAATTACAATTTTATGCAAAAATTAATTAAAAAAAATGAATTAAAGGGCATTAAGTTGCCTTTTCAACAACATTATATGTTGTTAAGAGTACGTAACATGGTAATGTTTTAAATATTTTTAGCATATCTATTGGACTTGCATTTAATTAGAGCCGTTAAAATTATAATTAGTTGAGGTCCTGCATATGACTCTTGCGGTAGTCATACCTGATCCTACAGTGGCATTATTTAACGTCTAAGCTTCAATCAGCTCCAACTGCGAAAGATTTTGTATACATGATTCACACATACGTAGAAAAGTACAATAAATTCCCATGTTTGACACTTTATGCAATATTGGATGGGTAATACTATCAAAAGCTTTACTAAAATCTATGTATCTGTCGCATCGGGCATGGCAGGATGTGAAATCACGTGTTCGTTATTTTCAGCACCCATGATTTAGGGCACTACAAGGTTTTTCAGGCGATGAAGTAAAACAAGGTACAAAACGTTCACGATTCATTTCAATTCGAACACTTCACAAAGGTCATTGAATAATCCAACCAGTGCAAGTGTACCTAATAAATAATCGCAGGTATCTACGCGGCCATTGACAAGTCATTTAGTCTACGTCTTGCTATGACCGAGTTTAAAGAATCCCCAATATTCCAAGTAAGACTTATCACCAAGGCGTCGTCCAGACATCCCGCAAGTCTATGGCGACAGATGTGTTTCCGCTTTTAACAACCATTAAAAATATCAAATGAATGTCTTATTACACTCTCGAATGAAAACTGACTTTTTAAGACGGAAGTAGCTAAACGGAAATGAACATCTTATTTTCGAAAGAACTTCTTGTAGCGTTTAAAAAGATCAAAAAATCCGTTAAATTAAAATAAGGAATATTTAAATTCAATTCGATAATTAATTTCCATCTTGTTATATAATTTCCGTTATATCTATATTTCATTATCTCCTATACCCTTATCTGAAGACTTTACAACTTTACTAGTAAAGTATAGAAGAAGATTGTCATTGTTAACTTTTTAGGCACAAAGCCCTCTCGATAAACTTTTTTAATAACCAGTGAATCAACCGCTTTGCCAAAACTTGTCGAACAGTGTTCGGTAATGTGATACTTCGTAAAAGTCATGTTGTTTCGAGTGTACTCCTTAAGAACCGATTTTCCATATAAGGTTACTGTAATGAAAATATTATATTTTATAAAGCCTTCATTCATAAACAGTTAAGTTTTATTGTGTATCGTAGGTTCTGTACTTATCACTTTGACAATTGTTGTGTTTCAAAGATAACCGTATTAAAGAAGTAAACTCCAGTCATTCATCAAACCGGACAGACAAATTATTTAATTACAAGCGAAATTAAATATAAATGAATAGTAAAAAAAAAAAAAACTAAAGACACGCTTTTATAGAAACCCAAACTAAAAAATTGAAAAAAAAATATGAATTAAGACTAGTGTTTTTTTTTTAATAAATATAAACTAATAATAGTGTAAATGAGAAAAACAGCGTGGGGTGCTTTTTAAGGTATTCTCTAAATGATAATCCTTCTACTCATATCTGTCAATAAAATATTTATAACCATTGACAGCATGACCCCACGCTTTTTTTTTAAATAAAATACATGGTTTTTTCTTATCTATACTATATTTTTTTTTTAAAAGGTTACACTATTCTTAATTCAAATTTTATATATTTATTTTCTATTATTTAGTTTGGGTTTCCATGAAAGCGTGTTTTTTTTAACTATTATTTGTATTAGAACCAAATTAATCGGTATCTCATATCATCATTCATTACAATAGCGAACAGGGCCTTTCCTACGAAATTATAAAAATAAATTCTTGCTTATTTTTGTTGAATTAAAATTCTCTTTATTATTCGAAAATTTGTTAATATTAGATAAATCGGATTAAGATAATGATTGGAAATTATAATTAACATCAATTACTGCCTTATCGACTATAGATGAAAATTTTATAAACTAACAAATCTTATTTCGCAAATTAAATAAAGAAATAATCTTATCAGACTAGTGTATTGTCCTCGATAAGTCTACGAAATTTAAATGAAATCTGACCGTTTGGAGTGGGTCAAAATCAAGTTCAAAGGACACATACAAACAAAGCGATGATAGCTCAGTGGCAGTGTGTACGGCTTTGCGTCAAGGTACGTGAGTTCGAATCAAAACACCTATAATGAGCTTGAGCTTTCGGTGAAGTAAAACATAGTGAGGAAACCAGAGCATGGTGGTAGGGCTTTTTCAAATGCCCGCCTGTAGCTACCACCCTCAAGTTGTAAACCTACCGCCAAATACCAATAGGTGTGTTCCGGCAGCTGCACTTAAGAACCAGTTCCTCCACAGGTTTAGCCTGTCTACCAACCTGGGCCGTATCGTCACTTAAGACCAGGTGAGATTATGATCATAACGCTAAACCTAAAGTATATAAAAAAACTGTTAAACAGACATACAAGTTCAGCTAATAATTAAAAAAAAAGTGTAAAAATACAGTGTGACTACAATGATTCAAGTTTCATTAAGCTCTCCCCGTTTATTGATGTCTAGGCCAGATAAACCTGAGTTTGCTTCAGAATCATATAAACAAAAGTACTTTCCTATGTATTTATGTCAGCCGATATATTTCAAACGCGCCCTGCGTATAACCCGTTGAATGTTATAATACTGATATATTAAAAATATTTCAGAAATGATCGCAACGTGAGCCAACTTTCCTCACTTCAGGTTTACTTCAGCAAATCCAACTGCAACTGTTATAAACTTAACCTCTTAATCGATGTTAACTTTTTTATCGGTAAGTATTATTGTCGACACCATCTATGGTTGCTTAGGTAATATACATATTTCGATGCTATTTTTTTATAGATAAAGCTTAGCGTTATGGCCATAATCTCATCTGATCTTGAGTGACGATACGGCCCAGGTTGGTAGACACGCTAAACTTGTGTAGAGACTGGCTCTCAAGTGTAACTGCCGGAACACACCTGTTGGTATTTGGCTGCAGTTTTTCAACTTGAGGGTGGTTGCTAGCCAGACGGGCATTAGAAAAAGCCCTACCACCGTGCTATGGTTTCCTCGCGATGTTTTCCTTCACCGAAAGCTCAAGCTCATTGTAGATTGTTCGGTTCGATCTCACGTCCTCTGACGCAAAGTCGTAGACACTACCACTGATCTATCATCGTTTCGAAGTGTGTTTGTGTGTTTGTTCAATGATGTCAGTTCATTCCGTTGAAATGGCGTACTAAAACTACCCTCTTAGATAAATGGCAATGAAGTAATTGTGAACTGATATTTTAACCAAAGGTTTATCAACGGAAAATTATGTTTGAGTCCTGATAATTATAGGATTAACAACACAATCTTTGTTGTATGTCGTATAAGAATAATTTACTAATTTTATACTTACAGCTTACTTTCAGATAATTATTAGTTGAATCTTACATTTACACAACTAATTAACACGTTTTAATGACGTATTATATTAATTTGTTAATAACTTTTTACAGCGACTTACGGTGGTGTGTTCACACTCAGTTTTGGCGGCTCCATTATAACCCTGCTTGAAGTCACATACCTACTAATTACTTTGTTTATCATTAAATGTTTTAAATATGTATTGATATATATCATTATTAGGAAGCGGAAATAGTTAAAAAAGCGAGAAAAGACCATAAACATGATCTTATATTTAGTATTAATTGGCTGTTCGTATTAAATACGTCTTGAATTTAATATATGCAATAGAGATAGTATGTTTTGGTTTCAACAAAAAACTAATTACAAAACAACGTTGTATTATTATTATTCACGCTCTATCATATCAGCACAACTGAATTAATCGATAATGTAATATAAAAAAAGATCAACGTGTTAATTAAAAATACCTATCGAAAAGAATTTCTTAACTGACGCGGAGGTCAATGCACCCCGCTGAGGTCGATTCACAACAATGCGGAGAGCGCGGTCCGCGCGTGGACACCGTCAGCCGCTTTGTCTCCCTAGACCCCCCCGCCCACCCCCCGACATCATTTATCCCAATACCTAACTTAATTTACTACTAAAATCCACTTTGCTAGTCTCTACCTAGGCCGCTGTCATTCGAACACACTGCTTGAATATACCAACTATCGGGTATCGATACCTCGCTGATGAAAATATCACGTAAATGAAATTTGAACGAGGAGAAATTATGCTTTTCAATTCATCATACTTCATACATACTCAGGGCAGTTTTGTACTAACACACAATAAAGAATGTAAGATTAAAAACTAAAAAAATGAGATATGTAACATTTTACCTATCTGAATCCTCCGTGACCTAATCAACTGAGGCCCAAATGGTGCACCGTTCATTTCGAGGCAGATTTGTGGTCGTCGTTGCGTCTCCTCATGACATCATCGTGTGATCTTCGATACAGTCCCCACGCTATTTGTCGAAAACTTCCGCGACTCTTTGCCGCATTTCGTTAGCACTATCACATTCACGATTGACAACCTTTCCTACACGTAACCCTACAAAACTAATCGGGTGATTCGAGGTGATCAGGTATCGGTTACCCTTTTACTAACAGACTTGAAATAGAGAAGAAATACTACATATTCCTTTGTGTGTATCTCTTATGTATGTCAGTCGATATCTTTGTCGGTTGAGGAACGATTTTAATGTATTAATATATTTTATGAGATTGACATATAGAAATAAATAGATGTTTTTTTTAATTATTTTATATTTATTTTAAATTAATAAAGTGTGGGATGAAACAAAGTATACAAGGATTTATCTGGTTACCTAACAAGCAACGACGTAATAAGTAGATATTTTCATTGTAGGAAATATCGAAAGGGGTTTTAGATTATTTCCTCACAAAAAGTTCCAATGAAACCAGTCGATAATACTCGGGTTTGCGTAAGTTTTAAGACGTTACAATGGGATACCGTCCACTCGCAATCTATTTAATATGACAGGACCTTTACGACCTTTTACGAGGTTGATCTTGAACCTGTTATGGCTAACGAACGTCCAGCGTGTGTATAAAGCAAATGTTATCGTATCTAAAATGCAGGTTCGTACTCGGAGCCAATGAAATTATGTGCTATATTTTCGCGGCTGAAATACATAACCGATTGCCATGAACGGATCACACACTATAATATAAGGTACTCTTCGTCCTGAAAAAAAAATTAATCACTAAGGAATTATTAATCTTTTTTTATTTCCACGCGAGCTAAGATGTGACAATAGCTTGTATTAAATAGATCAAAAGTATTATAAATTATCAGACAGTGGTACTTCCAGATAAAGACATATAATTGATTACAATAAAATAACTTTACACAAATACGAAATAAACATTTAATATTGTTACAACCTTACTAATATTTTTTTTATTAGTTCATTATATCAACTTTGGCTACAATTATTTTGCTTCGTAGTTCTCAAGCTATGGAGATTTACTTAGATTTATAAATGTATTATGTTTTTATTTTTGGTCCTTATGGTATGGTATAGTCCTTGAAAGTGGGCGTTACTAGCTGCGACATGCTTTCGCTACAGTGACTGATACCGCATAAGTTTTTTTGTGTAATATGTTAAAGTTCCAATAAACTTTTATTATTATTATAGCTATAACGTTTTGTTTGTTAATATTATATTTATGTACATATAGATGACATCCACTCGCTCAGAAACGGACGTTCAAACTAACAACGTTTTAGTAGAAACGTTTGTAAACATACCTTAAAACTCACAGGAAAGCTACGCAAGGGGTGTGTACAGTAAAGTACAATAAGTAAAACTTCCACAGAGATACTTCAGGCACCCGTTTTTTCCAAACCTCAAGAACTGTTTTCGTATTTCTTCTAGTCACTGGCAGGAAAAACTTTACTTTAAAATTTGGCAATAATTTTTAATTCACATTACTATTGATTCCGTCAAATCAGGTGACGATTTATCACAATCGATTCACCAGCTTAGAGGTGAAAGTGTAACAAACAAACTTATTTTCGCATTTATAATATTAGTAAGGATTTCATTCAAGAGGAGACACAAAAAAACTGATTCTACGATCACTCAGAATTCATCAATTAATTTTGAAAAAAAAATATTACAAATAATCTTTTTGTATTACACCATATTGTCTATCTGTAACTGATAAATATATTATTAGACAATGCCCACCATACTTTTTAAAATAATGATGCTGCAATATATTGCATATATTTTCATTTTCCAAAGTCCTTTATGTAAATTCTTCTATGTGGAATGACCCACAGCAAACTTACCTGCGTGCGTGACTGTATTAAGACGGCTTACGTCTCAACGCGTATCCAATCTAGCAAAATCGAACGTAACCCTGTAACGCGAATGTAGAGTTTCCATTTTCCAGGAAACTTTGACTTTTTATGTGTATCTGTTTCACGTATTAAAGTAAAAGAAAACTTGAGAGTGATTTATCAATTTATGAAACATAAATTTATAACTAATAATAACTGAAACTTTCATGTGATTTATGTGCTAATATGACAAATGTAAATATTTAGTTTCGAACCCCATACAAAGTAAGATCAGGGTGTACAGTATTAGAGAACATTTCGGTGTGATAGGAACCAGTATCCGATTAGTTTGCGATCACAGATCGTAATGTTTCTCTGTCGGTATATCATGTTGCACGATCAGCTATAGAAAAGCATCCAAGCTGTCATGATAGCAAAGACCACCATTGGCTAACGAATCTCTCTTAAATCTGCAGTTACTTCTCAGTGCATCGTAACGAAATTCGCTAAAAAATAATTATAAATTCACATCCCGAAAATCTGTTGTTATTTTACCAGTGTTTAAATATTAATAAATGTCTCCAAAAATAATGAACTTTTTTTATACTTAAGATTTTAGCGTTATGACCATAATCTTACCTGATTTTAAGTGACGATACGGCCCAAGATGGTAGACACGCCAAACCTGTGGAGGAACTGGCTCTCAAGTGCAGCTGCCGGAACACACCTAGTGGTATTTGGCGGTTTACAACTTGAGGGTGGTAGCTAGCCAGGCAGGCATTAACAAAAGCCCTACCACCATGCTATGGTTTCCTCACGATGTTTTCCTTCACCGAAAGCTCAAGCTCATTGTAGGTGCTAGGATTCGAACTTACGTTCCTTGACGCGAAGTCGTACACACTACCACTGAGCTATCATCGTTATAAGGTTACATGGTGGTTATACAATCACTCTAACTAATCTCGAAACAAGTATAGTTTATTACAGAATCGAAGAATTTAAGTTTCGGAGAGACAACATTATGGTATCATGCATTTTGGTGACAACGAAAAGTAGATTCTGAGCGCCGTCCTTGAGAGATGGTTATGATGATATGCTTCAAGAAACATCAATCGATTCGATACGCGATCAGTATCTGATATACCGTTTTCATCGAACGTCATTGGCACAGCGAAAAATTTTACCTAAGTGAAGTAGGAAAATTGTTTAGGGAACGCATTGTCAGCATCAGGAACGCTTTGAGACTCGACTATTAGAATGGAAAGTTCCTCCTATATAACACAACGATAGACAATTGTGGTCTCAGCGCAACTCGCTGGCGTTAGCCCTTACCATGTCTCTGTTCCATCGAACTCTTATGCAGATCAGTAACACCTCTTTATCTGACAATGTTTATTCTAATTTTGGTTCTAAAATGGAAATTTGCTTTAAATTCGCCATAGTCTACCACTTTTAAATTTCGCAAACATTCACTGTACACATATGTAGTAACAAATTTGATTGGCCACGTATTAATGAGATTAAAAAGATCCTATATCTTTAAAAATAGGATAATTTTTTTTTAATAAATTTCCAAACTTGTTAAAGGGTTTCTAATAAAATGCCTTCTTATAATAAACCAGAAATGTGTGTTTATAATAGTCTAAATTCAAGGGAGTTGATAATTTTTTTACCAAACTTTGAAAAGTTAAATGTCTCAATTTAGAATCAGGCAGAAGTTTTCGAGGCCAGTTTGCAAAGTGTTCTATATTGTTTTAATTGCGTTGTTCCTTAAAGTTGTTTCGTGATATTTCTGTCGAGTATTACGCGGAATAATTTCGTTAATATCAAATGTTGACGTCAAATCTAGATACCTAAAGTAACTTTAGTATTGTTGTTTATTTAACAAAATCTAGCTCGTCTAAGTGTTTGCGGAACTACATTAAATTATCAAGAATATATTGCTAGAGCAAAGTTGAAATTCCAAATTCCGAAAATTCATCCGTAATGATTCGGGATCTTCCATATTGTAAACGGCTCGAACTGCTCGTTATTGTAAAAGAAATAAGCTGTCTATCTCAGCTGCTGTCACCCACAGCAAAATACCATGAGACATTAAGCCATGTAAATGTCGAATTGTGCGGTGAAAACTTGTGAAAAAAATTACAGAAAGAAAATTCTAAAACTCAATCGCTTTCCATGTGTAAGTACTGATTGATTTTCATTCTATGTAATATAAAATTAACTAAAATAGACTGTTATGGCATCGCGTCGTATGTTTTGAATGATGTAGTGTTGTGCCTACTCTGATCTTAACTGACGATACGGCTCAAGTTGGTAGACACGTTAAACCTTTGGAGGAACTGGTTCTCAAGTGCTACTGCCGGACCTATTGGTATTTGGCGGCAGATTTTCAACTCGTGGGTGGTAACTAGCCAGGCAGGCATCAGAAAGAGCTTTACCACCATGCTATCGTTTCCTCACGATGTTCCCTTCACCGAAAGCTCAAGCTCATTGTAGGTGCTTGGATTCGAGCTCACGTCCCTTGACGCGAAGCCGTACACACTACCACTGAGCTATCATCGCTTTTTATTTCTGAGAAACATTTCAATTGGTTAAATAATTGTCACACGTCACTCGGAGTTGATTTATGACTCGGGTTCTTTCTTGACGCCAAAATGAACTACGAGTTACGAATAGTGTATCATTTATTTTTGTAGCAAATTTGAACCGAAATGATTCCCAACGGTGCGTCACGTTTTCTATATATACCCTGGTATGTGTAAAAAGTATATCACGGAATCGTTTATACCGTTATAATAAAACTGAAAAGTTATTTTGTATAATGATTTCTTAGGTTTACGCGAATATTATTCATTGAAATAAAACTAATTTAAACGGATTTTATCGCGGTTATTTATTAAATTTTGATCCCGACGTTTCGAAAGCTTTTCAGCCTTCGTGGTAACGGGGCGGACTGAGGTGTAGGTTGTCCAGAAAAGTTTATGTTACTGTGTCTACCTTCAATTTAATTTTTAATATTTATAGTGTTCCGATCTACGCAGATCTACGCAGGTTTCTGGACAACCTACACCTCAGTCCGCCCCGTGACCACGAAGGCTGAAAAGCTTTCGAAACGTCGGGATCAAAATTTAATAAATAACCGCGATAAACTCCGTTTAAATTAGTTTTATTTCAAAGTTATTTTGTATGTTTGTTTGAACGCGCTATTATCTCTGTAACTACGCATCGACATTGAAACAATATTTTTCTGTTTGATCGCCACATTCATGGGAAAAATATATAGTATACTTTTTGTCTATGGGACTATTCCTGAGGAATAGGAAAGGAAGTAGGTACGTCAGCATCGACGCACGACTGAAGTTTACTCCTTAAAAATTTGTATTGTGTAGATTATGTAAAAAGAAAGTCAATGTAAGCATCTTGGAAAATAATAAAAACATATAGAAATATTAATTGAATCATTCCGATGAAATATATAACATAAACTATGTAAGCATGTACTTTTTTTTTCTCCTCATAAATTTTCATACCGCGGACTAAATATGAAACGATTTCGAAGCGATGACAGCTCAGTGATAGTGTGTACGACTTTGCTTCAAGGGACGTGAGTTCGAATCCAAGTACCTACAATGAGCTTGAGCTTTCGGTGAAGGAAAACATCGTGAGGAAACCATAGCATGGCAATAGGGCATTTTCTGATGCCCGCCTGGCTAGCTACCACCCTCAAGTTGAAAATCTGCCGGCAAATACCAAATAGCTGTGGATAACTGCCGGAAGTTGCTCTTGAGAGCCAGTTCCTGCAAATTTTTAACGTATCTACCAACTTGGGCCGTGTCTTATCTAAAAAAAACCTCTCTCATTAGGACTAAGCTCCAAGGTGAATTCTTTCTTTCCGCAATCACATCCGGTACAGTTGTTTAGCAAATTTCCCTTAGTCCAACTGTATTCACGGTTATTTTATTGTTTTAGGAAACCTAAAAACCGACCCAACGAGAACAATGGGTTTTACGTCTAATTTCTACCTGTCTCTTCATGGTAGGTTTGAAGAGAGCTGTCGCAGGAATAAGGTAATACATTTGCCGAGAGATGATTTCTCAGCTTCACAGTACAGCAAAGGGGTCCAGCAGGCTACCCCAGAAACCTAGGGTGTGCAGTTCTGTCATAAATTAGGAAAGGAAGAAATTAGGTTGAGAGATCCTCGAAAATCCAAGTTTCAGACAGGACGCTGTGTATAACGCTCAGTGGGATCGCGTGTATATATAAATGTGTTTGTTGAGAAATTTTCTATGTATTACACTATATATATACACTTACAATAGACGGTGAATAAGCATCATACCTGCCTTACCATATATATATGAATTTTTTATGTATGTCCTTCTCGACTACCGTGCCTACGGTCAGTAGGTTCGCTTGTTTCTTTTAATGGGTGTCTACGTTAAAGTGATATTTTTACACGATGTAAATGTCGAATTGTGCGGTGAAAACTTGTGAAAATCATTACAGAAGGAAAAACCTAAAACTCAATCACTTTCCATGTGTAAGTACTGATTGATTTTCATTATAAGTGATGTAAAATTAAGCAAAATAGACTGTTTTGGGAGCGCGTCGTATGTTTAGAATGATGTAGTGTTGTGCCTACTCTGATCTTAACTAACGATACGGCTCAAGTTGGTAGACGCGCTAAACCTTTGGAGGAACTAGCTCTCAAGTGCAACTGCCGGAACACACCTATTGGTATTTGGTGGTAGATTTTCAACTCGCGGGTGGTAGCTCGCCAGGTAGGCATCAGAAAGAGCTTTACCACCATGTTATGGTTTCCTCACGATGTTTCCTTTCACCGAAAGCTCAAGCGCATTGTAGGTGGTTGGGTTCGAACTCACGTCCCTTGACGCGAAGTCGTACACACTACGGTTGAGCTATCATCGCTTTATGAGTACCTCATTTGTTCAATATTGTTTCTGATCATAATTATATCAATGTGTACTTTCTAAAAAATATTATACGTAATAATAATTTTATTTATTATTAACTAATATTTATATATTATTGCATTATTGCAGTGAAATATTTTTTATTTTATTTATTTACTTATACATTTTTAAACATATATAAAGAGATAGATATCGCTAAATTACAGATTTTCCAAGAACTCGAAGACAAAAGAAAAATGAATAAATGTATTTAGTAAAATTTGGTATTTATCTTATGTCTTGTGATATGTTTATATATCATCAGTTATCATGTTTTACCCAATTATGATTTTTACAATATTGTTATTATAAAATCTGTTATTGTAATATATTTATAAGCCAAACTTTACTACATTGTTATATCTTTAAACATAGAGTAAAACCAAAGAAGTAGATTTACAATAAACTTGCCTCGTTTGAAAGTTATTAACAGTGATTTTTTTAATTACATATAGTTTTATTTGTTTATTTTTAAATATTAGAATAACAAGCTAACTATATTGTTATATTAATTAATAAAATAAATCATATTTTGTCCAGGTTTTTTCAGAATAATTAAAATATCGATATGCGGCAGTCCGTATGTACATCACTTTACAAATAATGGACGGACCCCTCACCCTTTTCTTACATTCGCGAAACCAAATTGTACTGTTTCTATACTTAAAACCGATTTCGCACTCTCTATTTACCGATCACAGCTTAGTTACTCTATGTGTTAGACGATATTTTAGATGTAGGTAGTCAAGGAAAAATGTATTTACCATTTTCGAGCGTTCTTATATTTCTTTTTTGCTTTGAATTTGTAAGATTTCGACATAATTGATTATTCGTTCACAAGGAAGACTTATGAATTATATATAAATTTATAATGAAAACGTAACGGACCCAAATCCTTACTAATATTATAAACGCGAAAGTGAGTTTGTTACGCGTTCACACCTAAATCGTTGAATCGATTGTAATGAATTTTGGTATAGAAATAGATGGAACCATGGAGACTATGATAGGCTTATTTTTCTGTAGAAATGCATATTAAAAGTGAGATGACGATAACTTTTTATTGCGTCATCCCAACTGTTTGGCAAAATCAATATTCACGTGAGCAAAGACGCGGGTAAAAGTTAGTCACTACATAATTTTGTTTTTGCTAATTAAATTAAGGTCTTACTAATATATTTATATAGAGGTCAGAGAAATATATTTTTAATTTTTCCTCTCTGTCTTAATCCTTACTCTCACATCTTACGCACATTACTCTGACACTACTAAATAGAATTTAATGTATTTTGACACAGTATTAAAAAATACTGAGAATCTTTATATATAATCACTTTTAACCAATGATATAAATAAAAATAAATATAAAAATAAAAATTTCGTAGTCAAACACTACACAAGTTTTTATATAATTTTCTATGTTCGATTGATGACAATGTAACTAAAAATATAACCAGTTATTTAAATGTGTATATATATATATATCGGCGTAAATATTATATGAGCAGAAAATACAATAAAAGTACTTCAACGAATGTTAGCGCATTACGAGTATATCAACGAATTATGATTAAAAGTACTGCAACGGATGTTTGCGCATTACGTCACGTCAGCGCTCCGCTATACTATAAAAAGGCTCTACGTGACGCTGGCTGAGATATATGCTTGCCTTTATTGTTACTATATAACGAGTCCTTAATTAAGTCTAAATTCCCTGCGATGTGGAAAGATGTTGAAGTCATACCAATATTTAAGGTTGGCGATGCAAAATATATCTACAACTATATAACTACATCGATTCTCCCAATATTTACCAAGCACTAATGGTTCCAGCCTTGCATATGTATACCATATATATCTTCGGGGCTGATTGCCTTCAGCACTTGCCCCAAAAAGTTCGGTGAAGCCGTCAAAGCCCCTGGGGCTAACAGCGTATGTCAGTTCAAAAAAAAGGTATATATATTTACACAACAACAACTTGGTTTTGTCAAAGCACTTTTCATCGAAACTAACTATCAAACTATTGTGAGTATCTGATGACTGCCATTGATAAGCGTCGCCAAATTGACGTAATATTTACCGACTTCTCTAAGGCTTCCAACAAAGTCGATCATCAAGTGTTATTAAGGGAATTAGATTAGGCTTAGGGTTTGACTGTTATCTAAGTGGTAGAATTCAATTTGTAGTTATTAAAGGTTTCAGTTCTGAAAGATATAATGCAAAGTCAAGTGTTCCTCAAGCATCCCACCTGGGGCTGCGGTTTCTCTGTGTTTTTTGCGGCGGCACCCCAAGCCGAGGTTCGGCCATTCTGGCACTCTTGCACCTGCTGCCTCGGACCTGAGTGCCCTCAGTACTCGCCCTAAAAAGTTGGTGAAGCTGTCAAAGCCCTTAAAACTAACAGCGTATGTCAGTCCGAAAATAAAAAACATCCACTTCTTTTTTGTAGACGACTTAAAATTGGTCAAGTTCATCAGTATGAATTAAGACTGCCTTGATTTCAAAGCGATACTGACTTACCATCAAAGAAGTGTACAATTTGACGGTAATTTCACTAGCAAACAGCTAATGCTGTAAAGAATAACGTAGGCTACTTTTAATCCAACCCAGGAGAATAAATAAAGGCACGGGTAATATTATAAACAATGTTCCAGCAGTTACACTTCAAAGGCAGTCCCTCCACAGGTTTAGCGTCTCCACCAACTTGGGTCGTATTATCACTTAAGATCAGGTGACATTATGAGTGTAACATTTAACCTATAAACTATTAAAAACAAACTAGGAACAGAATAAAATAGTGTGTCATAAAAATATTTTTATTGTTTTTTTTTTATATATATAAAATAACCAAGTGGGTAAAACTTAACAGGTAAACTCTTCGATTCTGGTATACATACATGATAGATTTATTCATATATTAAGAGTAATATTTACAAATCAAGTGGTTTGAGCTTAATATCAGCGCCTGAGGTCGATGTGACCGTGCCGTTGGAGCATGTCGACAGAGAGGACGTGCGCCGGGGCGGTGCGCCGCGAGGACCTTGTTACGTGACTCAGCTGCGTAGTCTGCGCCCTGGTCTCCAACCCTCGTGGGGTCTGGGTGCAGAAGGCATGTCCGTTATGGCGTAGCGCATTCATCTGGAAAAATCAGGCAAGAACATCTCCAAAATAATTGAAAACTCCTGACACTGACTCTCGCGGTTAGTTGACTGTCAATTTTTGACACATTATCTGCGGTATGATTTTCGAAGTGAAAACTTGTATAACGTGTTTTGTGGATAGGCAGTTAACTCGTGTATGGTCACGTAACGTGTTAACGTACACACAATATCTGTTTCTATTAGTATAACTTATTGCTTTGTAAACAGTTTTGATTTAAGATCAAACAATCAAATTGGATTTCTTTAGAAGGACCCTACACTGTTAGCATGGAAGGCTTTCAAAGTTTCGCCGAACTTTGAAGGCGAGCGCGGATGGCGCTCAAACCTGAAATTAATTTGGATATAACAACTGTTTGTTTGTAGTTTTAAGTTTTCACTTCTGTCGGCAATCCCCATGGCTGTTTTCAAATATTTTAACTTAAAAACGTATACATTATAATTCTGCTGTTTTATAATACTAGATTTTGCACGCAGCTTCGCTCACGTTAAACAACAAATCGGATGATGTAAACAATGTTTCATACAACGTTTATCCCTCTATTTATCCCACTTCAAATAAGTTTTGCTTGAGAAATAGTAGCCTACCAGCGTTTCTGAGGTCCCATCCATTTCTATACCAAAATTCATCATAATCGATTCAGCGGTTTAGGCGTGCAAGCGTAACAACCTCACTTTCGCAATTATAATATTATTAAGGATTTTATTATATAATAGTACTTATTTTTGCCGTTTGGCCTTTTGAGTCGATCTTAAAGGAATCAACTGCGGGAAAATATCATTTTTCATATTCATGCGAAATAAATATAACTTCTAGCATGCGTACATCGTTTTTTAACTCGTAGTATGATAAAGCTTTGCATCTTAATGTATCCATAATACAATTTAAATACAAGGATGTCCACTAAGAGATCAGAATTATACCAACGTCCGTCAGTGTTATATCAGGCTTCAATCCTTATAGAAGCTAGGTATATATTGTCTTATCCTAAAACACGTCATGCACAAACATTTCCAGATAACAAGTGATACAATTCAGATGAATTTGTGTAATTTTTCAATCATATTCAAATTCTTACCGGTAGATAACACCTCTTATGTGGTTCGTGGTAAAGTTGGTAGTCGCTTGAAGAGCCTTCAGGCTTCTGGTTGCATCGCCACTGTAAATAAATAAAACTTTTAGTAGCGCTTTTAAGCCATAATCTTTCTGGTGTTAAATTTAAAATAGGGTATTTTGAAAAGCCCTACTAAGTTACAAGCGGAAAAGTTTGTTTGAACTTATAATGACCTTCAAATAACCTTAAAGTACCAGTCGGATTTGAAAAATTATATTTGCGTTTAATAGACCAATCGTTGGGGCTTTAGAAAAGTTGTATTGAAAAAAGGGCACAAAAACGGGTAATTTTGATTCCACGCGAACGAAGCCGCGGACACTAAAATTCCTTATAAGTGTACCGATTTAGCCACAATTTCGCTTGACCACTGTTAATGTGATCCAAAATGATGTGACAGTAAAGAGAGACTAAAGAGAGCTATATACCACAATTGCCGACAAATACCTGCAAGTATTTTAGATTATCAACTTAAGCGCAGTAGCAAGGAAGATATCTACAAACATATATGGTTTCATCACAATGTTTTTCTTCAACGGTATTACTAACGTAGGGATTTGAAGTCACGTTAGAGGTGTGTCTACGTGTCTACATGTTCCAGCAGAACCAACATTACTTCGTGTATGAGTCCAATACTATGTTTACTTCATATTAAACCTACATTATAGAGTTCACATCTACGAATGCCGGGACACCTTTTTTTATAAACCTCATTGCTTCAATTAATTCCTAAAGTGATCAGATGTCTACAACCCTTATGACGGGATTAATATGCACAAGATAAGTATTACATGACGAATCATGACACATGACATGAAGTATGCACGTGTTTGAGATATTATTAAAAACATTGTCATCCCATAACTATTTAAATTACCGTAAATTTCGCCTGTTCAAAGACAGTCCTCCCGCAGAGCAACTTCCGGGCTGACCGCTGAAAGTTCCGCGTCATTAGGCAGTACACTATCGGGTTTATCGCTGAGTTTGCGTGACCTGGGAAATAAATTGAATTTAAAAAATTAACAACGTGGCAAGGCGTCTAGAATTTATGCTGATGACTTCCTTCGACATTTAATTTAGTTGATAAAATTACAATTGTTTACGCTAAATCATGCACAACGGTCCAATACCTTGTCCATGAACCCTTCACCCCCCTCCTTTCTTTCCTCACCTCTCACCTAATCAAAACTAATCCAGGTGCGTTTTGTATTCGAGCGACGCGTGAGTAATCATATTTGTAGATTAAGTGATTAACCAGAAAGTTATTTCAAGTATACGCGTGATATAAGTTTATGGTGTGTGCTCCAGCCGAAATACAAAGAACAGGAAAGGAAAGGAAAGGAAGTCCTTTCTTTCCATCATGACATCCGGTACTGTTGTGCATTAATAGCTATTTGGTTTCATTAAGCCCCACTATATTCGCGGCTATTTTATTAGTCATGAATTTAAAACCCGAACCAGCGCCAACAACAGTCATCACTGAAAAATTTTTCTAATTGCATAAAGTCTTTCAAGGGAAATTTTGATGGTGAGGTGATAATTAAGAGTGAAACTTGAAGTACGCGTCACGTTTTGTTGCATAAGAGAGAAGAAAGATATAGCTTACAGTGAAGGACAAAGCCAGCTATATATTCTATATCTAATACACTGCATGGCCTATCGGCGACTTATTTTGTGGTCCTTTTATAAGGACTCACTTTTCTATCAAGTATAAGGTGTTAGACAAGCTGTTTTTTAACCTCACGGTACAATGACAGCACTGTTTTACCTCAGGGTAATTATGGTACGAGATAAAAATTCACTACAACTGGATGTGAACTGGTTGATTCCGAAACGCAGTAACCCAAAAATATGAGCGAATTTTTCATTAAGTGAATGGAATCGTAGTCGTCTTGCTTACAATTAAATTAAATTATAATCTCGATTAATTACATTGATGCGACTCACCTAGAATCAAAGCGTAAGGTAAATATACGCTTAAATCTTTAGCATTTACAATACTTATGTCTAGTAGAAGTTGCATAATGTTGTACGGTAGCCAACAGAGAGCGAACAGCACAGCCAAGAGTAGAAGAATCCATGCTACGCGCTTCCTCTCTTTCATCAGCCTTAGACCCTGAGCAGAAAAAGAGTTTAATTATGACTGCCGGTCATTTTTATGAGGAAAAATACATTTTCTTATGTAGGCGTGTACAGCTTCAGCGGGCTTTAGAGGAAGTACGGGAAGGACACAGCTCAGATCATCTTGAGCGCAAGGGTGCCATAAAGTGGCACTACCTCAGCTTGGGCCCGACATCGAGTCTGACTAATCCTAATTGGATTCTATTCTAAAATACTTACCTACACCAACTAAACTATACAATTATGAGGAAAAATACAAAAATAGAGCAAACCGAAATATATATGTACTTCCAAGAAAATTAACTTCTAATAGGAAAATATTCTACAAACAAAGGCACGTGTTAACGATAACAGTGACGTAATAATGGGGTCGGCGGAGTATCATTTACGTCTGCTTGATTACAAATAGCGTAATTATGGACACTTCGTCTTCGGAGCGGTCATAAAGATTATAGAATGACAGATTGAGGTCGGTGAAGAGAACATTTTTTATAGTTAAGGTGTAGCATTAAGGCCATAATCTCACTTGATAAGTGACTATACCGCCCAAATTGGTAGACATGCTAAACCTGTGGAGGAACTGGATTTCAAGACAAGTTTCAAGCTATGATAGCTCAGTGGTAGTTATCGTACAATCTGCATCACCTACAATGAGATTGAGTTTTATCAGGAAAACATAGTGAAGAAACCGTAGCATGGTGGTAGGGCTTTTTCTAATGCCCGTCTGGCAGCAACCAACCTCACGAGGAAAAATCTGTCACCAAATACCAAATAGGTGTGTTCCTGCCGTTGCACTTGATAGCCAGTTCCTCCACGGGTTTAGCGTGCCACTAACTTGGGCCGTATCATCACTTAAGATCAGGTGAGATTATGGCCATAACGATAAACCTTAATTGAAAATAAAAATGCCGGAATGGTATTATTTAGCTGCAGATTTTTAATTTAAGGGTAGTAGCTAGCTAGGCCGGCATTAGAAAAAGCCCTACAACCATGCATATGAATTATTGGGTCATTTAACAACAATTTCACTGTGGTTAGTTTTTTATTTTTTAACTACACAATAGTCAGTGGAAGTTACACATGTTTTGATGCTTCGTTTTATATTCAATTAGCTGCGTCCTGTGTCCTATGTGTAGCTCAGTTGGTAATGTGTATGCGTCAAGGGACGTCGGTTCAAATCTACCAACAAAGAGCTTGAGTTTTCGTTGAAGGAAATGTAGTCGTGCGAGGAAAGTTCCGTATCGTCCTGGATCGCCATTCATCCATATGGTGAGAATGGAATTTAAGTGTATGATGGCGCATTGTACAATCATGAAATCAAACTGGGGGTATTAATCCTGTCATACGGATCTAGCATGCTGGTAGGGCTCTTTCTATTGCCCGCCTGGGTAGCTATCACCCACAAGTTGTAAACCTGCCGCCAAATACCAATAGGTGTGTTCCAGCAGCTGCAATTGAGAGCCAGTTCCTCCGCCGGTTTAGCGTGTCTACCAACTTGGGCCGTATCGCTAATAATAATGCTAAACGTTAAGTATAAAAAAGTGTTTTTTTTTTTACGTAATAAACAATTAGATCAATATTTTACCTGTTGCATGCTGATATTTCCTTCGTCTATGTCGAATGGCGGCCGCACGGAACACAAAGTCCGCCCCATAAAAACGTACGACATTATCGTTATTGACCCTGTGGAATGAAAAGCGGTTATTTGGACCTCTACTTTAAAGTTTGACAAGCGTTTGCCGCATTTCTAAACGTTTTGACACGTCTTTTATAGTAGAGTTTGTTGGTTTCGAGTTTACACGTGAGTGTTACGTAGTAATTTTTCGCCTCGAGTAATAATACATGTTATTCATGTATATAACTTACTAGTTTTACCCGTGTCTTCGCTCATCGGTAAGCAATTTTTTTTAAACAGCGTTATAGCCAAAATCTCGCCTGGTTTTAAGTGACGATACAGCCCAGGTCGGTAAACACGCTGAGCCTAGTGAAAGAACTGGCTCTCAAATTCAACTGCTGGAACACACTTACTGGTATTTCAGGGCAGATTATCAACTTGAGGGTGGTAGCTACCCAGGTGGGCATTAGAAAAAGCCCTACCAATGTGCTATGGTTCCCTCGCGATGTTTTCCTTCACCGAAACCTCAAGCCCATTCTAGGTGCTTGGATTCGAACTCACGTCCCTTGACGCGAAGTCGTACACGCTACCACTGAGCTATCATCGCTTTAAAACGCATCGCAGATGTATATAATTTATAGTTTATAGTTATGGCGTTAAGGCCGCAATCACACTTGATGTTAAGTGACGATACGGCCCATGATGGTGTACCCACTAAGCCTAACGGAGGGATTGGCGTTCATGTTCAATTACCGGAACACACTTTATAGGTATTTAATGACACATTTTCAACATAAAGGTGGTAGTTTTCACTTCGTGTATTATAGAAGCTCTACCACCATGCTTATGGTTACATTGCTGGGATTCGAAATCACGTTCAATAACAAAAAAAAACAACTCACTTTTTATAATGATTTCTTATGTTTACACGAATATTATTCATTGAAATAATACTAATCTAAACGGATTTTATCGCGGTTATTTATTAATTTAGATCCCTAATAAGGTTTAATAAATAACCGCGATAAAATCCGTTTAAATTAGTTTTATTTCAATGAACTCACTTTTTAGTTTTTTGTGTAATAATGCCTGGCGACTGTTGTAAAACAATTTTTAATGCCAACTAAATCACCTACTTAAATAAAGGTGCTGACCCAGAATCCGAAGATTGTGTATATACAAAAAAAAAAAAAAATCACGTCCTATGACGCAGCATCCATACACACTACCAACTTAGCCATCATTCCAAAAATAATAATACATACCGGAAATCAACAAAAACTTTAGTGTTGCTAGTGTGGCATTAAAAGGCTACCACCAAATGATAGACTGAATATAAACGTACCAGGTATAGCGTAAACCAGTGTGAAACTGAACACGCCAAACTGTTTCCTCGTCTCCGGCGAAGACCAGTCCTCGACGCAGAAGTGCACGTCTCTCGTTACTATCTAAGAATCAGAGGTTAACTTTAACCTTCAGTTAAAAGAATTTAGCTTTTCAATTATTTTTCCTAGTAAAAAGTTTAATACGCAGTTCATACCTTTCTTTACCCCACTTCCAAAAAGATTTTCGCGAGAGAAAGTAGCCTAACAAAGTCTCGAATATCCCATCTATCTTTATGCCGAAATTCATCATAATTGATTCAGCAGTTCAGATGTGAAAGTGTAACATACAGATATAATCACTTTTGCATGTATAATATTAAGTAAGGATAGGTTTCGCTCGCGATAACATTGAATTTGTCAAACAAATTCGATGACGCAATAAAAGTTTCATACAAAGTTAATCCCTCTCTTTACCGCACTTCAAAAAAGGTTTCCGAGCGAAAATCCCTATCACCGTCTCCAGATTCCCATCTATCTCTATACCATAATTCATCATAATCGATTCACCAGTTTAGGCGTCAAAGCGTGACAAACAAACACGTTCACTTTCGCATTTATAATATCAGCAAATTCGATCAGTAATAATATTCGATCGGTTCTTTCTGAGTCCGTTTTGATTCGAACAGAGTAATAACAATTGTACATACTGATCAGTTCAATCCCCATAGAATCGGCTTTATAGTGCATTCGAATAACGTCACAAGCGGTGTAAAAGCTTCACTAAAAGTGGTATCCTAGAGAGCCATGTATCGCATTTTACGTCATGTAGTTTACCAGTAAACTTTGTTCCCTTGGAACTAAAAAATATTTCATAATTTATCGCCCGGTTTTTGTATAAATTTTCAAAACAGCTTTGATAGCTCCAGCTCATTACGGGTGGCCTAGAACTCATGTCTATTGATAACAGACCAAATGTAAGTTCAAATCCAGCCAACTGCAATGAGCTTGAGCTTTCAGTGAAGGGAAAGATCGCGAGAAAACATTAGCATGTGGGTAGGGCTTTTTCTAATGCCCGCCTGGCTAGCAACGACCCTTAAGTTGATATCTGCCACCAAATATCAAAAGGGTGAGTTCCGGCAGCTACACTTGAGAGCCAGTCCCTCCACAGGTTTAGTGTGTCTACTAACTTGGGCCGTATCGTCACTTAAGATCAGGTGAGAATATGGCCATAACGCTTAACCTTAATTATATACAAAAAAAAAACAATGATACAGCGTTTATATAATAAGGTATTTTTAGGTAATGTAGTATCAGGTAATGCACTATTTTAGTCGTAATCTACTGTCTATATTCGCACCTTTTCAAATAAAATAAATCAATAAACGATTCTATATCGCTTAAAATACATTCAGAATACAATTTGTGGTATCTGCCAACAAAGATACACGATTAACTTTGATAGTATCGAAGTTTTCTATACGCAATAAATTTCAGAGAACTAATGCTAACCGCATTTACCATAAATGGTCATAAAAATCCGAGCCATTTCAACGGTTAAAAACATTACTAACATGATAGAAAATGATACCGTAGCTGACTCAACAGATCAAACGTTTTAAAATTATACTAAGAATATATCACTAACTGGAATGTAACTTATATATAGTTAGGTGTTTCTGACTTCCCGACACCAAAACTCTATATATAAAGCGATAGCCTTGTATTTTATGGCAGAATATAGCTATAGGAGGGTAGTTTATAACTCCGATAGTATAAAGCGCGATGCAAGTGCGGCTTTGGATTCAGTCTAAGCTTGGCGCTTGAGGCGTAATCATCGTACGTAGCTGGAACATTACCGAAGGGACGTAAGAGTTATATTTCTTTATTATTGACACCGTTTTGGTATTTATGCTGTTAATCATTATAGGGGATTGTTTATACTGGTTGGAGATAGGCACGAGCGGTGAAGGTGAGTGTTGACGATCATCTATAAAGGGGCTACTTAAACCTACATCTGAGTCACAAGTCTCTGCCACTATGATTAAGTTTCACGATGTATTCTAGTTCGTTCGTATATCTTTCGCGAGTCAACGAGATGGCTTATTTCCTGAACGTGTACTCCCATTACTCTTACACGTATATCTCTCATATTTAACGAAATATATTTAAACATAGAGCATTGAATTTTAGAATCGCCTCGTTAGACGTTTCACTGCAAAAAAAATGACAAAACAAAGTACACACCGAAATATTTTTCAAGTCCTTAGTTATAATAGGTATTGTTTCCCTCTTCACGCTGGCCACGATGGACATCGGGATGAAGATGAGCAGTGCTGCGAACCACAGCAGCAGCAGTAGAAGTACTGCTTGTCGCCTTCCAGGCGGTCGGAGACGAGGCTCAGGCGATATGGACAGCCACCTGTCCACTGACATAGCGGAGATTGTGAAGACACTGGCTGCGACAGCTACTCCTGAGAAAAAAAAAAAGAAATTTACCTTCGAACAACGTATACAACACACAATCCGATCTACGGAGTTTCAACGTCCATATTGCTTAAGTATTGTCGCAAAGTTTCAATTCCAATCACTGAAATAAAGCCAAATGAAAGTCGTACATAGGAAAGGTTTCCGATGTCGTTTTCGTAACATTTCAAAATAGCGAAGCGATGACAGCTCAGTGGTAGTGTGTACGACTTCGCGTCATGGGGTGTAAGTTCGAATCCACTCCACCTGCAATGCTTGAGCTTTCGGTGAAGGAACACGTCGTGTAGGAACCATAACATGGTGGTAGGGCTTTTTCTAATGCTGACTAGCTAGCTACCACCCTCAAGTTGAAAATCTGCCGCCAAACATCAATATGTGTGTTCCGGCAGTTGCACTTGAGAACCAGTTCTTTCACAGGTTTAGCGCGTCTACCGACTTGGGCCGTATCGTCACTTAAGATCACGTGAGATTATGACAATAACGCTAAAACCTCAGCCATAGGAAAAATTCAGCGTCAATTCCACCTAAATAAGCTAACTTAGGTTGCTTTATTATTTGTCCACGCCATACCTAATGCATCTTATCTATGTAACACATAAAAATGCGATAAAGTGCGTAGGTCGAAAAAGTATAATATACCTTATATATAAAATTCTCGTGTCACAATGTTTGTTAGGTGTCATGCTCCTCTGACACGGCTGAACTGATTTTTATGAAATTTTATTTGTATATTCGGCATGTATGTGAATCGCTCGTAATCTGTTTGTCATACCCCAAAGTTATGTATGATAAATCTCGAACATTTTTTTTTTTCACAAATTTCTGTATTCCTACATTTTTATGATGGGCCATAAAAACACAGACAGCCCCATATATTCACCCATATATTCACCCATATATTCACCCTCCTACCCTAATCCTCTCATTATCCATTACAGCCAAAGTATACACTACAAGTAATTTCCGAGACACAACAACGTTAACAGTTTAGCTAGTATGTTATAGAGTGTGACATATTCAAATGCACTCCAACTGATTGTCAAAATCATCAATAATCACCCTTTTTGTTAATTGAAAATAACCGCTATTTTTGGTTTCGTTACAGAGCGGTGACATTCCTTCCGGTTCCTCCTTTGTTTCGTTAACGTTAATTAGCAAACTAGCTATGACGTAACTGTTTATGACGTAACCATTCGCTATACCTATCTTTGCGCCACGGGCACTAACAACACTCAGACGACCGCACCCTGTATAAACTACAAGGTTAATGAGTGTGCATCTCTCGAATAACAGTCTGCCAGCTCTGTAAATACAGAGCTCTGTAATAACAGAACGTCGCTATCTACATAACCTCTGAATACAACACACAATAACCTAATCGAAGCAATCATGGCTTAGTGGTAGCGTATATAGACTAAGAATCGATGGACGTCAGTTTGAATCTCGGCCAATACTCTGAGCGCAATAGCATGATGGTAGGGCTTTTTGATGTACTTTTGGCTAGATACCGCTCTGAACTTGAAAATCTGCGTCCAAATACATGTGTGATCCGGCAGTTGGACTTGATATCGATACCCTCCACTAGTCTTGGCGTGTACATCATATTGGGTCACATTGTGATTTAATATCAGATGAAATTATGACCACAATGCTACACCTATAAAAGACTTAAAAAATCTGCCAGCGAATAGTTTTTTTTTTTATACTTAATGTTTAGCGTTATGGGCATAATCTCACCTGGTCTTAAGTGACGATATGGCCCAAGTTGGTAGACACGCTAAACCTGTGGAGGAACTTGCTCTCAAGTGCAACTGCCGGAACACACCTATTAGTATTTGGCGGCAGGTTTACAACTTGAGTGAAGTAACTGAGCTATCATCGCTTCAAAATCGTATTTATTTGATTTAATTCTGTAATAGATAACATTTACATATGGATTTTAAATAATGTAAAAAATACCATTTTAGCTGCTTATGTTAATAGGTAACGCATCGGACATCTTGATGTCCAAATAAAAATTTTTGGTAAAAAAATTGGATATCAACTTCCTATAGATGCCAAAGCAATGCTATAATTATCCAGTGCAGTGGTTTCGAGGGCAACTGATTGATGAAAATAGGTTCTCTTCGAACCTTAATACTAGAAATGTAAGTTTGTTGGTTTATAACGCTTACGTCCTACCTACGCAATCGGTCGTCGTGAAATTGTACTTACACGATGTCCAGAGTATAGTAAAGGATCTAAGGTACCTTTTATCTACAAAAATGTACTCCATTTAAAGTACAAACACCATAATTCTACGTTCATAAAAACCCCATTAAATCATACCAATTCGCAGAGGAAAGCCAATAAAATGACGATGGAAAATATCAGTATAGTAAAAAGATGCATCGTATTCGTAATCATCTCTTATGTATATGCGAATATTATTCATAGAAAAAAAACTAATTTAAACAGATTTTATCGCGGTTATTTATTATTTTTTATACCTACGTTTCGAAATCTTTTCAGCCTTCGTGGGCACGGGGCGGACTGAGGTGTGGGTTGTCCAGAAAAGTTCATGTTACTGTGTCTACCTTCAATTTCACCTACCGTCAACCAAAGAACACCGATTCCTACCTAGGATGATTCGTGAGGCTATTGAAATTAAAAAAAAACATCCAAATTTCAATAGAGAGGATGGTTGGAAGCTAGCACAAGCCTAGGATCCGATTATACATTTAATTAAATCGGAACCCAAACGAACAATTGCCAGACCTCAAGACACTGTGAGCTCTTTCTGCGTAGATCGGGACACTATAAATAATAAAAATTAAATTGAAGGTAGACACAGTAACATGAACTTTTTGGACAACCTACACCTCAGTCCACCCCGTGACCACGAAGGCTGAAGAGATTTCGAAACTTCGAGATCAAAATTAATAAATAACCGTGCTAAAATCCGTTTAAATTAGTTTTATTTTAATGTTTTCTACTTGGTCTGTATTATTATCTGTCACAAAACTTAATCAAGTCTAATACAGTAATCTATTAGATAAAGAAAACCCATCATACGTATTGATGTAACCTTCCCTCATAAATTCCTACTCTATATAGCATTTGACTGCGTCCTCGATTAAGCTGTTTATGGCCGTAAAGAGGTCGACAATAAAATTCAAAGCGAAGTATATAAAAGTGTTTCCGTCGAACGCTTCGGTTATGAAAGAGACTCAGATCTATTATATATACCTTCTGTGCGTAAAAACACCATTGTTAAGTGAAAAGGCCGTGTTTACAGGAGATTGAAATGATCTTTTTAATTTATTTTGTGATCTGGTATCCATTCGACTATAATATTTTGGTAGGTCAGAGTTCAAGCGTAAACATATGAGAGGACAGTAAGACACATATCGTAGGAACACTGGTTATAAAATAAAGCTGCCAGAAAATATTTCCAGTCAAGCATTAGACAATGTCGTGTTACTGTTTTATTGTCTTGTTGTAATTCTGTTCCCAACCGCCTCTTAAGGCCTTAACTTACAAGCCGTGGAAGCTAGAATCCACGCATATAATTTAGAAACCAAGATTTTCACGAACTTTTTGCGGACTAAAAAAAAAGCCTAAGTTATCTCCTATTACATTAACTATATGATAATAATGTTCCGTCCAAATCGGTACCACTGTTTCGGAGGTGTTTGCTATTGGGCAGCAAACAGGAAGACGGCTCATCTGATTGACATTTATTTCTATAGCATCAGTGATGTAGCCGTCAACCACCGCTCTGATCCGCTCGGACAAAAGCACTGTCTATATGATACTTCTCTGGGATACCATACGATTATAATTTTGTACAGGATAGCATTATGCCAGACCCTGTCAAAAGCTTGTGTTATATCGAGACTGACTGTCAAAGTTTCTCCTTTCCTCTCTATGGCTTCAGCCCATCGATGATGGAGGTAAACAAGAGGGTCACCTGCAGTCATACTTAAGTTTTAAAATGCTGTGTGGATCACCAATTATCATGTAGATATGGTATTACGATATTCGAAATGTCAGATAGGTTACTTAGGAAGGAAGACATTGCATAAAATAACAAGAATATTTTTTCATACAGAGAAGAGCCGCCAGAAGAACATAATAAGTTAGAGTGTATATCAGTTGGTTCCATTATCTGTACCTAAGAACTGGCCAGGTTATCCACTTACTATACCGCCATCTGCAAGCACATGGCCAATATTATGTGACTTTGTGAACAAGGGAACAAATATTGTGACGTTTGGAAGGTGAAGATTGGTTTATCGATCCGATGTACGCAGGATTCGATTATTTTTTTATTATTATTTACTTAAGACAGCTAGTGATCAGTTAACCAAACATAATTAATACTATATAAACAATCTATGAGCATACTGACCTTTAAAAGCAGTGAAATAACGTGTTAAATAACGTGAAACGCAGTGAAATAGCAGTGAATATAACGTAGATTACATGGCGGTAGGGATTTTTCTAATGCTCGACTGGCTAGCTACCAACCTCAAGTTGAAAATATGCCGTCAAATACCGATAAATTATTTTTTCGAAATTAATTTGTGTGTTAAAAAATATAAAATTAATATGTATACGATATATTAAAGGAAAACCTTTGTAGGAACTGCGGACAAACAGTTTCACCATGCAAAGTTAAGTATAAGAAAATAAGTTCAATAATTTTCCTTCGACAGTAGTTTAAGGATAAACTTTTTTCATATACTTAACGTTATGGCCATAATCTCACCTGATCTTAAGTGACCAAGTAAGTAAGGCCAAAGTTGGTAGACATGCTAAACCTGTAGAGGGAGATTTGGATTAGCCAGGCGTGCATTAGGAAAAGCCTTACCACCATACTCGTTTTAGGTGGTTGGATCCGAACTCACGTCCCTTGACCCGAAGTCGTACACACTACCACCGATCTACGTAGTATTATCCGGTACGCGTGATATATTTGCTAATTTGAATTTGATTAATAGCGCTGTCGACGCCCGACGATGGAATTCATCGTGAGTAATCACAAATATGCGAAAAATATTTTCACTGTACCTCCCTTTTGTGGGGAAACATATCATTGCAGATTACTCGACGTTTGAATCAACCGATACGTCTGAGGCGTCGCGTGGGTGGTCAGCTCGCAGATAAGTCCGAAGATTTTATTTAGATAGAAAAAATACACCGTCCATTTTCTGATGAATACTAATTTCATAACACAAATTGAATAATTGAAGGTCTTCCCGTTTATTTTAAACCTTACAACGAATAAAACGTAGTAAGGCATTTGAAAAACATCAATTTGTTCATTTTAATAGGCAATTCCGAGCTTCGGAGCTTTTAAGTAGGTATTATTAGCCTTATTTGCTACAGAATATTTTGTCGAGGATAAAGTTGTCAGTAGGGAATTCCTTGTTTTATGGACATTTACTTAAAATTTTGTTAAAGTAATAATACATTTATGCAGGATTAAATTAAAAGGGATGACGTCTTAGTGGCATCATCTAAGAACGATACATTTTTTTGCTTTTAATGAGGGCAAACGTAGAGAAACTATCGTATAGTGGCTGTGTATATTTTTTGATAGTCTATATAACTATGCCATAAAGTTGTATATCAATCGCTTCGAATAAATCAATGAGTTCCAAAAAATCTAAGACTCGAGAATTACATCGATTTGCATGTATCATTTCATTACTTTGTGGTACTTCTTTCACTATTCTTACATGTAGTATCAGGGACATGTTAAAAACGATTAAGAATGTATCTTAATAACAAAAAATAGTGTTTGGAGAATTTAATAGACAAATAACAAATAACTACTATTGTGATATTCAATTATTCTGTTCCACTTTATATACTTACTCATTTATAAATAGGTCAAGTTAAATTAGTGACCCTTTTTTCTTCTGGTCATCAACTAATTTAAGTTAATTTGAAGTCGTTGACGATCTTTGAAGATATTAGTTTGAATTTTTTTTTTGTAAAGTATTACATTTTTCTATTTTAACAAGAATTTTATCCAAATTTCAATAACAAACATGATCAAAGTTCATCAACTGAATGAACACAAGTATATGTACATACAAATTTATAATCAGATTCACCCACATTAGGGATTTTATTTATACCTATATTATTATTTATTTAACACGAATTCTAGTTCCACATCCGTATTGACGATTTACCGCTATTTAAATATTGAACTGTTCTGAATACAAGGTCACTATCGAGTCTACCCTGAGTCCCGTCTAGCACCCTTCCTGACCATAATTTAGGTTTTATTAAGCTAAATTTACTTGTTAATTCCATAGTCCCTTTTTATCGATTCGAAGTTTAGTCTATGATTATATTTCATTTTGTATCAAGGAAAATAGTGCTCAAAACACATTTATACATATTTAATAGCAGATTTTCAACTTGAGGATTTCAGCTAACGTAACGGACATTAGAATAAGCCCTACCAGCGTACTATTGTTTCGTGGTTTGCAGGGATTCAAACGCACGTCCATTAACGCGGTGCCTATACACACAGGACGCTGAGCTATCATTACATCAAAATGTAACGAATTCATATATTTTTAAGTCATCAATAGACTCTAAGTTGATATAAATCACGTCCGGAAATTACGTCATATTAATAGATCGATAAATAGGAGAGAATCTAAAATAAGCACGTCAAATGAATTAAATAAACCTTGTATATAATTGACGATTTTGCAGACTGTCTCCCCGTAGAACCAGACAAGTGTGATTGCCTTGCTGAGTTGTATCGGCATGCAGACACCTGTCACCAGCAAATCAGCCGCAGATAGGTTCACCAGGAATATGTTTGTGACACTGTAACAAACAAATTTTTTATGTGATAACGTCTAAGCCTAAATTAAAATAAAATTATGTCGGCCAAATCAAATCATAAACATGACTTAATTTTGCTGCTGATAAGGTGCTTTTGAACACCGAATTACCAATTGTTTGGAAAATAAACCAAACATTGAGAAGAACCGACGTGAAATGATTTAACGTCTGCATGTAAAATAGTAATTAGCGGATTTACTGAAAGGAATTTTAATTCCAGACTTCACCATCGTTGGCATATTGATCTATCCTGTAATAGCCTTTCGATATAAAAACCTGCCTTACATGGTGCTTAAAATTACTGTCAATTTGACGTTGACTCCATACAAGCAATTTAGAATTGAAAACTATGTTACAACTTCAAAGTGTTTTTTTTTTGTCTGATCCTGGAGTATTGACGACAAAATGTAGATAATAAGCAGTACAAATTATACTAACATAATTCCAATACAGTGTAAGAGAGAACTCTATTTATATTTAAATTTAAATGTATAGTGCAGGTTAACATGTGCAGGTTTAATGTTTTACAGAATAAACTTTGGAGAGTGTGGCCTGGAACTGCACGATTTCATTCCACCAACTCCATCCCATCTGAGGACGTCCAGACGCCGCGAGGGTTGCACCCGTATATAGTTGATTTTCCATCAACCTACACGAAGCTTTTTGCAGCTTCTTTTATAATGCGTACTGCAAGGGAATTGAATTCACTACCGGCGTCTGTCTTTCCTATATCATTTTTGAAGCGATGATAGCTCAGTGGTAGTGTGCACGACTTTCCGTCAAGGGACGTGGATTCGAATCCAAGCACCTACAATGAGCTTGAGCTTTCGGTGAAGCAAAACATCGTGAGGAAACCATAGCATGGTGGTAGGGCTTTTTCTAATGCCCGCCTGGTTAGCTACCACCCTCAAGTTGTAAACCTGCCGCCAAATACCAATAGGTGTGTTCCGGCAGCAGCACTTGAGAGCCAGTTCCTCCACAGGTTTAGCGTGTCTACCAACTTGGGCCGTATCGTCACTTAAGATCAGGTGAGAATATGGCTATAACGCTAAATCTTAGGTATCTATATATTAAAAAAAAAAACAAAACCTACAATCTGGAAGTCTCTTCAAACAGCGACTGAACAGGTACATGCTGAGTAAGCTTTCATAGACCACAACGTCACTTATCGTGAGGTGAGATTGAGGTCAAGCACTTACTTGTTAAATGTAAAAAATAACACTGCAAAATTAGCATCAAACATTGCCAAGTATAATTCGTTTGAGGTAGTAAAACGAGTGCACTGTTTTCAAACTGTGTTGAAATTAATTGGAAAACTTTATATACATACAATCAAATCTACTCTGAACACTTCTTGAATTATTAATTAACAATACAGTTGTTTTATCCGTGTAGCTGAAATGGCAAATGTCATGAATGCGGAAGTTTTGGGACGAGTATAATGCAGAAATTATTATATTGCAAAATTTACGAATAATTAGGAAACGCAGGGTATTTGTTTCCAATAACGCGTTAAGGAAATACATCAGCGTACACTTTCTCGAAATATGCTGGAACTCGTTAGATGAAAAACACCATCAAATGCTTAATAACGGGCACCGTGACGACATATAAACTCTTCGATTTCAAGAGGCAGGAGCCTGGTTTTGTACCAATTCCAGTTACTGGTGAGAGATTAGCGAGAGGTCTCCTGGTAAGATTACCAACAGGCTGCGATGACATGATCTTTTTCTAGTAACAGATCCAATGTAAATCTTCAAAAGCAACATGTGACTTTCCTGCATAATTCACACCAAATTATGTTTTTTTTTGTGATTTAGCGTTATGGCCATAATCTCACCTGATCTTAAGTGACGATACGGCCCAAGTTGGTAGACACTTTAAACCTGTGGAGGGACTGGCTCTCAAGTGCAGCTGCCGGAACACACCTATTGGTATTTGGCGGCAGATTTTCAATTTGAGGGTGGATGCTAGCCAGGTGGGTATTAGAAAAAAGCCCTACCACGCAGCCATGGTTTCCTCACGATGTTTTCCTTCACCGAAAGCTCAAGCTCATTGTAGGTGGAGTGGACTCGAACTCACGTTCCTCGACGCGAAGTCGTACACACTATCACAGAGCTGTCATCGCTTCAAATATCCACAACAATATTCTTGTGCTGATTTGTACCTATCTAAAAACACTAACAGTGACCGATCAGCTTATGTTAGACAGTTTGACCCACTTCGATTAAACCAAAAAAGGTTATTCTACAGAACCTTCGCCACGCCATTAATTCTTTTCCAAAACGTTTCCTGCGCAATTAAAATGATCTTCTTAGCATTACAACTCATTCCACTTGAATGAGCCTACGGTTTCATTTTACATTTCGTTCTTTGCAACGTTATTGTTGTCAAGACTGAATCTAGATTTAATTACGACTCGTGTGAGCCCGCCGGATAAACCCCGCTGTTTATACTTAATTTACACGTGTATAAAGTATTATATTCGGTATGAAGACGTATTTGATATACCCTTTAATAACATTACAATAAGCAGTAGGTATAGAAATAATATCACGTCTGACTTTTGATAAGCCAAGGAATGTAGAAATAAAACTGATTTGTGTTTTACAAGGAATTTGGATGGACAATGAATAAGTACATAACTACTACTGAAACTACAACATAAATTATACTATAAAGTAAGCAAAATAAGTATATTAATTCATTTAAAACAAGCTGGGTCTGCTGCTTCGTTCACTAGTTATTCAGTATTGAGAAGTAAAAAAAAAACTTAAAGATTCAAAGGTAGGATAATTTATCAGTAACGTGTGATTATAATTGCACTTTATAATTGACAGTGCAGTTTGCGACGCTGCCCAAATAATTTTGGTTTCGAGAGGTAGGTTTTTAGCCCTATAGAGAGATAAAACATAGATTTCTAATTATCTATCAAAATATAAATTGTATGAATTCCATCAACGAGTTCGTTCATTACAAACTTTTAACTCCCAAAAGAACCCTCTAGTATAACGTGTTGATGAATATACCCATAGCTTAATGCATAGTATTTGTTGTGGCAATTTTAAATTTTCAATAAAAAACCAATACTTATATAGATATATCGATAAAACTGATCTGATAGGAGACGCATTGCTAGTAAAATCGACCCGCTTGCTGTTACGACAAACGGCATGAAGCTCGGTAAGTGTCATCTCGCCCATTTCTCTCTACGTTCATGTGTGTGTGCGCGCGTGTAAAATGTGGAAATGGTTTTTATTTTATTAGCGGAAATCATTTATAATATAAACGTAAATCGAATTAAAACTAATTTAAACGGATTTTATCGCGGTTATTTATTAATTTTGATCCTCATGTATGTTTAGTTTCGTGGAGATGTCTCTGTTGGCACGTCTCATAAGCGAAACGTTGAGGTGAGTACTACTGTCAGTTCACGCAAAACAACTGATTTTTCAAACTTAAAATGTCTCTATCTATCATATATTGCACTTGTAAAATAATATATCCACACACGTATCAAGAAAAAACACTATTTTCAACACTCATGACATATTCGTTATTTAAACTAGTTAAGAAACTGTTTAAAAAAGTTCCGTCTTGTACGTCCGTGTGTCTGTATGTGCGGATCCGGCATGTTATCACGATAACGACCGAAATACTTTACTAATCGAGTCTTTTTTTTCTTACGCTTCAGTATAATTAAGAATAGAACCCTATTACTTTTCACGGGTTGAGTCGATGTGTTTTAATTGTTATTAAAACAAATGAGATTCCGAGGCAAGCATTTTTGGATTTTTCAAAGATTTTTATATTTCTTCCTAATTTATAATGAATCCTACAGGTAGGTTGTTTAAGATGTTTTATTTAAGTAAAGGACTGAATTGAACACCTATTTGAAGTTTCATTTTACACGATTTTACATAGCAGAATTGGACAGTTTATTTGACATTATTTTGTAAGGAACCTATTTTTAGTGTTAATAGTTGGATAGGTGTGTAATTAATGTAATCCTAAATCCTAATCCTGATTTTCAAGATATGCTTTATGTAGGTACATGCCGGGTACAGCTACAGTACTTTTGTAGACAATATTTTTAGGGCAATATAATAAAATAAATATCCATCAGTGTAATATATAATAATATTTACCTAAAAAAAATAGTATTTGATAAATATAAATGCTAGATACACAACACGCCCAAAGTTACTTCTATAATTTCTATTTTTGTATTAAAAAGCTGCTCTGATAAATTTATAGTTGATTCTCCGAATCTAAAATACAAACGCATATTTTTGCAAAAGTTGGCAAAAATAATGCCGCTTGTAAATAATGTATTTGCGCCGGCAAATCATCTTAATACTCCATAGAAACGTAATTTCTTATTGAAAAGAAATATTATATATAATAATTTTATATACTTTATTGAAGTCTGAGATTATTGGAAATAAGGTATTTTGGAACGCGATCACGACGTGTTAACTGAACATTGCGTACGTGGTAACGATCGATTCGTCTACTTCAAATATATTAGGTATTTAAAATAGTTTCTTTATAGTTTATTGGATTAGCTTTATTGCCACAATCTCATCGGATTGTAACCAAATGTGACCAAAGATAGTGAGAACGCTAAACCTGTGGAGTGACTGGCTCTCGAGTGCAACTGTCGGAACACACCTATGATGTTTCACAACAGATTTTCAACTTGAGCGTAGTAGCTACCCAAGTGTACATCGGAAAAAGCCCTGCCACCATGCTATGGTTTCCTTATAATGTTTTCCTTCAGCAAAAGCTCGAGCCCATTGCAGATGGATTCCCACCATTGCAGGTGGATTTGAACTCACGTCTGTTACCACGTCCTTACGCACTACTAACTGAGCTATCATCGCTTCATTTTATATCTAGTCGAGTTAATATTAATTTAAAAACCATATATATGTATACAATCCTTTTATAAAATAACAAGCAACCTCATTATAAGGTCTGTGAAAATGTATACATCTCATTTTCGCAAATTAAATTTAATCAGTGGTCGCCCAATGGTCGAACTTCGACCATATCTATTTTAGTAAATGAATTTAGTACGGCTATGTTTAACATCCGGTAAAGACAAACAATATTAATCTATACTCTATTCTCAATTTCACCACAGACTTTAATAATAAACAAAAGAGTAAACATGCGTATGTGTGTCAAATACATAGTAGTGTGTGTAACGTTTTTTATTGTATTTTTTATAGTCAAGGTTTAGCGTTATGGCCTTAATCTCACCTGAGCTTAAGTGACGATAGGGCCCAAGTTGGTAGACACGCTAAACCTGTGGAGGCACTGGCTCTCAAGTGCAACTACCGGAACACTCCTTGAGCGTGTCAGCTACCCAGGCGGCCATTACAAAAAGCCATACCACTATGCTATGGTTTCCTCGCGATGTTTTCTTTCACCGAAAGCTCAAGCTCATTGTAAGTGGATTCGAACTCGCGCTCTTTTACGCGGAATCCTTACGCACTACCTCTGAGCTATCATCGCTTCAAATGTGCATAATTATAAACAAATATTAGAATTCTGCACTCCTTCTCTATATATACTGTAAGTGTGCGGAATTTCATACTCCTTCGGCCCCGTAATTATCGTAGAAAGGGTACACAGTTTATGATTTTCGTATTAATGTATAGATTAAACTTGAAATGGTTAGTGTGATTCGATTTAACCAAAAGTACTAAGTTATTGTGTTGAATTCTTGCGAATCTTAGCGTTTAGCGTTTGTCTCTAGTTTAAACCGATGATAGCTCAGTGGTAGTGTCTACAACTTCGCGTCAAGGGACGCGAGTTCGAATCCAAGCACCTACAATGAGCTTGAGCTTTCGGTGAAGGAAAACATCGTGAGGAAACCATAGCATGGTGGTAGGGCGTTTTCTAATGCCCGCCTGGCTAGCTACCACCCTCAAGTTGTAAACCTGCCGCCAAATACCGATAGGTGTGTTCCGGCAGCTGCACTTGAGAGACAGTTCCTCCACAGGTTTAGCGTGTCTACCAACTTGGGTCGTATCATCACTTAAGATTAGGTGAGATTATTGTCATAACGCTAAACCTTACGTAAAAAAAAAACGCTACGACTGTGATTTTGAGAAAATCGGGCTAGGTATAAAGTTTTATTGTTTTCAAACGAATTTTATTGGTATAAATGATTATTATAGTTTAATACATATTTTTACGAAGGCGTGTGTCTATGTTTGTTCGTTACGCTTACACGCATAAACCGCTGAATCGATTATGATGCATTTCGGTATAAATATAGACAGGAGATGGTAATAGGCTACTTACTCTCGCGAAAAACTTATTGGAAGTGGGGTAAAGGGAGGAATAAACTTTGTACGCAATTTTTCATTGCCTGATTTGTTCGACAGAAACAATATTAACGCGTCCACAGCCGCAGGTGAAAGCCAGTCTTTAATATTGAAAGTTACAAACAGAGACATTCACTAATTAAGTTACAATAAAGTAATGCAATCGACTAAATTCAAATGCAACCTTCATTACAATCACAAAACTACACCACGGTTAAGTTTAACGTCAGTATAATGTATACGTTGCGTTTGTTTGTATATTTCGAGTTAATATTTAGTTCAAACTACAACAACTATGTAGATCGATAAACTTTAACCAGTTTCTGGTTAAACTTTACGATGTTGTTAGTTAACGAGATTGCTTCGATGCTTACTGATATAGTAAATGCGGAAGTGAGTTCGTTCGTTTGTTACGCTTTCACGTCTAAACCGCTGAATCGTTTATGATGAATTTAGGTGTAGCGATAGATGGGAACCTGGAGACGGTGATAGGGTACTGTTTCTCGCGAAAACCTTATGGAATGTGGGGTAATGAGATAGATAAAGGCAATGAGAGGGATAAACTTTGTATGAAACTTTTTATTCGGTTATCCGATTTGTTTGAAAAGATCAGTATTAACGCGAGTGAAGCCGCACGTAAATTCTAGTATTATAAATGCGAAAGTGAGTTTGTTTGTTTGTTACGCTTTCACGTCTAAACCGCTGAATCGTTTATGATGAATTTAGGTATAGAGATAGATGGAAACTTGGAGACGGTGATAGGACTTTTTTCGTGAACTTATAGAAAGTGGGGTAAAGGGAGGGGTAAACTTTGCATGAAATTTTTTATGCGTCAGCCGATTCGCCGCAAACTTCAGAGAACGCGAGTGGAACCGCGGGCAAAAGCTAGCACAAAACAATTGAAAATGACATGTTTATTTTGAAAGCCTATGGAACACTATAGTTAGTGGAATAATATGGGATTACAATTGTATTCAGCGATTATGTAGTATCATTAACCATAGACTCTCTACGGGATAAACTGTTACATATGTAATTGATAAGCGAAATGGTAGGTATTTGTGCCTAAATAGGAAGCTTAAGAAAGGAAGAAAGGATGTTTTATTTATCAAACACACAGCAAATGATATTTAAAATAAATCAAAGGAAATAAACTAAAAATGAAAAATAATACAAAGAAACAACAGAACATTACAGCGAGATCACAAAAAGAAATAAACAAAGAAGAACGTAATGTGTGGATAAATTGGTAGCAGTGTCAGCATAACAGCTACACTGATATAGTGCAGCGCTGATATTCTGACTGGACCCTCTGAAGGCGACGTCACGGACATCAGTAGACATTCTTAAAACTATGTATGATAGGCACAGCATATAGTACATACCAGTATTTGTGATGCATGGGAATGATGCAATAATTGTGCATCACATCACATCAAACGTGAAATTTATATATTTGTTAGTATCTATATACAACGCAACAGTCAAATGTCAGGTGAAATGGACTTAAAACTAACCCCTTTAACTATAAACAAATGTAATCGAGAACATTCAAGTAATATTGTATATATAAACTTGCTGACCCGATAAACGTTGTTCTGTCTTATTAAATATTAAAGCGATGATAGCTCAGTGGTAGTGTGTACGACTTCGCGTCAAGGGACGTGAGTTCGAATCCAAACACCTACAATGAGCTTGGGCTTTCGGTGACGGAAAACATCGCGAGGAAAGCATAGCATGGTGGTAGCGCTTTTTCTAATGCCCGCCTGGCTAGCTACCACCCTCAAGTTGTAAACCTGCCGCCAAATACTAATGGGTGTGTTCCGGCAGCTGCAATTAAGAGCCAGTCCCTTCACAGGTTTAGCGTGTCTAGCTAATTTGGCCGTATCGTCATTTAATATCAGGTGAGATTATGGCCATAACACGCTAAACCATTAGTATAAAAAAAGTGATTACTTTGGTTGTATTTAAAAATGATTGGATGAGGGTAAAAGTTTAAGGTTAATACATTTTTTTTGTTAAAAGTTAAATAAAAAATTTTGGGGTGAACCACCCTTATCACTTAGGGGTACATTGCGACACGACAATTGATATTACTTCATATAAAATACACTGAATTAATTTAAAACCTCATGTATATCAAAATGCGTTTAATGCGTCATAGTTAAATTGTAACAAACTCATGTGCGCATTTATAATATTAGTAAAGATAAACTGAGGCATGCATTTCGAGTTTACAATAAATTATACAGTAAGTTTGAAGCGTTGATAGCTCAGTGGTAGTGTGAAGGAACGTTGCGTCATAGGCGTGAGTTGGAATCCAAGCACCTACAATGAGCTTGGGCTTTCGGTGACGGAAAACATCGCGAGGAAACCATAGCATGGTGGTAGTGCTTTTTCTAATGCTCGCCTGGCTAGCTACCACCCTCAAGTTGAAAATCTGCCGCCAAATTACAATAGGTTTGTTCCGACCGTCAACTCACCTGCGATTCCCCTGAAGTTGTGGGTGTACATGGGCGGCGATGATCGCTTACCATCAGATCACACGCAAGCCCCTTTGGCATCAATTCCATAGAAAAAAAAACCATAGTCAGTTCTAACAAAGGAGAAGACACCGTGTTACTAGAACTTTTTCGAAATTTATAATATATATATCGACATATCTTTGTTGATATTAAATAAGTAAAATAAAGTCTATCATATTTAAAAGAAGGCTTTAATTATTTGTGGATCATCAGCGTAACGGAACATATTACATTTAAAAGGACTCTAGAGGGGTTAAATTGAAATTTAAACGCGGTAACATTTTAACGTGACTTTTTCGATCGCTCAAACTGCAATCGGAAATAAGAAACTCAAATATTACTAAAGTAGAAAGATTTTGAAACTAATAATAAAGATGTGTTTATAAGAATGAATTTCATTTATTTCAAATTTATATTTCTAAGGTAGGTATTATAAAAATCACTTGTTAAGTTTACTTTTTTGGCAAAAAACATTTGGGACGGTTTTTTTACTATTATATATATCCAACACAGATCAAATTATATTTAAAATAGAGAAAATAAAATCAACAGACCATAACAGCAAGATCACAAAAAAAGACCTATCTATGATTTAGTGCGTCGGTCAACAGACAACTGAAAGTTGAAATTTGGGATAACTTAAACTTTAGAAGATTACTTTAATAATATTGAACAGTATTCTGAAGAAGACAGATCTGTTTACATATAATTTTCTTCCAACATAGTATATGTATATATATTATGGAATAGGGGGTAAACGAGCTAGCATATCACCTGACAGTAAGTGATTACGGCCGCCCATATACACCCACAACACCAAGGAAATACAGATGCGGTACCAGCCTTCATTGGAGGGACTGGCTGTCAATTGCAACTAGCGGAACACACCTATTGGTATTTGGCTGCACATTTTCAACTCGAGGGTGGTAGCTACCCAGGCGGGCATTAAATGAAGCTATGGTTTCCTCACGATGTTTTCTTCACCGAAAGCTCAAGCTCATTATACGTATTTGGATTCGAACTCACGTCCCATGGACCACCGTTCCTACACACAACCACTGAGCTATTATCAAATTGTTGTTTTATGTATTGTGTATGTCAAATTGAAATATAATTTAATCTAAGCCTCGCGAAGGCACTCACGGAAGTAGAAGTCGGCAGCGGATCGAAACACACCCCTTTTAACGGAGAATACACGGCTAGAAACACGCTTGAGTGTTCCATTATAAACCTCTCGTTTTAAATGGCACTTAATATATAGTATTATCGGTACTTACGTATTAATGTTATCGCAGTAGAATTTCCTTAGTTTAGGTTAGGTTTGATTTGTGTGCGTGTTGAGTGCGGTCTGGGAGCTCCGTATATATTTAGCTATATATCAAGGTCTTTCCGATCGGTTTGATCCTTTGGCTCTGCGTAAAGATGTTGGGTCACTCTGCATCTTCTACCGCATTTAGCACCACACCACCTCGATGTCCAGCGTTCCACAGCAGCGCAATTTGTAAGGGACTTCCTACCTCGCACAGCCACTCTGTGGAACCAGCTGTCGCCGGCGGTCTTTCGGCACCGTTACTACTTGGGAACCTTCAAGAAGAGAGCGTATTCTTTCCTTAAAGGCCGGCAACGCACTTGCAAGAACTCTGGTGTCGCAGGTGTTCATGGGCAGCGGTGATCACTTTCCACCAGGTGAGCCTCCTGCCCGTTTACCCCCTATTCCATAAAATAACCTAGTTGGTAATAAATGAAATATTTATTTATGTATATATACGGCGCTCCCCTACCGCTGCCGCTGGTAGACCAGTGTATTTCTACTGCGGTGGCGTAAATACATAAGTACCTTAGAATTTTTCCATTATCGAAACATCAAAAGACTCTTCCTGAAGGAAGACATGAGCTCACTCGCTATAGCTGTCACTGTAGTATTGATAATATCATACGTCGAGTAATTTAGAATTAGTTAGTTAAATATTTATAAAAGTAAGCGAGTTTCCTTTGAATATAAAATTATATTATGATGATAGCACCTACAATGAGCTTGAGCTTTCCGTGAAGGAAAACATCGTAAGGAAACCATAGCATGGTGGTAGGGCTTTTTCTAATGCCCGACTGGCTAGCTACCACCCTCAAGTTGTAAACCTGCCGGTAAATACCAATAGGTGTGTTCCGGCAGCTGCACTTGAGAGCCAGTTCTTCCACAGGTTTAGCGTGTCTACCAACTTGGGCCGCATCGTCATTTAAGATCAGGTGAGATTATGACCATAACGCTAAACCTTAACTATAAAATGAAATAAAGTAAAATATATATATATAATTACTTTTTTTTTAATTAATAAATGTACACAAATTCTGAAAAAGGTCCTAAATGTTCTGTAAACCTCTCGACTATTACAATTTAGATCTGTACCGATGCTTTTGAACTTTAAAGGGTAACTGAAATCGATATAAGGCGAATCGACTGGTTCAAACGCAAATAAGATATTGAAGTAAAAAATACACGCACATATGTTTTACGTTCAGAGATTAAAAACGTGTCTGTCTGTTGAATAGATATAACGCTTTGATAAATTAATTGAGTTTAATGTTTATACTTGAAGCGATGATAGCACAGTGGTAACGTGCACGGACGCCATGGTAAGGACGTGAGTTCGAATCCCCGCAATGTGCTTGTGTTTTGAAACCATAGCATTGTGGTAGGGTTTCTCGCCGCTCTCATGTTGAAAATCTGTCGCCAAATACCTACACGTGTATTCTGGTAGTTGCACTTGAAGGGCAATCCCTCCACTAGTCTTAGCGCGTCCACAGTCTCAGGCGACATCGTCACATAACATCAGCTGAGATTATTGGCATAACGCCAATTAAAAAAAAAAAAAACGTGATATATTTTAGCTTTTAATTTGTCTGTCCTTAGTTCGACAAATGGCTTTGAAGTGACTGATTCTTAGCTTTTTTTTTACATTTATTGTAATCTGACGCATTGATAACTAATACTTTAAATCGGTTTAGTTATAACAGGTTACCAGTATATTAGTAACGTATTTCAAGAAACATCACTATCTCTTTCTGTTCGAATAATTTAGAACAATAAAAGAGCTCGTTCCAAGACATTTATATTTGTTATCTCATTCTTACAAAGTGAACATCCCCACGGTGCGATAGAAAGAAAATATTTCATATTGGTACAATTCAGTTTCATCCGTGGAGAAGGTACGTGTGGGTTTTTCCAAGTGAAAACTGTTCCAACTACTTGTTTTATGTATTCAATTGTACTTGTATAACTGTTTTTTTATTTATTTAGTTTAGCGTTATAGCTCTAATCTCAACTGATCTTAAATGACGGTACGGCCCAATTTGGTAGACACGCTAAACTCGTGGAGGAACTGGCTCTCGAGTGCAGCTACCGGAAAACACCTATTGGTATTGGAGGGCAGATTTTTAACTTGAGTGTGGTTGCTAGCCAGGCGGGCATTAGTAAAAGCCCTACCGCCATGTTATGGTTTCCTCACGATGTTTTCCTTCACCGATAGCTCAGCAATTAAAAAAAAAAAAGTAATCAAGAATCATTTGTATATATGTCCTTACAACTCCGGCTGTAATATTATTTTAGGTTACGATGGGGCTGGTATAACTACGGTTAAAAGCCCCTAAACAAAATAAAGAAAAAAAAAAAAAAAAAAAAAAAACTCCGGCTGTACGCGGAACTCAAACGTCGCAAACTTCAAATGCAATAAAGCTTCTATAATAACAAAAAAACTTCAATAAACTAGTTGTAACGAAATTAGCAGAGTTGTAAACAGAAACAGACACGTCGCTGTTTAGTTTTGATTTAACGTCAGCAGTGAAACGTTTCATCCGACAACTGTCTATAAAAACATTTCATAACGTTCCTTTTTACACGGTTAATGCGTTTCGAATTCTGTAAACGTATTTGAAATTTCAATTTCAAACGTGTCGAATATTATCCAAATTACATATTTTCATCGTGAAAATGTTATACGTTTTATTGTCCAATTTATATTCACTAGTAATATAGTAATATTTAACTTATTTTTTTTTGTTATTTTAATGTGATTCAGAATGTATAGATAGAGTATTTACCGTCAGTATAAACACTGACATTTAATTTTTTTCTATACTTAAGGTTTAGGTTTATGGCCATAATCTTACCTGATCTTAAGTGACAATACGGCCCAACTTGGTAGACACGCTAAGCCTGTGAAGAAACTGGCTCTCAAGTGCAGCTGCCGGAGCACACCTATTGGTATTTAGCGGCAGGTTTACATCTTGAGGGCGGCAGCTACCCAGACGGGCATTAGAAAAAGTCCTAGCTCATTGTAGGTGCTTGAATTCGAACTCACGTCCCTTCCCTATCATCGCTTCATAAAAATTCGCAGGCACAATTAATGTTTAAGACCAATTTTGAAGTATGTAGACATAGTATTATTACGTTAAGTGTAGCTGTTACTAACATAGATTTTTTGTACGTTTATTAAATCTATATATGTAAAAGTAACGGGGGTACTCTCAGAAAATAAGCCAACTTGTTGACTCATGTTTCTATTCGTAAAATGACAAATAACTCCGAATGATCAGTCCCGTTCGCGAGTCTTTCGTGACGTATCCTAGCCAGTTTTTTTTTTTTTTTTTATGGGATTTACTCTGTTACCCTGAGGAGCGTTTACATCTTCATCTGAACTAGAGGGGCGAGTGCGGAGGGCGATGGAGCCCGAGGGGCAACTCGCGCAAAGGTTTCACTAGTGACCGTACCCTTGCTTGGGCTGTTGCCGAATCGCGTAGGAGAAAACCGAAGCTATTAATAAAAATAGAAAAAGCTAATGTACTAACTGATCCCCTTCGGGATCTGGAAACTAAATTTGGTTTGTACTGTGCCATAGCAGGCGAGGCAAGATTGTACTGTGCGTCCTCCCTACCTAGAAGTTGGTGACGAGAGTGCCTAACAAAAAGGAACAGAGAAGAAGGCATATGAACGCAATGTAATAAATACAAATGAAAATAAAAGGCCGACCCACACTCACGGCCACGGGCGGTCCCTCACAGAACCGTGTACGTACTGTATGAGTGTGCACGAATGTGACATGCAGTGTGGTGATGTCGGTGTTCAGTGAGTGTGAAATGTCATATAACGCGATCGGGTTAGCTCGAGGGCTCCACTCCGATATCCTAGCCAGCGTTACGTAGCCCCTTTTTATAGTATAGTGGTAGTGGGGAGCGCTCCGTCAAGTAATGCGCAAACATCCGTTGCAGTACTTTTAATCATAATTCGTTGATGTACTCGTAATGCACTAACATTCGTTGAAGTACTTTCATTGTATTTTCTGCTTATATAATATTTGCGCCGATATATATTATAATTTACAAAGCAGTTCATAAACTAAACTCTTTAAAATTCTACCTCTTTACCTACCTACTTACTTAGCTCACCTACCTTTTTAAATTACTACCTCCAACCATGGAAGAACCAATGTGTTCTATGAAATCAAAATTTGAATAAAATTTGCCGCCTAGTTTTAAAATGATTCACGTATTAGATAAACTTAATTTACCGTTATAAATATGTTGTTTACCTATTTTATTATCAACAAAGTACCTACCGCTCAATCATACATTTCAGTAAACATTTAACTTCATCACCGAACGGGTTACGAGTACTCGAATTTACAGCGGTCAATATAAGAAAGCAGCGATGAAATTCAGACCATAAACGTATCGAACCTTTTCAGGAAAAACATCGTAAGCGACAATTTCACTTTTCGCAGGAGAGAGTTTTTGGTTCCAAATTTATTTATTTATGTAACAAACAACCAATACATAAATATAAACTAATAGGTATATATTACCATATATTTAAAATCTACAACTTATTAAGAAAAATCGTAGCACTACTATCTAGGTGTTTAATTAAACAAAAAAGGCAATAAAATATATCAAAAGAAAAATTTAGAAAAACACATAATTTCCTTACATGAGTCCCTAAGCAACACATCACCAATTTTCTTTTTATAAGGATAGGCTATAACAAAATACGTTTAAGAAGTATTTATTATATATTTATAAAAAAATATAACTTGTAGTTCATAGTTAAACACTGATTTGTAAAAATTGTGGCTATTAACATATGCTTCTAATTTACAAAGACAATAATTAGGAGGTTACAATATAAAAACACTTTTCAACTTTTCATCGCCCTCGATGTTTTTCCTGAAAAGGCTCGATATCAGCATAAGTAGTTGAACCCAGTAACCTTCATCCCATAACCCGTTCGGTCTAATACACACCCTTGACACTAATGAAATATTTGTTCGAGGTTCATCAACGTCGAGTTAATTCCGTGCGGCCGATCGGCCCCATCCCACGTTAACGACCATAAGCGAGTCAATATTTAACAGATATATTAAATTAGATTAACCAAACCGTAGGCAACTAATATTTCACTCGAACAAATGCGAAAGCAGGCTTTTTAATCGTTCATAGGGGAAGTGTTGTGGATGTAATCTCACGTGATGCAAATGTTGATGGTGCCCAAAATGGTGAACACGATAAGCCTAATAGAGTGAATGGTTCTAAAGTTTAACTGCCCGTACAAATCCGTAGGTATTTCAACTCGAGGGTGGTAGTTAATTAATGGTAACATGGGAGTTTGAAGAGTAACTGTGGTGCATTTAAGTGGTAACTGTTAGATGATTACCACACGCCTCTCGCCTTGGCCTGAACCCGGGTAGTGTATTTATGTTTTGCGAGGAGAAAGTCCGTAAAGAACAGGATTTGAAACACCAAGTTACCGTATGTTACTGAAGCGATGATAGCTCAGTGGTAGTGTGTACGACTTCGCGTCAAGGGACGTGAGTTCAAATCCAAGCACCTACAATGAGCTTGAGCTTTCGGTGAAGGAAAACATCGTGAGGAAACCGTAGCATGGTGGTAGGGTTTTTTATATTGCCCGGCTGGGTAGCTACCACCCTCAAGTTGTAAACCTGCCGCCAAATATCAATAGGTGTGTTCCGGCACTTGAGAGCCAGTTCCTCCACAGGTTTAGCGTGTCTACCAACTTGGGCCGTATCGTTACTTAAGATCAGGTTAGATTATGGCCATAATGCTAAACCTTAAGTATAAAAAAAAATGTTAAAGTATGGTTAGCTAGATAGGTGTGCATTAAAAAAAACTTACTACCATGCTTTTGTTTCTTCACAATGTTTTTGCTCAGCGAAAGCTCAAGCTCACTGCGGGGATTTGAACCTCACTATTGCTCGAGAATGTTTGAAAATAAAAGGTAATTGTGAAGACCTCTTAGTGGGTATTTGAAGACGTTTCACGTCCAATGAGTCCCACGTGTCCCTCTTATAGCAATTGTTATACTTTTCCACCACGTCAACAAAACAGGCATTATAGGTACTACTTTTTACCTCATAAAACGAAAGGGAATAAAATTCTAATCTTGTAAGAAATTTTCTTTCATTCAATTTCTCCATTCAGTTGCAGACGACTTAACTGGAAAACTGAGCATTTTATTTCTTTTTCCACTGTATTAGATGTCCTAAAAAGTGATGTATTGAAAAGACGGTTTAAAGCAAGATTCGTTTAAATTCAGTTCGTTTAAATTTAGATTCAGTTCATTTAAATTCTCATTCAATATTCGTAACTGTGCTTTTATATTTCAATAGTAATCTTATGATACAGTATCCCTTTGATTTTTGAAGTGATGGCAGCTCAGTGGTAGTGTGTAGGAAGGCCGCGTCAAGGGACGTGAGTTGGAATTCAAACACCTACAAAGAGCTTGGACTTTCGGTGGAGGAAAACATTGTGAGGAAACCATAGCATGGTGGTAGGATTTTTCCTAATGCCCGCCTGGCTAGCTACCACCCTCATATTGAAATATACCGTTAAATACCATTAGGTACGTTGCAGCTTGCGGCTTTTTGCCGGCTTTGATATTCAACTCTTGCAAAATCAAGGTAACCAATAATTAAGTCAACTCATTCGCGGGTATGCTTTTATGAAATTTGATGAGTTTGACAAATTGGCTCATCAATATTCATTAGTATTTTATATTACAATAATTGGGAATCGTGACGTTCGAAAATAAATTGCTGGCTGCGTTATTATTGCATTGTAAAAAATAAAGAAAGAAAGAAAGAAAGTTTTATTTATCCAACACACAGCAGATGATATTTAAAATAAATAAAAGAAAAAAATAAAAATAAAAAAATTTACAAAAAAAAAACAGAACAGTACAGCAATATCACAAAAAAAAAAAACAAAAAAAAACCTAATGGGTGGATAAATTGGTACCAGTCTCAGCATAACAGCTACACTGATATAGTGCAGCGCTGATATTCTGACTGGACCCTCTGAAGGCGACGTCACGGACATCAGTAGACATATTTAAAACTATGTATGATAGGCACAGCATATAGAACATACCAGTATGTGTGATGCATGGGAATGATGCTACAATTGAAAGCAAATAAAGCAGTATGAAAGTCGCTTAAAGATCTTTAATATGGTGCCCTCATTACAGTTTCAAGGCCGCACCTCTTGCCTCTGGCCGGCTTGTGACAACAAGCTAGGTTTGTAAAATATTGTTGTCGTGCACATTAATTCTTGGCATGGTTTTCCCCCAAGGTTAATAATATGGGGTTCTTCGAATGTCTCCACAGTCGAGAACAGGGTTGTAATGCTCCTGGTATTACAGTTGAAGTTTGAAGCGATGATAGCTCAGTGGTAGTGTATATGACTTCGCGTCAAGAGACGTGAGTTCGAATCTAAGCACCTACAATGAGCTTGAGCTTTCGGTGAAGGAAAACATCGTGAGGAAACCATAGCATGGTGGTAGGGCTTTTTCTAATGCCCGCCTGGCTAGCTACAGCCCTCAAGTTGTAAACCTGCCGGCAAATACCACTAGGTGTGTTCCGGCAGCTGCACTTGAGAGCCAGTTCCTCCAAAGGTTTAGCGTGTCTACCAACTTGGGCCATATCGTCACTTAAGATCAGGTGAGATTATGGCCATTGTGCTTAAGTATGAAAAAAAAGTAACATTCTGAATAACAACATTCAAAACAAAAACAAATACATAGTAAAATAAATTAGGCATCTCTTACAAATATACGATAAACATTACGGCAGGAGAGTATAGATAAAAAAATTGATATTAATTATCATTATAATTCTTATGGAAATCATGCAGGCTTTTCAGATCTATATCAATGCGACCCTATATGATCTATTATGCTACCCGTGCGACTAAATCTCACTGTCTAATCCTATAGCATTAAAATAATGCTGGGACATTTTTGGCTGAGCAAACTTATACGTATCCCGGGTGTAGTACACAGTTATCCAGTATCCGGGTTCGTTTAGATTTCAGTAGCGCACATTCGCATAAGCGGTGCTTTTATCGTTCGCATTGTTGGAAATCTTGCTATCTGGTATGTCTTCCGTGTTCAATTTTTTTTTTTAAATAAGTCTATGCCTGGAACCATTACAACCTTTTCTGGGAGTTTGTTCCACGTTCCACTCGACCACTCTGATTGGCCAAAAAATGCTTCCTTGGGTTTATTTGCGCTGATAATGTACCTTTGTTTATTTAGACAACAATGTATACTAAGCGCATTGCATGGTGGTAGGGCTTTTTCTAATACCCACCTGGCTAGCAACCGCACTAGCTCAAGTTGAAAATCTGCCGCCAAATACCAATAGGTATATTCCGGCAATTGCACTTGAGAGCCAGTTGTTTCAAAGGTTTAGCGTGTCTACCAACTTGGGCCGTATCGTCACTTAATATCAGGTGAGAATATGACAATAACGCTAAACCTTAACTATAAAAAAAATCGTTCTTTCTAAAACACGTCGCGGATTTCTGATAAGTATCATATGATTCTTTGTTTGCAACCCTCCAGAGTGCAATCACTAATATTTGCTTCTATATAAACATATATCTAATGCAGCATCTTATACTAACAGGATGTCAAACTTCTTAAATTGTATAGACTAAGAAAACTTTGAAAGACCAAAATCACCTCAAAGCAAAGTGTTTCCTTCAGTCTCGTGTAAGGAAACGTAGGTACACGTAACATCTTTCATATTTGAACCATTCTGAAAATCATTGACAGCTTTTTCAGCTCTTAAAAGGCCACTAAGCGATTTTTAATGTATCCCAAGTATCTTAACTGTTCATTTATTTCATGTACATAAAGACATAGTTACACCTATGCCTATCTATTTACTAAAGAAAACCTTATAGTAAAGGTCAAAGCGTATTATAGAACATCAACATAAAAGTTTTCCATTGTTAGACAAATTCCTTCTTAGTGGAAAACAGAATCTATATATAGGAGACTTAAACACAGTCGTCATCAGACCTTCCAAATTATACGCATAACTGACTTAATATTCGACATAGATGTTTCTGTCACAACGTAGCGAACCACTTAAAATGCGAACAACCACGATTGCTTGAAGTAAAAAATGGGAACGAAGCCGTTGGTACGAACTTGTTAATACTATTTTCCAAAATATTTACTTATGTTAGCTTAGTCGTTGATCGTCACTTTATATTAAATATAAAATAAAAGGTTTTAAATATTGACACGTTTGATTAAATATAACTTTACGGATTGATATTGATATTTACGTGTTTGGTGAAAAATAACTTTATAAATTCAAATTGTAATGACGAGATTTTATAAAACTTGTTTAAATAGTCTCTTTTCTCTCTTTCAAGTCTTCTAGCGATTTTAGTTTGCGGTTGCGGCAATATAATACGTCTTATTATAATACTGAGGCAGTCATAGTGGAGCTCCAGAACGAGTCAGTGGACTGAAGTATTAATGATATGAAGAACCAAATAGTACGAGCAGAGAGTTTTTTGAAGTTAAAACTGCTTTAGGTACGTCGGGTAAATTTTTGTATCCCGTGATACAAGCAAAGTAAATAATCTAGAAAATTAAGTCCAATGAAATTCATATAATCACGAACGCTTTATTTTAATTACATTAATGTATATTAATTATTATGCCAATAATAATATGATATTGTGCCCTTCAAAAGGAGGTCTGAAGAGGTACCTAAGCTGGCCAACTGACAGTTGAATTCTGTTCGGTGTCAGTCGCCTCTGATATGGATTGTACTGTGCTTACCATCAGGTCCAGTGCAGTCAATTTGCTGCGCAACATAAAAAAAAAATTATGTTCTATCTATACTTTATCTATACTTCCCCAACCCATATTGATAAATAAATAAACCATATAGAATGTACCCAAATTCTTGCTGACAGGTGGAAGGAATTGTCTACCACATTCAGAATCTTTTGTGAGAAATTTGAGTGACTGAATTGTTTAGTTTAGTTATACGTAGTTATTTTTTTATTTTTGTTTTATTTGTATTTTAAATGTTTAGTTTAAACAGTGTTAGGTGTATGTTAAATAAATAAGTGTTCATCGCTGAGCGTATCTATACTAATGGCAAAAATTTGAAATTACAAATCAACAAATTTTCTATTTCATAGTATTGCTAACTGCTTACGTTATGTGTTTTCTTATGTCTCAACGATGTCTCAGTACCAAGGTACTTTTATTTTTATGCCTTACTAGCTATCCCTACGGCTTTGCTCGCGTGGAATTAAAATTTTAGCTACTTTTTTGTAACTCTAGTGAACACTGTTTTACTATTATTGGTGGTAACGTGGTATTAAACAAACAAACGTTTCCGATTAACAATAATAATATATATGTAGATAGGATATGTGCTCTAATCAAAATCTCACCTAATGTTAGATGATATTGTGACCCGAGATGATGGACACGCTGAACCTAGTGAAGGGACTAGCTGTCGAAGAAACTGCCGGGACACACCTATTAATGTTTGAGGGTAGATTTTCTATTTGAAAGTGGTAGGTACTCAGGCGGTAGATAAAGCTTTGTCAACCAAGCTATGGTTTCATCGCGATGTCTTCATCACCGAAAGCTAAAGCTCATTACAGAGCTTTGAATTCACATCAATCGACGCGGCGTTCTTGCACACTACCAACCGAGCTATATTTTTTATAGTTTAGGCTTAGCGTTATGGCCATAATCTCACCTGATCTTACGTGACGATACGGCCCAAGTTGGTAGACACGCTAAACCTTAGCAGGAACTGGCTCTCAAGTGCAACTGCAGGAAAACGCCTATTGGTATTTGGAGGCAGATTTTCAACTTGTGGGTGGTAGCTAGCCAAGCGGGCATTAGAAAAAGCCCTACCACAATGCTATGGTTTTCCTTCACCGAAAGGCCAAATAGGTAGTTGGATTCGAACTCACGTCCCTTGACCAATTTAAATAATAAACTCTCCAACATTTCCGTAATAACCAGCGAGGATTTTTTGTAATGTAAAATTAAAAGAAATATCTTCATTCAAAATTGAATAAAAGAGAGTCTTTGAGGAAGGATGTTAATATAGATTGATGATAGAGTAATAATCCCTCCGATTGTGACGTTAAGATAATAAAAGCCTTAAGTATCTTTTGGGGTTGAAAGTTGAATTCGTGTCGATCAATCAACGTCTGAACAAAGACGCGGCTGAAGAACGTCACAATGCTAATTGGAAAATCAGACCGTATCAATAGGGATTAACTAGAAAAGCATTTTCATTTTCATCATTATACTACCTCTGTAAATTGATATGGTTGTAACGAAAAAAATGACTCCAGTAATAAGGCAGTGCGCCAAAGAATATTACGGCAGAGTAATAAAAAAGAAAACATAAAAATTGCGATTTATGAGAAATGTACACATATACACGTAATGCGCATTATGAAAATTCATGAACATTTTTTTTTTAATTACTCCTAGCTGTTACCCTCGGATTCGCTCAGGTAAATATTGATTTAACTAACCGGACAACGCAATAGTAAGTTTCATACAAAACCTATCCCACTCTTTGCCCTCTTTCCGATACGTTTCTCGCGGGAGAAAGTAGCCTATCACCATTTCAAGTGCCCCATCTATCTCTGTACTAAAATTCACCGTAATCGATTCAGCGGTTTAGGCGTGAAAGTGTGACTAACAAACAAATACACTTTCGCATTTATAATATCAATACGGACTAGCTGTTCTTGCGACTTCGTTCGCATGGATTATTTGTTTTTTTTTTACCTACCACGCATAGAAGCAAAGGTGTATTGAGAAAAGTTAAAAAAAAAAACGGGTTATAATAGTTGTAGATTTTTTTAGTTAGACGCGAATGAAGTCGTGGGCATAGCTAGCATTGAACGTAACTGGAGTGATTAGTTATTATGTGTTACATTTTTGTAAATTATTTATTTGCGAGCATACATCCAACGAACGAGTCGAGTTACTAAAATATAGTAAGAAACCGGGAATTATCGTTAAGTGAATTATCATGTCTGTCTGTCTGTCCTCTTGTACTCGCATCACTCTGAAACTATCGGAGCGAATTTATTACAATTCGACAGGCTTACATCTATCTCTATATATTATGTTTTTTTTAATTATATATTGTCGATCCTGTCCTTTGATATATGATCATAAACCATCGCTTGCGTAAAATGAATTCGACAAAGTCTTACTTTATTTAGAACTTGAAGCGACGATAGCTCAGTGGTAGTGTGTACGACTTCGCGTCAAGGGACGTGAGTTCGAATCCAAGCACCTACAACGAGCTTGAGCTTTCGGTGAAGGAAAACATCGTGAGGAAACCATAGGATGGTGGTAGCGCTTTTTCTAATGCCCGCCTGGGTAGCTACCACCCTCAAGTTGTAAACCTGCCGCCAAATCCAAATAGGTGTGTTCCGGCAGCAGCACTTGAGAGCCAGTTCCTCCACAGGTTTAGCGTGTCTACTAACTTGGGCTGTATCGTCACTAAAGATCGGGTGAGATTATGGCCATAATGCTAAAGTATAAAAAAAAAACTAAATTTTACGTCCGGCTTCTATCACGTTAAAATTGATTTGTCAAACAAAATTGAATGACGCAATAAAGAGTTACATACGCAGTTTATCCCTTATTTACCCCAATTCCAATACGGTTTTCCAACAATAATTTTAGAACCTATACAAACAGCTTTACCGGCTTTCTTCTATTTGGGATTTATATTTTAAGACCAACAAGTACTATCAATGTATTTATATTATCCTCAAATATGACAATTCTATCCTTAATAATTATGTGTTATTGATGATATTTCAGTCCGCAGGTAGTATTTGTATATTGCACGCCTCATAACGCGAAGTGTTTGAGTAGTGCTCTACTAACTCTCTTAAGGTCAAGTAATTATCTCGGCTTAAATTGCTACCATCCGATCTTTTTAGCACTTTGAGTATTAAATAAGTTGACAAATATATCAACAAGAACACTTTTTTATGACAGTAGGTACTTTAAAAAATACTATTTATTATAGACAGTAAAAAAAACGTTTTCAAAAAATATATTCGATGGTCGTCTGTTTGTCTGTATGTGTGGATGATGTATGTGGTCACGATAACGCCCAAAAAGCTCACTTTACGAGCCAATATTTTTTTTCATTCGCTGTAGTATCATTCTGAGAAATAGTCTATTAAAAGTTACAGTCCAATTCATTGTAATTTAATTAAAAAATAAATAGTACTTGGTTAAAAGGTATACAAGTGAATATATTGCAGCGCCATAGAGTGGCGATTAAAAACTATAGAGATAACATATAAACATTCTCCACGATAGAATTTACATTTTTTTTATTATTAATGATAATACTAAGAAAAACTATTTTTACACTTTTGCATTTTCCAAATTTTTATTAAAAATAATACCAGGCGAAATTAATAAGGAATAAACTAGCGGTATATCAAATACTCCGGGGGAAAAAAAACTTTAATATCTTAGGTATAATAATCTACATTCACTCTGCTAACTTAATTAAACTGTTCCTCGAACGTTGATTAAGATAGTCGGATCACACGATAGAGAGACCGCAGAACTTTACTACGAAACTTAGTAATGAAGCCTTCAATTGGAAAACCTAACAGACGACAAGAAAACCGCGGAATGAAACACTAGTAGTCTTGAACATGAAAATCCTTGAAAACGATCAAAGAACGAAAATCAAATAGTTTTACATCGGATTAATTCGTATATCAGATTACATTACGAGGAATTTATTAAAAAATCACTTACGAGATCAACCGGAATTAACACGAATTTATTTCGAAGCACAGTTTTTGAATGCAGTTTTCGTATCCACTGTAATTGTCGCAGTGCTTTCGGTTTCATATTCGTTTGAGTTATATAAATTATCATTAGTTAAACTATAAAGAAGTAAAAATACGTAAGTGATATGAATACTCGGTTAAATTAATTTTCCTATGTAAAATATTATAATTGAGAAACGTATCATATTACTGATTAATAAATGAATTAATAGAATCTGAGAGCAATTCAATGAAACGCAGACATGACTAATTAATTAATGGAATCCTAGGAAATTTCATAAATAATTAGAAAAATTGTAGTTGTGAAAATAAAGATTTTTTTTGTACATCGTTCAATTCATTGTAATACAAATAAAACGCTATAAAACAGCTGACACGTATGACGTAAGCTTTATCCGCGCAGCCGTTGAGAACTTACTGGCTGTCTTGGACCAATAAGCGCGCACCTATAACTGGGTACAGCCAATAGTATAAGCGTTATGGATAAACTACATTATCGAAATATACTTTAATATAGAACAGACTGATTTTGTTAACCTGCCTTTCGTGCCGCCCAATAAGGAAGTTCGTTCGGTTTTTGACGGGATCTTGATTTGTCATGTTGTGATTTTAATTTGTTTCATATACTCAGTTAATAAATCCTGTATTGTGTAATTTAGGTGAAATTTTACGTGATCTAGTGTACTTGAAGAGCATAAGTGAAGTGAATTAGGAATAATCATTCGGAACATGATGTGTTAGTTCCACAAAACTTCCAAAAAAACTTCACCAAGAGAGTCGATATCTTGTTGGAGATAGTTTCATCTGCCCAAAATGCCCAAATCTTGTCACTTGAAATGACAATAATAGTCTCTAGAGAGGACTGAGTTGCCAAGAATAAAAAACAAGAAAGTTTGTTCGAATAAAGAAATACATATTTGGATTTGTATATGCGTTATGTGAAACTAGAGTTTGTTGTAGATAATTAAAAGGATTGATTAAACAACATGAATCATGTTTAACTGGTCAAACGATTGAAATAATAATAGAATATTATTTTATTTTATCTTAACCGAGTACTCCAAATAAATATTTTATGAATCATATGGACTTATGGACAGCAAAGATCCGCAGAAAAACCAAAGTAACCGACATAGCCCGAAGAATTGCTAAACTTAAGTGGTAGTGGGCTGGTCACATTGCTCGCAGAACCGATGCCCGATGGGGCCAACGGGTTCTCTAATGGCTACCACGTACCGGAAGACGTAGCGTGGTCAGGCCCCCCACTCGTGGACCTGGTGAAGGTCGCGGGTGTTCGTTGGATGCGCACGGCGCAAGACTGGTCATCGTGGAGATCTTTGGGGAAGATCTATGTCCAGCAGTGGGCGTCTTTCGGTTGAATGAATCGATGGATGGACTTATTTATTGTTGTCTTTTGAAAACATAGGTAAGAGTATCGAAATAGCTTAGCAAATCGTTTGACAGCAAGGAGTTTCATCTTAAACAAGAACAAATCCTTATCAAATATTTCATATTAAAATTTACAATATCATGTCAATTCCAGAGATCGATTGCACGTAAAAATATTGTTAACAAATAATACGGACTTACGTAATTTCAGAAGATTAAAATCGTTTCTGGTTAAAAAATAAAGTTAAAATTCTATCATAAGAAATGTTAGAACCTTGAATGAATACAATATTCCGTTTATTGTGTATTCAAATACAAAATGTCGCAATAACATTAACAGTTGAATCACTACGACAAAATAAATTCTAGCCAAATTTGTTTGTTAAATTTACAAAACGTTTATCGTGTACAATATATTTATTTTGTATATGTATATAGTAGAGTATTTAATACGTTTTAATTAATAAAATCCAAAGCAACCACAAAACACCCTTAAAGTATTCCAAATAAAAGATCAAATAATGTTAACCTTTCGTGTAGTCTCTAAATTGGTTTCCATGACATTTACTAGATTTGAAATATCAACAGTATAGACGGGCTTTGATCTGAGCGACGTGACCACGTCTTTCGAAACACTCACTTTAATTAGAAAGAGAAGATAATTAAGAGCTTCATTAGAATTTTTATTAACTTAACAATTTCAGATATAACTGCCACAGTCAAATTATTCATGCCAGAATGTTACGAAGTTGTCTTAGTCAGTGTTTTTTGTCTATAACCTAAATTTTTAGCGGGACGTTAATCTGTCGTGGTGTGATTTTTATTTATATTTATATACTTAGTACTTTAGCCCTATATTATGTAAATTAAACTCACATTTTACGTTATATAGTGCAGATGAAGAGCATTTTGAATAATCTTTCGAAACAAGATATATAAGTTGTCACAGATACTCCCAAGAGAGCTATAGATAGCTAGCGATAGTATGGTCTGCATTTAAAACTATTTCTGACTCGGCTGCATGGTCTAGATACCTTTGCCTTTTCTTTTCTCAATTGAAGGTAGAAAATATACAAAAAAAAGTCTAAGCTATAGATAGCTAGAGGTAGTATCATCTGCATTTAAAACAATATCTGACTTGGCTGCATGGTCTAGATACCTTTGCCTTTTCTTTTCTGAATTGAAGGGAGAAAATATACAAAAAAAAAGTCTATAACCTATAACAGTTGACGTTTGACACTTATGAAGTGTGACTATGCAAGTTGAAGGTCACAGGGACGTTGTGAAAAATATAAACAATATAAAACTCTTCAGAACACTGGCCGTGGTGCATACGGTAGAACACGGTTAAAGAGGCATTGACCGTACCCGCCGCGGCCTCCCTCCGCAGATGCCTGAGCCTAGGTTCGATCCTCCGGATAGGAACCCTCGAGTGACTCTGCTCGCGCGATACAGTGACACTCTACATCACTGAGAGTACACCATCGCACCGCATACCATTCGTGCACACTCACACGTTAAGTACACGGTTCTGTAAGGGACTACCTACGCGGCCCTTGAGCTGGTTACCTGATAAGGTCGTTGTTAGGATCACTAAATTGGTAAGACAGGACCTGTTGGTTAGCCAGGATCATGAATCTGTTTTCATTTACTGGCAGCAGCCCAAGCCAAGGTTCTGCTGCCTCGGGGCTGAGTGTCCTCAGCGCTCACCTCAAAAAGTTCGGTTAAGCTGTCAAAGCCCTTGGGGCTAACAGCGTACGTCAGTTCGAAGAGAGAAAAAAAAGCATTGTTCCTTCGTAGCTTCAGCGGTTCTACGGTGCTGGTGATGTATGCATTATTCACAATGCGGACAGCCCGACTCTGCAACCTGTCTAAGGCTTGTCTAAGGTGTCCCCATTTTTATACAAATACATAACAGTTACAATCGCTTCTAGCGAATGCACACAAAGGGCCATTAATTCTAGACGACATCATTGTTCACACATTAATCTATCCATACAATAAATAGCTTTTTAACATCGAACCTCGTCCGTCATGCTGCTTGAACTTTCTATCTGGCAAATCGGTAATGTGCTTTGGGGCTTTGTAGTTAAATCTAACACTTATTAAAAAAAAAAATTACCGGTGTCACTGAGTCTGAAACATGGATTGACCAGTTTGTCACGATTTCTAGAATCTGAATAAATGAATGAATGATTGAATGAATTATTTATTGCACTTTAAATATCTACACTGGAGAGATTACTCTCATTATAGGTAGTATAAATAGCGAATTTGAAGCAATGATAGCTCAGTGGTAGTGTGTACGACTTCGCGTCAAGGAACGTGAGTTTGAATGCAACCACCTACAATGAGCTTGTGCTTTCGGTGAAGGAAAACGTCGTGAGGAAACCATAGTATGGTGGTAGAGCTTTTTCTGATGCCCACCTGGCTAGCTACCACCCTCAAGTTGAAAGTCTGCCGCGAAATACCAATAGGTGTGTTCCGGCAGTTGCACTTGATAGCCAGTTCCTCCACAGGCTTACCGTGTCTTCCAACTTGGGCCGTATTATCACTTAAGATTAGGTGAGAGGCCATAACGCTAAAACTTTAAACTATAAATATAAAAATAATAATATAATTGGTGAAATAAGTGCATAATAATAAAATATACTAACCTCATATAAATAATTCATAACGAATAGCATATTAAATAAGCAAAATGTAGTCAAAATAAATAAACTAAATATACATAAAAAGATATATCAATAGCTAATTGTGACAATCAACGTCACTTTAAATCTATATGTCGATGTACTTTTGATGTAAAACTGGCGCTGGCATTTTGCAACTGGGAACAAACTGGCATCTTGAATATGACGCTGCAACCGTATGGATGTTATTCTAAAGGAGTTTGAGTAAAGTGTCGTTCTGTGTTTAGGGATCACAAGGCTGTTACTGTAGAATGAACGGAAATCCCGACCGGAAGCTGTTTGCAAAGTTAAACGTTCCCGGCGATATTGTGGAGTTCGTGGAACAAATAAAACTCCATAAAGTGGGTGCAGCATATGCGCATTTCGACGTTAACGGATAATAAGCCAATTCAATTTTGTACGGTACTATGAAATGTGATCGCACTTATTCAACCCAAAATATAATTATTACCCACATTTAATATACGATCAAGTTTCTTAGTCCAGCTTTTCTAAGATTATCTTATAGTGTATTATAAGTGTAGGCATTATGGCAACAAATTCACCTGATGTTAAGCGACGATAAGGTTCAAGACGATGGACACGGTAAGACTAAAGTTACTGGTTCTCAAGTGTGACTGCCGGAATACACCTATAGTATTTTGCGGCAAGTTTTCAACTTGAGGGTGGTAGCTAACCAGGCCGGCAGTAGAAAAAGCCCTACCACCGTCATATGATTTCACTACGATGTTATCGGTCACCGAAAGCTCAAGCTGATTGCAGGGATTTGAACTTACTTCTATTGACGCTGCGTCCGTAAAAACTAACAACTGAGCTACCATCGCTTCAACCTTCAAACAGCTTTTGCCGATATATATTTAATTATAAAGTATGCATGGGCAGGACAGAGTTAAGATACCGAATACCTTAAATTTTAATGATCTAGTGTTTTTTTTTTTATTTTCTATCAGAAGGAATCACAAACAAACACCTTAACGAGTTCTGCGATGTTTTGTTTAACTTGTAAAACTTCTGTAACATATGTTTCAATGTAAAGCACGTCTGTGTTTACAATCGACCGTCGAACGTACAAGTAACTAGTAACTTTGCAAGTTAAGCGAGTTTACTCAGACAACAATACGTACTGCATATTTGATTCTAAAGGTTGTTAAAACTTACCTTTACATTTCTATCTGTATGCATGTTGTATGCGGGACGTGAGTTCGAATCCAACAACCTACAAAGAGCTTGGGCTTTCGGTGAAGGAAAACATCGCGGGGAAACCATAGCATGGTGGTAGGGTTTTTTCTGGTGGTCGCCTGGTTAGCTACCACCCTCAAGTTGAAAATGTGCCGTCAAATATCAATAGGTGTTGTGTGTGTCCATGGGCGGCGGTGATCACTTACAATCAAGTGATACGCTCACCTGTTTGCTCGCTATTACATTAAAAAAAGCGAAAAATTTTGTTTGTTTGAACGCGCTAATCATAGAAACTAGCAGACGGATTTCAAAAACTATTTAGTAAAGGTTTATTGGAAAAAGTCACAAAAACGGATAAAAATTATTTAATAACAAGCTCGAGTTAATCTAATGAAGCCATAAAAACTGTCATATAAAGTTTATCCTTCTCTTTATCCCGCTTCCTATAAATATTTCGCGAGAAAAAGTGACCAATCATCGTTTCCAGGATTCCAACTATCTCTATACCAAAAATCATCGTAATCGATGCAGCGGTCTCGACTTGAAAGCGTAACAAACAAACTCACTTTCGCATTTATAATATTAGTAGATTTTCCCCGCGGCTATGTTTGCGTTAATAATTATATTGTGGAACAAATCGGGATCACACAAAGTCCGGTGAAGCTGTGAAAGGCCTCCAGGGTAACAGTGTAGGTCCCTTAAAAAAAAAAAAAAGGATGACACAATAAAAAGTTTCATACAAAGAGTGTCCCTCCATTTGTCCCACTTCCTATAAGTTTTTCACGAGAAGTAATCTAACTCCGTCTCCAGGGTCTCATGTAGCTCGGTACCAAAATTAATCACAAACGACACAGCGGTTTACGCGTGAAAACGTAACAAACAAACAAACTCACTTTCGCATTTTTAAAATTAATATGATGTTATGTTAAGTTCATCTCGAAAGACGTGTATATATATAGTAAAACAGTGACTGAAGAAAATCTGTTCATTGTTAGTTTTAATTTACGTCGAGAGAAGCCGAGTATACACGAACTTCCGTCACGGACCCGAACATGACGGCTTATTTAGGTTAAATTTGAACGTAACATCGCTAAAGGTTAAAAGTTTCGGTTTATAAAATTCTGTTATTACAATCTTTTCATATAAATGATGGAACATTAATTCGAAATAGAAATATTACATGGAAACTGTTCGAGACCAATACATAATGTAAAAGCGATTATTATATTACACAAATTATTGTAATGAAACCTAACGATTATATTTAGTTAGGTATTTGTATTTAGTTAGGTATTTCTGACTTCCCTCCACCAAAACTCTATATAAAGCGATAGCCTTGTGTCTTACGTTAGAATAGTTATAGGAGGGTAGTTTATAACGCCGATTAGTATAAAGCGCGATGCAAGAGTGGCTTCGGGGCAGTCTGAGCTTGGCGCTTACAGCGTATTCATCGTACGCAGCTGGAACATTACCGAAGAAGGGACGTAATATTTAATATTTCTCTATTATTGACACTATTTTGATATTAATGCTGTAAATCATTATCGGGAATGGTTTATACTTGGTGGAGTGAGGCACGAGCGGTGAATGTGAGGCCCTTGACAATCGTCGACAAAGGGGCTCCTTAAACCTACATCGGGGTCGCGAGTCTCAGACACTCTCGTGTTATCCTCTCTCTACCGCAATGATTAGGTTTCACGATGTAACCGGCATCCTGTGTGTGTGTGTGTTACTTAGAAACAGAACAGAGAAGTGAAAAAAAAATATAATATAATAGCTGTACAGTAAAATACAATTTTGGAAATTGTAATTGGAGTGAACTTTGTTATTTATATAGCTCTATAAAACAATATTTGGTACGGACGTCATTAGTAAAACTATTTACGACAAAAAAATTTTTTTTCTTTTTTAGGGTACGTCTACTATGGGTTCTTTAGGTAGCGATGCGGCCTAGGTTGGTAGACACGTTAAACCTGTAGAGGAACTGGCTCTCAAGTGCAACTGCCGGAACATACCAATTGGTATTTAGCGGCAGATTTTCAACTAGAGTGTGGTAGCTAGCCAGGCGGGTATTAGAAAAAGCCCTACCACCATGCTATGGTTTCCTCACGGTGTTTTCCTCCACCAACAGCTCAAGATCATTGTAGGTGGATTCGAACTCGCGTCCCTTGACGCGAAGTCGTACGCACTACCGCTGAGCTATCATCGCTTCAGATGCTCGCTATTATTGAGTAGTAGGTAACGTCGCCGCAGTGGAAATTCGTTGGTTTCGGTTAGGTTTGACTTGTGTCGAGAAAAAAAGCGAGCCGTCCGTTTAAGAGGAAAAAACGAAAAATACTTTATTTACCGTGAAAACAAAGACTTATTTGCTTGTCGTTTAATCATTTCCCCTTTATGTTATTTCAAAAGGTCCAATTATTCGTTCCTTTCAATATCACTGCGTATTGTTTCTGGCGTAATTATATACCATGTTGTTTGTATCTGAATTTGCCGCGTATCATATCGATATTGTCGAGAAACAAATTATTTTCGCTTGTAGATAGCTATTTATAATAAAGGGCGGTGTAGTGTTCTGTGAGGGTAACAAGTGAATTGTTATTAGGCATGTAGTAATATTGTAGCCGAGTCAAAATTGACGTCAGCAATAATTAGGGCGTAATTTGCTATAGATACAGAACCCAATACTATTTTATTATGTCATTTTTTTCCATTTGTCTCCTTGTATCGCTCTGTAGTTATGAAGCTATATAACAGAGGAAGCTATAAGATATATAAATACTAACTGATACGGTGAACTTCGTATCACCTATATTCTGTTCTATTTTGAGATTATTTGACAAACATTTTTTTTTATCTTTTCAATTCAAAATGGTTTCAATATCTACACGTTTGATAAAAAATATATTTATGGATAGAAATTGATATTTACATGTTTGATTAAAAATAACTTTGTAAATTCAAATTGTAATGATGAGATCTTATAAAAATATTAATCTATTTGAAGTATTTGCTTTATTGTTGATCGTCTCTTTATATTAAATATCATATTATATGAATGTGTTTTTTTTATATATACTTAAGCTTAGCGTTATGGCCATAATCTCACCTGATCTTAAGTGAGGATATGGCCCAATTTGGTAGCACCTATTAGTATTTGGCGGCAGGCTTACAACTTGAGGGTGGTAGCTGCCCAGGCAGGCATTATAAAAAGCCCTACCACAACGCTATGGTTTCCTCACGATGTTTTCCTTCAGCAAAAGCTCAAGCACATTGTAGTTGCTTGGATTCGAACTCGCGTCCCTTGACGCGAAGTCGTACACACTACCACTGAGCTATCAGCTAACCGGGATGATAGCTCACTTACCTTGTACGCCGACGATACTGGCACCGTTGCATTTGGAGTAAACAAAGCCACCAGAGCACCTTCTTTTAATACCCTAAAGGTATACTCACACAATTCACGGGGTTCACAAGACAACTGTCCATAGCGCCGACTACCAAACAAGTGACCGCTCATCTCCGATCTTGCATATGTATAGAATAGACAAAAAATAATTTCACCTACCTTCAAACCAATCTGTTAGCCCGAACACGGGGTGTTGTGTGCATTTATTTGTTGAGAAGAACGGCTTTGCATAGTGCAGTCTACAAGAGAATTAAGGGAATCGAACATTCTAGAAGTGGAGATCTTAAACGTCTAATCTCTACTAGATATGATTACTTCTGGAACCTCGAGTTATCATTCAATAAAATACGAAGAGAAACATAAAAGTGAATTTGACATGTGTCAGTTCATACATTTTTTTTTTATAAATTCCTGAGTTTGGAATTGTACATTGGCTATTTGATTATGGGCAAGGGTATCGCTATTTACGAATATACGATTTTGAAGCGTTGATAGCTCAGTGGTAGGGTGTACGGACTGGGCTTCAACGGACGTGAGTTTTAATCCGGCTCCAATGAGCTTGAGCTTCGGGTGAAGGAAAACACAGTGAGGAAACTATAGCATGGTGGTAGGGCTTTTTCTAATACCCGTGTGTTGCACCTGAGAGCCAGTTCTTCCACAGGTTTAACGTGTCTACCTACTTGGGCCGTATCATCAGTTAAGATCAAGTGAGATTATGGCCATAACGCTAAGACCTTAACTGTAAAATATCACCGAAACTCAATTTACGAAGCAATACGTTCATTCGGTCGGCTTAATTATTTTTTTCTACTAGCTCTATGTACTTACACGGTAACATAGTGAAAGGGTTTTTTCTAATGACCGCCTGGCTAGCTACCATCCTCTAGTTGAAAATTTACCGCCAAATAACCTATAGGTGTGTTCCGGTTGCACTTGAAAGCCAGTCCCTCCATCATTTTGTTCCATATCGTCACTTAACATCAAGTGAGACTGTGGCGATATCACAAAAAAAAACACTGCGACCTCAATTACTTATTACATGTAATTTACCAGAAAATACATGTTGAAAGGTAAAGACAAATAACTATATTTTAAGGCTAAATAAATACACACTGGGCTGCAATGTGAGTGTTTTTACGGAGTGAATGAGGCTGCCAAAATACTTTGTTTACGACACGATATTTCACGCCTCGTAAGCGAAGCGTTGAGGTGGGTACTACTGTCACTTCACGCAAAACAACTGATTTTTCAAACTTAAAATGTCTCTATTTATCATACATTGCCCTTGTAAAATAATATACACACACACACATATCAAGAAAAAACACTATTTCTAACACTCACGATACTCTTGATGCCATATATGTTATTTAAACCAGTTAAAAAACTGTTTAAAAAGTTCTGTCTCGGACGTCCGTGTGTCTGTATGTGCGGATCGTGTATGTTATCACGATAACGACCGAAATACTTTACTAATCGAGTCTTTTTTTACACTTCAGTATAATTAGGAATAGAACTCTTTTACTTTTCACGGTCTAGGTGGATGTGGTTTAATTGTTATTAAATAAACAAAAAAAAAATATATTCTGAGGCGTGCACTTTTGGATTTTCCAAACTTTTTTTATTATTAGCATTTTATTACTGTTAAAAAGTAAAACGGAGTAGACCGAATAAAAGCTTTTCACCAAGTTCATACTAAATGAACTAAGTTTTTTGCCTAAACAAACTTTAACTTTTACCCTCTATCGTCAAACAACTCTTTTGTTTTATAGAATAAAAAGTAATCCATATGTTTACATGCAATAGTTTATATATCGTTCAATTCATCTATTATTTTACACAATAATAGATATACTGCAACGGGCGTGAGTTTGAATCCCTACAATGAACCAGAGCTTTCAGGTAGACATCGTGATGGAACCACAGCATGGTGGTAAGGCTTTTTCTAATGCCTATCTATATACCTAACACCCTTTTTACTAACGCGGTATTCAGAATCCTATTCTTTACAAGGCGTGAGGGGCATAGAGCACTCATCGGCTGCTAATTATCCGACACTACTCACTAAAACACATTAAACCAACACTTCAAACTCCTGTGTTGCCAGAGTCCACAGGGAGCGCCCAGTGTTTGGCGGAAACTTTTCGCTCGGCTCAAAAGAATTAAAATGATATTTTATTTTTTATTTTATTTTACAAGGCACTGATACAGACATGAGATTAAATACAAAAGTCACTTAATCCTAGATATCATTTTAAATCCCATACCCTATTACATTAGAGTACAACTTACACAGTTAGGAACTTTCATTATGAGTGAACGTGAACAGAATACAGATTACATAAATTGTAATATTTTTTACAGGAATTATAATATTTTAAAGCATTTTGAACGTAAATGTACACAAAATAAAAACCACAGTAAAATTGGAGATGTAGCATCAGCCAGTTAAGTAATTAAACTTTTGAATTTTACTAAGCTATTGAAGAATATGTCGTGTTGAACATGACTTTCATTGTAGCGCCTACACGTTCTATATATCGGATTATTCTTTGGCACGTTATACAATATTATTTTTCTTTTAAACACAAAGCGTGAATAAATGAAGATTAATGAAGGGATGACAGCTCAGTGGCAGTGTGTACGACTCCTCGTCAAGGGACGTGAGTTCGAATCCACAGCATGGGGGTAGGGCTTTTTTTAATCATCGTCTGGCTAGTTACCAGCCTTAAATTGAAAATCTCCCGTCATATACCAATAGGTGTGTTCCAGAAGTTGCACTTGAGAGCAATTTTCTTCACAGGTTTAGCGTGTCTACCAACTTGGGTCGTATCGTCACTTAAGATCAGGCGAGAATATGGCCATGACGCTAAACCTTAACGATTAACTTTTTTTTATTGTTTGCAATACATTTTCTGTAACCTTTGAAAGTTTATTCAACAAAAACCACTTTAGGGTCAAGTTATAATAAAAAAAAAATTATAACAACAAAGTTAAACGAAAACTTTGGCTATAAAAGTATTTGCTTGAACTTTATTATGTTTTATTGAATGTGATTTCATTGAATTGATATAATTTTTTTTCTTGTTGTAACAATTTTTCTCAGAAGTAAGTTGAAAGTGCTAAGTTAACAGAATAAAACCGGCCTCTGTTAGATTAATTGAAGATTGAATATAGTATACATAAATGGAGAGAAAATGCTTTAAGTTCGAGCCTATTGAAAACTTTTAAGCATATCAACTGGAAGGTCTGTGCTGAACCTCGTCGCGTGGGCTGTCGGGGCTTATAGTATAAATCAATTATTTAGTATATTTATACAAAGATAAATTATGGTTACATTCTCACATAATATTAACTGGCGATATGCCCCAAGATAGTATACACGCTGTGCCTAGCGGAAGGACAGGCTCTCTACTATTCTCATACCGGAACAGCCTATAGGTATTTGCCGGCAGATTTTCAACTTGAAGGTGGTAGCTATCCAGTTGGGCATAAGAAAAAGCCCGACCATCATGCTATGGTTTTAGAAAAAAAAATCTTTCACCGAAAACTCTTTTTTTATACTTAAGATTTAGCGTTATGGCCATAATCTCACCTGAACATAAGTGACGATACGGTCCAAGTTGGTTGACACGCTAAACTTGTGGAGGAATTTGCTTTCAAGTGCAGCTGCCGGAACACACCTATTGGTATTTGGCGGCAGGTTTACAACTTGAGGGTGGTAGCCAGCCAGGCGGGCATTAGAAAAAGCCCTACCACCATGCTATGGTTTCTTCACGATGTTTTCCTTCACCGAAAGCACAAGCTCATTGTAGGTGCTTGGATTCGAACTCACGTCCCTTGACGCGAAGTCGCACACACTACCACTGAGCTATCATCGCTTCAAAACGGACAGGCTCTACTATTCTCATACCGGAACACACCTATAGGCATATGCCCGAAAAAAGCCCGACCACCATGCTATGGTTTAAAAAATAAATACCTTCACCGAAAGCTAATGCTCATTGCAGGGATTCGAACTCGTTTCTATTGACGCGGCGTCCGTACACACTACTCACTGAGCTATCAACTCACACGTCAACTCCTTTAAACTTTGTCTCGGCACGCCTCTGTATCCCTGCACAATAAATACAAGCCCTTTTCAATTAAAAAAAATATGTTATTGATATATCGACATTGAACCTTTCACGTGTATTATCTATTTCGGTGTAATCTGTACTCGAGGAAAATGTGCAAAAGTAATTTTAGAAAAGTTTAAAATTCTTAACCACAGCACAACTTAACCAGCATACTCACTCTCCAGGCGTTTTATATTCACATATGTGGGTAAATCACGATGCCGGGGCTCGCGTTCGAATGCGGGGGTATGCGCGGGATCAAACTGTCAGTTAACCAACGGGCAGTGCGCAAGCCCTTTAATATTTTACTGTGAATATTAAGGGTTATTATTGGCAGATACCTAGATCATTGTGCTTAATTGACAATGTTAGTGTGACTAGTGTGTTCGTATGTGTTACGGCCGACCGGAGCAACACAAGAAGACCCGGCGACCAAGGTAAGTGGTTTGTCTCATATGATAAAGATCTGACATAACCTATACTTTTGCTGCCCGGCGGAAAGTGGGTATCTTCTTATGTAAGATCTATCAACGAAAAAAAAAGTTTTAGCGTTATGTCCACCATCTGACCTCATCTTAAGTGACGATACGGCCCAAGTTGGTAGACACGCTAAACCTGTGCAGAAACTGGCTCTCAAGTGCAGCTGCCGGAACACACCTATTGGTATTTGACAGTACATTTTCAACTTGGATTGGTAGCTAGCCAGGCTGGCATTAGAAAAAGCCCTACCACCATGCAAATCAAATGAAGGTAAATCAAAATGCTTTATAGGCCCTTACTCATAAGGCGCTTGTGAACGTCAAAACTGCCACAGTCTCTAAATATAGCCTAGTAATCGAGAAGAATGAGAAGGTAGTTACTAATTTGCTGTTGCCATTTAAATTTCATAGTGAAAGGAGACACTTAATGTTTTTTTTCTATAGTTATCGCCATAATCTCACCTGGTCTTAAGTGACGACACGACCCAAGTTGGTAGACACGCTAAACCTGAGGACGAACTGGCTCTCAAGTGCAGCTACCGGAACACACCTATTCGTATTTGGCGGCAGATATTCAACTTGAGGGTTGTAGCTAGCCAGGCGGGCATCAGAGAAAGCCCTACCTCCATGCTATGGTTTCCTCGCTATGTTTTCCTTCACCGGAAGCTCAAACTCATCGTAGGTGGTTGAATTCGATTTCACGTCACTTGACGCAAAGCCGTACACACTGCCACTGAGCTATCAATTAAAAACAATAACTGAGGGCAATACTACTGAAAATTAACAGTCGAAAGCAATTCAAGATACAGTTACACGCCTGCTATACGAATTTTTGCACTCTTACGTCTCATTAGACATTACAGCGTAATGTAAACTACGTCTTATTCGATACTCGTCTGTATAAACAGTGTTGTCAAAGATGAAGTGCGTGTAAGTTTATTTTCGAATAAACATAGACGTCCGAACACAGCCGAGAGAGAATAGATAGTTCATTTACACTGACGCACCGATATAATATTGCATTTTCATCAGCCGAGTGAATCGTAATGAAAACTGTTGTATTATGAAAATGCTATATTCTATATATATAGAATGCTGTGGAGGAATTGGCTCTCAAGTGCAGCTGCCGGCACACACCTATTGGTATTTGGCGGCAGGTTTACAACTTGAGGGTGGTAGCTACCCAGGCGGGCATTAGAGAAAGCCCTTCCAACATGCCATAGCTTCCTCACGATGTTTTCCTTCACCGAAAGCTCAAGCTCATTGTAGATGCTTGGATTCGAACTCACGTCCCTTGACGCGAAGTCGTACACACTACCACTGAGCTATCATCGCTTCAAAATTGATCTTGACCAAAAAAAAACAAAGACGCATGTCAATAATTCTTTAGAAAAATTGTTCATTGTACCAAAAACACTGATTCTTTACCAATGCGTGTTCGTTCGAAACGGTTTACTCCGTATTTTAGTTTATTTAACCGAACAAAACGTTAGTACAAGGTTAGAATCACGAATATCTTTCTTTCTTTCATAGATACTTGTGATTATTTTTTGTTACCACCAACTACACGTTTCTGCATAGAATATTCATGAATCATATTCATATTAGGTCAATTCAGTAACCACCTTCTCGTTTTTCTCTATGACCGGGTTATTTTCACACGTATGATAGTTTTGACGTTCACAATCGACTTCTGAGGGGCTAAGTTGAATAAAGTATGACTTAACCCGATTTGATTTGCACGGTGGTACGGCTTTTCTAATGCCCTCAAGCTTATAATCTGCCGCCAAATACCAATAGGTATGTTTCGGCAATAGCACTTGAGAGCCAGTCCCTCCTATAAAAGCTGGCAACGCACATGCGTTTCCCCTGAAGTTGTGAGTGTTCATAAATTTTTTTATGGTCATTTGCCCCCTATTCTATAATAATATATAAATGCAAAAGTGAGTTTGTTTGTTTGTTACATTTTCACACCTGGTACAGAGATAGGTGGAATTCCAAAGATGATGATAGACTATATTTTATTACGAAATATATATTGGAACTTTCGTAAACAGAGGAATAATCTTTGTGTGAAACTTTTTATTGCGACATCCGATTCGTTTGACAAAGTCAATATTAACGCGAGCGAAGCCGCAGGTAGAAGCTAGTTAATTATAATTGTATAAAAAGCAACCAGTGACATCACCTGATACTAATAGTTTGAGTAACTTAAATCGTTTTAGAATATGGTACCTGCAACAATCCCGAGCTATCGGAGACGGGAAACATCGTGCAACGACCGCCAGTTGAAAATCTTCCGCCAAATACCTGTAGTGTTTTCCGGAAGTTGCAATTTTCTTTCACAGTTAAAGTTATGCCTTGTGGGCATAATCTCACCTGGTATTAACTGATGATACGGCCCGGGTGATTACAGGTAAGGTTATGGCCGTAACGCTAAACCTTAACTATAAAAAATAGATTTCTAACAGTACATTATTAAAAGCACCGATCTCTGGCAAAGTTATAACGGGTCACTTGATAAGTAGAGGTTAAACTAAATATAACGTTACATAATATCCAGATACGTCCCTTGATTATTACACAAGTCGCGAGCTACACCGACGCAAACTAATTACTAGTTGTAACCTTATTTATTAATCTGGCAACACTAAAATATATCTCAGTTTCTATTCTATCAGATTGAGCAGTAAAATACATATTACACTGCGTACAGCGACTCTATTTTTGGTATCAAAAAACCAGAAACGACTCCCACACAGGTGTCATGTTACACAGAGTACAATACATGTCAAGCCTTCCTATCTATATTTTTATATGCATATAATGTATATGTCTCAGCCAACTAACTGAATTAGGCATTCAATTTATTAGCCTCTTAATAACGCCGTGCAACCAACGGCCGTGTAACGGGCAATAACGATGGGTAAAAAGAAATAGCTTGTGGGCGCAGTATGTAGAGGTGTTTGCTGAGTTAGTTTAGGTTTGACTTGTGATAACAAACGTTATAAGTTGAGAGTTCAGGTAATACATTGTACGGTATATTCTGAAGCGGTGATAGCTCAGTGGTAGTGTGTACGATTTGCGTCAAGGGACGTGAGTTCGAATCCAAGCACCTACAATGAGCTTGAGCTTTCGGTGAAGGAAAACATCGTGGGGGAAACCATAGCATAGTTGTAGGGCTTTTTCTAATGCCCGCCTGGGTAGCTACCACCCTCGAGTTGTAAACCTGCCGCCAAATACCAATAGGTGTGTTCCGGTAGTAGCACTTGAGAGCCAGCCCGTCCACAGGTTTAGCGTGTCTACCAACTTGGGTCATATCGTCACTTAAGATCAGGTGAGATTATGGCCATAACACTAAACTTTAAGTATAAAAAAGGCAGTTAATTGAACAGCGAATTAAACTTGTTGACTGCGACATGTATATATAGGTGGAATAGATACCGAGTGTTAGAATAGATGGCCATAGATAGCCTGTGTAAAAATAATCAGCTCAATAATAATGACTGGATGAGATACGAACTTTTATAGCAGACCACGGATTCACCGTGTGGTTGACAGGCCCATCGTGGAACCTAATCGTTGTGGCAGAGAGAGGAAAACACCGAGCAGTGTCCGAGACTTGTGTAACGGATGTAGGTTTCATGAGACCTCTTTTCGATGAACATCAACACTCACTTTCTTGTCTTTTTTTATAGTTAAGGCTTAGCGTAATGACCATAATCTTACCTGATCTTAAGTAACGATACGGCCCAAGTTGGTAGACGCGCTAAACCGATGGAGGCACTGGCTCTCAAGTGCAACTGTCGGAACACACCTATCGGTATTTGGCGGCAGATTTTCAACTTGAGAGTGGTAGTTAGCCAGGCGGGCATCATAAATAGCCTTACCACCCTGCTATGGTTTCCTCACGATGTTTTCCTTCACCGAAAGCTCAAGCTCATTGTAGCTGGTTGGATTCGAACTCACGTCCCTTGACTGATTCTCTCTCCCGTACAAATCATTCTAGATAATGATCTACACCATAAAAATCAAACCAGTCTAAGTCAATAATAGGAAAATATAAATCTTACGTCCCTTCGGTAACGTTCCAACTACGTACGATATCTTTACTGAGCACTTTACACTAATCGGTGTTATAAACTACCCTCCGATAACTACATCCCTATATACACATACTAACCGTATCCGACCGTTGTCCCAAACGAATATTATGAGAAAATGCCTTTCCCTTGTTTTTATTGGCGGAAAAATGTTAATAAAATACATATATCTACTTTAGCTTTTTCCCGCGGCGTTGCTTGTGTTAAAATTGATTTTTTTTTTTACCTATTCTGATTCAGTTACCCGCTATCTTATATAAATTGTATCGAAGGGGACTGGTGTAAGAACATTATTTATACGCGGGTCGCTCACTATTGTGGCGATAATGACTTACACATAAAAGTTAGATATATGCTGTCAGAAACTTATTTGTAGTCATATTTAAGGTAAAAATTTCCATCATACATTTTACACGTGTAACTAAAACGGTTTTTGCAGCGCACGCCAAAGTAGCTCGCAGATGACAGAATTATTTCCTGCTTACTTGACACACTTATCGTTGTGTTTTGAACAATTCACACAACAACTTATAAATTATAGCGTATATATTATTGTGATGTACAAGCTATAGTATTATAAAGTTTTATTGAAATCCGTCAGTAGTATTTACGTAAAAGAGTAACAAACGTTCCTACATATATACATCCATACTTACAAACCTTGGCGTTTACAATATTCGTGACGAAGTAACGATGAATTAATATAATAAATCGGAAAATTCTGTTTGATTGTTTGTAAGCGCTAATCACAGGAAACTTCAGTCTTATTTCAAAATATATTTTTTTATTTGCTAGAACAATCAATGAGGAAGCCTTTAAGTTGTTTAACATTGCTCTGCTATCAATAGAAGCAAAGCTGTATTGGAAAAACTAAAGAAAAAGGGATTTTTTTTAGTTCTACGCGAAGGTTGTCGCAGACCGAGCTTTACGTAATAAACGAACAGTATTACGCCATATTCCCCTTATACGATATTAATATGACTAAATAACGTAAATTCATGAAATGAATGAATGAAGCGATGATAGCTCAGTGGTAGTGTGTACGGACTTCGCGTCAAAGGGCGTGAGTTCGAATCCAGCTACAATGAGCTTGAGCTTTCGGTTAAGGAAGAACATCGTAAGGAAATTATAGCAGGGTGGTACCCGCCTAATAGCAATAGGTGTGTTCCGGCAGTTGCACTTGAGAGCCAGTCCCTCCACAGGATTAGCGCGTCTACCAACTTGGGCCGTACCGTCGCTAAAGATCAGGTGAGATTGTGGTCATAAAACTATACTTTAACTTAAAAAAAAAATTGATGCCTTTAAGACAATGATAGCTTTGTAGTAGCGTGTACGGATGTTGCATCAAAAAATGTAAATTCGAATCCCCGCAATGAGCTCGAGATCTCGGTGAAGGAAAACATGGTAATGTAACATTAGCTCGGAGGTAAGCCTTTTTCTAGTGCCAACTGCCACTACCCAGCCTCAGGCCAAAGACGAAAGGGCATATGGCAAAACTCGTCGAGTAATATCCACCAGATGTTACCCACTTAACGTACCACGACGACAACGCAAACCTTCGTGACCACCTGGACCTTTAGGGACCACGGACAGCTTCCGCATTTCATGCTATATACCACTCACAACTTGAAAGTTTTCCGACAGACACGTATCCGGCAATTGCACATGACAGCCACTTCCTTTACTACACTTAGTGTCTTCACCATATTGAGCCACGTCATCATTCAAAACCACGTGACACTGTACTTTTTTTTTTTTTATACTTAAGGTTTACCGTTATGGCCGTAATCTCACCTGATCTTAAGTGACGATACGGCCCAAGATGGTAGACACGCTAAACCTGTGGAGGAACTGGCTCTCAAGTGCTACTGCCGGAACACACCTATTGGTATTTGGCGGCAGGTTCACAACTAGAGTGTGGTAGCTAGCCAGGCGTGCATTAGAAAAAGCCCTACCACCATGCTATGGTTTCCTCACGATGTTTTCCTTCACCGAAAGCTCAAGCTCATTGTAGGTGCTTGGGTTCGAACCCACGTCCCTTGACGCGAAGTCGAGCACACTACCACTGAGCTATCATCGCTACTTAAAATAAAATCTATGCAGTCACAGGGGCATTGACCCAGCATTCAAAAGCAAGTTGTTAAAAAGACATTACCGATCCATTATACTAAGATACTATCTGCATTAGAAGATATACGTAACATGGAATCAAATGACCGTACGTTAATTTGCATGGTTTTTTTCTATTGGACATATACTGTTAGCTAATTTTACAGCTTCTCCAAGCTGTGGCGGCAAGTACTAAGGTGCTCAAGTTGAAGCAACGAGCACAAGAGAGCCACGAAGCGGCCGATGCTAAGCGTGTATGAAAAAGACATTCCCCGTTCGTAACGTGCTGGGAAAACGCGAGAGTCGGATCTGGAACATTCGACCCATAAAAAAAGTATATATGTACTTACTTTTTAGTGTAATTACATTTCACCGCGACCACAATTAGCAGTATATTTGCCACGAGGGACAGCAAAATCACCGGCACGTATAATGTTATAAGTACTTTTTCAGGTTGGAAAAATATATCAAGTCCGGTCCCTATATGAAAGGTGGTGCCGTTAAGCAAAGCACTTATGTTCAGGCCCCGTAACGCACCGGGGCCGTGGTTCAGACTTGAGAGATTCATTTCCAAATCACAACACTAGATTCAAACTTTAATTAACATTTTTCTTTTTTTTGTATTCAACACCACTATTATGAGATCGTACATTTAACACAACACATTTAAAATTTGCGATTCTCATATTTATATCAATTACAACATACACATAAGTACATTAATATACATTAACATTGATTACAAAAACACGCGAATTCTCAACTAGAAGTTTGAATGAAAATCGGCGTCGTCTCGACGAGGGTTTCTCGCGAAAACCAGCTTTCCCCGAGCGACGTCTTCACTACGAAAAGCTCGGTACGATACTGAATGACAATTTATTTTGCGAGTGCGACAGGGACGGAGGTATTTGCGAAAACGGGACGGTCGGATTTTATCTCTCGGCCCATTGAAATATTTCAGTTCAGACGCGGAATCGCTTTTCCGACAGTTGGCAACTACGCGCATTTGTTTTCCCACGTTCCGCATATTACTTCCCCCGTTTATTCAACATACTACATTCATCCGGCTGGCGGGTTTGCGAACTTGAAATTCTGGTCAATAACGAATACATGTGTTTCCGAATTTTGTAAAATAATCACTGAAATCGATAATTAAAAAAAATTCAAATCATTAGCTGACAGAAATTAATCACAACATATTACAACCACAGAATTATAATATAGTTTGGCCTACGAAAGCTGATCATGAAAAAGCTAATTAAAAAAATGTATATGGTATTTTGGTGAGAATAAACTATTTTGATACTGATAAAAATTGGAAACTTATATCATTACTAGCTGACCTGGCAGCCATTGTACTGCCTTTTTGAGTAGTCAATCACATCGACTATAGCGACATTTCGATTCGAAATTTTGAAGCGATTATAACTCAGTGGTAGTGTATACGACTTCACGTCAACTGACGTAAGTTCGAATCCATTTACAATGAGCTTGAGCTTTCTTTGAAGGAAAACATCGTGAGGAAACCATAGCATGGTGGTAGGGCTTTTTCTAATACCCATCTGGCTAGCTACCACCCTCAACTACCATTAGATATATTCCGACAATGGAACTTCAGAGCCAGTCCCTCCTACAAAGGTCGGTCCTACATGAGATTCCGCTGGTGTTGTACCTACATACCACATGAGTGGCGGTGATCACTTATCATCAGATGACACGCTTTCTCATTTTCTCTGTATCCTATATATAAAAATAAAAGAAAAACAAGTTTTCCGATGAGATAACATAATCAGTTATATTCCAACAATTTTGCGCAACTGACTCAACGCGCAAACTGCCAATTTTTCAATAATTGTGATACAATTACATTCAATATACAAATGATCTGTGAACAAACCATACACAATTCCATAACTTGTATAAGACATTTTTTTATAAACAAGAAAACAAGAAATATTACTGTAAATACAAATATGAAAGGGGTATCAATATACCGTACTAACTTATAAATTAGTAGTATAATTAAAAAAGACACTTGTTGATTTTGTTGAAATTGATTAATTATAGTTATATGTTATAGTTATAGTTATATATTATAGTAAACAGTAATTATAGTAAAAAAAGTTCTTTGATGTGATTTCTCTTCCAGTTGTATTTAGTTCATTAATTTATGAATACAACAATTGTTTATAAAACAAACACTGTAACATTTAGAACGCTCTGTAACAATATTAACACGCATTTTGAACGTCTTTACTTAACAAAAGTTATCAAACGCCATGGAAAATATAATAAACACAAAACTTTGCGTGTAATTTTATTCGTACCTATATATACATAGGAAACTTTCACCCGTTATTCATTAGATCTCCAAAATCACGTGATCTGATCACTGGAAATTTGGCTCGAATATTCCTTACACAATGGGTTGCCACTAAGACCAAATTTTACAATAACTCGCGGAACATAGCAAAGAGCTAAACCTGCTGTACAATGTTTTTGGAACTAAGTTCCTTATCGCACGGTACAGATGGAGGATAGACAAATCCAAAATGTAAGAATTTTCCATCACCTCCTTTTCTTTAATGTTATATATATGGCACTGTATTTCTATAATGTAAACGGTTATCAATAGCGCGTATGCTATTCGCTGTGGCTAGTGATAGATGCGCGCTTATTGGTGCTAGAGAACCAGCAAGTTCTCAACACAAATAAAGGTTATTTCCACAACTAAAAGAAACATATTAATTAAGAAATTTCCTACCATCCATTTAATTCATTAGTTCTATCTGCTTGAAATATAATTACTTTCAGACGCAAGTAATTCATTTATTTGTATTTATTAATCTATTCTATAACACGCTTATCAATAATAATATATTACACAAGGAAATTTATTCCAACCGAGTGTTTCACGAGTCTCACACACTTTGTTGTCCTAAATTTCTTTTTATTTTATATCATTTTGCTTTTCCATATCATTTCCTTTTGTTTGTATTTTAGGGTATAATATATAATATTCCCTTTTCATAAAACAATTCTTATATTGTAAAATACTGCAAGCTCGTGTCACCGATTTACTTGCGTCACGTGAAACAAATAAAGGAAGTATTATCGAACGTTACGTTCTTTGAAATTAAGTTCGTGGATTGCACGTTTGGGCTAGCGGTTAAAATAGGCAAAACAACCAAACCCGAAGTGCTGTAAAGACTGCTCAATTTTTTTTTAAATCCTTACTGTGTCCTGTAACTAATAACTTTTTACACCCATTTGTTGGCTATCTCTCGACATATATCACACTAACTTGAAACCGTTTGATTGACATGTAAATTCGCATACGCGTCAAGAGTATATTAATGCCATAACTTTCTACTAATATCCTCTTATAAATATTACAATTTTGACAGCATTGATATCGATAAGGCACTTTTTTGAATGACATGGTTAATTTGATATTTCTATTGTTTACTTCTAGTGTTGCTCGAAATCAGTCTTGGTCTTGCAGTTTTGGTCTTCTTCTTTCATTTTCGCAAGATCAATATTAAGACCAAGGCCAACATTGGACCCTGCAAGACTTCAGTTAGACAAGACTAAGCCAACGAGACTCTTGCGGTCCCGCAACTAATTCGAAGTCATTTATCCGTGCTGTTTATACCTTGTAGGTACTCTAGTAACAGTGTTTGTGAATGAAATGTCGAGTTTTAAAAAGGCACGTTTAAACTATTTCCTAATGAATCAGGAGGATCTTAGGATAATTTGCAATATACATTTTATAATGCAGATGATCATCATTTAAGCTTTATAAAATCTTTCATTTATATTATTTCGCGATTCGTTATGTTAGCTTGATGGTTGATCGTCTTTTTATAATTTTAACTTCATCATTGATCGCCTCTTTATATTAAATATCATATTACAGGAGTTTAAATATTTACACGTTCGATTGAAATAACTTTATGGTCCGGAATTGATATTTACATGTTTGGTTAAAACTACTTTGTAAATTCTAATTGTAATGACAAGATTTTATAAGAATTGTGTTAATAATCTGTTTGAAGTAGTTCACTTTCAGCGCTTTTAGTTTCCGGCTGTGGCAATATAAACACGTGTGTCTTACAATACTGAGATAGTCACAGTAGAGCTCCAGAACGAATTGGTGGACTGAAGTATTAGTAATATGAAGAACCAAATAGTACGTGCAGACTATTAAGCAAGACGGTTAAGATATAAGAATTTTTACAGTCATTATTTCAAAAAATATCTGTTGTCATTATACATTAGTCATTGTCATTTTAAAGAGGACGACAGCGTTTATGTAAAATACGGTATTGTTTAGTCTCATATCTACATCAAATGATATTAAATGGCAATACCGACCGCTTGAACGTGACAGTACCTACTCAGTATATAATATATGCTTGTATAAAGTTGTATATATTTAACGTATGTACCAAAAATTTGACCCAATAATATCACACAAGCACACATGTATAGATACTTATGTTTGAAAGAAGTTAGTCAGCAAATTAGCCTGTTTCTTGTATGTTGCGCAGTTAATGAATGCACACTGCACCATGTGTTCAGTACAGTCCAATCCAAATCAACGGTGACTGACATTCAACCAAAATTCACTGTCAATCGCCGCTGGCTTGCAATCTCAGCAAAGTTTGAAACCAACATAACGGGTTGAGTATAGTTACAATTTTTGCGCAAATAATATTTTGCTCAACCTACTAACGTCATCCGATATTTTAATTCATCATGGGATCAATCGCATCGATGATTATAATTTACCAACAAAAACTTTGCAATAAGTGTATCATAGCATAGTCATTACAGTATTATCACCGCCCTTATGTTAAAGGTCGCAGACATTCTAAAGAGTACATTTGTAGGTGCCCAGAACGAATATCGTCAGATTGTATTGATCTCGCTAGGAATATCGTATACGTATGGGTATGTTGATATCACAAAAATGTATTATAATAATCGTATTATATAAATAGGTATTTGGTAGGTACATCAATATAGATGGAAACGTACCGAAGTAAGTTTAATTAAACATAAAGCAACGGCTAAGTTTGATTAAGTTCAATCAAGAATTAAAAATGTTGCCAAACTCATGCTGCAAGACCGAGATCAAGGTTAGACTGTCTTGTCTCGGTCTTCATTTGGGCAACACTATTTACTCGGACTAGTCATTAAAACGTGTTTTGTTTTATTATTCATGTCTAATAGTTGGCTTCCAATAAAACACTTAAAGGTCCACCCCCGCACATCCCTTATATGAACATCCCCTAATAGGCACATGTTTATTTGTATTACTTCGGACATTTACGCCCACATATAACGTGTCGGTTTATTGGAATTCCGTAACATTTAAACGGATACGAGCCCCTTCGGCCTTAGGGTTTGTAACAGGAACAAATCGGAGAAAACCTCGGGTGTTTTTTTTTTTTTTGTTACTGTCACTTCGTTCGAATAGTATATGCTACTGATTTGTATTGATTTGCACGATGACAAACTGTAATTCTACAATAGAGATATTAAAATTATGTTCAATGTGTTCAATAGCCGTAAAGTTATCACAAAATCTAACGTTGGTGATTATTAAGAAACCTGGGGAAAAGTGGACGTTCCGAATGATCCCGGAAGAAAGCGAACTTCGTAGCTCTAAAACCTTCGGACGTGGTTTAATTCAAGCACAAGATTAATCCGTGCAGCGTTTCCAAGGTCCAGATGACTATGATGATAGCGGACCTCCGGTAGGAGATGGCATCTCGAAAGGAACAATAAAAATTTAACTTCTTAAAGAATGAAGATTGAGTAACATTTAGTCTGAGAAATGAAAACAGAGATGCATTTCAAAATGCATGGTGGTATGGCTTTTTCTAATGCCCGCCTATGTATCACCCTCAAGTTGAAAATCTGCCACCAAATACCAATACGTGTGTTCCGGTAGTTGCACTTGAAAGCCAGCCCCTCCATAAGTTTAGCATGTCTACCAATTTGGGCCGTATCTTCACTTATGATCAGATGAGATTATGACCATAACACTAAAGCCTTAACTACAAGAAAAAAATCATGGCCCGAGGATATATATTTATGCAGCGCATTATTTATATATTAATTCGTTATACTAGTATCTGTATAACACTTAGAGATGATCAAAGTTCTTCCACTTATTTTCAACTCCACTCGATGTAAAATACATTTCCCTTTTCTCGCTTTAAAGGTAAGCCTCAATGTACAAATATTTACAATTAACCTGATTTTAGGCAAGTTTTTAAACTAAAATTGTTAGCTTCAATGGCTTTAACAGGTTCGTGAAGATGGCACTTAAATAAAAAGCAACTTACAGAGGGCCTCTTAAGTGATCAGACCCCGGCTTTGGGTTATTGCCAGCATGCAATACCGTAATTGAATGTGCCGCTTACCAATCAATATCAGTGTATATTGTATAAACGTTAAAAGTATTTCACTCTCGATATATTCACTTATAACAACAATCATTTTTTTTAACGTATAGTTTATACAAATATCATAATACACAATTATTTACAACTATAATCGTGTTCTTAATATTGTTAGAAGTCATAAACCTAGTAGCTGTGGCAGAGAGGATATACACCGAGCAGTGTCCGAGACTTGCAACACGCATGTAAGTTTAAGGGGCCCCATTGTCGACGATCGACAATACTCACCTTCACTGCTCGTGTTTCTCTCTTTGTCCAGTATAAATCATTTCCGATAATGATTTACAACATAAATATCAAATATATCAAAACAGTCAAGTCGATAATAGAAAATATAAATCTTACGTGAATATCTGGCCTCGAGCGCTTCGTTTTGACTGAACGCATAGCCGCGCTCGCGTCGCATTTAATTAGCAATCGGTTTTAAAAAACTACCCACCTCCGTTATTCATCTTAGTTGTTTTAATGTAATAAAATCAAATACGGTGATAATTAAATAGCTTTTTTAATGTGTCACTACACCGTAATCATAACAAGTAATCCAGGTTTTGTGTTTTTTTTTTTTCCAAATGATTTCATCGTTAGCCACGATGCTTTCCCTGGTTCACCGAACTTTGTAGGAGTGGGACAAATGTGTCACTAAGTGACCCGGCTGGATGCAAACGAGAATCTATCACGTTACTAACTGAACCTAAAAACTCGGAACTGATATATGGAACTGTACTGTGCCACAAGAGTGCGAAAGGATTCTACTACTCGTATGTAAACGTAATTGGTAGCGAAATTACATAATACATGAAATTCACTGACCTAAAGAGAATATCCTCTGACAAAATAAACACGAATGTGGCCGCGAAGCGGACTATTCTAAAACGGAACTATCTAGAAATTTTTAATTGTACTGAGCCCTGGCAGGCGAGGCAAGACTGTACTGCACAATCTAACTGGTGGCGAGCGTATATCTTTTATATTAAATAAAAGGCCGAAACACATTCAGGGCCACGGATGGCCCCTTACAATTCCGTCTACGTAACATGTGAGCGTGCACGAGTATCATGCATTGTAATGATTTATATTCGGTGATTGTGAAGCGTCAATGTATCGCGCAAACAGGCTACCTCGAGAGCTCCATTTCGGAGGATCGACTTAAGCTCGAGCGCTCGCAGCCGGTGTGGGTAAGCGAAATCAACCGCCCGCCTAAATCTAGGTTGACAGTTGTTGGTTTATATATAATGAACGCTGCCATCTAAACTAGGTAACCCTGTGTCAGCATATATACTAGTATGAAATATTTCACATAAAACCGGTACAATGATGATGTAACTGTGCGTTTTAGCTTATTTTACATGTAAAAACTTGACAGACTTATGTAGATACGGCATATGCACCCCGGAAGTGGCACACTGATATGCCAGTTGAAACCCTTTAAATCTCAGCATTGCGTCTGTCTTGAAGGAAGTATGTTGTGTACTAATTGACTAAAGTGATCTGAAGGAGAAGAAAATGTTCGTTAAATTAGCATCTATTTTTCTCGCCCGGTAGAAAAACATACTTCCTCAAATATTCTTCATTGCAATATGACTATGTGCGCATTAGTGTGTCACTTGTAATAATCAAATATTATGAATATTATAATTGGAGTAATATTATTTTCTATATAGAGCAACAAAGTGATGTCAGAGCGTCGATGTTAAGCCTATTAGAATCCAACAGCCGGCAGTATGGCAATCTCTCGAAATCCGTCACTGTCACGCTGGCCTGTAAGGTTCTCGATGGACATACAACGTCTGACTTTTTGATCCGGCAAAGTAATGAACAATAGTAAATCACCGGTAGGTTTATCTTTATATTTTTAGTGGTCACTATTTAGTCCAGCATTAATTTCTGTCAAAGCCTTTCCAATGCTATATATGTACAAATCGATGTGCATACCTTTGAACTCTATGGACTCAAAAACTCTTCAGTTTTACCAGTGCGTGATGCTGTGAAGTCTGGTAACGTTTGACTGCCTCGTATCCAACACCACTGACCTATCATCGCTTTAAAAATTTAGGCCCTGAAAAGGAATTGATGAACGTCCAACGTTATATTACAAATTAATTACAAATGCGAAGGTACATTATTTAACCTGACATATTTTATATGGATAGAATGTAAGTACGCTGGCCTAGTAAGAAGATGGACGAGTGTCGATTGCATATAGCAGAAATGTGATTTACAGCAGAAAGACAGGAATGAGTATATTACAGAGAGTCTGAAAGTGGCACTAGTGGTAGAGAAGTTGAAAGGGAATCGTTTGTCTTGGTCTAGACATGTCTTAGGAAGAAGGAAGACACAAGTGGTGACAAAAGTAATGAAAACCAATGTTGACGGATGAAAAGGAAGAGGAAGACCGAAGAAAAAGTAGACGGAGTGTATGAGGAACGAGTTGAGAGAAAAGGGAGTGTAGAAGAAATGGCGGCCGATAAAGATTTATAGAAGAACGGAACGTATTGCGCTGAGCGTAAATAACTTGGTAACGAGATGATGATGATTATAAATGCGAATGAATGTGAGTTTGTTTGTTACGCTTTCATGTCTAAGCTATTTAGCCGATCAACTTGGGATCCCGCACAAACATTATTAGGGATGAAAAAAGGATATAGGAGAGAACCCAAAAAGAGTACTGTAATTAGAGAATATAAAAATATATTTTTGTACAATAAAAAACACATTAACGCCAGCGAAGTTTCAAGCAGACGTGAATTATAAACAGGTCGGAAGGTTTTATGTCAGGCGGGCGATTAGCCGTAAAACATTAAGCCGAATCTCAGTTGACAACCTTGAATGGAGGAGACATATTCTGTCTATCCTATTTATGTGGATAAAGTGTAGTGCAAGTAGGTTCTTCACTTTTTTGGCTTATTTGTAGGTGCAGTTGTTTAAAGTTCCGGTCTGTTGTTGCATGTTTCAACTTAGGATCCTTTTTTTGATCCTATATTAGAAATAAATTGGTAAAGGTGCATATTTATTATAATTAGCTGCTCCTAAATCTGGAACTAAATTGTTTGTACTTTTACCAAGGGATTAAGGTAATCTGGAATTACTTTGCACCTTTGAGAAATATACATCTATAGTAATATTACAAAGAGGGAAAAGTTTATTTACATGAACGCGCTAATCTCAGAAAGTACCACACCATACGGATTACAGAGTCACAGCTTTACTATTACCTCCATCCGGAAGCAAACCAAAAAGTTCAAAAATTGTTGTCTTTGTCGCTCACTATAGCTGTGGAGCCGTCTTCCGAACTGGGTGTTACCTCCTTATTGTAATATTGGGTATTTTAAACGAGTCGTGAAGAGATATTTAGTGAGCCAGCAATACAGTCCATGATACATGTTAGTGTGCAGTCGTTTTACCGAACCAGGATAAAATAAAAAACTGTGAGTCTGATTTTATAAACTATTTTTATACTCGATAAGAAAAAATGAGCTATTTAACCTACCTTTCACCTTCACTCTATCGCCAATAGGGATAAAGCTGTATTGAAAAAGTTATCTAAACCGGACAAAGATAATTGCATCATTTTTACTTCCACACGAACGAAGTCACAGACAGCTAGTATAGTACACAAGGCAGCTGAATGACTAACTCATCAAAACACATACGAAAAACTAAACTAAACTATCGTAATAAGTCTAATTTAAACGGATTTTATCTCGGTTATTTATTAATTTTGATCCCGTCGGTTCGAAAGCTTTTCAGCCTTCGTGGTCACGGGGCGGACTGAAGTGAACACAGGTGAAGGTAGATACAGTAACATGAACTCTTTAGGACAACCCACACCTCGCTCCGCCCCGTGACCACGATGGCTGAAAAGCTTTCGAACCGACGGGATCAAAATAATAAATAACCACGATAAAATCCGTTTAAATTAGTTTTATTTCAATGAGTAATATTCGCGTCAACATAAGAAATCATTATGTAAACTGAAGTATTATAGAAATACGATAGTTGGACTGCAGTTTCTTTTTATGACGTTCGAACTCAGTAATAAACGATTTCCACAAATGTAATTCCTTCGGGGCTGGCATACACTGTATGATGGACAACAAAAAATCAACCTTGTTACTGTAAAAATAAGTCCAAAACTACCTAAACGTAAATAAATAAAGAGGTACTTACAGCATTTATCGAATTGCATCCTCTAAGGGTATAACATAGGGAATGACATTTTAATGCTGACTTTGACTTTTAAATTGACTTAAATTTTGAATTTACTGGAATAACTTCAATAAAGTTTGCTAGGCCAGTTGAGCAAATAACATATGTTTAGACTTTAAATAGCAACCAGATACAGTAAACAAAAGGATATACAGATAAAAATTCAATTATAATATACTCTACAATTGTAAAAATCCCTGTTGTGTGATATAACCACTTCTTTACCTCGCTGCTTACCCACCTACGCGTGTAGTGTGTGATGATACACATTGGCACTGATCCCACTTTCGTAAATCAACACTAAGTATCGAGTTACTACTATAGATCTATCTTCGGGTTTGACTTATTTCATGTTGACAGCTGACAGTAAAAGTTGTGCTTCGTATTTATTTATTTAATAAATGTTGAACGTTTATTTTTAAATCATTAGGGATCCTGGATGTGGACTGATTATTTGTGTTTCCGGTGAAAATTCACCATAATAGTCTAGTGTTTACGAGACACTTCAGTAAAGGAAATTTAGTGATGAAACCATAGGTATTTTCATAGACATATGCCTTTAAGGACTTTCACGTGGATCTTGAATATACACTGATCACGTTTGTTTCGAGATACAAATTTACAATAACCGCTTAGTTAGCCTCAGGTTTCGTTGAAAAATAATATAGTAACGAAACAGAAGCTTTGGTCTTACGGGTTTTTGCAGCTTAACCGAGCTTTGGGGGCAAGTGCGGAAGGCACTCAGCCCGAGGGGCAACGAAAACATGGGAGCCATGAGTCGGCCGAACTTCCGCTTGGGCTGTAGCCAGATATGCAAGTGGATACCGCCAACCTGACAGATCCTAGTTGTCCCAGGGATGAATGACTAGAAAAAAATAAAAAAAATAATTATAATACTTAAGGAAGTAGAGTTAAGAGGGACAAAATGTAAGGAAGCCTTAATTAAGCACTGCAAAGAAAAATCCAAGTAAGCCGAAGTGAATGTAATTTAAATATATAACTAACGCAAATATAATCTCGGATGTCTGAGGAAAAAAAAATAACTTTTTTTTTATTGTTAAGGTTTAGCGTTATTGCCATAATCTCACCTGATCTTAAGTGACGATACGGCCCAAGTTGGTAGACACGCTAAACCTTTGGAGGAACTGACTCTCAAGTGCAACTTCCGGAACACACCTATTAGTATTCGGCTGCAGATTTTCAAATTGACGGTGGTAGCTAGCCAGTTGGGCATCAGAAAAAGCCCTACCACCATGCTATGGTTTCCTCACAATGTTTTCCTTCACCGAAAGCTCAAGATCATTGTAGGTGGTAGGATTCGAACTCACATCCCTTGACGCAAAGTCGTATACACTACCACTGAGATATCATCGCTTCAATCTGTACTGTTACTGGACTGTAAATTTTTTTTGTCAAGGCAAGAATTGATATTTTAAATTCTAGTCACTATCTTTAGCCGATTTCTCTAATATTAACAAATTTTTTCTTTTAGTTCATGTCGCAAAAACTGTCACATGGGATCGTAAATAAGCAATACGTGAAATTATATACAAACACTGCGTGTATATTTATATATAAATATCGATGTGTGCACGTCGTACCTTCCCTACGGATATTCCAAAACGCCGGGATCGAGTTCGATGAAATATACAGGCAGTCTTCAGACGTTTCAAATCGGATCAAGACACTTTATTCAATTTAGGCCCTGAGAAGGCGCTTATGTACATTCAAATTTGTATAGATTCAAAAAATAATCCGGTCGTCGATAAGATCCCTTAAGTAACACACTCAGGTTATATACTTTATCTTCGTACCTATTTGAGATATATAACGCGTTTACAATGCACTTAATCCGCCTATTTACAATGACGATAGCTTCTCTACAAAACCGTGTAAAATAAAATATTAGATTTTGTGTTACATACCACTGGTTATTAATATGGAAACTTAATAATACTACAGTTAGGTGTTTCCGACTTCCGCCACCAAAACTCTATATAAAGCGATAGCCTTGTGTTTTATGCCGGAATACAGTTATAGGAGGGTAGTTTATAACACCGATTAGTATAAAGCGCGATGCAAGTGCGGTCTTGAGTGCAGTTTAAGCTTGGCGCTTGATGGGTATTTATCGTACGTAGCTGGAACATTACCTAAGGGACGTAAGATTTAATATTTATTTATTATTGACACTATTTTGTTAGTATTTATGTTGTAAATCATTATCGCGAATGGTTTATACTTGGTGGAGTGAGGCATGAGTGGTGAATGTGAGACCGTTGTCGATCGTCGACAAAGGGGCTCCTTAAACCTATAACTGGGTCGCGAGTCTCAGACACTCTCGTGTTATCCTCTCTCTGCCACAATGATTAGGTTTCACGATGTACCCGGCATCCTTACGGTGAATCCGTGGTTTGCTAAGAAGTTCGTATCTGACATTATTATTGATTGGATTGTTATTGTTATCTCAAAATAACTACTCGGCTCATTATATCCTAAATCTACATACATTAAATCAATGATTTAAAACAAAGATATAAGGTAAATAATATATTTTCTGTTAAAATTACTATTCAACTATAATATTCAATCTTCTATAAATACTTGAAATTTTAGTAAGAACCGAAAATAGGATTTAAGCGATAATTACCTCGACTGAATCTCAGAGCTCATAGAGAAGTTAACTTTTTCTACATCTACTTGCATAAACAGTAATAAAAAAATGTACGTTATGATATTTTAGACACTAAATAAGCGACATTTCACAATACTAAATCTTGTGACCACAGCACGTGATAAACTTTAAGATTTACATACATTCGAAACATAACATTAGTATCTATAACATAGCTAATAGTAAAGACTCCATGACTCCAAAGACTCCATGTTCGGGTAAAGTAGGTCGGAGGCGACTAACGGAGTGAGAGAGATATATATCAATCCTATCGTATGGTCTTAAGGGCACACCCTTTTACAGTGAAAATTTTAATAAAATCGCTTCAAATTTTTTTATCTATCTATCACATGTCGTATTACAGCGGGCCGTAGAGTAGAGGTAAAGTAAAAGGTGCTTAGCAGAGCAGTCAAGGCGGCGCTAATGGCTCGAATTAGCTGAATTTATTATAACTTCACTGTAAAATTGTTTAGACGTATTTCGGCTACAACACAGTTCTAAACTACCGTAGCTAGTATCGGTCATGTTCATCATCTGTGTATATACTTTTGTGGTTAATAAATAAATGAATAAATAATTTTTATTATTTTGTCACTCATTCGTGCAAGTGGTTTCATAAAAAAACCACACAATGTTTTTTTTATTACTCCAAACAAATGTCGAAATAGACAACATGGTTGGTGGATCTGACGGGCGATCGTATCGTGTCGTGTCGAACATTGGACACGCGCGTCACACGCAACACAGATTACTAGATATATAAGATTTTTATCGCTCGCTTTCACAAGACTGTTTTTTTTATATTTAAGGGTTTAGCGTTCAGGCCATAATCTCACCTGATCCTAAGTGACGATACGGCCCCCACTTGGTAGACACGCTAAGGTACACGGTACCTGTGTAAGGGCTGGCTCTCAAGTGCAACAGCCGGAACCCACCTCCTTGGTATTTGGCGGCAGATTTCAACTTGAGGGTGAGCATTTAAAAAAGCCTCATAACGCAGCTATGGTTTTCTCACGATGTTTTCCTTCACCGAAAGCTCGAGCTCATTGTAGGTGGATTCGAACGCACATCCCTCGACGCGAAGTCGTACACACTACCACTGAGCTTTCATCGCCGAGTTGAAATTATGACCATAACGCTAAATCTTACGTAGGTAATTCATATATATTAAGTTAGTTATTGAAATATCCAAGTCAATGTCGCTGGACCAACTAGTAAATATAAAATTAATAAAAACTGGTTCAGGGGGTAAGGGGTAACTATTTGAGTTTAGAAGCGATGATAGCTCAGTGGTAGTGTGTGCCTTCGCGTCAAAGGACGTGAGTTCGAATCCAAGCACCTACAATGAGCTTGAGCTTTCGGCGAAGGAAAACATCGTGAGAAAACCATAGCATGGTGGTAGGGCTTTTTCTAACGCCCGCCTGGCTAGCTACCACCCTCAAGTTGTAAACCTGCCGCCAAATACCAATAGGTGTGTTCCGGCAGCAGCACTTGAGAGCCAGTCCCTCCACAGGTTTAGCGTGTCTACCAACTTGGGTCGTATCGTCACTTTAGATCAAGTGGAATAAAAAAAAAAAAAAAAACGTTTCTCAAGCCAACCTTACCTGCACGCGAGTGCCTCCTACTGAGTTACCGAATAGGCTCTGTCGATTACAGGACCCACCTATGGTTTTGGTCATAACATTTAACCATGTAATCCTTAAGCCGTCACAGACGGTAAGGTTATAGCCCGCCTGGTTAGCGACCGCCCTCGGGTCTTCCGTCATCGTAAACCGGCCTTTTTTATCAAGTTACAGCTGTCTATAATCGACGGTATGCACTAACCATCTGATGGACCGTCTGCTTGTTTGCTGTGGTACATTAGCATAAAAAAACGTGGTAATAAAATATTAGCTGATAAACTGACAGTCGACTATAAATTATTCGTGTAATATAAAAATTTTCTGAAGGTCTCTTTTATTATGTACCGATAAGCCGGGAAAAGGTTCCGTATTAAATACATTAAGCCATTAGGAGGATTTAAAAGGCGTTAAATGAAAAATCTTTACCCCGGAGGGTTCGACTTAGTTCAGACTAAAGATTATACAAAAATAAATACCAGTTGACTCGCTGCCACCACAGCGCCTAAGAGCAGCGGGTTCGAGTCCCGCGTAAGACAATTGTCAACACAAAATTGTTCTTAACTTGTTCGTTACTAATCGTTACGAGACTGTTACTATTCGTTAATCATACTTATATTATAAATACTGAAATAAACTTGCCAACAAAAAACGTCCGTAACGTTAGCGTAAGATGTTTATGTATAGTCTATGTATGATGGCTGTACAGTGTCTAATGTATAGTCTACGTGATCACTGTTATTATTATATATATATTTATAAATCATCGTAAACAAAATATAGGCGTTAAGATAATGTAGTAGTTTTTCTTTATTTTTATCGATAAAAAAGAAACATTATAAAAAATGTATACCTAAATAATTTATTTCTGTATACCTCGAATAGATCTTGAAATTATTTTTTTATAATAAAGAACTTCGTATCTATCTGATGTCTCACGATACTTATATTATTATGACTCTCTTTTAAAACGCGCAGGTAGAGCAATATACCACGCCTTGCGAATCATTAAAGACTAAGTTTCCCAAATTCGATATTTTAACTCTACTCTCTCAGTACTTTCTTGACAATTTAATGAATGTCCGCATAAACTTGGAGAAGCTGGATTATGTAAAACAGCGGCATGACTTAATTTTTTTTTCTTATAGTAATGGTATAGCGTTATGGCCATAATCTCACCTGATCTTAAGTGACGATACGGCCCAAGTTGGTAGACACGCTAAACCTGTGGAGAAACTGGCTCTCAAGTGCAGCTGCCGGAACACACCTATAGGTATTTGGCAGCCGGTTATACAACTTGAGGGTGGTCGCTACCCAGGCGGGCATTTGAAAAAGCCCTACCACCATGCTATGGTTTCCTCACGATGTTTTCCTTCACCGAAAGCTCAAGCTCATTGTAGGTGCTTGGATTCGAAATCACGCCCCTTGACGTGAAGTCGCACACGCTACCACTGAGCTATCATCGCTTCTAAATTTCTAAAATTCGCATTCATGTATGTACATTTAGGTTTTCTGAAATGGTATTAATATTAAAAAGCGAAAGAGTTTGTCTGTTTTAACACACTGATCTTAAAAACTATTAGTTGTATCTCAGAAAATTTTATCTTATAGAGGAATCATCGAGGAAGGCCTATGTCTATTTAACATCACGCTACCACCAATAGATTGTATTGGAAAAACATAACTAGACGGGCAAAAATCGTGCGATACTGAAAATCTTTTATATATAGTGCCATAAGAACTGGCTTGATTCTAATTCCTTGTGCATAAAATAAGAAGAATGTAAACAAATATCAGAGAACGAGGGTCTGGAGGTGTGTTGCTCGGGTCAACGTACCTTTTTCAGCCTCCAGCCCTCACACGGTTGCAACCAACCATACCTTTATTTTCATTGTATATGCAGAGCTTTTCTTAACAAAATTTTGTACGTTTGTTTGTATGTCGCGAAGTCGCGGATACAGCCAGTAACGTATATGGCAAGACGGTCGTAAATTAACATCACAACGGTATGTTGTTTCAGATAGATTGCAGTGTTTACAACCATGTATTCACTTCGCAGTTTATCTAACCCACATCAAATTCGGTTCCCTACGCTATCACTGCGAGTTCGTGCGAAAACAAACATTTCTCTCGACGAAACACACGTTTGATAAATAATCTCCGTGTAATTATATAAGGCTTTGTTAAAAAGGCATAAATTAATTTAGTGTGGTTGTACATTTAAATATAAAATTCACATTTATTTTATTAGCACGCTTTCTTGGATGTCTGTTCGGGTGGAACTTTGTAATACAGATTATAAACTAACTCCCCTCATATGTGGATGAAAATGTGGAAATAGAAGCAGAAAACCTCAAAGAAAGTGATAAATATATATTACTGAATAAATATGTATTTTATTACCGACAGACGAACAGAATATATCAAAATTTCATTCACATTACCCTGAAAGACTTAAAATAATAATAATAGTTATAAATAAAGTTGATGTACCGTCTTCTTGTAACGGACTAAACGTAAGATATGAAAGAAATGGAAGAGAAAAATATGGGGCACATGCAATAAATAACTATATAGATGCGTCCCAAGATTTTCGGTTCCAATCTTCTATTTTATACACATGGTACGACAATAAAGGGAAAATGATCCCGGATATTACTAATATCGGACTGCGGTAGGAGCTTCATAGATAATATTATAAACCTTGTAGGTAGTGAGATATACTTGTTATAAAGTCTGTTATTTTATTGTAAAAAATAAATAACGACTAACTATGTATTAAAATCAATATAATTAGTTTTTGAAGCGATGATAGCTCAGCGGTAGTGTGTACGACTTGCGTCAAGGGACGTGAGTTCGAATCCAACCACGTACAATGAGCTTGAGCTTTCGATGAAGGAAAACATAGTGAGGAAACCATAGCATGGTGGTAGGGCTTTTTCTGATGCCCGACTGGCTAGCTACCACCCTCAAGTTGTAAACCTGCCGCCAAATACCAATAGGTGTGTTCGGGCAGTTGCACTTGAGCGCCAATTCCGTCACAGGTTTAGTGTGTCTACCATCTTGGGCCGTATCGTCACTTAAGATTAGGTGAGATTATGGCCTTAACGCTAAACCTTAACTATAAAAAAAAAATTGAAAAAAGAACTAATGCAGTTTGAATTTAATGTGACAAATAAAAGTGGCTTTCTATATTTAAGATAAAGCGTTAGAGCTCATTTTCATTGGTTGCTATAGACCACATTCGGGGTGCGGGAGATTTCTATTCACGCATGCCATAGTGACCGCACGTGACAACCGTTTTCATTAGTCGATAGGGCCCGCTTACGGTTTGATAGATATTCTCCACTGCACATTTATTTTGAAACTGTGGAACTGAGTAGACGTAGACGAGTAATAGATTAAACCAAATACCCGCACCAGGCTTGCTGTACACCAATCGATGAATTGTTATTGGATGTTAGGCCGTATACGCGGAATGACTGCATGACAAATTACTTTCACTACTTTCGGTATAACAACTGATTGAAGGACCAGTGAAAATAAGCCCATATTGCCCCAATATCACGTGAAGCCAAATGCCATTATGAACTAAGCTGGTGAACACGTTTAGCCTATGGAGGGACTGACTCTTAACTGCAACTTGCCGCAATACACATACAGGTATTTGGAGGCAGATTTTCTACTTGAGGGTGGTAGTTTTCTTTTACCGGAAGTTCAAGCTCATTATAGGCCGTACATAAATGAGTCAGCTATCATAATTAAAATATTTTTTCAAATTCGACTTATAATTTCACATATTAGCATATTAGCGCATTTAATCAAATAAAACTGTATCCTTACCAATATAAATGGGAAAGTTTATAAGTATGGAGGTATGGACGTTTGTCACTCTTTTAGTCACAAACTACTAAATAGATTTTAATGAAACTTTACAATAACATAGTTTATGCATCAGAATAATACATAGGCTATAACTTATAAGAATATTGTAAGTATTATCCAAAATTTAATGATAAGTGTCAAGTAAGTAGGAAAAATTCTGCCATCTACGTGCTATTCTGATGTGCGCTGCAAAAACCGTTAAAGTTACACCTATATAATGTATAATGAAAATGTTTATCTAAAAAAGTCCTAAAAAAAAGCCTATGACAGCAAATATCTATCTTTTTTGTGTAATCCATTATCGCCAAAATAGTGAGCGGCCAATACGAGCACAAATGTTCTTATACCAGTGTCTATTGATACAATTTACTTAAAATACCAGATACCGGAATCAGAATTGCTTGTCAAAATCGATATAAACGTACGCAAAGCCGCGGGTAAACGCTGGTTTAATATATATATGGACAATACATAAAAATCTTCGTGCCCTCGAACACGGTTTCGTGTGACGTCGAGGAAATAAAACTGATGCATTGGTTTAATCGGCCCCATTGGTAGCGGTTCGTAAATCTTCTCCGTGGCATATAAAACTTTACTACATAACAAAAACTGGACTACTTTTTTAACTACAATAGATACATTTTATTGCCGACGTAAAACCCGGGGTTTTTTCATTGTTAGTTTATGGGGGATATACATACTGTCTGGTATTTACATAAATATATGATTACTGGTCAACCCGGCAGACGTCGGTCTGCCTTTTCGAGTAGTCAATAACATAATTTATAACAGCGTCATCTACCGCGTTTTGATCACTTATCGAGATGAAAAATATATTACATCCTATCTCTAAAACTATCTATCAATCAAACTGCACGAAGTATGCAGAATTCATTGAAATAAAACTAATTTAAACGGATTTTATCGCGGTTATTTATTAATTTTGATCCCGACGTTTCGAAAGCTTTTCGGTGGACGTCAGTAACACGTTTCGTGTTCTCGTAAATTAATTTTAATAACGTTATAATCTTATTTTTAAGTGTATAAGTATCAAGTGTGAACTTGATAAATAAGCATACTTGTGAAAATAAACTATTGACATCTTCTTTTCGCTGTGAGGGTAATTATTACATGCCTCATATTTACTTCGTGGAAATTGATTTTATATTAGCACCATCTTGCGACGAGTAGCTGTATCATAGTAATAGTTTCAGCGAACGACATCTATTGGTTGATTTGGAAACTATTTATTAGATTATTAACAGTATCACCATGGCGAAATATTCAGGCTGTGGTAAATTTATATCACCTTCTTCGAAGAGCGCTGCTACCTGTGGACTATGTTCTTTGCTATATCACAAGGGCTGCGTATCATTACCAGAGACAGCACTGATTAATAAACAATGGACGTGCCCGGAATGTAAAAAGCTGACACACAAGGGTGACAATAGCTGTACACCGATTAGAGACGTATGTGAGGACGTTGCGCAACTTCATGACCGTGGCTACCCGATCAGAGGTGTGGATACGGGGGTCTGTGATCTTCGGTCAGAGTTGGCTGAATGCGTGTCTGAAATTAGAGAATTTCGTAAGGAAATGGCGGATTTGTATGCGTCGATTGCAGGAATCACAGAGCGTATGAATCACTTCGAAAAACGGCTAGAGGCAGTTGAAAACCGTAAAGAAGAATCTGGACTTCGAGAGCTCACCGAACTGGAGCGAAGAATAGAACAGCTCAAGCATGAAATAAATGACAAGGATCAAGAAGCCCTCTCATGTGATCTAGAAATTGGTCATCTCGCAGAACAGAAGGGAGAAAATCTCGTACACGCAATCACTCTGCTTGCCTCCAGGATGGGTGTGCGAATGGATGAACATGACGTCATTTTTGCGGAGCGGGTGAGAGACCAGCTGTTGCAGGCCGCTCGTGTGCGCCGCACATTAACAACTGAAAATTCTGGCAACGCCGTTGGTGGTGGCGCAGGGGCAGGGACTTCACGCATTTTCCTTAATGAAAGATTCACTCGCACAAATCGACAGTTATTTCATCAGGTTCGAGAAGAATGTCGTAGACGACAGTGGCGTTTCTCTTGGACAAAGCGCGGGCGAATTTACGCTCGACAGTCGGAGGGAACAACAGCTTATCACATTCATTCCAAGGCGGATTTCCTGCAGGTTTTTGGTAATAGCTCAGTTTGATGGTATATATGATATAATTGTTACAAATATGATTAAGGGAATTCTATTCTTTACTACATTTTACTCTTTTAAGTTTACCAGTTTGTATTTTTATCTTGTGTATTCTTTGGTATTTAATTATGTTACATTTCCGTTTTTGCTTGTAATACAGTTCTATATGTCAATAACACACCCGCTAAAAAAGTCTATATTTTACATTTTAATTCTATACATGTTATATCTTACTTTTTTACTGTGTAGTATTTATTTGATAGTAGCACATATAGTACGTACAAGTTATGTGTTGAATGGTATGGTGTTGAAATGGTATGGAAAACCTACTTATGGTCATGATAATTCTAATTTACATCTACCTATGTATAATATTTATATACTAGCATATTTGTTATCCTATACTTGTTTTTGTTATTTTTCTAGCATATCATGGCTCAATTTAAACTTTATCTTGTGGACATGGCCACTTTATCGTGATGTTTAACAATAGAAATCTTAAAGTTGGTTTTTTCAATGCAGGATCACTTAACACAAGGCATGAGGAAATTATTATTGCTATTGAGGAATTGATGCCCGATGTGCTAGCTATAAATGAGACTTGGCTTAGACTCGGTGAAGATGAAAAGGCGCCTAAATTACAAGGATACCGTTTGAGGCATTTGCCTAGACCCGAGCACATTCATTGCGGTAGAGGGGGGGGAGTTGGTTTTTATATAAGAAAAGGGATTGCTGCGCGTGTTTGTAGCCATCCTCTTACACAAAATATAGAACAAATGTGGCTACGATTAAATGCTAACGGGCAGGAAGTGATTATTGGGACTGCATACAGGCCACCTTGGCAGGATATTAACTCTTTCTTCGACGCTATAACAGAGTCAGCCATAACCTTTGCCAAATGCGATAAACTAATTTTACTAGGAGATTTCAATATAAATGTTCTCAATGCTAACTGCAATAAAGTGAAACTCCTAGAGGAGTTTCTTGGTTGCCTGAATATCAAACAAATTATTACTGAACCTACTCACTTTACCGAGCACAGTCAGACGCTTATAGATGTAGCATGTACTAATGCTCGTCCTCGAGATGTAATAGTTAAGTATACTCCGGAATTAGGTAGTCATGCAATGTTACTAATTCAGTTTAATTTGAAGAAAGAGAAGCCATCCCCACGATTAGTCACATATAGACCTATTAAAGATATTGATCATGAATTATTTAGTAAAGATCTCCGTAGAATGGATTGGGACTATTTCAGGATTACTCATGATGTTAGTAGTCTGGTAGAGACATTTACATCTATCGTTGTAACCTTGTTTGATTTACATGCCCCTGTTAAAAAAGCTAGGTTTAAAGATTCTCCTCACCCCTGGATTACGGATACTATTAGAACTATGATTCGAATCCGAGATGAATATCATAGGAAGTATAAATTGCATGGAACTGCGATATTCAGAAACTGTTACAAGGAGATGAAACAACTTGTGATTGTAGGTATCGAGGCTGAAAAAAGAATATTTTTTAATCAACACATTAATAAAAACATAAATCATTCGACAAACCTCTGGAGTAATCTTAAAGCTACTATATTGCCAAACAAAAAGCAAGCCGTAGAAATTCCATCACAATTTGACAACCCAGATATTATTAACTCTCATTTTCTTCGTGCACCTGGAAAAACTAGTGTTTCATTATTACAACTAGCCCACTATGAGTCACAGAGATTTGGATCCATTAATTTTTCGTTCCAACCCGTAAGCGAGGACACAATAATATCAATTATTAAAAGTTTAAAATCAAATGCTCAAGGTATGGATGGAGTCTCTCTGGATATGTTGACGATGACGCTACCTCAATCTCTTACAGCAATTACTGCAATAGTTAACCGATCTATTGCAAGTGGTATTTTTCCAGATATGTGGAAAGTAGCAGTTGTAAAGCCTATCCCGAAAACAATAATCCCACTACTCTAAAAGATCTGCGACCAATTAGCATATTACCCTGTTTGTCTAAAGTTTTGGAGAAAGTCGTGAGCATACAACTCATACAGTATCTAGAGAGGAATAATATTTTTCCTCAAGCCCAATCTGGATTTCGCAAAGGACATAGCACCTCTACCGCTCTTCTTGATATTGTAGACAATTTATTAGATGCTCAAGATAAAGGGATGTGCAGTATACTCGTATTTTTAGACTTCTCGAGGGCATTCGAGTGTATAAATATTGATTTACTTCTCTCTAAGTTAGTATTTTATGGATTCGATGCTTTGTCAGTTAATTGGTTTCATAGCTACCTGTGTAATAGGCACCAATATGTCAAATTGATTTCACCAAGTGGGTCTCCTGCACAATCTTCTCCTCAACCTGTTCCTCGCGGAGTCCCTCAAGGATCCATATTAGGTCCTCTTTTATTTATTTTGTATTGTGCAGACATAACTAAAAGTATTACACATTGTAAGTATCACCTTTATGCTGATGATCTACAACTGTATTTGTCTTTCCTTCCGCCTTGCATAACTAACACTGTATCTAAAATAAATCGGGACTTACTAAATCTATTTGATTGGGCAACGTCTAATTCATTAGTTATAAATCCGCAAAAGTCAAAATATATGGTTATAGGCAGTAAGCGAAATATTTATCGGCTTAATAAAGAGGCAATAAATATATCAGTTGGTAGCGAGCCTGTCGAGAGAGTAACAGAAGCTAAAAGTCTTGGTCTGACTATCGACAGTAACTTGCATTTTGAGAAACATGTAGCGGAGAGTGTAAAAAATTGCTTCTATCGCCTGACATTATTATATAAAATACGACGTTTTCTAGACAAGGAGGTTAGGATTCAACTTTGTGAGTCTATAGTACTGAGTAGACTTAATTACTGCGATGGACCTTGTTTGCTTAAGAGAACGGAGAAACTTATCCAGCGTGTCCAAAATGCTTGTGCACGTTTTTGTTTTAATATTCCTCCACGTACACATGTTACGCCATATTTAAACACATCAAACTTTTTAAAAATGACGGCTCGTAGAAGGCTCCATCTTGGGGTACTTTTATTTGGAGTTATAAATAACCAGAGACCTAGCTACCTATATACAAAGTTAGATTGGGCAGAAACGCAATCGAGATACGCAAGACGAACCACTAGTTATGTGCTTCTCAAGCCAAGCCACCGATCAATGGCGTTTAGAGGTTCGTTTAAATTTGCAGCTTCACAATGCTGGAACGATTTACCTCCACCAGTTCGTAGTCAAAATAAAGTTGAAGCGTTTAAAATAAAGTTTAAAAAGCTTTTACTACAAGAGCAAATTGATAACTTTAAATGAACCTCTTATATAGGTATGATCCGTCTTATAATTTATATATTCGCCCTTATAAATAATAGTAAAAATGTATGTATGTAATGTAATGTATTTTTGTGTTGCATAATTATAGCATTATCTCCATGCGTCACAAATGCTGGTACGTACTATATGCTGTGCCTATTATATATATTTATAAGAATGTCTACTGATGTCCGTGACGTCACCTTCAGAGGGTCCAGTCAGAATATCAGCGCTGCACTATATCAGTGTAGCTGTTATGCTGAGACTGGTACCAATTTATCCACACATTACGTTCTTTTTTGTTTATTATTATTATTATTTTTTATTTTTGTGTGATCTTGCTGTACTGTTCTGTATAATTTTTATTTTTAGTTTATTTTCTTTTATGTATTTTAATATAATTTGCTGTGTGTTGGATAAATAAAACTTTCTTTCTTTCTTCTTTCAATCGTTTAAGAATTAAACTATTTCGTTTACCAAATTAATAATATATAAATAAAAAGTACTGTCTGAGTGTCCAAGTCTCAATTACCGAATCCAACCTCACCCGCACGCGGTGCACCCTGCCGAGTAACTTACGAGATTCTGGCAATTTTTGATTCCACCTTTAATTTTGATCATGATGATTAACCATTTAATCCTTTAAATAAATGAAACTTTAAATGAACCTCTTAGATCCGTTAGACCGCCTTATCATATATATATTCGTCCTTTTAATTTTTTTTTTATTTTTGTGTTGCACAATTTTTGTATCATTCCAATGCATCACTAATACTGGTTTGTACTATATGCTGTGACTATTATATATATATATATATACATATGTATTTAAGAATCTCCACTGATGTCTGTGAGGTCGCTTTCAGAGGTTCCGGTCAGAATACCATCGCTGCACTATATCAGTGTAGCTGTTATGCTGAAACTGGTACCAAATTATCCACTCATTAGGTTTTTTTGATAGAAATGAAACTTCTTTAGAATCGTTGTGATTTCAAACCGGATGCAACGGAAAAACGACAGGTAAGAGACACAGATACAAAAGTGTGTAGGATGAAGCCGGTAAAGAATGAGACAGAAATATACATACTATTTTATATTATCGGTCTCTCCGTCTTCTAAGCATAGTCGCTTGTAATTAGTGAGCCAGAGCGAGAGAGCAAATGTCGTTGTGTATGTATTTTGCACACTGTTTAAGACTTGCTTGTATTTGAGAATTCTTTTGTCGTTTTACTGAAGTTACACTTCTATCGTGTGTGAATCGCACACACATCTTTGTTAATTTTTCTGAGATTGCTGTTACGTTCTGTTGTTTGTTTTATTGTATTATTTTTTATTATATTTTCTTTTATATATTTTATTTCTTTCTAACCTTTGATCTGTCACAGCTTGGTGGTAGGTTTATTGCCGGACTGGTTAGACTGCCGCAAAATAAAGTTTCAGTATTAGCCCTTCAGTTCCGGAAAAGTGTACGAGAACCAGCCCTATTCGTCATGGTCAGCAACATGGTTGTAATACCTCTGATGCTGGGGCTTTCCATAAGCGAAGGTAACCATTTACCATCAGATTAATCTTCCATCTGTTTGCTGTCCGTTAGCACAAGAAAAGTTAATTAATGTACCACTAATATAAGTTCCGATACATTCCACGGAATAAACAGGACTCTTACTTCGGTGGCTGATATTAAAACATGTATACTATATCCCATAAATTTAAATTCAATATAATGCAAGAATAATTAAAATATACGCTTTCGTTTACACGTTAACTAACGTTACGGGAATTCGTGTCACAATCAACCGACCAACGATTCCCAAACAATGTTCTCGGTGTTTCAGAACGGCGCAATTAAAAATAAAACCCGTAAATAGCGGTTTTATAGAATTTTATTTTACATAAGCAATATTATAAAATATATTTATAGAATTTTAGTGATCTATTTTAAAAGCTATTTAATTGTTACACAATTTGGTTTTATCAACAGCTTAAACATATAGGGAATAATAAAACAACTAAGATAAATAACGGAGAAGGGTAGTATATTAACACCGATTACTATATAAACGCGTCGTGAGCGCGGCTATGTGTTTAGTCAAAACGAAGCACTCGAGACTAGATATTCATCGTACGTACTTGAAACGTTTTTCTATTATAAACTAGGCTGTTTTGATATATTCGATATCCATGTTGTAAATCACTATCAGGAATGATTTATACTGGACAGAGAGAGAAACACGAGCGGTGGAGTTCAGTGTTAACGGTCGTCAATAAAAGAGGCTTCCTTAAACCTACATCCGTGTTGCAAGTCTCGGACACTGCTCGGTGTATATCCTCTCTGCCACAGCTACAAGGTTTATGACTTCTAACAACATTAAGAACACGATTATAGTTGTAAATAATGATGTATTTCGGTTACTGTGTTATCGGAACTATTAGTATAAGTAAATTATTATTATAAGTGAACGAATCTAGAGTGAAATACTTTAGAATTATCAACATCTTAAGTGACGATACGGCCCAAGTTGGTAGACACGTTAAACCTGTGGAGGAACTGTCTCTCAAGTGCAGCTGCCGGAACACACCTATTGGTATTTGGTTGCAGATTTTCAACTTGAGCGTGGTAGCTAAGCAGAAGGGCATTAGAAAAAGCCCTACCACCATGTTAAGATTTCGTCACGATGTTTTCTTCACCGAAAGCTCAAGCTCATTGTAGGTAGGTTCGAACATACGTTCCTTGACGCTGAGTCCATATACACTACGACTGAGCTATCATCGCTTCAAAGAATGACGGATATGACGCTTATATTATATCATCATGTCTCTGTACACCAACTGTCCGTGTACTTTACATTTCATTGGTTTTCCCTATTGCTAATTATTATTATAATTGAAAAAAAAAAAACTCTTTTTTTGTCATTTTACTCCAAATTTCCTTCACAAATTATTATTAATTATATCAATAATCCTTATTTATATTAATTAAAGGCTTCCGGTGATGAACAAATACTTTTATTATTATAGATATTTATATTTTTGTTACAATTGTATAAAGAAAATTATGATAAATGCATTGAATACATGTTCGCTTAACTCAGTATGAAAAAATAACATAACTATGAATAACATTATTAATATATATGTAAGAGGTTTACGAGCTATTTTTTGATGAATAAAACTAATTTTACTTTAATGTCTAACAATTATTAATAGCAATGGAATATAATAATTACTGAATAACCTATATAAATAATATACAAAATATCTTGAGGTCTCTGTTGATGTTTATCCACAACTTAACATAATTCATTACATAAAAAATAAATAAACATATTGTTTTTTATGCTATTCTGCAATATTGAACGACAACATTTTATTAACTAGTTTTTTTTTCTTGTTAGAGTAAAGAGAAAGGCATGTAAGACCATACACCCGAGTCAGACGTTATTTCAAAATTAAAAAGTTAATACTTCAACAAGATGGCGACTCAATCGCTAATATTTGACAGATCAAGTTCCCGCTAAAAATCGCCGATTCAACGAGTTGTAACTTAGCGATTAGTTTCCCTTTTTGTTAATAGCAACGTGTGCTCAAACTCTCTATAATTTTGCGAATGACACGTCTATAAAATAGTTCGCTAATTATATACAAATTCAAAGTTAACTTCAACCTGATAGCGGGTCTACTGTTAAAAGTAACCACGGAATTTTAAGGAAAACCTAAATGCATGTTTCCGATTACTATTAATACAATAAGCAAGAAATATAAAGAAAAATATCACATACGTATACTAAAGTAACACTTGTTCTTACTTATATTATAAACGTTAAAGTGAGTTCGTTTGTTTGTTACACTTTCACACCTAAACCGCTAAATAGATTATAATGAATTTTGGTATAACGAGAGATCGGAACCTGGAGACGGCGATAGGATACTTTTTGTCGCGAAAAACTCATTTAGACTAAGATAAAGAGAAGGATAAACTTTGTGTGAGAAATTTTTATTGCGACATCCGATTTGTCTGGTGAAATCAATATTAACCCGAGCCAAGCCGCAAGTGAAAGCTAGTATGTTTATAAATTTAAATATGAACCGATACATGAAAGTTAAGATCCTTAAAAAATTATTAAGCTTCATCCCTTCTTTTAAGAATAGTTTAATATTAAGTAGAATGCCAGTATTTGTTATATACAATTTACTTAGCCTCAAAGCAAATACAGCATATCATAATATAACCTATTAACATAACCTATTTTCACATGCCTTATAAAGTAAAAAAAAATAATTAATAAATTACTGCATGTCTATCTATGTTTATTCCTACATCACTAAACAACTTATGATAATAACCTTCCCATAGTTTTTATTTACACATGTTCAATTAATTGGATATCTACTTTTAATCGCATTCCCATTTTGAATATCTACATATCTACATACATACATACATACATACAAGCATACATACATACATACAAGCATACATACATACTTACATACATACATGCATACATACATACATACATACATACATACATGCATACATACACATACATACATACATACATACATACATGCATAAATACATATATACATACATACATAGTATCACGCCTCTCTCCCATAAGGGTAGGCAGAGACCACATCCTTCCACTTGCTACGATCCTTACATACATCTTTCGCTTCTTCTACTTTCATAAGCACCTTCATACATGCTCTTCGGTTACGGATACTTTTGACCTGGTCTTTCTCCAGAAAATATATCTCCCAGTTACATACACATCTCTAAAATAAACAAATCAAACTGTTTCTCTCTAATACATACCTAAATTTTTTTTAGACTTCGAATTGATGTATTGATAATATTCTGAAAGGATATCATAATGTAGCATTGACTAGAACAAACTCAATGATACTGAATGATAATGAAACTGATGAAACTGATGATGAACTAGATATGTTAAGAGAGAGTGGATTTTTTTACGTAAGTAGTTCTTTTATTAGTGTTTAAAATCTCATAGTCTACGGATTTCCTCACCGGATCATGTCATGGGACGTGAATTTGATTCCAACCAGCTACTATGAGCTTGAGCTTTCGGTGAAGGAAAACATCGTGAGAAAACCATAGCATGGTGGTAGGGCTTTTTCTAATACGCGGCTGGCTAGCTACCACCCTCAATTTGAACATCTGCCACCAAATACCAAAATGGTGTGTTCCGGCAGTTGCATTTGAGAGCCAGTCCCGCCAATAAAGGCCGCCAACGCACTTGCAAATTCCTCGGTGTTGTACGGGCATCCATGGGCAGCGGTGATCACTTACCATCAGGTGATATGCTTGCTTGTTCGCCTGCGGTTACAAAAATCGCAACACGTAAACTCAAACCCATCACCCGGGCTCAGGACAAGGCGAGAGCTGCACGTGATGACTTACTGGGTGCTTATCACCCAACACCACCCACTGAGATGCATCACCACACCACAACGTTCCCTTACCACATTATTCCTTACTTTACCTATCATTCTTATGCCAGCTATACTTCTTAGACTTCACATCTCTACTGCATTAATTTGGCTTTCACGTTTCTTCTGCCAGACCCAGCACTCACTTCCAAGTGTCAGGACTAGTACACGCCGAGGCACAGCCAAACGTGCCTTCGTAGACCCATTCCGGCTGCACATAAAGTTACACAAGGCCCCGTTCACTCGATTCCCTAACACAACTCTTCGCTCAGTATCACGGTCACACTTTCTATCTCTTCTATTGACTCCAAGTATACAAACTCTTTCATTTCTTCTACTCGTTCTCCATCAATCAAAACTGCACATTCTGTAATACCTTCCTCCTTTTCAAAGACCGCTTTTGAAGCGATCATAGCTTAGTGGTAGTATGTACGACTTTGCGTCAAGGGACGTGAGTTCGAATCCAACCACCTACAATGAGCTTGAGCTTTCCGTGAACGAAAACATCGTGAGGAAACCGTAGCTACAGGGCTTTTTCTGATGCCCGCCTGGCTAGCTACCACCCTCAAGTTCCTCAAGTTCAAATACCAATAGGTGTGTTCCGGCAGTTGCACTTGAGAGCCAGTTCCTCCTAAGGATTAGCGTGTGTACCAACTTGGGCCGTATCGTCACTTAAGATCAGGTGAGATTACGGCCATAACGCTATCCTTTAACTATAAAAAAACCATTACTTTCGTTTTACTGGCATCCACTTAAACGTATGAACTATAAAAATAAAAACTAAGCTCGCCACTGCGCATCTAATATAAACCTAGTGATCGATGTTCATAAGTAAACAAATATAGATATATAATTTACCTATTTACATTACAATTAAATGAGCTCGTGGCGAAAATTATATACGGCAATTATTGCTTACCGTTAAGCATTGGTTTAAAAGCATTTTCTAGGTAACGCAGAAATCTGACCGCACAACGTAGCACTCTCACAAACAGATCATAATTAACAAATAACTGGTGGACTGTCCGGGAATTATTAAGGTAAATTTAGTTACACGTGCCTAAGCACACACTAAGAAAGTCTAAACTTTTATATATACACTTACAAAGACAACATACAGACTAAGTACATTTATTATACGGCCGTTCAAGCAATTTGATTCCTTGCACGATAGTATTGGCTTGTTCAGTACAAGTATCTCTTCTCTCAGACACAGTTTATACAGAGATTTTGTATTATTAAATTCTCGTGCATCTCGTCGTTGCAAACTCTCTTCTTATATCTGCATTTGGCCATATATTTTTAGTGTATTACCTTCATATTATGTTAACTGTATTCCTAACAATGTAAAATATATTAAAGAACGTTAATATATGTCAAATAAAATTGTATTGTAACTTACATTAAGTACTATCCAAGCAAACTGATCATTCTCAAATCACTTTGACAAAGTACCAATTATGATAACACCGAAAAAATATAAAAACACCCTTAAAATAAAGGAATCTAAATTTAATCGAAAATATTTATTTTTGTTTACGTTTTCCCAAGAAACAGACACTGAAATTCTTGATTCCTAGGCGAATGCCTAATTCCTACTCCTAAACTACTGTTTTGAATCAATCAATAACGAATACACATAAGGACCTAGACTTTATATGTAAATGCACTATCATTCCTTCAAATAGCACATACGTTAATTAAAAGCTTATTATGCAACTTCCTGTATGTTCTCAAATCAATAGTAATGAATTGATTGCAAAACCTATAAAGGTCCTATAACATTTAAGAAATAGTCCGTATTTTATTTATTTAGATCCCAATTTATATGGTTCTTGGCTAACTGTTTTATATCCTGTGAACCTTGATAATAGATCATTTATCAAAAACCAAACTAAACTACGAAATCATAATACGAGAAGCTAATATTAGTGCATCAAATGACAATAACAGGGAACTGCGCTTGAATCTATATCTCATCAAACTTATTGAATTTGACAGATACTTATGCTTCACTATACAAAACATCAAACTTTAGCGTTCAGGATGAATAATTTAAACATTAAGTTGAAGGACACTCTAAAACAGTGTTCATTATCCGCATTTCGAGTCCCACACATCTAGAACCGTTCGACGCGGCCCTTCTCGGTACACGGCCACGCCTCGACAGCCTGCTCTAGAGGTACTGTGGCTTTTGGCGCTCCTTCCAACCGCCCTCGTGCGTCGAACCGGAAACCCTTCCGTAGTGCACACTCGGAGACGATCCTCGACCGGACTGCGTATTACTGCTTCTAAACGTGACAGTGGTGCACGTCCTCACACTAGACGTGTTGGATTTTTGACGTAATCCTTGCATCTGCAATATAATACACGAGTCAAACAGGGAAAGGTTAACTTAACGTTAAATTTTACTACGTGGTTACAACCATTATAAGAAAAAAATATTAATTCCTGTAAAGCTTGCACTTTTCTTTTAATAAAAATGCCATTAAAAATCTCTAAGTATTTTGTATGACTTATGTATAATGGACACATATTTGTTGTTTTTTTCTTTCTTAGCCCTCATCCTATTTTAAAAGGGTCACCTCAACATGTTTTCCCATTCCACTATCTATGACTCTTCAAATTTACACACCTTTTATGCATACACCATTTCTGAAACAGTCCACTTAAAACCTCTTCGGCCTGTCTGTATTACTGTATCCATACTTAACATTTCTTTGAATATAATAAAGCATATGTGATAGTTTCAAATCTAACGTATACTGTCAAAAAGGATAACTTTAAACCTCGAATAGAGTATTAAGAACTTTTGACTTTTATCAAGAGTCGGCTTCTGTATTTTAAGAATTTACTTAAACTTGCAAGTTTTATAGAAGAATGATAATTAAGTGGTAGCATGCGCGGACCCTACGCCAATAGACGTGAATTTGCATGTTGGCTTTTTCTGATGCCCGCCTGACTAGCTACCACCCTCAAGTTGAAAATCTGCCGCCAAATACCAATAGGTGTGCTCCGGCAGTTGCACCTGTGAGCCAGTTCCTCCAAACGTTTAGCGTGTCTACCAATTTGTGCCGTATCGTTACTTAAGATCAGGTGAGATTATGGCCATAACGCTAAGCCTTAACTATAAAAAAAAAGTTCGAATACCTATAATTAATGCGTGCTTACAGATGTCTTCCGATAATTACACTAGAGAGTTAGTTTCGTCACTATGCTAAGTGTGATCTAAATCTTGACCCACATCCTAACTTAACAATATATTATTGTTTTTTATTTTTTTTATATTCTTAAGGTTTAGCGTTATGGCCATAATCTCACCTGATCTTAAGTGACGATACGGCCTAAGTTGGTAGACACGCTAAACCTGTGGAGGAACTGGCTCTCAAGTGCTGCTGCCGGAACACACCTATTGGTATTTGGCGGCAGGTTTACAACTTGAGGGTGGTAGCTACCCAGGCGGGCATTAGAAAAAGCCCTACCACCATGCTATGGTTTCCTCACGATGTTTTCCTTCACCGAAAGCTAAAGCTCATTGTAGGTGCTTGGGTTCGAACCCACGTCCCTTGACGCGAAGTCGTGCACCCTACCACTAAGCTATCATCGCTTCAAACGCCAAACATATATATATACAAATTTAAAAAATTGCTTTACCTTCAATAAACTTTACAATTACTTTAGATCGTTAGGTAGAATAACAATATCATATAAATAAGTTGCAAAGGTAAAATTGTTAGTAAGAGCGCCTCGGGATGCGTTAGTTTAACTTGTTGTACACAACTCAACTTACGTGGAAATGAGTACTAGAGGTTATGTTACCGGTGTCGTGGCAGATTAGCTTGCGTAGAGACCGCCGGAAGTTCCTCGTCATCAGGCAGTACACTATAGGGTTGATGGCCGAATTCATATGACCTTAAAAAATATAGAGCATAATCAAATATAGGATATTTTTTCTCCCGATAGGTGAAGGCTATATCGCTGTAGGAGGCGTTAAGCTCGATTAATTGACTACTGGCAAAGGAATACCAAAGGCTCCCAGCCTAGCTAGTATAAATATGTATCTTAATACATCAAAAAGTCTCAAAAAGAAAAATGTAGATACTTAACAAGATTCTAAGTATAATTTGATGCAATCACCACGGACTGTAACACTTGTTTTGCCGTTTCTAGTAGTCAATCACATCGACCAGAGAGTCACGTATCCTGTTGTGATCATTTATACGGATAAAAAATATCCTCTATCTCTCAGGTTTGATCGAATTGCACACAGTATGGAAAATTTGATTAAAACCGTTTCCGTAGTTTAGGAGTTCAGACAAACGAAATTTTTATATATAAAGATTACGCCCTATTATTCGTTATCATTATATTAACGTTAGTCAAAATCTAGTAGCGATTCGGGTAGCAGATTTTTCACCGAAATCGATTGCAAAACACTTCTTTGTTTTGTTGCAATTTCAGAAAATCTTTGAACGAAGGCTCGATCAGAGGTAGTAGTGTAAATAATATTTTCATTTACGACATTAAAATACAATTCATGCAAAGCCTATCTATTTACTGAACGAACGATCGGAAGAAAGATGTCACGAGACAGAACAAAGGTATAAGATTTATAGCATGCGATATCCGAGATAGTGGAAGCGACAAGGGATTCAGGGCTCGAAGACAATGCAAACGGTTCACGATAAATTGATGTTGAACAGAAATCGCATTAGGCGTGTCCATGTGAGTTAGGGCTGCCTATATTTGTCAAAGGCTCGAAGCAATGCCAAAGCAGTATCTGATGGTATGAGGGAATGTGGACAACCTTGGTTTCATTTTAGTGACAAACTGACACAGTAATCATGACAAACTAGTCACCCCCCATTTTGGACACAGTAAGACCACTAAGCCCCAAACTAAGCCCCAAAGCATAGTACCAATTTTCCGGATAGTAACTTCAAGCATCATGTAAAGTGGGTTTTGATGTCAAAAGACTATTTACAAATATGTACCTACACACATGTACGTGTGTGTACCTACCTAAAGAGGTTGATATAAGAATATCGAGTTTTTTGCCGGTTATGTCTCGATATAACCCTATATGTCACACGCGCCTTTCAGTTAGACAAGAAAAAACGGGTTGCGTATATAACGACATCAAGCTTGTTTGGACTGTTAGTAATTCATAAACAGTTTCTGGCCAAGAGAGGGATTTTTTTCCATATAACATACGCTGTCAGCTTTAAAGGCTTCGCAAGCTTCACCGAACTTTTCGAGGCGAGTGCTGAGGGCCCTTAGCCTCGAGGAAGCGGGCGCAAGACTGCCAAAGTGGTCGAACCTCAGCTTGGGCTACTGCCGAAAAACGAACAAAGATTCGCGAGCCTAACAGGTTCTAACTTACTAAATTTAGTGGTCCTAACAACGACCTTACCGGGCGTGCGTCCAAGAAAGGCAGCAATATATGACCGGTACGAGGGTTTTAAAATGTATTACTTATTCACACTCACACACTCAGAAAGCCCTATATTTCAACATAATAAAATAAATAATATATAAAATAAATAAAATAAATAAAGGCGAGAGAAAGAGATCTGTAAAATGATTTTAAGTGGGATAAAAACGGATTCCCTTCATGTGATATTTCAATGCAACTTCTTAGGTAAATGTACGCTTAAGTATATAGTGTATACGCAATACACGGCTTAAGCAATTTGCGTCTCCCTTTTGCGTGATCATACGGATAAAGTGTTTCCGCATTATGTACTTAAAATTATAAATATAATGAATTTACTTATAATAATGTTAAGAATAATAAAGAATATAACTATTAATTCAATTAGAATATGTCACCGAAAAATAATGCACATGTTTGTGTCAATATTAATACTATTTTAATGGTATTGGCGAATGCCATAGCGACATACTTAAATGTTTTACCACGTCTCGTTTAAAAGACCCAATGTCTTAGGATGGACAGGAAAATTTACATTGAGAGTTTATTCCGCATTTGCATGGTAAGGTAAAAACAAAGTTGGCCGTATCAGCAGCTTTATAATATTTATAAAGTGATTTTTAAATATAAAACGCGTTACCGATTAGAGTGAAAATAGAGGCAACCCTGTTATTGTCGACTGTAGAGGCTTATCGGATTTAGTTCACAGCTAGATGCACGGAAATAGCTTTCAATTGTTTCTATCTCAATATATACTTTAACTATCATAGCTGTAACGTAGCCAAATCCCTACAATATATGTTTTTAATATTATGCAGTAGAAGTGTGTTTTAACATCGATATAAAATTCACATTATTTGATAATGAATTTTCACGCATCAACCTGAAAAAATTTAGTACGCTGATAACTAATATTATGAGTTAATATTAGTTAATTTATATTAAATAACATAAAGACTGTTCCGAAGAGTTCCACTATAAAAATAGTGGAAATAGTTTTAGTAAATTAACTTTTATGTACATTAGAATAAAATCATACGTACAGCCACTTAGCCATTCTATGGCTTATTCACATAGACACTTTAAAAAACTATGCACACAGCAAACAGAAGACAAACTTCGACACCCTTAACTGTGTATTAGATATGGCTTATTTTTCTATCTGACTGCGTTGTATATTTGTATTTAAACTGTTTGTAAAGTCACTGGAGATTCACGTAGATGAAAAGTTGCCTAAGAAGTTAACTTTTAAAAACAAGTTGTTAGCGATGATAGCTCAGTGGTAGTGTATACGACGTCGAATCAAAAAACGTGAGTTCGAATCCATTCAAGTACAATGAGCTTAAGCTATCGGTGGAGGAAGACATCGCGAGGAAACCATAGTATGGTGTTAGGGATTTTTCTAACGCCCACCTAGCTAGCTACCACCCTCCAGTTGACATGCCTCGAAATACCAATAGGTGTGTTCCGGCAGCTGCTCTTGAGAGCCAGTTCCTCGACAAGTTTAGCGTGTCTACCACCTTGGGCCGTATCGTCACTTAAGTTCAAATGAGATTATGGTCATAACGCTAAGCTTTAAGTATTAAAAAGAATACGTACCTAGTAATAAAGTGTACGGGAGGACTAAAGATGCGGAATCAGTCTGCACAGCATTCACATCAAGCAGCAGTTGTAGTATGTTGTACGGAAGCCAGCAGAGCGCGAACAACACTGCCAACAATAACAGAATCCACGCAACACGCTTCCTCTCGCGCACCAGTCGAAGACGCTGAAAAATCAATGACGTTTTTTATGGTAAGTGTATCAACCCTATTACTTCCTTAATCCTAAATGAAAATTCATTATTTAAAAGCTTCAATTTGGAGCTTTCATTCTCTGCAGTCGACGAGAAAGAGACAAAAAAATTGATATTAATTCTTTCTTCTTTTTTTTCTTCATGAATAATTGTAATTCGTCGCGATCAGTTGTTAGCGGCATAAGTAACTTGCGGTTAGCTTCAGCTTCCGGTGAACAAAAACATGGAACCATAGCGGTACGGCTTTTGTTATGCCCGCCTGGTTAGCTAGTACCCTCAAGTTGAAAATCTGCCGCCAAATACCAATAGGTGTGTTCCGGCAGTTGCACTTGAGAGCCGGTACATGCACTAGGCTTAGTGTGTCCACATCTGGACCGCATCGTCACTTAACATCAGGTAAGATTGTGGCTATAACGCAAAAATTAAAATTATAAAAAAAAATTCATAAAGAATACCAACAAAATGTGCGGAACGCCATCTATTTACAATCGATTTAACTAAAATGACAACTAATAGATTATTCATCTGATTATTAGGAAAATGAATTAAATGGGTACTGTTTGACGTTACATTACGATGTCTGACATTTTGGCACTAGCATATATTATTAGGCACTAACATATTGCCGTTAAATATGTGTTAAAAATATTGATATAAGTATCATTTTGACGATAAAAAAAAATTACGTTATATATTTTTTAACGTCAACACATTGCCACCGGTTCGACCCAACATCTGTGCTTTTAAATTTATTCCCCTATTCTAGAGGAACCCTTTACTATTACACGATAAGAAGTATTATATAGAATTATGTAATACTATCAACTCAAACCCCCGCGGCCCTTGCGTGGCTGCCCTATGTTATTGTTAGGAGCACTAAACCTAGTAAGTTAGGACCTGTTGGTCAGATAGGATCGCGAATCTTTGTTCGTCTTCCGGTGGTAGTCCAAGCCGAGGTTCGGCCATTCTGGCACCCTTGCGCCCGCTGCCACGGGGCTGAGCGCCCTTAGCATTCACCCCAAAAAGTTCGGTGAAGCTGTCAAAGCCCTTGGGGCTAACAGAGTACGCCAGTTAGAAAAAAAAGCTATCAACTCTGACGAACAGTTTCGTAGTACTGACAGACAGATAATAATACACATCCGTTACATAGACCATAAACAAGTAAATCAGAGAAAAATTACAAAGCAACTATAGAATCAAAAAACTAAGTATCTCTTATCCATCTACGAATGTTTCTGCTTCAAACGGCCACAGTCCCATTCCGATATGTTCAGTGATTTCGACGTGACTGATTGTCAAAAGAACCGGATTTTTCTTATATATATATATATATATATAGCAGCTGCGTCCCTGACTTCGTCCGCATAATTTCAATACAACTTTGGTTGTGGCGTGATATTAAACAGCCCAAAGCTCTCTTCAATGATTCCTATATCAAGTACAAAATGAATTTTTGCACTCTAGCTTTTAGTTCGTAAGACTACTGCGCTGAAACAAATAAACAAACTTCACAGCCTACATTTATAACAAAGTATACAGTGATAAGAATTTAAAAAAGAATTAAGCACACATTTGACTCTGATATAGTTTTATTATACGTATAATTATTGAATCCTTGAGATAAGTAAAACAAATATATCTTCCATAACAGGTTGAGTGGTCACGTACGCTAGGGCGTGGTGATAATAATTTAATGTCCCTTATTAGGGCGAAATATAAGTAGCTATTTTCAAGTAAGCACCTAATAAAACTTCCGGCGAAATGTTCAGGACTGTCGTAAATATTACCGCTAATGTTTCACTCTATATGTCTATCTTTATATTGGCCACAATGGACTTGCCTATTAATTGACTTTTATACGAATGAACTAACAAGCTGTTCATTGACTTTAATCACCACTAACCAACAGCTCGCTCAATATTATTGACTTAGTCAGATCGGTAATAGATTTTTAGGGAATACTGTTAAGTTTAAGAACAAAGTTCCAAAGCACATTACCAATTTGTGGGACTGAAAGCTCAAGCACCATGTTAAGCGGATGGCCATAACCTCACCTTATCTTAAATGACGTTACGGTTCATGTAGGTAAACACGCTAAACCTGTGGAGGGACTGGCTTTTAAGTGCAACTGCCGGAACACACCCAATGGTGTTTGGCGGCAATTTTCAACTTGAGGATTGTTGCTAGCCAGGCGGCCATTAGAAAAGCCCTACTACCACGCTATGGTCTCCTTACGATGGATTCGTTTACCGAAAACTCAAGCTCATTGTAGGTGGATTCGAATTTGCGCCCTTTGACGCGAAATCCGTACACCTGACCACTACTATCATCGTTTCAATCGGGTCTTGATGCCCAAAGGTTATTATAGGGTGGATGAATATATGGACGTCGGTGATGTCTAGGCTTAAAACTCTTCTCACACCATCCGGTGACTTTTGACCTTTAATAAATCTATTTTCTTGCCGGTTCTTCTCGATCACTAAGTAATTTTCCGAACCGGTAATAATGATGACGTCATAAACGCTTTCAGAAACATCATAAAAAAAGGGTTCTTGATTTATTTAATTGGAACAAGGAAGGTAAATCGACTGCATTTTGTCTTATGGTAAGTGCAGTATGATACAAAAAAAAGTAAGTCGTCATTGAATACTGCTGTCAGACATAAGAAGTATAACATTGATTTGTTTTTTGAATTTTCAAAATATTTGTTTATCATAAAATATATTAATATTTTAAAGTATTTGTAAATTTAAATTAAATATATTATAAAGTCTCGTTTCTACATCTATCAGTACTATGACAAACAAACACGTACGTGTATGTAATTTGTTATATTTTTTATACATTCATCAAATGCAATATTGGCTTCGTTAGGCTAGTACAAAACTTAATTTACATAATTTATATATATATATATATATATATATATATATATATATATATATATATATATATATATATATATATATATATATATATATATATATAATTATAATCAGTGTCTGTATGTACATGAATATTAATGTACTCAACTCCCAACGTAATTTTTGAGAGTTATGTCAACCGATTTTTTTTCTATATTTTTTATTTCTTTATTCAAAATAAATCACTCATGAAATCGATGCATCTTTGCCAACGCAATAGCAGTCTATTGATACACTGCCTGAAAAAATCAGCTGAACAAGTGGCAATATATTCTTCAAACGCATATTACACTGCTCCTCGGGTATTTATTTTTTTCCCCGCCCAAGAGTTATCCAAAGTAGGTAAAAAGTAACATACAACACATACACACACATATATATATATATATATATATACAACAAATCCACACGTTAAAGTAACATATTACTAATCAATAAACAAATTACTACTTTAAGAATGAGAATTCATGCTTTTAAAATAAAATTAATTTGAAATCAAAACTCTTAGCCGGAAAAAAAATATTTATCTATCTTTATACCGAAATTCATCAAAATCGCTTCAGCGGAGTAAGGATTTCAAACTTATACTTACAACAGATGTTGGTATGAGAGCGCCAATAAATGTATTTTTTCATAAGATAGTTTTGATGTTAGACCCGAAAGCGATAGGTTACGCTGTGGTTAACTTATTAGCTACCGGAAGTGGTAAGATATATCCGGCCGGGGCGGTTGGTTGTAAATAAATTTTATTACTCTGGTAGAGTTACCGAAATACAGTGAAAGGGCGAACGCTTTCCACGTAGTTGTTTTATGGGCAATAAAAAATACATAATAATATATATTTTTTTTTGTTACCTGACGACGTTAAAATTAAATAAGTCGTTTATTACTTGATTTCAGACCGTCTCGGTAAGAATTTATGTTCTCAAGGGTAAAGTTTATTGGGGACGTACACGGAAAGGCGTTGAAAACGACTTTGTATATAAACACATGTAATATGTAATGCATGTCGTATCTCAAAAGTAAGTAAGTATCTAGCTAGATGCATATATCAAAAAAGATCTAGTCTAGATATATTTACACTAAAATCTAGGGGATAAACATTAAAAGAGTCATCTAAGTAGTAAGATACATAGATCTCATAGAACCTTGAAAGAAATTATACGTAAATAATTCGAACTCTCGTCCCTTAACGCGGAGTCGTGCACACTACCACTGAGCTATCATCGCTTCAAAATTTATTTACTAATGGAAAGGGTCTACCAAAGCCTGTCAGTTCAACTTTTATTTATTATATATTTTACTGTATATATACCATTCAAATAAATTGTCAATTCTCTTTTAAAATAACACCTACACACAAGAAATCGGGGCCTGTATCGAGAAGGAGTCTACAAACATATGTTTTTATTTAATAGTGGGCAAACGAGCAAGCGTGTCACCTGCGGTGAGTGATCACCGCCGCCCCTGGCCACCCACAATACCAGGGGAATCGAAAATGCATTGCCGACCTTTAGCTTTGAGGAACTTCCTCTAAAGTGGTTTACCGGAACACACCTAATGGTATTTGGCGGCAGATTTTCAACTTGAGGGTGATAGCTACTTATGCCGGCATTAGAAAAAGCCTTACCACCATGCTATGGTTTACTTACGATGTTTCCCTTCACCGAAAACTCATCCTCATCGTAGGTGGTTAGATTCGAACTCACGTCCCATGACTCGGCGTTCCAACACCCTACCACTGAGCTATCATCGCTTCACAAATACGCGAGTCAAAACGAGGTTTCAATTAAAATTTAATATAAGTGTGTCGTCTTTAAATAAATATTACCAATTTATTCTAATTAAGACTGTAATTAATACAACCTATAATTACTTTTACTTCATTCTACACAGGGTATATATATATCTTTAAAATATTAAATTAATTAGAACTTACGATAGCGTATAATTACTCATATATTTATTTTCTTATTATCGAGTATCTATTGGATTACTTGTAAGTAAGACAGCTTCTGTGTAGGCAGATGTAATAATAGATACGAATTCGCTGCAAAGTAAATATAATTGAATTTATTACTGTGGTGATGGAAGGCCATTCACGTACGGATTCTTATAAATCCACTGTTGAAGGGATGATTAGCGGACTATTCGTAAACGATATTGCACCCTTATACCATTATAGTACGCCCTGTACTAGCTATTTCCGAAATCCATGATGTAAACCGGAAGTTTGTCTGTTTCAACGCCCTAATCATAGAATCTATATGTTGGATTGTGAAACTTATTTTTGTATTTGATAGAGCAATTACTGAAGAAACTTTTAGGTTATTTAACATCACGTTATCACATTTTTTTTTATACTTAAGGTTTAGCGTTGTGGCCATAATCTTACCTGATCTTAAGTGACGATACGGCCCAAGTTGGCAGACACGCTAAACCTGTGGAGGAACTGGCTCTCAAGTGCAGCTGCCGAAACACACCTATTGGTATTTGGCGGCAGGTTACAACTTGACGGTGGTAGCTAGCCAGCCAAACGGGCATTAGAAAAAACTCTACCACCATGCTATGGTTTCCTCACGATGTTTTCCTTCACCGGAAGCTCAAGCTCAATGTTGGTGCTTGGATTCGAACTCACATCCCTTGACGGGAACTCGTACACACTACCACTGAGCTTATCGCTTCAGGATACGAGTTTGTATGGAAAAATGTTACGAAAACGGCCGAAATTAAGAGATTTTTTTTTTATTTTCAAGCAACGAACACAAGGCGATATCGCGGGCACAGTTGATTTACTATATGTGAATGACAATCGATAATAACACATAAAATTTTTAAACAGTTTTTGACATACCTGTTGACTGTTTGCACTGCCCTCCGTCTGGTCAAACGGTGGCAGCACGGAGCAAAGCCTCCGACCCATCAGCAAATATGACACAACAACGATACAGCCTGAAACGTAAGTACCTATAGTTGACTTCACTTAATAATTCATTGGGATACAAATAAAAGCAAACATTTTTTTGTTTTATTCTTAATAAGTCTAGTTTTATGGTCGTAATTTCACCTGAGGTTAAGTGACGATGTGACCCGAGATGGCGGTTCCGCTAAGCCTAGTTAGTGGAGGGCGGCTGATTTTTATCTTAAGGGTTGGTAACCATATGGGCATTGGAATAAGTTACCACCATACAAACGCCAATGAACTTTTTTATTTCCTGTAAAAACGACGTCTAGCCCTAACTGCTTTTTGCTCAGTTTTTCATCGAATTTCCATTCGACGAAATTACAGTTAATAATTGTAAATAGATTGAGAAAGTTTGGAAAATCCAAAAGTGTACGCCTCATAATCTCATTGTTTTTTGTTTATTTAATAACAATTAAGCCGAATCGAATCAGACCGTAAAAAGTAACAGGCCTCTACTCCTAATTAAACAGAAGCGTAAGAAAAAAAGGTCTCGATTAGTAAAGCATTTCGGTCGTTATCGTGATAACATACAGGTTCCGCACATACAGACACACGGACGTGAAAGTTGTGGAAAATTACGTTGATAGAATCCGTTATGTAAGTGACAATGCATATAGGAGTGTTAAAACTCGAATTAAATGACAGTGAATACTTATGTAATTTATAAAATACATAACCTTTCTAGTAAGTCCCTAAATAAACACCGCTATATACTTCGATAAGTCAAATTCCCAGAATCGAGAATCCCAGAATCCTACCGATCTTTACACAAACAAATAACACTATACAAAAGTAAGAAAGGAAAAAAAAGTAACCGGTCAAATATGCAAAACTCTCAGGGGATAATTAGCTAAAGTCCTAATCTTCCGCTTTTCAGAATAAAAGGGGTTTCCTATTTTCCGTCACTCGGATAAACAACACCCAATACAATGGTATATATTAAATAGCTGAGTTTGTATATTTAGAATTTATAGAACTCAATGTACTAGCCTTTCGCACGCCTCATAAGCGAAGCGTTGAGGTGGGTACTACTGTCACTTCACGCAAAACAACTGATTTTTCAAACTTAAAATGTCTCGATTTATCATATATTGTAATTGTAAAATAATATATACACACACACGTATCCAGAAAAAACACTATTTTTATCACTTATGATATTTTTGATGCCATTTCTGTTAAAAAAACTATTTTAAAAAGTTCTGTCTTCGACGTCCGTGTGTCTGTATGTGCGGATCCTGTATGTTATCTCGATAACGACCGAAATACTTTACTAATCGAGTCGTTTTTTTTTCATACGCTTTAGTATAATTAGGAATAGAACCATATTACTTTTCATCGCAGATTCGATGTGTTTAATTGTTATTAAATAAACAAAAACAAAAATTTTTGAACGAAATAAAACTAATTTAAACGGATTTTATCGCGGTTATGTATTAATTTTGATCCCGACGATTCGAAAAAGCTTTCCAGTCTTCGTCGTCGCGGGCGGTCTGAAGTGTAGGTTAGTGGTAGTGTGCACGACTTCGCGTCAAGGGACGTGGGTTCGAATCCAAGCACCTACAATGAGCTTGAGCTTTCGGTGAAGGAAAACATCGTGAGGAAACCAGAGCATGGTGGTAGGGCTTTTTCTAATGCCCGTCTGGGTAGCTACCCAAGGGTAAGTTGTAAACCTGCTCCCAAATACCAATAGGTGTGTTCCGGCAGCAGCACTTGAGAGCCAGTTCTTCTACAGGTTTAGCGTGTCTAAACTTGGGCCGTATCCTCACTTTAAGATCAAGTGAGATTATGGCCATAACGCTAAACCTTAAGTATAAAAAAAAGTCCCTCTATTTGAAAATCTGCTGCTAAATACCTACAGGTGTGTTGCATTTAAGAGCCAGTTCCTGCACTCAATTTAACGGGTCCATTATCTCGGGTCATATAATCACTTATATAAAAAGTCTATAATATAGTCACATATTATATAATTTTTGAAGCGACGATAGCTCAGTGGTAGTGTGTACGACTCCGCGTCAAGGGACGTGAATTCGAATCCTACCACCTATAATGAGTTTGAGCTTTCGGTGAAGGAAAATAAACTGAGGAAATCATAGCATGGTGGTAGGGCTTTTTCTAATGCTAACGACGTTTTAAGTTGGAAAAATTCCTGGCTAGCTACCACCCTTATGTTGAAAATCTGCCGCCAAATACCAATAAATGTGTAGCTGCACTTGAGAGCAAATTCCTCCACAGGTTTAGAGTGTCTATCAACTTGGACCATATCGTCACTTAAGATCAGGTGAGGCTATGATCATAACGCTAAACCTGAACTATAAAACATAACATCGTGTCAGATTGTGAAACCATGTAATCTATAAAAATCAATACACTAGACTTTTTTTATCACGTATATAACTCTACTCTTTAACCACAGCATAGAAAAGGAATTTAGAGTAAACAGCGGTTTTACTTTTAACGTTGTTGAATATATAAATAACCGATCTATATATCAAATTCGGTATTGTTTACTGTCGGTACCGCATGCAATTATTAGACCGGCTTCTCGTTTTACGACACTAATATCGCTTTATGAGGCACAATAACTTTTTACGACATAATAAATAACAAGTTTTGCCATGTCTATTGTGTTATACTGAATTGTCTCTAAAAAGTATCTCGTACTACTATTGTAAAAGCTGGGCAGTATGACGTTAGACACCGGACGCAATGGTTGGCTTAATGATATGGTTAGAAGCAATGATGACTCAGTTGGTACAGTGTACGGACGCCGCGTCAATGGACCCTGCAATGAGCATCTTTTTTTTTTTTTATACTTACGTTTTGCCTTATGGCCATATTCTCACCTGATCTTAACTGACGATACTGCCCAAGTTGGTAGACACGCTAAACCTGTGGAGGAACTGGCTCTCAAGTGCTGCTGCCGGAACACTACTATTTATATTTGGCGGCAGGTTCACAACTAGAGGGTGGTAGCTACCCAGGCGGACATTATAAAAATCCCTACCACCATGCTATGGTTTCCTCACGATGTTTTCCTTCACCGAAAGCTCAAGCTCATTGTAGGTGCTTGGGTTCGAACCCACGTCCCTTGACGCGAAGTCGTGCACACTACCACTGAGCTATCATCGCTTCAAAGCTCAAAAGCTATCATGGTTGTAAAGCTATTTCTAGTGCCTGGTAAGTTACTAACTTTAAAATGAAAATTTTCCACAATATATGCCGTAATATACCTATAGGTGTGTTTCGGCCATTGCACCTGAGAACCAGTTCTTTCACAAGATTTGAAGTGCCTACCATCTTGGGATACATCGTCAATTAACATCACATGTGTAATTAATGTAGAAAAATATTTCATTCTAGATTTATTAATTTCTAATAATAATCATTTCTATATACTAATAATTCCGTTAATATAAATACCCAAATACATTATTATTTACAGCTATAATCGTGTTCTTAATATTTTTGGAAATCTTAAAACTAGTAGATATGGTAGAGAGAGAACTACGAGGCAGCGTCCGACACGGATGTAGGTTTAAGGGGGCCTTTGTGGCCGCACGTCAAACTCACCTTCACTACTCGTGTTTCTCTCTCTGTCCAGTATAAATCATTCCCGATAAGGATTCACATCATATATATCAAATATATCAAAACAGTCTAATCGATAATAGAAAATATAAATGTAACGTGAATATCCGGCCTGGAGCGCTTCGCTTTGACTGGACGCATAGCCGCACTCGCGTCGCGCCTAATTAGCAATCGGTGTTAATAAGCTACCCACCACCCTTACTTATCTTAATTGTTTTATTATTCGGTATATATTAAAGTTGTAGTTAAAAATAAATAGTGTAATAATTAGGTGGTATAGCGATAGCTTTTAAAATGGATCAGTACACATGAATGTCGGGTCAAACATAAAAAAACAATCTATCCATATGTCGCGGGTTTCAGCTATGAAATAATTATGTAGCGTTAGTATAACAGTCCAATAAAATCTATACTGGTGAAACCTATTTTAGAATCGGATCAAATACATTGAAGAAATAACATTTAAATTGGAATCAGAGATGAAATCTTAATAACTTTGTGTTACGCGGAATTCATTTCGAACTAAGTATAAAGTTTTATTACAGCTATACAACTTCAAAGTTTTTGGGGTGTGAATTTAATTATATATTTGTTTATGACTTTCAGTATTAAGTGTTTGTTTTATTCGATCTAATGAATTCGTTCGCCTACGTAAATTCGTAATTTATTAATTGAAACAGTCGGCTTTATTAGCACTCGTATCGTTGTGAAACCGTTGATTTCTAGAAGTATCAATTCAGTTTTGTTTTTTTTTTTATTCGTTATTTATTTATATTTACCTGTCTTAGTTCTCCTTCTATTTCAACCAACGGAGTGGATAATCGACCCTAGCGCCCTGTGGTGTGTAATAGCGGGATAATGCTTTATTTATAATTTCCAACTATGATTCTTGACCTAATCTCTAATTGGTTTATTTATTTTAAACGCAACACAGGTAGTCGAAAGGTTCCGCTTTTGTTTATGAATTGTTATGTAAAGTATTTAAGATTTTATATGCATAAGTAGATTCCGATCTTTTTTGTATTGTGGGGAATATATTTACGCGTGTACGTGAAGGCTGGGAAGATTGTGTGGGACTCGCCTGGACTACCAACTAAAATCCCACGGCCATCCATCGCCTAGCTGGGGCGAATTGCGACCTACTGTTACTGTTATTTAATGTTTATAACGTCTAATAATACTATATAATACTATATATAATATATAATACTAAGTCTAATAAAAATATTGTAAACGAAAAAATAGGCTCTCTGTCTTGCAATGTGCCGATCGGTGCTGATTGGACTGAATTGTTTCTTGTCTCCGTAGACTTTAGTTTTGGTGACACCACACTACACTGTCCCAACGCAACATTAACGCGGCGCTGGTTTACTATATTAATTGTACGCAGAACAATTTATGTTAACCTTGCAAACTCACTCTGTCACAGACGATCGACAAATCCACAAATTATATGTCAACTGCGCGGGCGCGTTCCGTTCCGCGCAAACGCACTCATGTCGAGACATTCTGGCGTGATCATCTTTCCTATATTCTGTTTGATTTCTTTTATAATTATTTTGAAGTCGATAGCACGCATACTAACTACCACTTCGAATATCAAAGTTTTGGTTCTTGTGACAGATATATTTTAATTAATAAGTTACTTGTCTATAAGTTTAATCGTCTTAGAGATATCGTGATAAGCCAGTCAGTGTTACTTGGCTTGTATATGTACTTATAGATTTTTATACGTGTATATATTACTGACACCGCATTTCGTCTTCACAAGGATAATTGTAGTAATCTTAACAAAAATACACATACAGTTAGATTCCGCAGCGCTGGCCAGTAAATCTCCCAGTCGGTATGATTTTTTCCCGATTTCTTCACCGATCATCGTAATACTTTGCAAATCCATTCGGTAGTTTTTGATTTTATTACGCTCAAACAAGGATACTTCTAACAGGAAATATATCGAATACTATGTATAGAAATACCTGTAATACTTGTCGATACTAACATTATGCTAATTGATTCCCATGCATTTAAATACTCACCGGGTATAGCGTATACCAAAACGAAGCTAAACGCACCGTACAATTGTTTCTTTATAGAATTCGGCCACTTCTCAGTGCAGAACTCGACCGTCCTCTCGACAAAGACCTGTCGATGAAAATAGTTATAAAAATAAATCGAGCAAAGTACAATTGATACACGTTATATTCCTCACAGAATTAAAACTAACAGAGATTTAGTGTAAAAGACAGGAAGTGAGACCGTTTCAAAATCAGTCGTCTCATGTAATCAATGACATTATATTTTTTTTAAGGTTTAGCGCTATGACCATAATCTCTCGTGGTCTTAAGTACCCATACGGCTCAAGTTGGTAGACATGCTAAACCTGTGGAGGAACTGGCTCTCAAATGCAGTTGCCGGAACACACGTATTGGTACTCGGCGGCAGGTTTTCCTTTTTTTTTTTTGTAAAAGTAAAACCTCAGCGTTCCTAAGGCGGGGTTCACATTTTAATATATCTCAAGGATAAATGCGATACGAAAGTGAGTGTGTCTGTTTGTTTGATACGCTTTCACGTCTAAACCGCTGAATCGATTGTGATGAATTTTGGCACAGAGTTGGATGGGACCCAGGTGACGGAGATAGGCTAAACTTTTTGTGCGAAAAACTTATTGGAAGTGGGGCAAAGTGAGGGGTGAACTTTGAACGACGCCTTTTATTGAGTCATCCGATGTGTTTGACGAAACCGATATTAACGCGAACGAAGCCACACGTAAAACTAGTTATTTCTATAATACCCGTGTCAAATTTGGTCAAATAGTTATTGTATATATATATTTATGTAATAGCGAGCAAAGGAGCAAGCGTGTCACCTAATGGTATGTGACGACCACCGCCCATGGACACCCAGAACACCAGAGGAACCGGATGTGCGTTACCGGCCTTTATAGCAGGGACTGGCTCTCAAGTAAAACTGCCGGAACACACCTATCGGTATTTGGCGGCAGATTAACAACTCGAAGGCCGTAGCTAGCCAGGCGGGAATTAGAAAAAGACTCTACCATATTATTACATACATAATAATCTACATCATTTGCCTTGAGTTAATGGCGTGTGATCACATATTTGAAAGAAAGAAAGAAAATACATTTATTACGAAACTCACACTGACTAAATGATTAAAAAAAATAATTAAAAATTAGGGCGGAAAACAAAACAACAATAATTTAGTGAATATAATAGGCAGAGGGTGCCCATTAAACGGTTGTGTGAGCCCGTAAATGGACCCATCTCAGCAAGAATGCTACAACGTATGATGCGTTGCAGCGCTGGTTTTCCGATGGTCCAACGTGATGTCACGGTCAGCGCTACTGTTTAATATAATAAGAAAAAAAGAAAACAAACAATGACATTACTATAGAATTGTTTAAATAAATATGTAACTGATGAAGATATAAGTAATTTAAATTTAAATAAATACGTAAATTGCGTGATTAACATTGCTATTTTATACATGATAATGGCGGATCTAGGAAAATCGGAGAAGCCATTGTCAAATCAGAATAGAATGGACCGTTACATGTACAAATAACTACTAAGTTCAAAAGTTAAAAACAAATAAATAATAGTTTAAAAAACTAGAACACACGCTTTATATAGAAAACTAAACTAAAAAACAGAAAATAAATTTTAATAAATATTAATTAAGAATAATGTAATTTTTTTTTAAATAAATATAAGTTATTAATAGTTTGAATAAGAAAAAAAATATTTTATTGTAAAAAAAGCGGGGGTGCTTTTCAAGATATTATCGAAATGATAATCCTTCTCATATCTGTCAATTAAATATTCATAACTATTGACACCATGCACCCCACGCTTTTTTTACAATAAAACATTTTTTTTCTTATTCAAACTATTAATAACTTATATTTAATAAAAAAATATACATTATTCTTAATTAATATTTATTAAAATTTATTTTCTGTTTTTTAGTTTAGTTTTCTATATAAAGCGTGTGTTGTAGTTTTTTAAACTATTATTTATTTTTTATTTTTTAGTTACCGGAACTGAAGCTAATATAAAGCGTGTAAAAACCTCATTAGATCTCGTTGATGTCTTTAACTTGGAAAAAGGGGTCGGTTACATACATACATACATACATACATACATACAGGTGAAGCTAATATAAAGCGTGTAAAAAAAGAAGTTACTTACGTTTTAGTTTTTAGTGTAATGCATAGCATAGCATAACTCACATACTTAAATAAAATACGGATCCAGAGTCCGAAGATTGTGTACTAAACAAAAAAAAACTACTAAGTTCACTGTTTTCGAAGTTAATACCTGTACAATAATAGTAAATTGTAATAAAACCAATTTGCTGCAGACTAATAGAGAAAAGTTTCATTTATTTTTAAACGTTGGGTAACTTCAAAGTTATTACGTCGGTAAATGTAAAGACACCAGCCGTGCATGCAACTTCGTTCGCGTGGAATTAGAAAATTATTCAGTAATTTTACTCGGGTTGTTGTGTTTTTCAATACAGCTTCTCTCCTATTGGTAGTAGCGTGATGATAAATATACTAAAACTTTCTTTGATTATTTTTCTATCAATTACAAAAAGGATTTTCGAAATCTAACTGGTGGTTACTGAGATAACCGCGTTCAAACAAACATACTTTTACGCTTTGTAATATTAATGTGAATTATATCAATGTCACATAGAATAGTTCTATTTATATTGCAAAATATAAATGTAATTTCAAGTAGTTCCAAGTATAATTACATTGAAGCGATGACAGCTCAGTGGTAGTCTGTACGACTTTGCGTCAAGAGACATGAGTTCGAATCCAACTACCTACGATGAGTTTCAGCGTTCGGTAAAGGAAAAATATCGTGAGGAAACGATAGTATGGCGATAGGGCTTTTCCTGATGCCCACCTGGCTAGCTACTACCCTCAAGTAGAAAATCTGTCGCCAAATGCCAATACGTATGTTCCGGTAGTTGAGAGCCAGTTCCTCAAAAGGTTTAGCCTGTCTACCAACATGGGCCGTATCGTCACTTAAGATCAGGTGAGATTATGGCCACAACGCTAAGCCTTAACTATAAAAAAGTAGGTATGTTCAATTAAGAACACTGACTATAAAAATATATATATAATTATTAGAGATCCTGAGACCAATGTCTCGTGAAAATAAAACCCTTACAATTTACAATCTGTGTCGTCCCTTAACATGCCCTCGCAAAGATCCAGTGCAATACCTATATACCAATAAACGTCGTATAAACTTAAATACGAAGCACCGTCGTCTCTTTCCGACAATACCAATTAGACAAGGACAGGGACACTTTACAAAACATCCACGAAGCAATTTTACTAATTAACAAGAACCAAAGTTAAACAAACTAACAACACGTCAACTAAATCCAATATTAAAGTGTGCCTCTACAGAAGTTATGTTTGACGAAATCGAGGTAAAATTGTCGACGGAAAATAACTAAATCTGCTAAAACAGCTTATAAGCGGATTATTTGTTTTAAGGCTAGTGTAATTTTGTTTAATATTTAATAACATAGTTTTCATCTACGTATATATGGATCGACGATGACTGTTCTGTCGGCAGTGCGTTCGGACCTTGCGTCAGTGCACGTGAGTTCGAATCCCTGCAATGAACCTCAACTACGCACCTGCTAAGGGATACATGTTTTCAACTTGAAGATACCTTCAAGACAATTTCACTGGAGCTTGCTTCTTGAAACACCACAACAGTAAACAGTTTGATGTCTTCATTATTAGGTAAATTGTAAAAATAAATATATATATACAACTAAATACAAACGTGTGGTTTTTTGAAGTGAGGATAGCTACTTGGTAGAGTGTAAGAACGGCGCGTCATGGGACGTTAGTTCGGATCCAAACAGCTACAATGTACTTTCGGTGAAGGAAAGCATCGTGAGGAAACCATAGCATGGTGGTAGGGCTTTTTCTGATGCCCACCTGGTTAGCTACCACCCTCAAGTTGAAAATTCTGCCGCCAAATACCGATACGTGTGTTCCGGCAGTTGCACTTGAGAGCCAGTCACTTATATAAAGGCCGGCAACGCATTGTGGGTGTTCATTGGCGGCGATGATCACTTACCATCAAGTGACACGCTTGCCCCACGTGACCCATGAACGCTGCCATATTTGTCTTGGCTAATCTGCCGAGCGCGACATGCGATAGGTTGAACGAAAAATTGTGAAGCGATGGAATAAAATGGATTTATTTATATATATATATATATATGTTATATTTGTAATATTTGTAATATTTTATGTATATATGTATTCTTATGCGTAATTATTTAATTAAATTATACTTTCAACTAGGATAAATGCCTTAGGCATTAAAGACCGCCTGTTTACCTTATGTACAAAGTTAAATAAATAAAAGTTTCAGTTTAAAAAACAATCTAGATGGAACCTTGCCATCTTTTCTCAAAGCTCCAAAGCTTCCCAAAGCTGTTTATCTGGACCGGGTGGTAATGTTTGACTCTATACGCCTTTGTACAGTCCAAAACGAAGTTACTTTTTCCCACCCTCTTTATGACGTGACAAGCGACACGAAAATAATCTGTCACGTCACGAAATAACGAGTCATTGAATGTATGAATATTTTATTTGACATCCCGATAATTCCATTCCCGTATATGTTGAATAACGCTGTATATCATTATATGTATAGTGTATACACAGTGTCAGCGACTTCGTTTTATTTGTTTATAGGTATTCAGATTAATTAATTTATTTTTTTATTTATTTATTTATTACAAGGAAAACTAACAGCTAACATTAAGAACGTAAATAAAAGAAAAAAAAATACAAAAGGCTATTTACAAGTTTTCACAAATATTAATAAAGATTAATACATATTAAATAATGCATAGGCAACACACAGTTTTAAATTAATATTACAAGGAAGAAAAGTATCGATTAGTGAGTAGTTTCGTAAGTTGACGAACCGTGGTATTGAAGATGTCGATATCCACGGTCCTAGAAATTATGTTGAAACACTTGCACGCTCGAATAATGAAGCTGTTTTGCCTATAATTACACCGTGATATTGGAATATGTAATATGTCAGATTGTCTTAATGCTAAACAAGGGGTTCGCAATCCGAGGTAGCCAAGTAGTTCTGGACAGTCGACTGTACCGTTTGCGATGTTTAACAGATACGTTAGATCTGCTATTTGCCTTCTCTCGTCGAGTGGAAGTAGATGAAATTTTTTACATCGAGAAGTATAGCTGGGTAAGAAAGTGTTTGTAAGGTATTGTAAATACCGCAAAAAGCGCTTTTGAATACCTTCGATGCGTGTCCTGTGTATATCATAACAGGGATTCCATACTTGACTAGCGTATTCAAGGTGACTACGTACATATGCACAGTACAATATTTTGATTGTTTTTATTGAGCAAAACTCCGATGACATTCTTAACACGAATCCTAGAGCTTTGGAGGCTTTGTTGACTATGCTATTGACGTGATCTTTGAAAAGTAATTTGGAATCAAAAACGACTCCAAGGTCTGTTATAGTGGAAACTCTTGAGACAGACTCACCTTTTAAATTATAATTAAACAGAATAGTTTGGGATTTACGCGTAAAAGAACATACATAACATTTCGATACATTGAGATCTAATTCATTGAGGTAACAGTAGTTTTGAAATCTATCCAAATCCTCTTGAAGTAATGATGCTTCTGCGATTGATTTAATTGGACATAGAATTTTTAAGTCGTCTGCGTAAAGAAGAATTTTTGAAAAACGGAAGCAAGAGAATATATCAGAAATAAATATTGTAAAAAGGAGAGGCCCTAAAAGCGATCCTTGAGGGACTCCAGAAGGAATACACATTGGTGCAGACGTATAACCGTTAAGAACTACTGTTTGACATCTATTTTTAACATATGACGAGAACCATCTGAATAGATTACCTCGTATGCCTGTTTGCTGCAGTTTTTGTAACAATCAATTCTGTCGAAGCATTTACTATAGTCAGTATAAATAACGTCTACTTGAGACGGTTCAGATATATGTTTTGACAGAAACTCATTACATAATAAAAGGTTGTCCTATAAATAAAATGTCCATAATCTCACCTGATCTTAGGAGCCGATACGGCCCAAGTTGGTAGACACGCTAGACCTGTGGAAGGGCTGGCTCTCGAGTGCTACTACCGAAACACACCTATTGGTATTTGGTATTAAAAAAAAAAGATATTCTTTATGAGAATGCGAAGTCTCGCATGGTTATTGAATACACAATAAAAAACTATTGTTACATACCACGTCTACTGCTTATTAATATAGAAACTTAATGCTACTATATACCTTAAATTAATGAGAAGGAGGGTAGTTGATAATATAGATTACTATATACGTGCGTTGCAAGCGCGGCTAGAGGTACGTTTCGGCAACAGCCCAAGCCGAGGTTCGGTCACTAGTGACACCCCTGCGCGAATTGCCCCTCGGGCTCATGCGCTCGCCCCCTAGTCCGGTAAAGTCGTAAAAGCCCCTCAGGCTAACAGGGTAGGTACCTTCGAAAAACAAAAAAACGACACTCGAGGCGAGTTCGTTCAGATCAGTTGAGTTAAGAACGTTCGACAGAACGGAAGTGTTGTAGTAAGCGGATGCTTTGTTAACTCCACTGTCTCTTATACTATGTTGACAAACAGATGAGTAATACGTAACGAACTGTTTTTTTTTTTCAATTGATCACAATATACGATACCTTGATTTCTTACGAAATTACTTTTAACAAACAATTTTCTTGGCCACAGGCATTAAAAGGTATCTTCTTGAAGCATTCTAATATTATCAGTTGGGCAGTTAAAGAAATAAATAAAAAACAAAACTGTTTATAATATTGGAATGAAAGAAAAATATATACATTGGTTTAGGCAGCGTCGTAAACTGAGTGGATTTGAGACGTGAATTGAATCCACCTGTAAATGAGTTTACGGTGAAGGAAAACATTGTGATGAAACTATAGCACTGTGGTAGTGCTGAAGCGATGATAGCTCAGTTGATGGTGTGTACCGACACTGGGATAAGGCACGTGAGTTCGAATCCACTTGCATTGAGCTTGAGTTTTCGGTGAAAGAAAATAGCCAGCTGCCACCTTCCACCTTCAAGTTGAAAATCTGCGGCCAAATACCTATATGTTTATACCAGTAGTTGAACTTGAACTCCAGTCCCTCTACTAGGTTTAGCGTGTTCACTATCTTGGGCCACATTGTCACTTAATATCAAGTAATAATGTCGCCATATCGCTAAAATCTATCAACGATAAAGAAAAAAAATGATTCTGCTAACGCACGTAATAAAAATGCAACATGTCCTTCAGAGATCCAACAAGTCGAGTGTCTCGTTTCTAAACATACGTTTTCTTTTTATTTTTCCATACTGTGATAATAATAACCCATAAAACGTGAACGTAGTTCCAGTCACAGCCAGGTTCAAAATACATTTTCCAATAATACTAAAATTCCGATATGTATCCGTGAAATGTTATATCTCGCATGCATTTCAAATCGACATTGAAATTTTCATAGAATATTCAATGTCAATGAAAGTTGACACCGCGTTTTCGTATGAAATATACCCCGTTATTTCTGGTGAATACAAAATTGATGATAGCGCCGTAAATGTGATGGCATGATATATCGTGGAATAGGTTTTCTTGCGCAAAATAAATGTTAGAATATACACGGGCTCTGTTCCTGGCTTCGTACGCGACGAGTACGGAAAATCGTGGACTAAAGTTTACAAAAAACATCCGAATGATTATTTTTAGAATGAATTTCCTTATGGGGTGTCGCGGAGGGGTACCCTAGCCGGCGGGAAACGTCCGTAACGTTAGCGTAAGCTATTTATGTATAGTCTATGTATGATGGCTATACAGTGTCTAATGTATAGTCTACGTGATCACTGTTATTATTATATATATTTTTATAAATCATCGCAAACAAAATCAAGGTGTTAAGATAATTTTGTAAAATAAAAAATCTAAATAAAAAAAGTATACCCGACTAATTATTTTCTTTGTACCTCGAATATAACTTATAATTCATATTTTTATAATAAGGAACCTCGTTTCTATCTGCCACACGACACCACTCGTTTTTTTTTTAATACCCAGTTAGTTGACAATAGTTGAAAATTGTGTGTTCTCCAGGATAAAGGATAAACCACTAAACTCCAACACTGTTTGCTGAATGGTCATAACAATTGGCTCTGTTAGTAGTTTTTCACGGAGAAACGTTTAATTATATCCCTGAACGTTATAGATGGCGCTGTGATAATAATTAACTATGAAAAGTGAGGCAAAAATGGCGTTGATAAAGCTATTCTCTGTAACGGTGAAAACTACGTTTGCTCTAAGGTAAATTTGGAAAAATTTATTTGTTTTTTTTGCACGTCACATAACGCGAAGTGTTTGAGTAGTGCTCTACTCTCTCTCTCAAGGTCAAGCAATTATCTCGGCTTAAATTGCTTTATCCGATCTTTTTCGCACTTTGAGCTTTAACTGAGTTGACGAAAATCAACAAGAACACTTTTTATGACAGTAGATACTTAAAAAAACACTATTTATTCTAGATAGTATATAAAAAACAGTTTTGAAAAATTATTTCGTCGGACGTCGGGTTGTCTGTATGTGCGGATGGAGTATGTGGTCACGATATCGCCCAAAAACTACACATCATGAGTCCATTTTTTTTTTAATATATGGACCGTTTATTTTGAAAGTGGTGTAAGCCCATTTTCTTTTGTTTCGAGAAAATTAAAGGAAATTTCATTTACCGACCGATTTTAAGTTGTACAAAACATGGGATTTTTTTGAGAAATTAAACACGGACTAGTTATATAAAAAAAAATTACATTAAATTAAGCATGAATTACGTGATAGCTCATTTTTCTCAAAAATGGACTTACACCACTTTCAAAATAAGCGGTCCATATAATACATCTGTCTATACTAATATTATAAAGAGGAAAGATTTGTATTTGTTTGTAACGAATAAATTCAAAAACTACTGGACCATTATCCAAAATTCTTTCACCGTTAGAATACAACATTAGCCTTGAATAACATAGGCTATATAACATATTTTTTAATGAATCTGATTAAATGAAATTTTAGTTCAACGCGAACGGAGCCGCGGACTTTGCTAGTGTAATATAAGATAGAGCGTGTATTTAATTTGGTTGAGGGAATAAAAATAAACATTTCAAGGTAACTTTAATTCTAAATAAAATGCACTGATCAGCGAGACATTGAAACTCGAACACATCCAGGCGAGTCACGTAATATACAGAATGCAGCGCGCAGCTAACTAATACAATTTGGAGTTGCGGTGCTTTGATAAGCGATTAATTCCATACGTTTCTTTTTATAGCTTACTAGCGTTTAACTGCGACTTTGATCGCGTTAATACTGATTTACACTAACAAATCAGATAACGGAATTAAAAGTTTCATACAAAGCTTATCCCTCCCTTTAGCGTATCTAAAATCTAAAAACCTATGAGATACTGGCTCTCAAGTACAACTACCGGAACACACCTATAGGTCTTTGGCGGCAGAATTTCAACTTGAGGGTGGTAGCTAGCCAGGCGGGTATCAGAAAAAACCCTACGTTATGATTTCATCGCGATGTTTTCCTTATCGACAGGTATACATATAATAAAATTGTAACTTTGCTATTAGTTTACAATCACCAAAACTATTTACTCTGAAAACCATTGTTCGAGAAAAATGAAAATACTTTGATTTTGCTAAAATAAAACAAGAAAAAATGCATGTGGAACACGTTACATGTGACAGAAGTGGAATTAAAAAAAAATATATCGTATCACTCTCTTTTTTTCTATTATCTAAGTCATTATGTCATAATTTTCTTCTCTGTCATATGCGGAAATAATTTTTATGTTGCACAGCAAAGTGACTGCATTATACATAATGTTAACAGTACAATCCAGTTCAACAGAATTCAATGTCAGTCACCGTTGTCATGCTGACCTACTTAGGTACCTCTAAAAACCTCTTTTGAAGGAGCCAATATCATAAGAAGGGAATATGCTGACAGGAAAATATACGTGTCACAAAATTAAGGGCCCACTTACTTTTTTGTTAAATTTGCCTGGACCCACGTCTTTGAAAATTCAGGCATCGAATTTAACGTATCATTAATGTATGTCTTACTTTGAAATGAAATCGGACACAATTGTATGTGCAAACGACTGGAACTTATACATCAATATAGCGCTGTATTGTGACATTCAAATTCGGTTCATACCCCATTAATAACTCAAATCCCTTTTTATTTATTATTCAATAACATGTGGGAGTAAAATCGTTATACGTAGCCTCCCTGGCCTACCTAAAAGCCTACCCGACTTACCAGGGATTAACTTGACATCTAATTTTCATTCGAAGTTCGTACTATACAATTTAACTTAGATATAACTTACCCGATATTTGTGAAAGGCATGAACCCTTTTCAACGTGTCACTTAGGGTGACTCGAACGTCAAAAGCAGATGTTATTAGAAAAAAAATGCGACAAAATAAACAAACTTGTATACGGAAGAAAATGTTATGGATCTGATGTTATTATTTTGCGAACACCAGTTTTAGTTATTGATGTATTTTATTATAAGCAAGCTTCTGTTAACGGTTTTGCTAGCATTGTAAAAGTGACGATGTGTCCCAAGATGTTTGGACGTGCTAAGCCTTGTGCAAAGACTGGTTCACGAGTGCAACTACCGAAACACAGCTCAAGGTATTTGGCTTGAGGGTGGTAGCTAGGCAAATGGTCATTATCAAAATTGGAATTTGAAGCGATGATAGCTCAGTGGTAGTCCGTACGCCTTCGCGTCAAGGGACGTGGGTTCGAACCCAAGCACCTGCAATGAGCTTGAGCTTTCGGTGAAGGAAAACATCGTGAGGAAACCATAGCATGGTGGTAGGGCTTTTTCTAATGTCCGCCTGGGTAGCTACCACCCTCTATTTGTGAACCTGCCGCCAAATACCAATAGGTGTGTTCCGGCAGCAGCACTTGAGAGCCAGTTCCTCCACAGGTTTAGCGTGGCTAACAACTTGGGCCGTATTGTCACTTAAGATCAGGTGAGATTATGGCCATAAAGCTAAAACCTTAAGTATAAAAAAAAAGCCCGACCGCTATGCCATATTTTCATCACGATGTTTTTCTACAGCTAATGCCTTAGCTCGCTTCACAAAAGACGTCACGTGGTTCTATTATAATAACCCATCGAGCAATTTGCATCAAAATCCATCAAGACATTAACTGCATAATTTTATGCAAGAGCCCCATATCTCGGAAAGACAATCACTTTTTATATAACAAACGTTTTCTATGTGTTTATTCACAATAAAATTATCATTTGTCAGAGTTCATCATAATTTGTCGGTTTGTTGAACAAAATAAATAATTAAATAATGAGGAAGAAGTGAATGAAGAATATTTGAAGAGAAGATAGCCCAGTTGGTAGTGCGTACAGACGCTGCATCAATGGACGCGAAGTCGAATCCACCCGCAATTGCAAATGCAAAAGCCTGAGGTTTCGGTGAGGGAAAAATCATAAGGAAAGCATAGAGTGTTAGTTTTCCTAATGTTTTATTCCGGAAGTAGCACTTGAGAGCCAGCAAGTCCCTGTACTTGGTTTAGCGTGTCTATTATCTGGATCTACATCGTCACTTAGCATCAGGTGAGATTGTGGCCGAAAAAACTAAACTTATGTATTAACTATAAAATAATGTAAACAAACTCTCAACCTGTAAAACTGAATAAAGAAAGAATATTTACACAACATATTTTTTACATAAAATTATCATATAGTAATTATTGTAATAATAATTAATATAAAAATATTAAAAAAAATCTTACCATAATACGGAATTTGATCTGGGTTTGTCAATGAATTAAGCAAATTGAAGCATTTCATACTATTAAATTATTAAAAATCGCTGTCGCTTACCGCTCCGCTCGTGAAACCACAATCACCTTGACCGCATCTTTTTTATTTAGTTCTCTTGTAAATGCACCAGCAAATATTGGCAGTAATTTCGCTATTTCTGTTTAATTTGTTGTGGTTTTGGCGAGAAATATATATATATTTGCTATTCGTCTATATGCAAAATCTAGCGCAAGAAATTCAACTTTCATCTACACTAATATAATAAAGAAAGAATATTTGTCTCTTTATCTCAAAGCACTAATCTTAGTAGTCAGATTTCAAAATTTTCTTCTTATATTTTACAAAGCAATAATTGAGGAAAACTTAAGGCTATTTAACGTCACGATACCACCTCTTATAGGAGCAAAGCTGTTTCGAAAAGTTACAAAAACGGGCATAAGGCAAATCACATATTGATCCTCCCAATAACAGCTTTTTGACATCAAAACCCGCTTGACACGGCACTTGAACCCACTGTCCGGCAATTCGGTAATGTGCTTTGAGACAGTATTTCAAAACCTAAAACTATTACCTAAGAAACTTTTGCTGGTCTTACCGAGTCTAAAATATGAAGGGACCGGTGTCTCATGATTTCTTACTAGAAATCTGGGTATGGTGAAATCAAGCCGGTCCATCATGAAGTCTACTTTTTCTAAGTTTTCGCGGATATACATTCAATTATCAAGAATGTATCGGGAGAGTAGAGTTAATATACCAATTCCGGATTCCCCATTGTAGTTTAGAATCAAGCATGATCCCCTATGAACAGAATAATATCAACGAAACCTACTAAATTCCCTTCGATCTTGACTTCAGTGTCAACCTGTGGAATACTAAGCAAAATAAATTTAACACATTTTATTTCGATGAACAATTTATTCGCGTAAACATAAGAAATCTTTATATAAACCAGTACGGGCTGGAAACTGCAAACGAAATACGCCGGTCGGAGGATTTGAAAACCAAACGCGCAAATTATGTTACATCATTAAGTTTCTTGAAGAGATGTCGTGATCCTAATCTCATTTCTATATGTTTCTAGATTTCACCTACGAAAAACATACGAGGGAGCGCTATAATTCACAACCAGACGAGTACAAAACTGTTCCTACCACTTGTGAAATAAAATCCGACCTCCATAACATAAATAATTGTGTAAATAAACATAAGAAAACATTTAACTTTGTCTGCATTTAATAGTATTTAATGCTAACCACTCAGAAGTTTTATTTAAAGTACTATTTATACACTTAATCTCTGAATCTGTCCTTTTCACTTAAGTAATTATGTAGCTTAAGGTTATGGACATGATAAGCTTCGGGGAGGTACTGGCTCTCAAGTGCAACTGCCGGAGCACGGAATAGGTATCTGGCTGCAGGTTTTATAGTACGTAGCCAGGAGACGCCTAGAAAATGGTCCACCATGCCATAGCAAGATATTATACTTTAATCTGTATATTTTCCTTGATCGAGAGCTCTATCTCATAACAGGGATTCGAACTGACGAGACCGCAGTAATACGCTCATATTGTCAACAGATCTGCGAAATCTCAGTCCCCAAAGCCAGGGACTAATCAATCCAGTCACGTACAAATGCAGTGTTGTTAGGACATGGATAGACTAAGTAAAATGAAGGGAAATATTTTGTTAAAATATGTTGTTAAGAATTGTGTTTACATAACTATAATGAATCATGAAGAAAATGTATCGCTAAAGAAAATTATGGTTACGAAATTTGTGTTACGTAATATATTTATTAATTTTGATTACATTTAAGGTAGACACTGTAACATGAATTTTCTGGACAACCTACACCTCAGTCCGCCCCGTGAGCACGAAGGCTGAAAAGCCGTCGAAGCGTCGGGATCAAAACTAATAAATAACCGCGATAAAATCCGTTTATATTAAGTTTTATTTCGATGAGTAATATTCGCGTAAACACAAGAAATCATTCTCGAATATATACATTATTTTTAGAGTACCACATTGTGTATATCTTTTTTTCTGATGAATACGCTAAGCCTACTAGCTGCATTTGTGAACCAGTTCCTCCACAGGTTTAGCGTGTCTACCAATTTGGGCCGTATCGTCACTTAAGATCAGGTGAGATTATGGCCATAACGCTATACCTTAACTACACAAAAATGGCCAAAAATACGATATCTATCACACGAATCTCTATTATACTGTAGTAACCACAGTATGCTAATGTAATTTACCGTATTACCTTATTATTATATAACATATAATACACCGTATAAATATCGTAATTAACTGTAACGTTCAATTAATAATTAAACTTACTCTTACTCTTACTTACTCTTACTCACTCTTACTCTTACTTACTCTTACTCTTACTTACATACTATTCTTATACATTCTTGAGTAATATAACTCGCGCGATATAGTGACACTCTACATCACCGAGAGTACATCATCACACCGCATATCATCCATGCACACCCATACGTTAAGTACACGGTTCTGTAAGGGACTACCCCCGCGGCCCTTGCGTGGCTTGCCCTATGTTATTTTTGGGACCACTAAACTTAGTTAGGACCTGTGGGTTAGTTACGATCGCAAATCTTTGTTCATGTTCCGGCAGCAGTCCAAGCCGAGGTTTGGCCATTCTGGCAATCTTGCGCCCGCTGCCATGGGAGTGAGTGCCCTTAGCATTCGCCCTAAAAAGTTAGGTGAAGCTGTCAAGGCTCTTACGGCTGGCAGCGCATGTTAGGTCGAAAAAGAAAAAATAAACACATAGAAGAAATTACAACATTAAAGCAAAATTGCGACTATTTCGCTTTATAACACTAATAAAGATTAAAGATAGCTTGTCGAAAACCGATTAAATTAGATCTAGAATTAGATCTGTGATAGTCTTTTATTATACAAAAAAAAAACCTTTTACCTTTATTGTATTATAAAAACACCTTATTCCTTCAGCACTCGCATATTACAGATCGAAGTTAGTACCGCTACTTCTTTGTTAACGACCTTACTCGTCGACTGTTGAACAACAACTGACCATATCGTCGACGATATTCAAAAGAAAGCCAAGGCATTTCCGGTGACAGATTAACTGCGAGACTTGACAAATACAAAAGCGACAACAGGAAGTCCACTGAAGTCCGTTTAAATCATTCGAATGTCATTTAATTTAATAAGAATATCATAGAGACCATATTAAAAATCACTAAAATTAATTAGGAAAATATAAATCATAACACTTTCTTATAATTAAATGTTCATCAATTTGTTTTTCCTGGCTCCTGATGGTAAGTTCAGTAAGGTCCAGGGACAGTGACGACTGTCGAAAGGTAAAATGTTCTCCTTCATTCGCAGCTGCCATACCGGCCTGCGACGCGTTTAAACGACGCAATGTTGTATGAAGATGGTAACTCAGAACGGAAGACGGTTCAACAGCTCCAGAGTACGACAAAAGTATGAGATTCCTAACTTTTTGATACATTTTTTTTATACTCAAGGTTTTTAGCGTTATGGCCATAATCTCACCTGATCTTAAAGTGACGATACGGCCCAAGTTGGTAGACACGCTAAACCTGTGGAGGAGGAACTGGCTCTCAAGTGCTGCTGCCGGAACACACCTATTGGTATTTGGCGGCAGGTTTACAACTTGAGGGTGGTAGCTACCCAGGCGGGCATTAGAAAAAGCCCTACCACCATGCTATGGTTTGCTCACGATGTGTTCCTTCACCGAAAGCTCAAGCTCATTGTAGGTGCTTGGATTCGAACCCACGTCCCTTGACGCGAACTCGTGCACACTACCACTGAGCTATCATCGCTTCATCGGGGTAGAGGCTACAGTAAGGCTATGGCTCCGCTATCCAGTGCAGGTAGATCTGCTACGTATCCTGTTATCATTTGGCATACGAACCGAATAACTTGAATTTAAACACATATTATAACAAGATACAATTCCATTGATTAGCCCCGAAAAAACCATATGAATACATTAATACCGAATAACACCAAATTCGGTTATTTGTTAACATCCAATTTGCGATAAAACACCGCTCGTTATTGCGTAAAGGCTCCGTATTGGAACCGGATTTCATTTGGAAGCATTTGCTTATTGTAAAACTCAATTTTCACGTCGTTATTCGACGTTTTTTATGTAACGCACCTCGGAAACGTACGTAAAACATCGTTTACTATCGATTATTAATCTTTTTAATACCGACAGGTATTTTCTGAAGTACTTATAGGTGATGAACAGCGTTTCAATTAGCGCGATTGAATTTTCAAATGTGATTAGAACACGAGAGGTATTCGTGTAGGGAAACATCGCGCTGAAACTGGTGGTAGGGCACTTTAAAATAGTAGTTTCAGCGTCTGGCATATATTACTTATGTTTATATTCCGTAAAATACTTCATCACATTATCACAACATGTATAGTCTCCACATCGGTCGACTCACTAACTCGAATCGGTTTTTAGCGGACGTGGTTTTTAGGGGTTTTGAAAGCTCCGCCGATATTAGGGGTCGAGTACTAAGGCACTCAGCCCGAGGTAAAGAGCACAAGAGAGCTATAGAGTGACAAAACCTAGATAGATCCTATACTAATCAGGTACCCTACTCAGTCACAGCGAGTGTTATGTACGCGAATCTAAACCAACTAAACTATAACATTCTACTTACTTTGTGTCAGGGCGAAACGACTGGTCTGTACTTGCCCTATGTATTATTGATCAGTATTATTGCCCGCTCCATTTATATCTACAAAAAGGTTCTTGGAAAACGTGAATGGTATTATCTATATATATAAAATTGAATCTCTATTTCCCTTGGTCATCGCATCACGAGTGAACGGATGGAACAATGTAGCTAATTCTTTTTTTGTTGCGTTAATTATTGTTAGGAGAAGGTTCTTATGAATGAAAAAATTATGTAAATTTATAAAAACTTAACGCCATATTATTTTACATAAATGTCAGTTGTCATGGAGTATTAAAATAGTAATTATACTGTTTTTTAATAATATTTGTTTTACTAATTATACCAATGCTAATGCAATATTCATAGTTAAGACACGACAACGTCATCATACAATTTTACACGTTAATTTATTGGAAGTTGAAAATAGTAGCAAATATTAAAATACTCAAAATTTCTGTTTTTTAGCTCCTAGGTAGCTCAGTTAGTAGTGTGTACCGACGACTTGTCAAGGAACACGAGTTCAAATCCATCTACATCATGAATTTGAGCTTTCGGTGAAGGAAAATATCGTAATGGAACCATAGCATGGTAGTAGGAGGGCTTTTTCTAATGCCCGCCTGGCTAGCTACAACCCTGAATTAGAAAATCTATAGGCGTGTTAAGGTAGTTGCACTTGAGTGAGTCCCTACGCTAGGCTTAGCGTGCGCATCATTAGGTGTCATTGTGCTCATAATACTACATGATACGTGATAAAATAACCCACCGCAGCCTCCATCCGCAGACGCCTGAGCCTAGGTTCGATCCTCCGGACAGGAGCCCTCGAGTGACTCTGCTCGCGTCATACAGTGACACTCTACATCACTGAGAGTACACCATCACACCGCATACCATTCGTGCACACCCACACGTTAAGTACACGGTTCTGTAAGGGACTACCCTCGCGGCCCTTGAGCTGCTTACCTGATAAGGTCGTTGTTAGGATCACTAAATTAGTAATACAGAACCTGTTGGTTAGTCAGGATCGAGATTTTTTTTTCATTTACCGGCAGCTGCCCAAGCCGTGGTTCGGCCGTTCTGGCACCCTTGTGCTCGGTTCCTCAGAGCTGAGTGCCCTAGGCACTCACCCCAAAAAGTTCAGTGAAGCTGTCAAAGCCCTTGGGACTAACAGAGTACGTCAGTCAGTTAAAAAAAAGATATAACAGGAAATAATGTATTTTTGAATGTTGTATTACTTTTCTCTTTCAAATTAATAATATATTATCCAGGTATGTCCATTTTTATGGTTGGCGTTCAATAACCTCATTGTAACACGCTCAAAAACGTTTTCTTCTAACATAATTTAGCCCGGACCGGCGTCAACATTACATAGATAAAAGTGAATTCACTTTTGCTGAGTGTAATATACACTTTGTATAAAATTTTATTATCGCTTCGAATCCAGTCTAAATTGAATAATAATGGACTAGAAATTCAGAATTCGCTGCATTAGATACCGGTTTTAGAAGGGAAAACGAGGAAAGTTCGTCTCAGCATTGCCAATTTGATTCGCTAAACGAATAATAAGAAGAAAAATATGGAAACTTAAAAGTACAACGGTGGGGCACGGTTATTAAATACTTTTTTTGGGAATCAAGGTCTCTATTTCACCTAATTTTAAATGACGATAGGCTCTCAAGTGAACTGCCGGAACACGCCCATAGTTATTTGATGGCAGATTAGAAACTATTGAACATTGAAAATATATATATCTTTTTATGTCTCATTTTTTTTTCTTCATATTTAGTCATAACGCTCTCGATTCGTTGTTAACATTTTGAATTAAACATTCTAATTTCATCGTAATTGTGTTCAAAATGTGATGTAACCATAAACAGGATACCCTCAAAACGGATGTAAGAAAAAGTTAAGTGAAAATTCAGGTCCGTTTTAGTGACATTTATTTACGGAAAATAGGGAAAAATGAAAAGGGCTCGTGTCGTATTCTTTTAACACGGGTAAAATCCAATTACGGATCAACCCTCCGCATTTGCTTGGCTAGGTCAGCAATATTCACTAAAAACCCTCAAAGCCACCTACCCTAAATTCCCTGCGTTACATCCGGTGAATACAATCCACCGGATGGAGTAGAATTAATGCAATATTCATACTGCTGTAACATACATGAAGTATTTATATGTTTGTTTGTTCAAACGTGGAAAGCTTCTGGAATTTTCATCACCAGTTGCACTTTTTTTTTAATATGTACCTAATATATACGACCAGATCCCATTTCTTAGCGGTTCTTCACGGTTACTGGGTTACTTGCCGAACCGGTGCTAGTTTTAGCGTTCATAAACGCCTACTAGGTGCTTAAATTGCTTAAAATATATTTATTTATCTTGAAAAACTAAATAGATGTGTCGAGTTTCTAGAATGGATAAGATTAGGAATGAATATATTCAACGAAGCATGAAATTCTCAACAGTGACTGAGAATTGAGTGAGTGAGAGAGTGGCATGGTGGTAGGGCTTTTTCTAATACCCGCCTGGCTAGCAACCACCCTCAAGTTGTAAACCTGCCGCCAAAATAGCAATAGGTGTGTTCCGGCAGCTGCGCTTGCGAGCCAATTCCTCCACAGGTTTAGCGTGTCTACCAACTTGGGCCGTATCGTCGCTTAAGGTCTGTTGAGATTATGGTCATAACGTTAAACCTAAAAGTATTAAAAAATTAAAAAAACAACCTTGAGGAGTAAGAGATTAGCGTGATATGGGCATGTTATGAGAAGAGACAAAAGATACAAAACTAGAAGAATGCTAAGTATAAATGTGGCTTGACGCGGTGATTGCCAAGCACGGACCCGTGTCACCCCAGAAAAGCGACAGATGACCGTGAGGTTCTAGTGGGTACTGCCGGCGGCTAGCGCCGGGCGAGTCCCACATACCCCTCCTAGTCCCCCCAGGCTGGGAGGGGATGCATAAACGCATTACCCCACGTTAAAAAAAAAATAGTATAAATGTGGGTGGATGTACAATAGGATGGCCGAAGAAGATATGGATGGACTGTGTAAGGAATGATATGTGTATAAAAAGTGTGAATACTATACTGTGAAATGTGAAAAAGTGTGAAATGACTACGGGTAGAGCAGAGTGGAAGAGGTAACGTGCTGTGCCGACCCTACCTAAATGGGATAAGAATAGGATGAAGAAAATTTAATCTGAAAAAAATAATCAAATAATTTTTTTATGATACCCTGTACTTTAGATAGCCTGTATAAGGTACTTTTCATCTAGAACAAGTAATGTTTTTTTTTTTATATAGATAAGGCGTTATGGCTATAATCTTGGTGGCCATAAGTTGGTAGACACGCTGAAAACGTTTGGAGGAACCGTCTCTCAAGTCCAACTGCCGGAACATACTTATCGGTATTTTGCGGCTGATTTTCGACTTGAGGGTGGTAGCTAGCTATGTGGGCATTATAAAAATCCCTACCGCCATGCTATGGCTTCCTCGCGATGTTTTCCTTCACCAAAAACTCAAGCTCATTGTAAGTGGTTGGGTTCGAACTCACGTCCCTTGACGCAAAGTCGTACGCACTACCACTGAGCTATCATTAATGTACTACTTCGCTCTTCATTGCAATATATATGCATTAGCGTGCCACTTGTGTTGGCCAAACATTATGAAGGTAACGTATATATACTTTTCTCTATCTTTGGAATTAGAGACCAAATATGTTTTACTTCTAAATTTTCTATCTCTCCCATTGCACGTGTATTACTCTGAAACTATCAGAGAGATGTCAGTGATATTGAATAACTGATATAATGAATCTTATATATATAAGATATTTTTATCGTATCAAATAAAAAGCTATCCTCGGATATGGGTTGAAGGTTTTTCTAAAAGGAAATTTCTAACGGGATTTCGATGCAATTTTCTCTGTTCGATAGCTGATAATATTACTAAATATACTAGCAGTAATTGAATTTCAATTGCTATAGATTAGAAAACGCAAAAAATCGCTAAATTCCAATACCGGGTGCCTTATCGTCACGAAAGCTGGTATATATACGAATCGTTATACGGAAAAGGTTTTATTGTACTCCCGAATGCAATGGACGGTACTATGGTCGAGTTATTTACTACTGAACGGACCAGGAAAACCTTTTTTTATGCTTAAGGTTTCTAACGATACGGCCCAAGTTGGTAGACACGCTAAACCTGTGGAGGAACTGGCTCTCAAGTGCAACTGCCGGAACACACCTACTGGTATTTGACGGCAGGTTTACAACTTGAGGGTGGTAGCTACCCAGGCGGGCATAAAAAAGCCCTACCACCATGCTATGGTTTCCTCACGATGTTTTCCTTAACAGAAAGCTCAAGCTCATTGTAGGTGCTTGGATTCGAGCTCACGTCCCCTGACGCGAAGACGTACACACTACCACTGAGCTATCATCGCTTCTGCGATTCTACCTTTAGCGAATCAGTTATTTATATACCTTATACGTAGAGCGTTACGGCCATAAGCTCGCTTAATGTTAAGTGACTATACGGCCAAAGACGGTAGACACTATAAACCTGTTAATAAACGCGTCCAGACGTCTCTTCTGGTACGCCGTTGCGAAAGCTTCGTATTCCTCAAAACATACTCACCGATCCATTCTTGGTTCTGGACAAGGAAGGAACGGACACCCTTTCGACTGCAGCGACGGCCAAGAGTGGCGCGAAGATAGCCAGGGCCACCAGCCATAGCCCAGCGAGGAGAGCGCACGCCCCTCGCCTCGAAGGCATCCAGGGTTGCCTCAGTGACTGGGTAATCGCGAGGTACCGATCCACTGACATAGCCGTGATTGTGAACACGCTCGAAGCCACCGCGACTCCTATGAACAAGAAGACATAATTTTTTTTTTATATATATATGAACCGTTTATTTTGAAAGTGGTGTAAGTCCATTTTCTTTTGTTCCGAGAAAATTAAAGGTTACTATATCCGTTAGTAATGCAATTTCATTTACCCACCGATTTTAAGTTGCACAAAACAGGGGATTTTTTTGAGAAATTTAACACGGACTAGTTGTATATAAACAATTTACATTAAATTAAGCATGAATTACGTGATAGCTCATTTTTCTCAAAATAAACTGTCCATATAACGTTTAGTGTAGTAACCACAATCTCACCTGATATTACGTGATAATGTGTCCCAAGGTGGTGGATACGCGAAGCCTAATGGAGGAACTGGCTTTCAAGTGCAACTGCCGGAACACACCTATAGGTATTTGTTGGCTGATTTTCAATATGAGGGCGGTAGCTCACGAGGCGGGTATTAGAAAAAGCCCTACCATCATGCATGGTTTCATCACAATGTTTTCCTTCACCGGACGTTCAAGGTTGATCTCTTGACGCAGCATCTTTACACATTACCAAATGAGCTGTCATCAACATAGCCCAGGATGTAGCGATTAACATTGTTAAGTTTGCTACGTAGCTTTTACAAATCCTATCGATTCCTGAGAAAGTACAGCTTTTCTAAACTACTGACGTTATTGAGATGGGACTTCGACCATTCGGAAACGTTCGTGTATGTTTCACGGCTACTTTGTATTACATTGTTTCATTGTATTTTTTTTTCATAATTATTTGTATTCCGCACGTAGCGGGCGGATTTCATTCAAATCGGATTCGTGCAAATCGTTAAAGCCGTTTCCGAGATGCGCGAAATCTATATGCATATTATAAAGTGGAAATGTCTTGGTAACTACGAGTCGGAGATCGAAAGTTATTTTCGAGTTGATCGCTAGCAAAAACAAATTTATATTGAAAAAGTTACAAAAACGTGTTAAACTTACGATATATTTATTTAGTTCCACCCGTCCGAGGTCGCAGACGCCGATATGTGAATATTGAAATATATATATGTATATTCATATGTCAAACAAAGTTAGTACATAAATGTCATTACAGACCTACGTTGTAATATACGCCAGACACATTACAAAACTTTATTGGCAAATGCAAAAACTTTATCTCCAAATGAGATCATTTTTTAGATGGGTTAACATCGAGTTAAGATATAATCCCCAAGGGTTACCGCACTCAAACGACAAGCCACATTAAAGACTGAAGAAAATGTTCACCCTAATTTTTATTATCTCACAAAGAAACGTACAGACACACCGGTGATTTATATTATATCGGATCATATTAGAGCAGCTAGGCCCGCGACTTCACTCGCGTGGGAGTAAAAGATATTTCGCATATATTATTATATAATTCCTTCTATTGATGGCAGCGCGGTGAAGCCTTCCTTATTGATTGCTGTATCACGATCAAAAATAGTTCTGGATATCTCATTGCGAATTTTTATGATTATCACGTTCAATCAAACATTTCCTATAATATGCTGTGTTCGCGACTTCGGTCGTGTGATAATAAAATATATGTAACAGATGAAGCAACATTAGGAAAATTTGGAACCTCGTTTTACACAAACTACCACAATAGAGTTTGGTGAACTGACTCTCGACCAATTTTTTTTTTTTTGTGACTGTACTGCATCTGGTCTTAAATACAGTACAATCCAGAACAGCGATGACTGTACTTCCTTCCAAGGATGATTCGCGAGGCTATTGAAATTAAAAAACATCCTGATTTCAATAGAGAAGATGGTTGAAAGCTACCACAAGCCTGGGATCCGATTATACATTTAATTACATCGGAACCCAAAAGACCAATTGCCAGACCTCAAGACACTGTGAGCTCTTTCTGCGTAGATCGGAAAACTATCAATAACAAAAATTAAATTAAAGGTAGACATAGTAACATGAACTTTTCTGGACAACCCACACCTAAGTTCGCCCCGTGACCGCGAAGGCTGAAAAGCTTTCGAAACGTCGGGGTCAAAATTAATAAATAAACGCGATAAAATCCGTTTAAATTAGTTTTATTTAGAAGTTTCAGGACGGTTCAGTAACCGTAGTGACTACCGTATGGGCAAAGGGCCATCGTCAGTCGCAACTGTCTTGCCGGGTTTGATTATATCGATGACAATTTTTATAGAAGTTAACGAATCGAGTCGCCGAGTTTTCTATATCCTTAATATAAAGCGGAAAACTGTCTTTGTTTGTTTGTACGTGCTAATATTAGAAACTACGAGTCGGACTTATAATTTTTTTTTTTGTATATCATAAAAAAATCATTAAGGAAAACATTAGGCTGTTAAACATCACGCTACCGCCGTTTGGAGCAAAGTTGTATTGAGAAAAGTTACGAAATCTGGCAAAGAAATTACCTTTAGTTACCTACTTGACTGAAGTCGCAGATACTATCGCTAGTTATATATAACTAGTTGGTAATGAAATGGGATTTATTAACGATCCGAACCAAAATGTTATTTTAATGTATTACGCTTTAATATACAAACGTCTGACCCGCCAGACGTTGTCCTGTCTTAACTATAAATACTGAAGTCAAGTTGGTATAATAAATTTTAAAAAATATCCAAAAACATAGTGTTCTTTATTGTAATGACAGCTGACAGCTAGGTATGTAAAACTGATATGATGTTAAGTTTTTTAAATTCTCTTAAATTTTGCTGTGGTATTCCGGTCAACTTCCTTATTTCTTTTCTTTTATAAGAACCTAGTACTGACGATAATTAACCCCACAAAAAAGAATTAGCGACATTGTTCCATCCATTCACACGTGATGCGATGACCAATGTAAATAGAGATTCATATATATATATATATAGATTAATATCAATCACGTATGAAGCAAAAAGTCACCTATATCACTACAATATAGGGGACCAAATACTGTAAGTAAGGTATAGATCACATCAAAGAATATATTCGTATTATATGTCAAGCAATTGTAAGCAAATCGCCGATTTGTAAATGTTACAAAATACTTTCATACATTTGTTACATGGCAACTCGACGCCATTATCAACTGTAAATGAGACAGTGAATATCAAAGAGCATTAGTGAGAAAGAGATAGAGCTATGCTTTACTACGATAACTTGTACGCATAGCGCCATCTATTGTGATAAAAAGAAGTTTGCAACTGGTGCAAATTTAATTCGACTATCCGAGATATAAATCAAACTTGAAAAAAGGGTTTAATACATATTCTATTTAAACATAAAATGGTAACGTAATAATCTAATTATATTTTATTACATATTAATACTTTTTAGTATTAATTAGTTTCGGTTTCGTTCTACTCCTCACTAGATGGCAGTATATTAAATTAATATTATTTTTATCTTTCATTCTTGTATAATTCAATCATAACACTTTTTAATATAATATTTAAATGTATTAATCGAATTATAGTATAGCATAGCGCTTTATTTTAACAATCATCGATCTAAATAAAAAAATACGTACAGTCCTACATCGCGCTATGGTTTACTGCTTCACTAAAATATATATACAGAATTCCAATAACGACCTTTTTGGATTGTACTGTACTTACCAAATACCTTTAGGTATGTAAATATTTTTGCATAGCATTGATGTTCACAACATCTTAAATGCTTTAATTAAACTAACGATTACCTGTGTAAAGTATTAGTATAAGTAAGTTATTACAAAACATTTTAACGTTTGCCGATTTAATCACATGAGAACTAAGATTGTTCCAGTTTAAAAATAAATATTGCACGCCTCATAAGCGAAGCGTTGAGGTGGGTACTACTGTCACTTCACGCAAAACAACTGATTTTTCAAACTTAAAATGTCTCTATTTATCGTATATCGCACTCGTAAAATAATATATCCATACAGATTATGAAGAAAAAACACTATTTTTAACTCTCATGGTATTTTTGATGGCATTTTTGTTATTTAAACTAGTTAAAAAGTTCTGTCGAGACGTCCGTGTGTCTGTATGTGCGGATCCTGTATGTTATCACGATAACGACCGAAATACTTTACTAATCGAGTCTTTTTTTTTCATACGCTTCAGTATAATTAGGAATAGAACCCTATTACTTTTCACGGTCTGATTCGATGTGGTTTAACTGATATTAAATAATAAAAAAAAGAGATTATGAAGCGTGCACTTTTGTCTTTTACAAACTCTTTTTACTTACATTTTTATTTGCTATTTGTAACGTCTTTTACTGTTTTATATTTTTACGATGGGTATTTAAAGAATATTTACCGATGTAAGTTCTAAGGTTGCGACCAAAGATTATAACAAGCAAAATTTTAAGAATTCTTATATTTTACAGTTTTTGTTGCGTTTGGAGTACACTGAAGGTATATATTACACTAATATTAATTTATATAATAAACTAGCCGTGCCCGCGACTTTACTCGCGTGGAAATAAAAAATATTTACAAAGTTTTGTAACAATTTTCAATATAGCTTTGCCTCTATGATGGTAGCGTGATGTTACATACCCTGATGCCTTCCTCAGTGATTGGTATACCAAATAGAAAATGATTTTTGTTAATCCGACATATAGCTCCTAATATTAGCGAATCCAAACAAACTTTTCCAATTCATAATATTAATGTACATATACCCACAGATTTAATATTTTTATAGTCAATCTTAATACTAGAAATGTATATTAGCTGTTGTTACGTATTTTGGTCAATCAGCATTTTATTATATATAGTTAATTCGTAATGAAAGAAATGAGTTTAAACTTTATAGCTTTTACGTGATGGCCACAATCTCACGCGATGTTAAGTGACGACGTGGTTCAAGATAGTGGACACGCTACGCCTAGTGGAGGGACTGGCTTTTAAGTGCAACAGTCGAAAAACACCTTTAGGTATTTGCCGGCTAATTTGAAATATTTAGAGTGTTAGCTACCCAAGTGGGCATTATAAAAAGCCCTAAGCTATGGTCTCATCATAATGTTTTTCCGTCACCGGAAGCTGAGATTTTATTGTGTATCTATAACATACAATAAATGTTACTGATGTTTTTATGCAAATAACAATAGTTTACATAAATTAGTAATAATAATCAATAACGTCACTACAGGCCAATACTTACATAATTAATGTAAAAAAAAAAAAACCATTTATTTCAAAGTAAAGGATTTTATATGAAATTTTTAATATGTTGACTACAAATGTTTTCTGTATCTTTGCTCAGTTAAAGTCTTACTTAGTGCTTTCACTTTAACCAATAGCGCTAACCTTTTCGATTAATAAAATTAACCTTGCTCTTAGATCAACGCACTCTGATTGAACATCTTTGAGTATTAAACGAAACAAATTGTCCTCAATTTTTAATTAGAAATAGTCGCGTAAATAACTCAATTTTCTTCGTTTAAAACACCGAATTTCTTCGAACTTATCTACGAAAGTTTTAATTCAAGAAACAAAATCTTGGGCTCATTAAAAACGTACCCAGGTGACATTAGCTTAGTTTTTTTTTTTAATAGTGATTAATTTTCTTCGTTATGGCCATAATCTCACCTGATCTTAAGTGACGATACAGTCTAAGTTGGTAGACACGTTAACCTGTTAGTATTTGGCGGAAGATTTTCTACTTGAGGGTGGTAGTTAGCCAGGCGGGCATCAGAAATAGGCCTACCACCATGCAGTACCATTATCAGTTTTTAGTAAGCATCCATTCGGTATGGACAAACTGACAGTTACGTTTTTCACTAACCAAGAAACTAATAAATAGAAACATAATTTTAAACGTAAATAGAAAATAAATGTTGATAGCTCGTTTGGTATTATATCACCCAAAAGGCAAAGTAATCAAGACTAAATGTCCCATCAGACACTTCCATTATCAGTATTTATTGACAATCCATTTGGTGACTCGAGTTTTATTTTTTTTGTTATAGTTAAGGTTTTAGCGTTACTGGCATAATCTCATCTGACCTCACGCTAAACCTCTGAAGGAACTGGCTCTCAAGTGCAACTGCCGGAACACACCTATTGGTATTTGGCGGCAATCTTCAACTTGAGGGTGGTAGCTAGCCAGGAGGCATTGACAATGTCCTACCACCATGCTATAGTTTCCTCACGATGTTTTCCTTCACCGAAAGCGCAAGCTCGTTGTAGCTGAATTGGAACTTACGTCCACTGTCGCGGAGTCAGTACACACTACCACTGAGCCATCATCGCTTGAAGTGGTTTCATTGCATCGCCACGTTGTCCCTTCATAATTATAAACGTAATCAGCAAGTATAATTGATAGCTCAATAATTATTACTGTTATTTCACCCAAAAGTGTAATAGCTTCTGTTCGTTGCCTGTGTGGCTATTTTCGCTTGACATTCGCGAAATTGCCTTCAAATGCCGTATAAAGATCAACGTGTCGACTTTAATAATAGAATTGGTGGGTACGCCATTTTTATTTTGTTATTCGAAGGGACTGTTACTGTAGCCGCGGTGCTTTCAAAGGTACACCGAACTTTGTGGGCGAGCGCTGTATCCGGTTAGCCTGAAAGCGCAACTTGCGCAGGAAGTAATATGCAATTTGTCTTGAATGTGTTAAAATTGAGAACCAATGTATCAATGTATGGAATAGTAACTTATGAGGCGGTGGGAGCCGTTTTTTTTTTTTTTTTTTTTTGCTCGACCTAATTTGATAAACTCGTTTCGAGTAGATCCGTTTTATTTTTCTTAGTCGATTGATTAATGTCATAGATAACGTTAATAATAACAATGATTTGTATTTTATTTCATATCACTAAATATTACTAATTTAATAAAGGTATTTGAAAATTCTTAATCTATACTAATCGAAACTCAGTTCGAGTGATAAATTCTTACTCCACTTGTAAGGAATGTAAGTAGTTTACTTGATTGAGTCGAAGACTCGAGTACGACTCAAGTGACGTAGTAAAACTACTCGAGTGGCTCGAGTCACAAAATTCTAGAGATCGCGCCAAACTTTGCGGCCGGTCTGAACGTAGCCATATTAGAATGCGCAAGACAATATTTTAATTATTGAAGAGTCAGGAAAGGTATGGTGGTTATTTTAATAAAGTATATCTAATAACAATTATAAAAGATAATTATTATCTACAATTAAGATGAAAAATGACATTATTTACTCGATTATACTATGAGCAAACGCGAACTCGATGCTATGTTCGGAGCGGCCATAAGGTTTGGAGCGAACTATACTGGATACACCTCTATAGATTGCTTTTGGAAAACAGGGCAAACGAACGAACGCGTCACCTGATGCTAAGTGATCATCGCCGCCCATAGACACAAAAACACTATGGAATTTCGCAGGAGCGTTGCCGGCTTTTAAGGACAGAGTAAGCTCTGTTCAAGAAGATTCCTAAGTCGTAACGATCCGGAAATACGGACGACACAAGTCGGTTCGACAAGGTACTCGTGCGCGGAAAGAAATGATTGTATTGTGAATTTGAAGCGATGATAGCTCAGTGGTAGTGTGTACGACTTCGCGTCAATGGACGTGAGTTCGAATCCTAGCACCTACAATGAGCTTGAGCTTTCGGTGAAGGAAAACATCGTGAGGAAACCATAGCATGGTGGTAGGGCTTTTTCTAATGCCCGCCTGGGTAGCTACCACCCTCAAGTTGTAAACCTGCCGCCAAATACCAATAGGTGTGTTCCGGCAGCAGCACATGAGACCCGGTTTCTCCACAGGTTTAGCGTGTCTACCAACTTGGGCCGTATCGTCACTTAAGATCAAGCTATAACGCTAAACCTTAAGTATAAAAAAAAAGATGCCACACCTCTTAGCAATGCCAGTCGATCAAGTTGAATGTTGATGTGGTCGAATGGAAGAAGTTGGTATTGTCACATTGGCGCGAAAGGATTGTACTATGCAGACCAAGTTGTAGTGTCAAAAGACTAATACGCGAAAGAAAGACACGAATCTAACTGACCCCCAATGAGATGGTCTCGACTATTCTAAATATTAATTCGTATATTGTCACATCAAGTTACTGCTCGTTACACATGAAAGCATTGTCATTATTTAATGCTACTCAAAAATTCTCTATACCATTTTGGTATAGGGTACAGTGCAGTCATAATTGTGATACTGAAAATTGTTATATATCGGTTTGTGTGTAACAAAACCATACCGCGATACGGTACCAAGAAAATATCTAATTAAAATCAATAAATTTTTATTAAATTTACTTAAATAACTTACATAATACCAGGGTATAATTTTATTTTATTCGCTATTATAATTATATTGATGCGACGTGACCGAAATTAGCTGAAATTTTAAAATTATATATAAAATTTGTTTTAGCGCCATCTAGTATGAAATGGTATGAAACTCAAAACGTCTATCGCAGCGAACACGACGCCATTATTGTTATTAACTGAATGAAATATTACCTATATATTCGAATAAGTATTTTAATGTTTTTCATAGCATTTTGACCCGTCATGTTGAGGTTTTTATTTTATAATAAATATAATCTGGTGGTTCTGCATAGGGAAATCGCCAACAGATTGCATGCGTCATGACGGAAAGCATTTGAGGTCGTACATTACTCTCGATATTCCGAGGTCGAGCAATTATCGAAACTCCAATAAAAATTATTTTAATTCTTATGTGTTACTACGGAATTTTGAATATTTTGAAGCGATGACAGCTCAGTGGTAGTGTGTACGACTTTGCGTCAAGGGACGTGAGTTCGAATCCAACCACCTACAACGAGGTAAAGCTTTCAATGAAGGAAAACGTCGTGAGGAAACCATAGCATGGTGGTAGGGCTTTTCTGATGCTCGCCTGGCTAGCTACCAACCTCAAGTTGAAAATGTGCCGCCAAATACCAATAGGTGTGTTCCGGCAGTTGCATTTGAGAGCCAGTTCCTACATAGGTTTTGCGTGTCTACCATCTGGGGCCTTATCGTCACTTAAGATCAGGTGATATGGCCATAACGCTAAACATAAACTATAAAAAAAAATGCAAATGTTTTATTATCTAGAGAAATACGTTCACTACCACACTAGATTACTTTTAAATTCATTTATTTCATTATATACTAAAAAAATCTTACTGAAACAATATTTTCGTGGACGTGCGGATGTCTGTGTGTATGAATGTGTAACAATTACGTACAAAAACCTTCATGTACTGGGACCATTTCATTATTAATAGCTCCAGAAAGACATCGGATCACTTCCTATTTAAAATGAATGCTTAAATCTATGTCACTCAATTATAACTACGTTACAAGGCGTGTACTTTTAGATTTTCCTATCTTATTCTTTAGGTCCTATGTTCTGTGTTGGTGTCACAAGTCTGTTTTAATTCATTTTCTGTACCTTTATAAATTTAAATTATTAGACATTTACAATTATATGTAGCACTAGCCGAGCCCGCGACTCCGTTCGCGTGGAACAAAAATGTTTATTTAATTATTTTCATTTCCAAAACATGTTATATAGCCTACGTTACACAGGGCTAATGTAGCATTATACTGATGAAAGAATTTTTTAAATCGGTCCAATGTTCTTGAGTTTATTACATACGAAACTTTCCTCTTTATAATGTTAGTATAGATAAAGGGCGAGCTTATTGCTAACAGCAACCTCTTAAGCAACCTTTCAGATGACTCAGGGTTTGTGAAAATTACGTTGCAATGACAGATAGACAAATGCAGATAAATCACCTAAGTGTGTTGATAAGGTGTGAGAAGTGAATGTCGTTTACCTTGTAAAAAATTTACTGTCTTGCACATAACTTCGCCGAAGTACCAGAGTAGGGTGACCGCTTTCGCGATCTGAACCGGCATGCAGAACAGCGTCACCAGCAGATCAGCGACAGACAGGTTCACCAGGAATATGTTTGTCACGCTGCGGACAAACGGAAATGTGACTTAAAAGTTTTTGTAAATTTTCTCAGTACAGCTCAGCTCCTATTGCTTTTAACCGGATGTCAAATATCCTAAAGCCTTAATATTTGCTCTAGCAAATGCAAAAAGGTTTATTAAAATCCGACTGGTAGTTCCTGAGATTATCGCGTCCATCATCATCCATCCATTCAACCGAAAGACGTCCACTGCTGGACACGGGTCTCCCCCAAAGATCTCCACGACGACCGGTCTAGCGCCACCCGCATCCAGCGGACTCCCGCGACCTTCACCAGGTCTTCGGTCCACCTTGTGGGGGGCCTACCCACGCTACGTCTTCCGGTACGTGCTAGCCATTCGAGAACCCGTTAGCCCCATCCGGCATCGGTTCTGCGAGCAATGTGCCCAGCCCACTGCCACTTAAGTTTAGCAATTCTTCGGGCAATGTCGGTTACTTTGGTTCTTCTGCGGATCTCCTCATTCCTGATTCGATCACGCGTACAAACAAACAAACAAACTTTTCTGCTTTATAATCTTAATTATTAATATTATAGGTGTACCTTATATATGTCTACTCCAGCTGATTATCGGATATAAGTGTAAAGCGTGCCACTATGGTTTGGCTTGCGCCTGATGTGTGATGGTCAGGATTTTGTATCGATTATCAAATCCTTCACCCTTTTATTTGATGATCTAGTGTGAAATTGGTTTGTGTGTGTGTCATAAACACACTGCCTCGCCAAACTAGCTACTAAAAACACTATGCGCTTCGATTGAAACGGTGATAGTTCAGTTGGTAGTGTGTAAGGAACTTGAACTTTCCGTGAAAAAAAACATCGTGATGAGCTTTTTCTAATGCCCACCTGACTAGCTACCACCCTCAAGTTGGAAAGCTATCGCCAATTGATTTGATTCCAGTAATTCCACAAATGATTTCAGTAATTGTACTGTAAAGCCGGTCTCTCAAGTAGGCCTAGCGTGTCCACCATTTTGGACCAGTTGGTCACTTAATATCAGGTAAGATTGTGGTCATAACGCTATACGTATAAACAATTTTTTTTAGTAATATTTTCTTTATCACAGGCAATTCACAGCTTTCGCGCTTCCTCTAGTAATATCCAACCACCATAAAGTAAATACAAGTTTATATACTAAATAAACTTACTTTTCAATACCGGAACTAAGTTAAAGGCGGTCACTAAGTTACTTTTACAAGTAGCACAGAATATCTAAATTATCTGTCAAATATTACATAATATTACTTTCTTAAAGACGTGAGTTATTTTTACCATGAACATACCGTTTGAGATATCGTCGATAACAAAAAAACATCATATATGTACTATGCCACAGGTAATATGAATAATTGTGTATTTTGTAAAATAACTGACACTTTTAATTAACATTAATGAAGCGATGATAGCTCAGTGGTAGTGTGCACGACTTCGCGTCAAGGGACGTGGGTTCGAACCCAAGCACCTACAATGAGCTTGAGCTTTCGGTGAAGGAAAACATCGTGAGGAAACCATAGCATGGTGGTAGGGCTTTTTCTAATGCCCGCCGCCATAGCTACCACCCTCAAGTTGTAAACTTGCCGCCAAATACCAATAGGTGTGTTCCGGCAGCAGCACTTGAGAGCCAGTTCCTCCACAGGTTTAGCGTGTCTACCAACTTGGGCCCTATCGTCACTTAAGATCAGGTGAGATAATGGCCATAACGCTAAACCTTAACTATAAAAAAAATAAAAATAAAAAAAAAACATATCAAAATCAATATATCAAAATAAATCAATCCATGCTATCTAATGTTATAAATAAGAAAACTTTGTTTTTATATTTATTTATAGTGGTTAATCACTCTGATTTTGAAAGTTATTTATATTTAGTATAATTTATATAGTAGCATAGGCAACGTAACATTACGCTACCATCAATAAGAGGATAGTAGTATCGATAAAAGTTACAAAAAACGGGAGTACTAAATATTTAAAGTTGTATGAATAAATCCTTACTAATATTATTAATGCGAAAGTGAGTTTGTTCGTTACGCTTTCAAAGCTAGACCGCTGAATCGATTATGATGTATGGTGCTAAAGAGATATTGATAAGAACCTGGAGACTGCGATAGGCAACTATTTCTCGGGAAACACTCATTGGAAGTGGGATAAACAGAGGGATAAACTGTGTGTGAAACTTTTGTTATGTCATCAGATTTGTTTGACAAAATCAATATTAACAACGCGTGCAAAGCCGTAGATAAAAGCTAGTGATTTATAAATAAAAATCGCCCTTAAGAAGTTCTAAAAATAAATCCGCAATGACCTGTCTGTCTTTTCTTGTTTACTCATAATAATATTTTTTATGATTTTCTAATTTGTTCTAATATCACTCGTAATTCGATTAGAAAAAGCGATTTTCTCAATATGAATTATCTAATGATTTCATCTGTTTACGAGAATTTTACTTACCGAAATAAAACTAATTTAAACGGATTCTATCGCGGTTATTTGTAAATTTTTAGTAGTTTCGAAAGCTTTGACTAACGAAGGCTCTCTCGAACGTAGGGATACATTTTTATAACCGCAATAAAATCCGTTTAAATTAGTTTTATTTCTACGAATTATCTGTTATTATCAGAAGGAACAAAAAATAGCAAAATGTGAGGAAATAGCGTACTCAAAGTAATTATTCTATGCAGGTAAAGTCGTGGACATGAGATAGTATATTTGATAACTGCTCAACCGATTCTCATGAAATTTTGCATGCACGTAGTTAACGATACGGAAAAGGATACTGAGCACTTTTTATTCAGATAAAAATAAATAACGGAGTCGCGGGCACAGTTAGTATAATAATTCGTTGTTTCAATTGGACTGTTTAAGTTGGAATCTATTTATTCATTATATTTAAGGTTTAGCGTTATGGCCATAATCTCACCTGATCTCAAGTGATGATACGGCCGAAGTTGGTGGACACGCTACACCGGTTGGAACTGGCTCTCAAGTGCGACTGTCGGAACACAACTATTGGTATTTGGCGGCAGATTTTCAACTTGACGGTGGTAGCTAGCCAGGCGAGCATCAGACAATTGCCATACCACCATGCTATGGTTTCCTTACGATGTTTTCCTTCACCGAAAGCTCAAGCTCATTATAGGTGGATTCGAATTCACGTCCATTGAAGCAAAGTCTTTCACACTACCAGTGAGCTAGCATCGCTTGATCAATTGCCGATTGATGTTTGACGAAGTAACTATACTATTCTAAAACGCAATGGGATAACTATTGATATATGACAGCATCTGCCTGGTCAGCTTAACAGAAGAATGAAGGTGTAAATTCTAGAAGAATTAGCTAAAAACAACCAAGCGTTTGATTAAAATTCTGCTTGCGACGGATAAGGGATTATTTGTGTTTCGGAAGTCAACAATGGAATCAGTATTCCGAACCGGAATCTTGCTTTAGTTTCATCTCTGAATAATAATTCTGTGGGTTTAATAGTTGGGAAACTATTGTTAGATAACTATTAATCTCCTAAGTCGTTTGCATCTAAAGGTTTCGTTTTTATGGATCATCAATACATATTTATTTGAGAATGGTCTTTATAATAATTTGTAAAACTTGAGGGCACCTTGTTATTGATATAGAGGTCAAAAATTTGGAACTTCTTAAACATTAAAAACCTTGCTTAAGCTTCTTGAACATTATTGCGATGGGGAAATAGCAATGAATTCACGGGACCGCCATACTCAGACACATGTATTTAAGAGTAACGGAAGTAAAGGAAATAAGCCATTTCGCTGACTCAAGTTTTTATTCGTAAAATGATAACAAACTCCGAATGATCAGTCTCGCTCGCGAGTCTTTCACGATATATCCTAGCCAGCTTTTTTTTTTTTTTTTTCGAAAGGACCTACACTGTTAGCCTTAGGGGCTTTTACAGCTTCACCTGAACTAGTGGGGCGAGTGCGGAAGGCGCTCAAACCCGCGGGGCAACTCGCACAAGGGTGTCACTAGTGACCGAACCTCGGCTTGGGCTGTTACCGAATCGCGTATGAGAGAAAACGAACGCGGTACTATCTATTATGAGAGAACGTTATAGTAATAAGGAATAAAAGAATAAAAGACCACGGGCGGTCCCTCACAGAACCGTGTACGTACTGTGTGAGTGTGCACGAATGTGACATGCAGTGTAATGATGTGGGATCAGTGAGTGTGGAGTGTCACTGTATCGCGCGAGCGGGTTAGCTCGAGGGCTCCATTCCGAAGGATCGACCTAGGCTCGAGCGTCCGCAGAAGGGGGCCGCGGCGGGTGTGCGGGAGCGAATTTAACCGCCCGCCCTCGGCGGCGAGGACGACGGTTTCGCGGTCTAGTGCGCGCGTATGCGCGATTCGGAATAGAGACGGACGGAAAAGACGCGGTATGTCGCGTGAATTTATCCGGCGGATCGAGGAAGATGTGACGAGGGCGGCGTTTGTATCCGCTATCGTTCGGGTTCGGATCGTATTTCACAGAATTCACTACTAGAGGATTCGGATGTGCCTCCGCTCTCTCGAAGTGAGTCTTGGTGAGGTCACGAATGTATGCCCTAATAGAGGGCATTTCGAGGTCCTTGTGCAGATCAACATCTCGTACGTACCAGGGGGCTCCGGTAATCGCACGCAGATATTTGTTCTGCAACACTTGCAGAGGTCTGAGAGTGGGTTTCGAGGCACGAGCAAAGGCTGGACAGCCGTATGTTAGGATCGGACGGATACATGTCTTGTATAAAGTAAGCTTACAGCTCAGTGACATTTTACTTTTCGAATTATAAAGAGGGCGAAGGTGGACTAAGGCTATAGTAGCTTTTCTTTTCACCCTCTTGATATGGGAGCTGAAAATGAGCTTCGAATCTAAATCGACACCTAAGTACCTGACCACTGAGGCCCAGGGAATATCTCTCGAATAAAGTTTGAGAGGAGCGTATGGAGGAATTCTACTTTTCCGAATAGGATCGAACATAACGGCGGCACTCTTTTCCGGGTTAAGTGCGATACACCATTTACTACACCAGTCGCCAAAAGTGACTACAGCTCTTTGGACATAACTGATGAGTTTGACGTGGTTCCTAAGACTACCGAATATGACTGTATCATCAGCGTAAAATCCGAACTGAATTCCTTTTTCGAGGGAGGGGATATCGCTGATGAACAGGTTAAAAAGCAGAGGCGCCAGGATAGAACCTTGGGGAACTCCCGCTCTTATCGGGTGTGGAGATGAGAGTGCTCCTTCTACTCGATAGCAGAAGGAGCGCTCGGAGAGATAATTGAGTAGTATCCGGACTAGATTGTCCGGAATTTCTGCTTGATTGAGCTTATATATAAGCCCCGAGTGCCAAACCTTATCGAATGCTTTGGCTACATCAAAGAAAATTGCAAGGGTGCGATATGGAGATTTTTCAAAACCAGGGATATTGAATTTAGAGAGGACGTGCTCCGTGGGGCGGAGTACTTGGTCCGTGCATGAGTGTCTGGCTCTAAAGCCAAACTGCGCATCAGGTAGGATCTTTTTGATGGTTACAGCGGACTCGAGACGACTCAGAAGGAGTCTCTCATAGATTTTACCTAAAGTGTTTAGGAGGCTGATAGGTCTGTAACTATCAGGAGAATTTGACTCTTTCCCTGGTTTGTGAATACCTATGACATGTGCCCTTTTCCATACTGCTGGAAAATGACAATGTGACATGGCCGCATTGAAGATGCAGACCAGAAGAGCAATCAGCTGGTCAGGAAGACGTTTGAGGACTTCATTCCTGATGCCGTCTGGACCTGGCGATTTCCGTAGCTTGAGGCTTTTGATCACCGCCCGGACTTCGTCCGTTGAGATGGGATCCAGCGGAGCCGCAGGAGGAGATAACAGGAATGATTTTACTGAGGACTCGACCATGCTCATATGAATAGGGTCTGAGCCTTGATTTGGGGAACACTGCGCTTCTAACGAGTCGGCGAGACATTCCGCCTTTTCGTCGCAGTCAAAAGCGGGAGGTATCCCGGGGCCTCTGCTTAGAGGGGGCATCGGAGTGTGATTGTTAGCCTTCAAGGCCTTAATGACCTTCTAGTAGGCAAGGTGAGTTGGTTCAAGCTCTCCTAAGAAAGCGTCCCACCTGCTGCTACGGATTTCGGCCATGCGAGCTTTCACCTCTCTCTGGAGGGCTCGAAGACGGGAGCGATTATCCTCAGAAGGATAAGAGTCATGCGCACGCATCGCCGCATTCTTTTCCGTGATCAAAGCCCGCATGTCGGGAGGGAGAATAAAACGGCGATCATTCGCCGCTTTCACCTCTTTCGAGGTCACCCTCACGGCAGATTGCAGGTGTTCAACCAGGGAATCGATCGCAAGGTCAGCATCCGCAGCGGACTCTACTACGTTCGGGATCTTATCCAGACTTGGTGACGAAGGGTTATCGATAAGATACCTGCGTAGCCTCGCGTAATCAGCCACTTGGACGGAGGAGAGGCTGGAATCATCGGGCTGACCTAACTGTAAAATGACCGGACGATGGTCTGAGAGAAGTTCGCTCACAACTCTTATGTCGCGAACAGGAAGTGCGATTCCCTTGAGGAGGGCTACATCTAGTACGGACGGGCGAGTGTTGCTTCGAATAGCGTAGTGAGTTGGCTCAGAGGGAGCTACTACATCGAAAGAAAGCTCACTCTCAAGCTCTGCAAGAATAGTACCATTTCGAGAAGTGTATGAACTATTATACATTTCGTGACCACTGTTAAGGTCGCCGGCGATAATCACTGAGTTACCTAGCGAAAATAGAGTAGCGAGATCCTTTTTCGTGAGGCGTTTACTCGGGCTTAAATAAGCGGAGACTATGTAAATCGAAGGATGTCCTGACATACCTATCCTACAAATCGAGACTTCGATGTTATCGAGTTTAGGAGGATCTATTGGAGTACAATAGAGAGATTTTTTATAGTATATCATCGTCCCTCCACCGCTGGTGTATGTACGATCATTTCTTACTATAGAGTAGTCTGCGATTCTCGGATCGCGTGTACTAGGTTTTAGAAATGTTTCTTGGATAAGAAACACATCCACCTGGTGGTCTTGAAGATACTTAGCCACCAGGTCGCGTTGGTTTCCAAAGTTAAATGCATTATAAAAGGATAAAGTCAAACCGCGGGGCTTGATTTTATCCATCTAACTATAGACTACGTAAAATTAACAAAAAAAAACTAAAAAAACTAAGTTTTTATTTGGAATTTGATTGATAGAAACATTGCAGTGAAGCTGCAACGTTTGGGAACGATGAGATAATTCCCATCTGTTTCAGTGGGTCCGAGGTGCGTTTAATCGCGTCGTTGAACGCGATGATTTCACTCAGACTGAGCTTCCTCAGGATTTGCTCGAGAGTGATAAAATTACCCCCTTGGAAAAGATCCTCCGGGAGCTTATGCTCCTGAGCTGGAGCGGAGGCCTTTTGCGGCTTAGATTTCTGGGCCCACGCCGTCTGAGGGACGCGTGCGGGCTTGGAGGGTTCAGGTGCATATGCACCAGAGGAGGTTTCAAGCTGAGGATACGCCTCAGCAGACATAAGCGGTGGGGGCTGGGGCCGGGGGGCCGCAGTGGGAGCCCGGCGAGTTGGTCTCGGGTGGCGCGGGCGCCTCGTACGAGGCGCACACTCACACCCGCGGTAATTGGCGGGGTGTCCTGCTTTTTTGCAGAGCACACAGCTGGGCGGAGCAGCTGTCTCAGGGGTGCGCGTGCACTCCTTGGTGGAATGGTCCCCTAGGCACTTAACGCACCGGGGGCGAAGGTGGCATCCGCTCGCTGAGTGACCATAATTTTGGCAGTTATGGCACTGCGATGGGATGTGAGATTTGCGGGGGGGCTCAACAGCGACCCCGGATAGTCCGCAGACAGACTTGAGGGAAAATATAGCTTTCCCTTCAGGTGTGCGGTCCAGGAGGACCGTGACCATATCGTATGGCCTTTTGGATTGCCTGTGATACATGCGGAAAACTTCCCGCACCGGGAATCCTTGAGCTCGCAGGGAAGCTGCGACCTCAGGAAGAGGGAGTTCCTTGGGAACTCGCCTAATGACTACTCGAAGGAGGCGTTCCTCCTCGAGTGTATATGTGTAGTAGGGCTGTTTGGCGGCGGTGAGAAATCCCGTCAGTTTTCTATGCATTTCGGAATTTTGCACTTTAATTTGAATGCCCGCGGGGGTGCTTGTCGCGTGCGTGAAGTTAATGCTCCGTGAGTGAAGCTCAGCGGAGATTCGGGTCCAGGCGGATTTGTCCTGCATAATTACCGGCGGAGGAGCGCGTAGCTTCGGCTGAGCCTGGCCAGCCGAGCCCGAGGGGCCGGAAGCGGGGGCGCGAGTCGCGGGCGCGGGTGCGGCATGTGACGCGGGCGCTACGCGGGGCGCGGGAGCCTTTTTAGGGCGGCTCTCACCATCAGGGCTTAGATATACCCTACTGGAGTCAGATTCTGACTCCTGGGGAGATCGGAACGCGGAGATGGAGGGTGCGGGGGTGACCGCACGACTGCCCTCACCATCAGGGATGGCGTAGCGCTTTCCAGCACCCGAGTCAGAGTCCGGGCGCTTTGTGCGTTTGCGCTTTGTGCGTCTAGCGCGAGATTGAACGACCTCGAAGTCGTTTTCGGTTAGTGTGCTCCCTTCGGAGCTGAGTTGATCGCCCTCCATACTGATCGGGCTCGCGCACGATGCACGCGAGACCGGCCTTACGCATGGATGGCGATCGTTGCTGTCTTCCGGTGACAGCGGCGAGAACATATTGTTCAGCTGAATGGAACACGCGGCGCCGGTCGGTGCTTCCGGCGCGCTCGTGTTTACTCGGGCTGGGAGTGGTCGTAGCGCGTACGACGACATATTTTCAAAATCACCCCTAGTGGATGATGATGGCTTTGGGGTAGCGGACCTAACCGGAATCGTGGCAGGAGCAGAAGGCTCGACTGCCACGGTCGATTTCGTGGGCCCTACCATGGCGCGCATCGAATTGTCCGATGCGTTTATATTTTTGGGCGGTTTTCTCACTTGGGGTTGCATAGGGTGCATCTCCCTGTATGCCCTATACAGCTCCGGATGATTCTTAAGGAATCGGGACATGTGCTCATAATCCTCCCTATCCTTGGCTACTAAAGCCATTTTGATGGTGGGTTGGAGAGTGGATAAAATAAATAAGACAATAAAATAATATAAAAGTAAATAATAAATTCAGACAGGGAAATTATATATATATATATAATACTAAATATTAATATGGATAAATAAATAAATGAGTTAACCTCCCTACCTGATGGATAGGGGGGCGGGGAGGTAAAAGGAAAATTGAATATATAATGATGAAGGTGATTTTACTTAAAATATATAAAAATTACTTTTTTTTTATATATATATATATATATATATATATATACTTTTTTATTAATTTGTAAAGACCTCCCTGCCGGAAGGGCAGGGGGGCGCGGCTGGTGAGAGTTTTGACAAACAATCCCGGGCTTGTCAAAACAACATCGGATTATGTCCACTGCACGTGCAAAAATAACATAAAAGAAAGACAAAAAAGAACAATGAACAATATCTGGGGCCTGGCCCGCAATAAAAAGCTTAGGATAATTAAAATTTTACCTTTTATGGCGGCCGGTGACCGGCGAAATTACAGTGGCGGCACTATAAACACTGCACTGATTCACAATAACTAACCAATATTTGGGAATTACACTAAACACCGAGACAATAAGAACTTTAACACAATACCCAAACAATATGGTTGGGATTTAACAGATTTAATTTCTGTACCGCGAACTGGCAGCAATAAACGGATTACTGCCGACGACACGAATAAAAATACAAAAGAACAAAGGGCGGCGCAGCAAGGCGCAGCGATCAAGAGAACAGCGAGAGCTTACGGACACGTCCGTTCGCAACCGCGTATCTGACTCGAATCTCCTAGCCAGCGTTACGTTGTGCCTTTTTATAGTATAGTGGAGCGCTGACGTCACGTAATGCGGAAACATCCGTTGAAGTACTTTTAATAATTCGTTAATGTACTCTTAATGCACAAAAATCCGTTGAAGTACTTTTAATCATAATTCGTTGATGTACTCTCATCATAAGTCGTTGATGTACTCAAATCATAATTTGTTGATGTACTCGTAATGAACTATCATTCGTTGCAGTACTTTCAACGTATTTTCTGTTTATATAATATTTGCGCCGATAAGTATACACATGTGAGTGAGTGTGTGTATGTATGTGTATATTCATTCACGTATATATCAGGAAAATATATTGAACACTTAATATCGTCAAAACATCTGAACTCATCAGGATGGAATATCGATAATTACATGCGTGTTTCTCATAGATGGATCTAGAAAACTTAGTTTTTGAATTCCAATGCCGCTTCGGAAAATTTATTTCACTTTACTTACGTAAGTATTACACAGTTAATGTAATTTGTTTTTCCTTCGCTGTACCAGGGTCGCTAAAATCAAAAGAGATATAACGTAGCGGTCGGGTGACAGCAAGAGAAAATATATTTTTAATTAGCCCAAAGCATATTTATTTTTTGTAACAACAGATGCCGTGTAGACCCGAGAATAATTTATTTAATTTTGTAAAATATTTATATATTCATAGCGATAATGACACGGTTTTTTTTGATACTTAAGGTTTAGCGTTATGGCCATAATCTCACCTGATCTTAAGTGACGATATGGCCCAAGTTGGTAGACACGCTAAACCTGCGGAGAAACTGGCTCTCAAGTGCAGCTGCCGGAACACACCTATTGGTATTTGGCGGCAGGTTTACAACTCGGGGGTGGTAGCTAGCCAGGCGGGCATTAGAAAGAGCCCTACCACTATGCAAAACGGTGGTTCGGTAGTGTGTGAGCATGCCGTGTCGATGGACGTGAGTTCGAAACTGTGCAATCATCTTCAACTTGTGGTGTAGGGAAACATCGTGATGGAACCATAACATTGTGGTAAGAGTTCTTCTAATGCCCACCTTCCACCTTCAAGCGACCAAATATCTGTGTGTGTATCAAGGTGTGTTCCAGCAATTAAGCATAAGAGCTAGTCCCTTCACCAGACGTAGAGTGTCTACTACCATAATCCACATCGTGGTTTTACATCAGATCTAATTCTGATAATGGGAAATCTAAAAGATATAAAAAAATAAATACATAGCTAACTTTTGCCCCTTTTAATGTTATTATTTGTATGCTTAACTATGCTCAAAACAGTTTACTCTGGTTACCGTCGAGTACCGCCTATTTGAATTGCACGTCTCATAACGCGAAGCGTTTGAGTAGTGCTTTACTCTCACTCTCTCAAGGTCAAGCAATTCTCTCGGCTTAAATTGCTTTAACCGGATCTTTTTTGCACCTTGAGTATTAAATAAGTTGACAAACATGTAAAAAAATAACTCGTTTAATGACGGTAGATACTTTAAAAACACTACTTCTCTAGATAGTATAAAAAACCGTTTTTAAAATATATATATTTCGGTCGACGTCGGTTTGTCTGTATGTGCGGAGGATGTATGTGGTCACGATAACGCAAAAAAAAATTTTTTTTTTTTTTTTTTTTCATTCGTTTTAGTATCATTCGGAATAATTGCCTATTGAAAATTACCTAAACTAATTCATTGTAATTTAATTAAAACATTAATAAATTCATTAACAGTGAATAGTCTGTTTTGTATATCTATATATAAATAATTCAATATTTTTTTCATGTTTAATATGAATGCTGAAATCCGTGTCATTCAATTATAAATATGTTATGAGGCTTGCGCTTTTGGATTTTCCAAACTATATTGAAAATATTTTCTATGATCACCACCTACTAGAGGCTTTGCAATAAATAGGCAATGCATAAATTGTATGAATTGTTAACTATGCCTGCGACCTATACACCGATGTGCGCTTTTCGTTGGAATCCAACTGAGACAATTCTTATTGGAACAGCTTTTCTCCAATATCACACAGTGTTTGTATGCAACAAATTATTGTAGAAAATGTATGATATATTTCGAAGTCAACATATTTTCTTTCATATACAAAGGTTCAAATAAATAGACAGACAAAAAAGGTGATCATCTATAAAAACTGGTCACAAACGTGAAGCTTTTTGTATGGGTACTTAGGTGCTTTTAATTTTTATTTTCAAATAATTATTATTATGGGACTGACATGCCCTTTGTAAAGTCCCTAAATGTCCTTAAGTTGTAAAGTATCTAAAATGTCACATTCGAGGTGAAAATTTGTTGCCAAGCGCTTATTGGAGTGCTTCGACAGTCGTACTTGATACCCACTTATGTCTCCAGTATTAACTTGATATTTTACCTTCAATATAAGCTGTGCCCGCGAATTCGCTCGCGTGGAACTATAATATATTTTTTTTTTTTGCGTTTTTGTAACAATCATCCAACCTGCTTAGCTCATATTCGCGATAGCGTGATGTTAAAGAATCTAAAGCCTTCCTAAATGATTACTGTATTAAATAAGATAATAATTTTTGAAATCCGTTCGGTATTTCCTAAGATAAACGCGTTTAAACAAACGAACTTTTCTGCTTGCGACAAACAATGTAGATGAAAATATGAAGAGAAAAACAAAGCCCTACAGTAAAAAGGAATATTTATATTTTCAAATTAACGCACACGATTAGAGAGACAGGAAAAAGGTAAAGAAACAACCGTTTGGTAGCAATTTAAATGTAATAATTTAGGCTTTTTATTATTCCCTCGGAAGGCAAATAATAACCAGTGGGAGACTAACAGGCCCCATTTGAACGGAGAGGAAATTCGAATGTTTCGAACGTCAAAACGGATGGTAATGTTAGCGAAATTATTTCAAATTAGTAGAACGAGAATTTAATTCGGCCATTATAGGTATAATTTACGGTGGACTTGTTCATAGCATTCTCAGAACATTAACACTCGACCTACATTCTCTGTCGCAGTTTCATACAGACATAAATCTTGAAAATAACAATATAGAATAAATATTTGTTTATTTATTATTATTAATTGAATTCGATGGAATTTCTTATGCAGGTTTCTAGTATCATTAAATATAAAATTAACAGTAAAAATAAATAAGCAGTCATACATATTTTTCCATTACTTTACCAAATGCTGAAAGAGATATTGGGCCAAAGACATGGTGTAAAATGACGATGTGACTCTAGATGGTAATACGCAAAACTTACTAGACAACTGGTTCCCAAGTGCAACTGCCGGAACACACCTATAGGTATTTAGCGGTACATACACATATCGAGGACTATAGCTAACCGAGCAGGTAAACGTAAAGGAGAAGGGAGTTTATCTATTCGGTTGTTTTTTTTTTGTACTTGTTACATCATCACCACGTTATTTATAAACCAATGTGGAAAAATCTTTTTTATGAGAATATTTTCAAGAGTTTCCCAGGACAATGCAATGTTTGCAAGTTTGAGCTCGCGTCGTCCCGGCAAGAACAGACGGCCGTGGGGTTTTAGTGGGTTTTCCCGATGGATAGCACCTGTCGAGTCTCACACAGTCCTCTTACTTCCACCGGACAGGGAGGGTATGTGAAAATGCATTTCCCGATGATTCAAGAAGAGCTCCCATTTTCTTTCCATTATCATATGACTTTATATTTCGATAACACAATCGTAAGCTCTTCAAAAGCGATTAATTACATGTACAAATGAATGGACTATTGGAAAGTTTAAGATAATCAAGACTGTTGCAACTAAACAGGCACAAGAACGTTCTAGAATAATTTGGACAACGAAGGCACTATAGAACTTAAGGTGTACGTTTTTGGATTCGGTTTTCTATATTGTTTAAAAAAAAATATTTTGTTTTCAAGTTGTACAACCCTTTTGGCTCGCCGAGAAATTATAAATACATCGGGCTTTAATTAGAAGCGTTCTTTTTTACAAGGGTTGTAGAATTGAAGAGTGTTCCGGGTCGTTTTAATGAGGGTTCGTTAACTAGTAAATCTGTTGTCATATTTTTTTTATATTATTTACAGTTACTTATAGATATAATTAAACTCATTGACCAATGCTGATGAACATTTATAATTATATGGGAAACATAATCGAAGTGTAGTTTGTATTGATGCAAAGGTCAAAAACAATTCATTTCATATTTTTATACGATGTGACCCAAGATGGTTAATATGCTAAGCATAGTGAAGAACTGGCTTTCAAGTGCAACTGCCGGAACACACCTATAGGTATTAGGCGATAGATTTTCAACTTAAGGGTGGTAACTAATCATGTGGGCATTAGAATAAGTTCTACAACCATGCTGTGCTTTCATTACGTTGTTTGCTTTGCGTTGAAAGCTCAAGCTCATTGTAGGTGGATTCGAACTCACGAAAATTGACGCGGCATCCGTACACACTACCAACTGAGCTATCATAGTTTTAAAACTATATATCTATCTATACTCTGGTAGGTTTGTTACTCTAAAACTATTAGACAAATTTTCATGAACATTATCACAGTAATGAATATTATTTACAACTAAAGTATACTTTTGACTGATAAAAAGTATTTATCGTAAATGGATTTCTTTATCCACCACTACAGTGTCACATCAGCTTCAATAAGTATATAAAGATCTGGAATAATACTATTTATATTTGGCATAATAATACCATAATGATTTCTAATGTTTACGCTAAAATTATTCATCGAAATAAAACTAATTTAAACGGACTTTATCGCGGTTATTTATTCAGTTTGATCCTGACGTTCCGAAAGCTCTCAGCCTTCGCGGTCACGGGGCGGACTGAGGTGTAGGTTTTACCCGCGGCGAAACGTCGGGATCAAAGTTAATAAATAACCGCGATAAAATCCGTTTAAATTAGTTTCATTTTAATAACACCATTTTACCATAAAATTTGCAGACAAGATTAAAAAGTATACAAAACGTAATTGTACGATGTAAAGGCTGGTCTCGAACATAGAAAAAAAAAACATAAACTTTAACAATGGTTTATAAACGCATCATTCCTAACTGATCTTCGGTAGTATTACCAATAATATTAAGGAATTTTTATTTACCGAAAACGTTATACAAACGTAAACCATCCAACCGGAAGGAAAACGTAGTTTACCTTTCATGCATCAGTCGCTCTCCAAAGCGTAATTTACCCCAGCAGGTGTTGCTTGCCCTTAGCCTCCCTATATACAAAATCTATAAAGGCTACAAAGTAATTTATATGCATACCTATTTACGTTGATATTACAAAGCGGGAAAAGTTGGTTTATTTGTTCTAACGCGGTAATCTATGGAACTACAGGGCGGATTAAAAAAAAAAACATGCATTTTCGTATTTCATATAGCAATAACTTAGAAATTGTTAATTTAACATCACGCTACCACTAGCAAAGGCAAAGCTGTATTGTAGAAATTTACAAAAAACGTGCAAAAAATTATTAAATAAAATTTTAGTACCACGAGTACGAAAACGCAGACACAACTAGTGAATACTAAATCTATAACTGTGTATGTGCATTTATATGTCTTTTTTAATTTTAATGTAGACATAGGAGTATATTAAGTTACAAAGAACGGTCATCGGTAATATGAAATATAATAAAATTAAAAAATTATATTAACTAAAGCTAAATATTATTTTGAAGCGATGATAGCTCAGTGGTAGTGTGTACGACTTCACGTCAAGGGACGTGAGTACGAATCCAAGCACCTACAGTGAGCTTGAGCTTTCGGTGAAGGAAAACATCGTGGGGAAACCATAGCATGATGATAGGGCTTTTTCTAATGCCCGTCTGGGTAGCTACCACCCTCAAGTTTGTAAACCAGCCGCCAAATAACAATAGTTGTGTTCTGGCAGTTACATTTGAGAGCCAGTTTCTCCGCAGGTTTAGCGTGTCTACCAACTTGGGCCGTATCGTCACTTAAGATCAGGTGAGATTATGGCCATGACGCTAAACCTTAACTATAAAAAAAACATAAGTAATAAGCAGTTGAAGCGAGAGCGAGAACTATGCCAGCAAAATATCTATAAAAAAAAACACAAATTGTTTTTTTTAGTTTTAGCGAGAACAAAGAAATAGGTGATACGAAGTTCACCACGTCAGCTAGCCCTTAATAAAATTCCTAATTTTTAGTTCGGTTTCTTATTGAAGTGTATATACGTTTTTTGAAGCGAAAACTTCCATAGCGTGGTTCGGACAGGGAGTGAATTCATGTAAGTCGTCATCGACATGGTCACGTGACGTGTTAACGTGCACATTATATCCGTTCCTATTAGTATAACTTATTGCGCTGTAAACAGTTTAAATTTACAAGATTTAGTTTTAATATCAATTAGTTAATTTGTATATGCAATAATGATAACTACTGTTTGTTTATAGTTTTAAGTTTTCACTTCTGTCGTCAGTCCACATGACAGCTAACTTACTTTTTATAATCTTTACTAACAACTAATAATTTAACTAACGATTTTTTTTATACCAAAGTTCGACATCAAGAATCAACGAATAAATTGGGGTAACACACATAACTAACGATTTTTTTTATACCAAAGTTCGACATCAAGAATCAACGAATAAATTGGGGTAACACACACTATATTCAAACGCAAGGTTGTTTATTGGTAGAAGTCCTGATTACAGTGAAAGGTTTAGTGCTGCGCGTAGTTTGTTAGCCGAAACCGAATATCGAGACCGACGGTTGATGTACAAAACCATTTGGACAGTAAATAGCTGTAATTGTTTCCGTATCCCGGGACTCGATCCCCTCCTGAACCTACTCAGGGACTCGACTGAATTACGTTTAATTAAAGTTAATTCGATTTTCCAGTGTAAAATAAAGGTTCTACACGGCAACTAAGTGTGTATCTAAACGCCATCCCTTAAGCACCGCATATTTGTATTGATTGAAGTTGAGACCCTTTTAGCATGTCTGAGTACACATTGGCTTTTTTAAATCTCGCAAGCTGACTGCGGGTCACAATGTTCCTCCGTAATAAATTCAGAAAGGACTTGCTATGTGAACACAACGCGAAGGTATTTGAAGCGATGATAGCTCAGTCGATAGTGTACGGTCGCCGCGTCAAGGGACACGAGTTCGAATCTACCTGCAATCAGTATTAGCTTATTAAACTTATGCAGAATGATATCTAATCTATCCGACATATTCTATCTAGATAGAGTTTGGCCACAATCTTGGTACTATATGTACTTGGTGTTAAATTTTCTATTTGTGGGCGGTATCTAGCTAGATGGTCCTAGAAACGCTTTGGTTTTATCATAATGTTTTCCATTACTGAAAGCTCAGACTTCATTGCAAGAATTCGAACTCACGTCCTTTGACGTGGCATCCGTACAGGATACAACTGTGTTGTTTCTGTTTCTTAGCAAAATTGAAAAGTGATGACGACGTAGAAAATTAGATCCATTATATCCATAAAACAAGTCAACTAGTAATATATAGCGGGCTCTGAAAGTGGATAATAACAAATAAGTGAAGGAAAACATCGTGATGAAACCATAGCATGGTGGTAGGGCTTTCTCTAATGTCTGGCAGGCTAGTTACAACCCTCCAATTGAAGATTTGCTGCCAAATACCTATAGGAGTGTTCCGGTAGGTGCACGAGAACCAACCTCTCCAAAGGGATAACGTGTTCGCTATCTTAGGCCACATCGTTATATAACATCAGGTGAGCTCGTGTATGTAATGCTAACCCTTTTGACTATAAAAGAGGTAAGTTACTGGTATAAACCAATTCAAAAATTTCTATCAGACTTTCGTGTGTAGAAATCCATATATCTTAACCGTGTTGTTTAATAGTCCACCCGTACTATGTGGTTCTTCACATCACTAATACTTCAGTCCACTGATTCGTTCTGGAGCTTCACTATCACTGCCACAGTATTGTAAGACCCACGTATTTATATTGCCACAACCGGAAACCGAAAGCGCTACAAGTGAAATACTTGAAATAGATTATTGAAACAATTTTTATAAAATCTTGTCATTACAATTTCAATCCATAAAGTTATTTTTAATCAAAGGTGTATATATTTAAACCCTTGTAATATAATAATTATATATATATATATATATATATGTGAGATAAGTTAATATTTTTCTTAATCTTCTCATTTCAATTTGAATTTATAAAGTTATTTTTAGATAAACATGTAAATATCAATTTCAACCCATAAAGTTATTTTTAATCAAACGCGTAAATATTTAAACCCTTTTATCTTAGATTTAATATAAAGAGACGATCAACGACCAAACTAACACGTGTAATCGAACGTTCTAACTCAACTGTCTCACATTGTCGTATATGCATTTAGTGATAATAACTCCGCTCAAATCAAACTACTTAAAAATGGAATAAAAAGCCTATTGTCACAGAATCTATATTTTAACTGTAGAAGTGCATGTGTTATCTGTGCTATCAGCATGCGCCATATTTTATTCCTCAGCGACAGCGTAGGGTAGATGTATGCAACACTATATCGACACACTAGTCGACACCTGTCCACTAAGCTGAACACAGAAAAGTAAATAAAAAAAGAAAGTGTAAAAACTTAATCGAGGCAAGGTTAATAAATAGTTATGAAACCGAAAATCACCGAAAACAACAATCAATTCCCACACTAGAAAGTGTTCCATTAGGAAGGTTAAGTGAGTGAATGAATATCCGAGACGTATTCCTTCATTAGTTGTCTTCCTACGCGCAACTAATGAAGCCTAATGTCTTAATATATCCGATAGGCTCGTTAGTGTAACATATTTGCCGACTGTCCTATGTAAGATAAATAACCGGTCAAATCAGCGAATAAATAGAATAAATTAGAGGCTTGAATGGTTTTAAATGAACCTATTAGTGGGCTAATAGACGCAACGAGTGTAATAAGTCTGGACTTTATTGGTTTAACAATGTAGTCACAATTTCACCTGATGTTAAGTGGCGATGTGGCTCAAGACAATAGACACGCTAAGCTTAGTGGAGAGTCTGGTTCTCGAAGACAACTACCGGAAAACACCTATAGGTATCTGATAGTTGATTCTCAATTTTTAGGCTGTTAGCACCGCGCTATGGTTTCATCAAGATGATTTCCTTCACCGAAAACTCGAGTGCATTACAGGGATTCGAAATTACGTCCATACGAGTGACGCAATAAAAAGTTTCATACGAAGTTTATCGCTCTCTTTACCCCACTATAACTTGTAATCGTCAATCGGGTAAAAAAGAGAGTCACTTTTTAGTTTTTAGTGTATTACCTACATACTATTTTAAAGTAATTTTTAACGCCAACTAAATCACGCCTACCTAACAAAAGGTGCGGACCCGCAGTCCGCAGAATGTGTACATCAAAATAATAAAAAAGAAAACCTGTAATCGTCTCCCGGTTCCAATCTATCTATATACCAAAAGTCATCAAAATCTATTCCGCAGTTTAGGCGTGAAAACGTGACAAACATACAACAGCACATTCGCATTAATGTGATTAATTATAATAAAAAACGATGGATAGATTTCGTCCAATTACAGTTTTTTTTTTTTTTTTGTTTCGCGCTTAATACATCGTAATTTCATATCAGGACGTTTGTTAGAGCAGAAGTAACTTTTTTAACAAGAGGAAACGGATCATGGGTGTAACTAGGATTCTGACATTCGGGTGATTTTCAATTTCACTCGCTTATTTTTCCCTTTCCACGAGTAACATGTTTATGTAATGGATACCGCGTAATTTGAACACAAGTAGACGCCTATCCTATCTAAGCTGAATAACGTCCTATTCGATAAATAAATAAAACCTCTGTAGGTGTCAAATATAAATGTAAAAACAATGTCTCTGATACACCACAAATGAAATACATGTCGTTCGTTCGCCGGTTTTCACGATGCTGTATGACAAAATATTATTTTCGAGATTTGTAGATAACGCTTCAAACCGCAGTCGAGTTTGAGACAGCTTATTCACTCTTAGAAACAAACTATGTTCCATTAGGAAGGATAATTTTTTTAAACGTTGAGAATTACTTCTTATCTTATCACCAGGTGCATGGTGGTAGGGCTTTTTTTAATGCCCGACTGGCTAGCTACCACCTTCAAGTTGAAAATCTGCCGCCAAATACTAATAGGTGTGTTCCGGTAGTTGCACTTGAGAGCCAGTTCCTTGACAGGTTTAGCGTGTCTGATATCTTGGGCCGTATCGTCATTTAGGATCAGGTGAGATTATGGTCATAACGCTAAAACTATGAAAAAAAGGTCAAATCATATGTAGATAAAATTGCATTTAGACTTCGCGTACTGTCATATCGATTCACATCGTCGCCTAACAACAGATAATATTGTAGCTATGTATTATGTTCATTAAAATATAGAAAGGATTGCTTTAATATACTGTATAAACTGTCATCATTTTATTGATGAAGGCATTACTATGCGGCAGTCCATAATTAAATGTTGAAGTGTGTATTACTTTGCACTCCCGCTTAGGCTTAGGTTGGCCATTGGCGGTTGACCTTACGTTGGTGGATGGTTGAATCAAATGTGAATATATGGCTCAATCTATTACATGTATAACGCTCCAACACGGAGCATCCTCGATGTCGACTATTCCAATGGGAGTGGGTGCCCGCCCAACTTTCAGCGGCCAATCAATTGTAAGCGGAAGTCCAAAGTAATATAAAATTCAACATTCTGTCATTGTTTCCTGTTCATTTAATACTACATAGCGATTATTTCTGTAGCGAAGCTTGAAGCGATTATAGCTCAGTGGTAGTGTGCACGACTTCGCGTCAAGGGACGTGAGTTCGAACCCAAGCACCTACAATGAGCTTGAGCTTTCGGTGAAGGAAAACATCGTGAGGAAACCATAGCGTGGTGGTAGGGCTTTTTTTAATGCCCGCCTGGGTAGCTACCACCCTCTAGTTGTAAACCTGCCGCCAAATACCAATAAGTGTATTCCGGCAGCAGCACTTGAGAGCCAGTTCCTCCACAGGTTTAGCGTGTCTACCAACTTGGGCCCTATCGTCACTTAAGATCAGGTGAGATTATGGCCATAACGCTAAACCTTAAATATAAAAAAAAGCAATACCCTTAAATATAAGGTGCTTGGTTTTCCTCTTTTGGTAATGCAATTTACACAACACAATGCATGAGAGTGAAAGTAGGAATCTATATTTGAATAGGTCGCTACCACAATTTTCATGGCCGTAAATCCATTAAATTTATATCGTGCTTCGAGATCGGTTTATGTATGTCGATTTGGGGAGATCGGTAACTTCCAAAACCTTTAATAGACTGTCGATCTATCGTATTCTGCTTACTGTCTGGTAGATGTAAGAACGTAAGAAAAAACATTCTAAGCGATTTTATTAGTTAACCAAGAAATCGTGTTAGCTGCAAACTTGTGTCTTGGTATTTTAGTTATGAATATTCTCTATAACTTGTAATAAAACACGGGGCGGACTGACTGACCACGAAGGCTGAAAAGCTTTCGAAATATCGGGATCAAAATTAATAAATAACCGCGATAAAATCCGTTTTAATTAGTTTTATTTCAATGAATAATATTCACGTAAACATAAGAAATCATTATTCTATATAACGTTTATTGCACGATAATCCACAGCAATTTAGTTTGTTAAAAATATAACCTTATTAGAACTGCTCATCAATGACACATTTCTGCTCAAAAAAATTACATTCTACTCTGAAGAATTTGTTAGGCTCCAAAAGCAACCTTAGCTAAGCCTGCTATAACAAGTTCAATATCATTTGAACTAAAAGTTCTACTCAATATCAAAAAAATTGAACAATCTGCTATAATTTGTTTGTGTTACAAAATATGATGTCAAAGAATACGTGAAGAAAGACTTATCATTTATTATTCAGACGTTAATACGGGTACGCTAAAAGCTGGTTTATGTCCCATCTTTCAACTTTATAGATTTATTTCCGTTGTATTTTATACAGCCATTGTATCGCGGACAATTTATCAGTTGATGTTTTCATATTATGAAAACGAATGAACGCGGTCAGTGGCGCTGTGGCCGAGTTAATAACTGCTGGAAATCACTTGGTATCGTCGACGGCGGTTATCGAGCTGGCTGGCTCACCACCATGAGAGCTGGAGGCTGAATATAATTAGCAGAAAGGCCTGCACCAAGTTGGTGTGGTGATGAGCGAAGTACTTGGCGTACGAGCACTATGGACGATACGCCATAGGCGCTGTTCAAATGGTGCTCCGAGAGTGATGTAGCTCCTTTTTTTTTTTTTTTACTAAAGGTTTAGCGTTATGGCCATAATCTCACCTGATCTTAAGTATCGATACGGCCCAAGTTGGTAGACACGCTAAACCTGTGGAGGAACTGGTTCTCAAGTGCAGCTGCCGGAACACACCTATTGGTATTTGGCGGCAGATTTACAACTTGAGGGTGGTATCTACCCAGGCGGGCATTAGAAAAAGCCCTACCACCATGCTATGGTTTCCTCACGATGTTTTCCTTCACCGAAAGCTCAAGCTCATTGTAGGTGCTTGGATTCGAACTCGCGTCCCTTGACGCGAAGTCGTACACACTACCACTGAGCTATCATCGCTTCAATCCTTGATGTTCTTCTTGTTTAGGTGCTGTCTGAGCCTGGATGCTTCGGATGATACCTGCATAAAATCGTGTGCAGAGGGCTGATCTCCGTTTGGCATGAGTGCAATGCGTGGTCCGAGCAGCACCGCAATAAATCCTCCGATAATGGGAGTGACTAGAGCCTTGCTTAGCAGTGAGAGATCGTAGAATGCTATGGTCCCTTTATACGAGACTATTATCGTGCAGAAGGAGACCGTGGAAAGCGCCCGCGAGCGGACATCCGCTCGGACGTAGACGCCCAGACGGCAGGATAGGCCGATACGCTCGTACCTATCGTCCGTTGTAAGTTGGGAGATCTGCCACTCATTGCACTAGTCCGACCGCCTGAGTCAACAGCTTGACATGCTACCCCGATGTAAAACAGGCTTTACATCATTACACACGGTGATTTAAAGCTCAAGCCCACGTCGCCTCAACAAGGTGAATTAGCCGTGGTATGTTAGCGGATATTCCCAGCGGCTAGCGCCAGATGAATCCCGAATACTGCCCTCAGTTTCTGGGGACTAGACGGGTACGCATAAAGACATTTTCCCACATAAAAATTTCAACGTCAGTCTAGATAGGAGGTTTTTTACGTACTGCGGTCTATCTGCACGCGAATTCTGTTTTGTAAAGTTGCGAAAGTACAAATATTATGTAAAAAATAGAAGAACATTAAAATACACAACTCAGGACGATCTCAAAATATGTTAAGGAAGTCACAGTAATTATATTTAATAACGTTCCACGTTATCTCTTTATCCTGTTTCCTGAGACGTCTTTAAACGTGAAACGTTATTATTTCATCAAAAACGAAGGTCTAATAAATTTCCTTAGTAACAAGTAATTAAAACTCCCAATGTATCGTGTCAGCTTACCTTAATTCCTTGTAATGAGGGGATCTTTAGGGCCAGGGTTGCCTATAGTTTTGAAAGCGATGTGAAAATGATTCCTGCGCGTCCTGACAATTAATCTGTCAAAAATTGCCAACGTAAAAAAATGTGTGCGATGACAGTCGATGTCAAATGTGAAATTATTTGTTTTTTGACGCTAATAATAATAATAATAATAAAGTCCTATTATTTCCGATCCAAAGCCTTTGATATTAGATGTATTTTTAAATGTAAACTGAATTTTTAACTACGTTGTTAGCAAAGTATTGAAAATTGTATAAATTTACAGCAGTCTTTAAACGCTGTCATTGGTGTCTTCATTCCCATTGATCGGAACTCCTATCGGGTAAAGGCCTCGTCCAGCTTTTTCCAGACCTCTTTGTCCTTCTCTTTCCCTATCCATTCATTCCTGGCTATCTTTTATATATCCATTATCAACCATTTTCTGCGATTTTCCTTTCTCCTTTTTCCTCTTGAACCATCCTTTATAGTTGTCTTTAATGTCCATCTATTGCTCGCGTATCTATTGTCCTGCCTATCTCCAGTTTTGTTTCAAGGCATACTTGTAAGGAATCTAGGGCTTTTATTTTTCATCTTAGCTGTACGCTTGTCACTTTATGTATTCTTTACAGTAATGATTGTAGAATAAGATATCTTGTCTAGATGTATGACTGAAGAGATGATAGCTCAGTGGTAGCGTGTGCGACTTCGTGGCTTGACAACGTGAATTCGAATCCAACTACAATGAGCTTTGAATTTGTTGTTGTTGTTTTACTATTACAATTGTTAGTACTGTTCAAACATTGTTTCATTGTGCAAATATTTCATACTATAAAGTAATTTACGTCAAGACATTAATTATTTTATGAGCGCGTCCCAGTAAACATTTGTAACATGTTTAAAAGTTACATATTTCAACAGTCATTATATAAATTATTTTAAGAAGGTGATCCATGATTAGGCGTTTCATTACTTACGTGTGTCACGTATTGCTAACAGCCGGTATAAAATTCGGAAATTTAAATAAAATTATTTCCCACACAAGTTTTTAATTCAAAACTTAATTCAACAAATTCAAAGTTGAGCTTTCGGTGAAGGAGAACGTCTTGAGGAAACCATAGCATGGTGATAGGGCTTTTTCTAATGCCCGCCTGACTAGCAACCAGCCTCAAGTTTAGTAATTGAAAATTCCAATAGTTGCGTTCCGACAGTTGCACTTGAGAGCTAGACCCTCCCCAGGTTTAGCGTGTCTACCAACTTGGGCTGTATCATCACTTAAGATCAAGTGAGATTATGACCGTAACGAGAAACTTTAACTATAAAAAGGGTTGGAAGAAATATGGATGGATGGATAATAATGGATAGGTGATGTCGGAAGGACTGTAATTCCGATTGGCAATTTTCTTCACTGAAAGCTTAATCTCACTACAGGTGGATTCGAATTCACGTCCCTTGATGCGGCATCCGTAGTATTATCAAATGCCCTATCATCGCTACAAATGTCTGTGATCTATGTTGAAAACGTTTCTTTTTAAGTTCGAACCTGCGTCGCCCCAACAAGGCGACAGATGGTCGTGGGGTTTTAATGGGTATACCCGGCGACTCCCGCATAACCCTCTTAGTCCCCCGGGCTTGGAGGATATGCGTAAATGCAAACGTTAAAAAGGGCTCTGTTTATTTTAATCTCTACTCGATCACTAGTTATTAGCTTAAAAACTGTCAACCCTAAGCTGTGCCTTGCAGTATTAGTATATATATATATATATATATATATATATATATATATATATATATATATATATATATATATATATATATATATATATATATATCTAAGGATTACTGCCTACGTCCTTTATATTTAAAAATTAATTTGTTGTCGGTAGAGTAAATTTAATTTTATAGAATGTCGGCAGTAGATTTTCGCTTAAAGCGCAATTGGTGTGGAACTTCTTATGGGAAATTCTGATCTGTAACCTGTTGTGTAACATTCGTTCTGAAATTATAAGCACGAGATGATTAAGGGAGCGAGAGAAATATGAAATGTTTCAATTCTGTTATGCGGAAAACCACACGAAAGCAAACTTTCTTTTTTGTATTTTGCCTTATTATAGAATTTCGACAATGGCAAATGACAAGGGCTTTATAAATACAATTAACGTACTCGAGGAAACATCTTAACTCGAAACAGAGTCTGTACGAAATTCGAAACCGCCTTTTCGGCCGAATTTCGGCGCCTACAATACCTGTAGACCTGTCAGATACCTGACGACTGAAAATATAAAGTTCATTTCATCTCTTACATGAGTTCTAAAGTTTAGCTTGTATAATATTTATTATAGAGTCTAATAAAACGTAACAAGGTTTGTTCAAAACCCAACGATAGCACGTTTGCCAGGACAACTTGTAATTAGTAAAGACACAGAGTATCACAAAACTTGGTACGGTTCCAAGTAAACGTACCAACATTGCAGACATACAATTAACCTAAGGTTTTTGTATATAAGGGCAACGGCACACTATTATATTAAACGCTATGTAATATATTTTTGTCAGTTTACATATTATAAATAAGGTTAAGAATCAAAGTGATAACGTTTCAGAAATGGCTCTGTTAGGGATCTATTTTATTAGCTGCATATGATTTATGAATAGGTGTAAATTTTCATCGACGTTTGTCAAAATGACGACAGATTTTTTTATGTTTTCTATTTTAATCATGAATAGGTTAGTACTTGAACAACGCCGTCAAATCGTTGTTATTTATTTTATAAATTTAAGTTCTGTTCGCCATACTTTATAGTATTCTTCGTTCAGAATTGAGGAACTACATATGTAAGCGTTTGAAACAACCAATGCGTTTGCTGATTAAGCACTCATCTGACTGTATTTATATCAATAAATAACACATAGATGTCGTATAAACTTTTATCCAAATTATATCCATAAGGACCGTGAAAAGGTAAAAATAAGTTTTCAAAATAAAAAATGCACGCCAGATACCATTGATTTAATTTTAAGAAAAAAAACTGATCCCTACCATTGATTTATAATATTAATTAATTTATTAACTATCGCATTTATAATTCTATATTTGTTTTAGTAAGCATGATTTATTGCTTGCCACAAAAGCTCGGTATATAATTTTACCTAGAGTCTATTTCATGTTGAAGCGCTAACCTTTTTATTGTGAAACAACGTCGGACTCGGCTATATGGCAGCAGTATCTTTGCCTTTTGCACAAAAATAAAAAAAAATGTCAATACCTATATAAAACTAAGCAAGGATCTAAAAATGGACGAGTATTGTTTTTTCTATTATCTACCTAATTACCTAGGAACATTAATTAGGTAGGTACCTTAGAACACGAATGCTATGTTCAAAGTATAGCTTTATGTGTGCAAACGGACTTATTGCTATTGCTTCTTTGTAAACTCGCGTGCTTCGAGTGAAACACCGTGAAAACATAGCTAGAGCTCAGTTTAATAGTCAGTTCTCGCTTGTCGCAGGTTACTCGGGCAGAAATTCAGCACTATATAGCTCTTCTAAAATGCAAACAATGTCGGAGTATGAAATAAAATACACGGATAAATACAAGGAGTTTTTTGAACGAAAGAGTTTGATATTACATTGAACAGAAAAAAAAACACGTAATTTAATAATAAAGAATAAACAATTTCCAGTTAAAATGACAGCACACAAATAGCTCATATTAACGTGTACGTACAGCGCGTTAAAGGAAGTGAGTTCGAATCCCTGCGATAAGCTTGAGCTTGCCGTAAAGGAAAACATTGTGACAAAACCAAGCATGGTGGTAGGGCTTTTTCTAATGTAGCTACCCACCACCCTCAGTTTGTCAACCTGCCGCCAAATACCAATAGGTGTGTTCCGGCAGCTGCACTTGAGAGCCAGTTCTTCCACAGGTTTAGCGTGTCTACCAACTTGAGCCGTATCGTCGCTTAAGATCAGAGGTGAGTTAATGGCCATAATGCTAAACCTTAAGTATGAAAAAAAAAATTAGCATTAAGTTTAGTGGAGACACAGAGAGGGGTGTGAGTTCCAAATATTACCATAGTTCACATATTGATCCATTCCGTAACAGCCTTTGGACATCAAAACCCGCTTGAGATGATGCTTGAACTTACAATCCGGCAAATCGGTAATACGTATCGCCAAGTTTGTTATAAAATCCAACACTATTACCTAAAAAACTGTTACTGGTTTTACCGAGTCTAAAATATGGGGTGACCAGTTTCCCACGATTTTTCATTATTTATGTCGTGTATTTACTCGATCCAGCTTTTCCGAGTTTATACGATCATACATTAAATCTTATCTCCGAGGAAATTTTTCTTATGAATAGGTTGAAAAACGACCTATAATTTAATCTGTACTGTTTGTTATTACCGTGCTAACTTTCATAAAAGTTCAACAAAAAAAAAGAATAGTGGATGTTATATATCTTTTTTATACAGTCAAAATGTAGCATTATGGCCACAATATGACCTGATATTATTGAGGATGTGACATAAGATGGTGAACACGCTAAACCTAGGAAAACCTCTCAAGTACCACTGCCTGAACAGACCTACAGGTTTTCCGCGGCAGATTTTCAACTTGAGGGTGATTGTTAGCAAGGCGGGTGTTAGAAAAAGCCCTATCACCATGCGATTAATTCCCGATGGGATTTGAAAGTAATGCGAAAGGGTTTTCCAAATTACTGGCGACCAAAGAGGGAATTTAGAATTACCTCGAAGATTTTAATTAGGTATTTTCGATGAATTATAATAGGTAAATGTATTTTTACCTACATGAAAATGGCGTCTGCATCGACAACAAAGTAACTTTTTATTGTGAAATAAAATTATTCTTTCTCCTTTTTTTGTACCCCCATTAACCAACCACGCGCCTGTGATATTACTTACTTTGCACTTAGCGTTTTTTTTTTTCTTTTTACTGTGCCAGGAGCTCTCCTTGGCGTAGCGTAATGTTGAAAAGCCTACAAATTTCCTGAACAATTGGGCTATCAAACGCAAAAAGACCCGATTTCGGGCTGTTTGTTCCTGAGGTAAGCGCGTTCAAACAAACCCTTTAGCTTTATTATATACCTATACAAGTCCCAACTGCGACTTCGTTCGCGTGGAACTTTTTTTTCATTGTTGAGGTTTCACAATCTCTCCTGATCTTAAGTGATGACACGTCCCAAGTTAGTAGACACGCTAAACCTGTGGAGGAACTGGCTGTCAAGTGCAACTGCCGGAACACATCTATTGGTGTTTGGCGACAGATTTTCAACTTGAGGTTGGTAACTAGCCAGGCGGGCATTAGGGAAAGCCCTACCACCATGCTATGGTTTCCTCACGATGTTTTCCTTTACCGGAAGCTAAAGCTCATTGTGGGTAGAGTGTATACGCACTCATATCCCTTGACGCGAAGAAGAGTACATCACTTCAAAATATTTAATACCTTTTACCCGATCGTATAACTTTTCCAATACAGCTTTCCATCTATTAGGACTATTAGCGCGATGTTAAAAAGCCTGCGTGTTGTTAAAAATGTTAAAAAACACTGACGGATAGATCCCAAGATTGGCGCGTTCAAACGAACAAACTTCCTATGTTACATTATAAACTGGATCAGAAGGCTTATACTCGATGCGTTAGTATAACGGAGCACGGAACACGTACGTTGAAGTGACCTGTGCCAAATCGTTATAGCTTATACAGCCAATTAGCACACGGAGGAATCTTATAATCACCCAACTGTGTGAAGTAAATGCTCTCCATATGACGAAAGGCCTCACAAAGTCATGAACTAAACTTTAATTTTAGCATATTTTCTTATATAATACGGCAAAATAACTCCACTTTACGTGACGGTAGGGAATAAGGTTTAAATAAATACAAAATTAACGTTGTGTGACGGGGTTTGATACCGTATTCACTGTCCCATAGCCAGCATTATGCCTTTTTTATACTTAAGGTTTAGCGTTATGGCCATAATCACACCTGATCTTAAGTGACGATACGGCCCAAATTGGTAGACACGCTAAACCTGTGGAGGAACTGGCTCTCAAGTGCTGCTGCCGGAACACACCTATTGGTATTTTGGCGGCAGGTTTACAACTTGAGGGTGGTAGCTACCCAGGCGGGCATTAGAAAAAGCCCTACCACCATGCTATGGTTACCTTACGATGTTTTCCTTCACCGAAAGCTCAAGCTCATTGTAGGTGCTTGGGTTCGAACCCACGTCCCAAGACGCGAAGTCGTGCACACTACCACTGAGCTATCATCGCTTCAGTATTATAACTACCAATATAACGACTAACAATATAAGCTCATTTAAACGGTTTTAACCCGATAGGTAGAGCTATGGTTCACTACAAGAAAGGCTAGAGATAGCTTGTGTTAAGTTTGAGCTTTCGGTGAATTCAAGTCGAAAATCTGCTGTCAAATGCTTAAATCTCTCCACTGGACTTAACGTCTCCAGAATCTCGAGCCACACATCGTCAGTTAACATCAGGTGGGATTGTAAATATAACGCTAAACGTATTAACTATAAAAAAAGAATAAAGTATGCTATCAAAAGTAAACCACCAGCTTGCACGCTCAACCGTGCAAGATATGGCTTATTACTTCACCTTCACCTAGATTTAGCTTCAATTTTTCGCGAATTATTAGAGATCTTGTTAAATAAACTAAACGAAATACTAAGAAAACGTAGGTGAATAAAATCTTGGTCCTGTTAAAAAGCCGCTCCGCAATCATCACGACTGTAAAGTCTGCTTTGAGAGGACAAAGAGACAGTTAACTTGATAAGCCCTGTAGCTGAGAATCTGAATATGACGTCCATCTGTAAAACAGCTTTACATTGTTCGAAACGGGACGTTGTTTTGTCGCCAAAACAAAGGGATGCTTAGTTGTTCGATGTAATAGTTGTTTTTGGAATTATATTCTTCAACATACTACACTTAGATCAGCCTAGCACTAGGCTTTATATACCATGATTAGAAGAACTGGCAACACGGGAGTTTGAAACGTCACAATAGTGCGTTTATTGGATAGTGTTGGATGATTAGAACCAGATGAGTTGTTAGCAGTAAACCTTATACTAATGTCGGTTGTATGACTTGTATTTGTCGTGACTTTAATTAAATAATTATTAATTAAACATCACATTAAAAGAAAGAAGAAAGAGACCACATCCTCAATTAACATCAAGCGATATAGTATTCACGTGATATAAATGTTAAAGAGTAAAGAGAGCGGTGTGTTCTTAAAACCACACGACACGTGTAAGAAAGAAAGAAAAGAAAGGAAGAGAATACATTTATTACGGAACTTGTGTGACTAAATGACTAACAATAATAATTAAAAATTAGGGCGAGAAACAGAAACAACAATAACCTAGTGAATATAATAGGCAGAGGGTGCCCACTAAACAGTTGTGTAAGGCCGTAAATGGTCCCATCTCAGCAAAAATGCTACAACGTATAATGCGTTGCGGCGCTGGTATTCCGATGGTCCAACGTGATGTCACAGTCCGCACTACTTTTTAATATAATAAGAAACACATACTAAAGAAAAATAAAAAAATCGATTAAATATTACAATAAAATAAAATACTAGAAATATACATGTCCAATAACACGATATAATAAAGTACTAAATAAACGTATATGGATAGAAAATAAAAAATATGACTTATACGATTAGGCAGTATGATTTCTGGTCTTGGCTTGTTCACAATGGAGCAATTAAAAAAGGGAGGAAAAAAGAAAACAAAGAATGATGTTACTATAAAATTGTGTTCATAAATATTATATGTAACTGGTGAAAATATAAGTATTTAAATTTAAATATCATTATATCTATCTCGCTCTCTTAGTTGCCTTGAGCGGACTTTACCCGAACGAACGTCACACAAACTGGTTATGTTTCAAGTATTTCAAAGCCTTCCAACAAGAAGTTTTACTGGAATAAACACAAACCTCTTTAGCCTTCTCTTCAAATTCTCTTTCTCTTTCGTATTCTCTCTTCGTATTGGGTATCAAACAAAAAGACAGTTTTATTCTTCAAGATTAATATAATAGAGTAGAGATTATATCAAGTTAATATAAGTTAATAAGTTTCCAAGAATTTCGATTAATGTGAATGGGATACGCGATCTGAGACTAAGACAAGGTTAGAAAACTTCTGCGAGTTTGATTAGGGCTAAAAGGAAAGCTAATTGGTTTTCTAAAATTTCATAGCAAACACTCATCCCCTTCGTCGATGGAATTTAGACTAAAGTGTAAACTATATTATTTCAATCTCTAATTAAGGCTGTGAAATGTCTCGCACTTTTAATTAAATCAAATTTATATTAGAAACCTTCTTCGCAGTAATTCTATTGAAACGTTGCTGTTAATTTTGCAAATGGCTGTAAAACTTTCACTGAGGTATAAAATAGATATCAGATACTAGCAACCGATCGCGACTTCCTTCGCGTTTAATCTACACATATTATAAAAGTGTGATTGAGCTATTCATTGTTTTATATAGGCCATGTTCCACTTTGTGTTTACACTGTTCACAGTAGAACCGATGATAGCTGTGTTGTTAGTATATACGGACGACATAAATGGATTTGAGTTCGAATCCACCTGCAAAGAGCTTGAGCTTTCGGGGATGAACCATAGCATGGTGGTTGGATTTTTTCTAATGCCCCCCGGCTAACTACCAGCCTCAAAGTTAAAAGTCTGCCGCGATACATCTACAGGTGTGTTCCGGCAGTTGCGTTTTGGCTTAGCGTGTTCACCATCTTGGGTTACATCATCACTTGACTTCAAGTGAGATGACTATGACATTGAACCTTAACTATGAAAAAAAAACAAATAATTATCCCGTGCAGGATTTGAACACGCAGCAATCAGCGGGGCGGCAGCGACAAAAGACAAAACTTGTTGGTCCCACCATTGGTTTACCTCATGGCGGTTAACCGTATAACCCTGAACCATCACAGTGTGATGGTAAGGTTATTGCCTAACTGATTACTGACCACTCCCTGGTTTAGACTGCCAGAAAATAAACGTATAGTGTGAAGCTTTCTATTCCGGCACATTGAACGAGGATAAGCCACTTCCGCCAAGATCGGCAACATGGTTATAACACCCGTGATGCTATAGCCGGCCTGTTTCCTGTTCATTAGCATAACAATAACGGGCGAAACCGGGACGGATTCCTGGAAGTCAATCAGCGAAATATTTTATCGATGACCGCGCGGAGGTAACACCTGGATTCAATATAAATGCAAATAACAAAACCTGTGTCGACAAATTCCCTATTAAATATTCATGGATGTCACGGGATTACGACCTCGGAAGCTTAATGAGAAATCGCTTACATGTACGGGCCAATTGCGTAATAGATTTGTGTTTGTCTTATCAACGTTTGATTCTATGCAGTTGAAAGTAAATTATCTACGAGACCATACTGACCGTCAGGGAAGGAGTATTTTTTTTTTTAATTTAAGGTGGTTCGTTAAATGCCATAATCTCACCTGATCTTAGGTGACGATACGGCCCAAGTTGGTAAACACGCTGAACCTGTGGAGGAACTGGCTCTCAAATGCATTTACGGGAACACACCTATCGGTATTTGGTGGCAGATTATCAACTTGAGGATGGTTGCTAGCCAGGAGGGATTTAGAAAAAGTCCTACCACCATGCTATGGTTTCCTCACGATATTTATTCACCGAAAGCTCAAGCTCATTGTAGATGCTTGGATTCGAACTCACGTTCCTTGACGCGAAGTCGTACACACTACCACTGAGCTATCATCGCTTCATATTATCTTATTATATTATCGCTCAATATTTGTAATTATTTATTCTTTTCGCCCAGCAGTCCATTATGATACATTTTTTTTTATTGTAACACGGAAAGCGTTTTTTTTTTTTGTTTATAGGTTTAGCGTTATGGAGACGATCTCAACTTATGTTAAGTTGTGTCTAGTGGTGTGATATTGTTAAGTGAGTGGTTAAGGGACTGGCCCGAATTTCAAGCGCCAAACATTCCTATAGGTATTTGGTGACAGGTTTTTAACTTGAAGGTTGAAGTCAGCCAAGTGGGCATTAGTAAAAATCTTACCACCATGCTCAGGTTTATTTGCAGGAATTCGAACTCACGAACCGAGTCATCGCTTCGTAGATTACACTATATCTAAAGTTAAATCCAATGGACTTCGAAAACGAAGCAGACCTTTTTTTGATGTAGTTAAAAATCCTCTATACGGCCTTCCTTTGCAATGCGATTTGCCTTTTGAAGCGATGATAGCTCAGTGGTAGTGTGTACGACTTTACGTCAACGGACGTAAGTTCTAATCCAACCACCTACAATCTTGAGCTTTCGGTAAAGGAAAACATCGTGAGGAAACCATAGCATGGTGGTAGGGCTTTTCTGATGCTCGCCAGGCTAGCTACCACCCTCAAGTTGAAAATCTGCCGCGAAATACTAATAGATGTACTCCGGCAGTTTCACTTGAGAGCCAGTTCCTCCAAAGGTCTAGCGTGTCCACCAACATGGGCCGTATCGTCACTTAAGATCAGGTGAGATTATGGCCATAATATGCACTCTTTCAGTTCAGGGCAAAGTGAAAGGGGCGTGTATCGACACATCCGGTTACAAGCACTATCAAATATCCGCTAATACAAAATCGCTGCAATACTCAAACCCCTATATCATCAGAGACCAGATAAAGCTGTATCACTTCTTATATTCTATAATCTTTTGTGATGGTACGTAGTAACCTCGAATATGCCTCAGTGGTGTAGAACCCTGCGTATCAAGTGCACGTAAACCGCCTGGAAATGGTACAAAAAAACTTCACACTGGATTCATTTCAAAAATAAGTTACAGAACCTGTTTACTAGGTAAGGTTTTGCATGAATAATTTTGATTTATTAATTTTTAATTTTACATTATATTGGAAATCTCTGATAATACGTAACGTGTTTTCCCAATCATGATTTCGTTTTAGTGTTAAATTCGTTTCATATATTTCTGTGAAAATTATGCATGCCTGTAATTATTGTAGTAACATTGTGTTCGTTATACGTTTTATGTTGTATCTTAGCTTTAAGTCTGTGTAATGTTGTCACAATGTTTGTACACTGTATATAATTAATAAATAATATTTTTAAATAATTGGGCTGTCAAATGTTTAACTGTAAAAATGTCAAATGTTTTTTTTTTACAAATTCAACTGATAATTCTTGAAATTAGCGCGTTCGAACAAACAAACTCTTCAGTTCGATTCGATTAAAGTTCAAATAGGAGATGTTTAATCTTTTTAGCGAGATATATTTTCAAATTAACAATTGAATTCCAAGAGCGCTGACATTTATAGAGCATTGAAATGTCAACAGTTGTAGAAGTCAACCACCTTTTATAATGCTAAATATAAATATCTCACGCGAAGATGCACTTTACGAGTGTACATATAATAATATCGAAATATTTTCTCTCTAGGATTTAAAGGTATTTCAGTTGTGAATGTGAAATTGAGTGTAAAATTTCATGCCGTTCAACTGAGATTAGAGGGGCGGCCAGCCAGCCTATGACTCGAGTTGAAAATATATAGAAAAAACATAGCGTTACAAGTCCTTGCTAAATTTTAAATAATTACTGTTTTTCTCTGTATTTATATGATCGTGGAAGAATTATGAGCGACTGATTCACAACAAGCATAAATCAGAATTCCCATTGGTCTTTCAATATTCGCTAACGTACAGAAAAACAATAAATGTACGGGATGACATTTAATTAAGATGTTAAAGTCACTCTGACATGTGTCATCCCAAACATTTATTATTTTTTTTACTATGGAACAGGGGGGGTTAGCAAACGAGCAAGCATGTCACCTGATGGGAAGGGATCATCCATGGACACCCGTAACACCAGGGTAATTGTAGGTGCGAAGCCGAATTTTACTGGAGCGACTGGCTCTCAAGTGCAACTGCCGGAATACACCTATTGCTATTCGGCGGCAGATCTTTAACTTGAGGGTGGTAGCTAGCCAGGTGGGTGTTAGAAAAAGCCCTATCACCCTGTTTTCTATATACTTTAGTAATTGTTGAAGGACGACTTGGCAAGGGACACGGGTGGCCAGTTTTTCTAATGCCCTCCTGGCTATCAACTACTCTCATGTTGATAATCTGCACCCAAATACAAATAGGTGAATTCCGACAGCTGCACTTGAGAGCCAGTCCCTCCACAGGTTTAGCGTGTGTACCAACTTTGGCCGTATCGTTACATAAGATCAGGTAAGATTATGACCATAACACTAAACCTTGACTATAAAAAAAGACTAGGAGAAGTGTGAACGCTGGTTTAGGTCTTTGGCACCCTAGAACTTTGTGACGTAGCTGTGACAGTGCGTTTTAGTGGGTAATGTTGGGTGATTAGCATTCGATGAGTAAACATATGCCTCTCTCACCATATTTTGAGCCAAGGCACAGCTTTTAAGCCTTGGGGTGGGGAATTAAGTAAAGAATAGGTTTTTAAACAATAACAAAAATGGCACAGTTGTGACATCCGCCAGTACTAAGAAGAGGGTGGGTCAATAAAACGAATATCAAACCAGTAAAAAATAGGGGATGCGTTGAAGATCGCACGTCGGAAGTGAAAGCTTAAGGCGAATTAATAATAGAAAATACATATAACAAGTGTATGCCGTTACTCAATGCGACTGATGCATCATGCTTTCATGTAACCCTCGTCGAGTGAGCATAAATGTGACGCGTTGACTATATCTCTTTTGCTGGTTCAGTCGACTTGAGCCAACTTTACCCCGATGAGCGTTACATAGTCGTACGTTTCAGCTCAATCTAATTCAAACCCGACATAATCATTAACAATTTATACTTAGAATAGAACAAAGATCATGTTCAGGCAAACTCGATTCGAGAGTAAAAAAACAAAAAGACGATGGAGGTCGCGCTGTGAGAAGCAAAACTTCTAACACAAACTGTGTTAATTAAATAGAATTGGTTTACTGAAAACTATTTATCAATTTCAGTGTTGGAATTATACGATTTGGATAATTAAAACTTTACTGTTAATTTAAAACGTAAACGAGAATAATTAATACGAGTTTCTTTAAATAATTAGTAAATATCTTGAAAACTAGTGTTACAGTTCGTGAAGGGTCGAGACAATGCCACAATTGTTATATCTTACAGCTTGTTACAGAGATGATAGTATATTTTTAAAAGTCGTCTGTACTGTCGAAAGTTCTTAACTCAACTGCGTCTCACAGTCGCGTTACTAACGAGGATAACACTTAATCAAATGACCAACTTCTTACACAATCATTACACCAACTGTAAGATCAATACAACAGCTTTTATAAATGCAAGGTATTGCAAATGCAAATTGGCCGTAGTTGAATCATTTCATTATTAAAAGTGTGTATTGAAATAAAACTAATTTAAAAGGAGTTTATCGCGGTTATTTATTAATTTTTATCCCGACGTTTCGAAAGCTTTTCAGCCTTCGTGGTCACGAGGCGGACAGAGGTGTGGGTTATCCAGAAAAGTTCATGTTACTGTGTCTACCTTCAATTTAATTGTACTTATTGATAGTGTTCCGATCTACGCAGAAAGAGCTGACAGTGTCTTGAGGTCTGGCAATTGGTCTTTGGGATTCCAATTTAATTAAATGTATAATCGGATCCCAGGCTTATGCTAGCTTCCAACCATCTTCTCTATTGAAATTTTGATGTTTTTTATTTTTACATCGGCCAAAGTAAAAGAAATATAGGGACCCGCGTAATAGAACATATATCTGATGTTAAACACCGACGCTCTACGAAGTCTGCAGTTGCTGAACATTGAGAAGAAGGCGCCAAACATTATCTTAGATTCGACAAGCCACAAATCCTTACCAAAGAACACCGATTCCTACCTAGGATGATTCGTGAGGCTATTGAAATTAAAAAACATCCAAATTTCAATAGAGAAGATGGTTGGAAGCTACCATAAGCCTGGGATCCGATTATACATTTAATTAAATCGGAACCCCAAAGACGAATTGTCAGACCTCAAGACACTGTGACCTCTTTCTGCGTAGATCGGAACACTATCAATAACTACAATTAAATTGAAGGTAGACACAGTAACATGAACTTTTCTGGACAACCTACAGCTCAGTCCGCCCCGTGACCACGAAGGCTGAAAAGCTTTCGAAACGTCAGGATCAAAATTAATAAATAACCGCGATAAAATCTCTTTAAATTAGTTTTATTTCACTGAATAATATTCGCGTAAACATAAGAAATCATTATAAAAGTGTGTATTTATGAATCGATGATAGCTCATTGGTAGCGTGTAGGAACGCCGCGTCATTGGAAATAAGTTCAAATCCAAACACCTACAATGAGCTTCAGCTTTCGGTGAAGGAAAACATCGTGAGGAAGCCATAGCATGGTGGTAGGGATTTTGTACCGTCAAGTTGAAAATCTGTAGCCAAATACCATACAAATGTTCCGGCAGTTGCACTTGAGAGCCAGTCCCTCTAATAAAAGCCGGTAACTCACCTGCACTTCCCCTGTTGTTGTGGGTGTCCACGGGCGGTGGTGATCACTTAACATCAGGTCACACGCTTGCTCGTTTGCACCCTATTACATAATAATAATCTTTACAGGTTAATAGCTCGTCCGCAGTGCTATCTGTCTCATTCTAAGTCAAAGCCACATGACAGGGTAAAACCTATTAGCAAAAAGGGTCAAAGAACGAATGGATGAGCGGAGTGTACGAGATTTTGATGTGACACATTAAATGCGACGGGTCAGACCGTTTGTTTTTATGTCGATGCGGCGCCACGGTACTCGTCGCCACGGCACTCGTCGCCACGCTATGTGATAGTGTAAGTAAACTAAAGTAAAGTAGCCACGCTAAACCTGTAGAGGAACTGGCTCTCAAGTGCAACTTCCGGAACACACCTATTGGTATTTGGCGGCAGTTGCCTTGACGGTGGTTGCTAGCTAGGCGAGCGTTAGAAAAAGCCCTACCACTATGCAGCATTGTACATTATATTTTATTTTATAATTATTTTCTACTTTTCAGTGTTATATGAATGCAATATTGATATGTTGATGAGAAAACAAACATTTTTTTTACACTATCGAGTTATGGTCCAAATTTTTACTATCAAACTCATCGGGAAGTTAGTTTAAAATCAATCACAGACTTCCACCCGGACAACATTACAGTATAGTGAGGTGATAAAACATTGTAAAAAGAAGTAATCACATTATATATATACTCAGTCAGAGTTTGCTTTAGGTAGTCTGGGAACGGTGTGACGCACGATGACGTAGCCCCCGATTAAATCCATCAAAAGCCGTTCCCAATTATCATGGACCAGACGAAACGAACCATAACTCCGTCAGTAATTTGAGTGTACAAACACGTATGATAAATATTTGATTCTCAATCAATTACGAGACGTGTGAAAGGAGACGATGCGGCGTAATCAAAAATTCTATTTAGATATATCACAATATTTAACTGTGTCTCGTGACGTCGTTGATGCGATGATAGCTCAGTGGTAGCGTGTACGACTCCGCGTCAAGGGACGTGAGTTCGAATCCGAGCACCTAGAATGAGCTTGAGCTTTCGGTGAAGGGAAACATCGGGAGGAAACCATAGCGCTGTGGTAGGGCTTTTCCTAATGCCCGCCTGGCTAGCAACCACCTTCGAGTTGTAAACCTGCCGCCAAATACCAATAGGTGCGTTCCGGCAGCTGCACTTGATAACCAGTTCCTCCACAGGATTAGCGTGTCTACCAACTTGGGCCGTATCGTCACTTAAGACTAGATGAGATTATGTCCATAACGCGAAACTTTAAGTACAAAAAAATGGAACTACTTATTAGTTTGTTCATACATCGAAAATACACTTTTGTCTTGCATAATTTTTTATCTGTACCACTTTTTTTTATATAACGTGGTGTCTAAAACGCCAGTTTTTACGGATCTATGGACTACACGAAAGCTTGAGGCATGTGTGACTCCTTGGGTGGTGATCGCCCAACACTACCCACTAAAACGGACAAAGGCGACACTTCAAACTCCCGTATTGCCAGATACCAAGGACGGCATTCGCGATTCGTTTATTATTATATGTATAACTAGGCTTACCATAATAACGAAGAGCCAAACCGGGACGCAGAAGAGAAAGAGGCTCATTTTCATTTTGCTTTTCGCTTAATTTGTGTTTTTCATATTTGAAATGCAAAAACCGGGACGCAGAAGAGTAAGAGGCTCATTTTCATTTTGCTTTTCGCTTAATTTGTGTTTTTCATATTTTAAATGCAAAAACCGGGACGCAGAAGAGTAAGAGGCTCATTTTCATTTTGCTTTTCGCTTAATTTGTGTTTTTCATAATTGAAATGCAAAAACCGGGACGCAGAAGAGTAAGAGGCTCATTTTCATTTTGCTTTTCGCTTAATTTGTGTTTTTCATATTTTAAATGCAAAAACCGGGACGCAGAAGAGTAAGAGGCTCATTTTCATTTTGCTTTTCGCTTTATTTGTGTTTTTCATATTTGAAATGCAATCAAAATTTTGACCGGGACGCCGGGACAGGGATCTCAAACCGGGACTATCCCGGTCAAACCGGGACGTATGGTAAGCCTATGTATTAATTTTCCTTTTTGTTTTGATAAATCGTTATTGTTCAACAATGTTTTAAACTTTAACGATGAACTAGGAACTGATTAGGCTTATAAGTCGGTGATTATGGAGTTATTATGAATTTATGGTGACTGCGGACGATCGCTGCAATATAGGCTTGATTTCGAATCTACCTGCAATGAACTTGAACTTTTAATGAAGGAAAACATAATGAGGAAATAATAGCATGATGGTAGGGCTTTATCTATTGCCCAACTGGTAGGCAAACCACTATCAAGTTAAAAGTCTGCCACCAAATACCTATAGGCGTGTTCTGACAGTAACACTGTTTTTTTCTCACACTGCCGACGCATTCTGTGAAGCGATGATAGCTCAGTGGTAGTGTGTACGGATTCGGAATCGAAGGGCACGTGTTCGAATCGAGCTACAATGATCTTGAAGGAAAACATCGTGAGGAAACCATAGCATGGTGGTAGGGCTTTTACTAATGCCTGCCTGGCTACTAAAGGTACATCGACTGATATGAATTAATTTGACCATATATATATATATATATACATATCAATATAATATTATTAAGCGGTAAAGTTTCTTTGTTTGTACGTGCTAATCTTAAGAACTACCACTCGGTTTTTCCAAATGTTTTCAGTATTTGATGACCAATCATCGTGGAAGGTTTTAGGCCATTTAACATCACGCTACCGCTAATAGGAACAAAGCTGCAATCGAAAAAGTTACAAAACGGGCAAAAAATCTTCAATAAAACTAAGTAACACGCGAACGAAATATACTTTGTCTATCTAGTCGTTAATAAAATATACACCAAATAATATTAAAGAAACTATTACAAGTATATATAATTTTATTACCTATACATATAAATTAATAAACTTCATACAATTGTATTATTGCACCTTGGGGACGATAAATTTAGTGGATTTAAACTAGATATTGTTTTAAATAATAAAACCAATTAATTCGAAATAGTTATAACAGGCGACATGAATATTTCGAGTTGCTTGAAATTTCCCTAGACAGTGTGATCATAACTCTACCAAAACTTAACGTTCAATTTAATTATACAATTTTGAAATTCACTTTTATAGGGAGTGATTAAAATACCTAAAGACGCCGAATAACGTGGATGAATTATTTATAACCAAAGAACAAGAGATAAAGATAGTAACATATTTATTTAGAGTTTGTTACGATTTCACGCCTAAACCGCTGAATATATGGAGCTCAGGAAGCGGAAATAGGCTAATTTTCCTCGGGAAATCTTTATCGGAAGTGGGGTAAATAGAAAGATAAACTTTGTATAAAACTTTTATCGCGACATTCGATTTGTTTGACAAAATCGATAAATACGTGAGCGAAGCCGTACGTAAATCTAGTGATATATAAAAGTGTACAACCCTTACTAATATTATAAATGCGAAAGTGCGTTTGTTTGTTTGTTACACTTTCACGCCTTACCGATAAATCGATTGTGATGAATTTCGGTATAGATATAAACGGGAACCTGGAGACAGGTGCATGCTACTTTTTCTCGTGAATTGGTATTGGTAATGGGGTAAAAAGAGGGATGAACTCTGTATAAAAAAATTGTCGCCTTATTAGGTTTGTTTGATAAAGTCAATATTGAAGCGAGCGAAGCCGCACGTAACATCTTGTTAACAACATTAAATAATAAAAAACTTTATTTGACTTTTACATTTAAATTAAGCCGAACAAATTACGAAAAACAACGTAATTTTGTCCCCATTTCTACGGATTAACTTTTTAATTCGAGATCACGAAAAGGTATCCAAGTATTTACACGCCTGCAAGCTAACTGGTTACTACAGTTTCGAGTGAAATCAAGTTAAAATGTTATTTGAACATATTTATGATAAAACTGAAGCTTAGGACAAAGTTTCACTTTAAATATTTTTTGAAATTTATTATCAGGGTGCACTTTGTTGTTGTATTTAACGACTCTTAAGCTACAGGCTAGATTTTTTATATAGGGTTATAGTAGGAGGGTGGCTTATGACAGAATGTTATTATAGGAGGGTAGTTTATAACACCGGTTAGTATAAAGTGCGATGGGAGCGCGGCTTTGGGTTCAGTCAAAACGAAGCGCTCGAGGCCAGATATCGTACGTAGCTGGAACGTTACCAACGGGACGTAAGATTTATATTTTCTGTAATTGATTACATTATTTGTACGACTTCGCGTCAACGGATAGAAAGTTCAAATCCAATCACCTACAATAAGCTTGAGCTTTCGGTGAAGGAAAACATCATGCGGAAACCATAGCATGGTGTTAGAGCTTTTTCTAATGCCCGCCTGGTTACAACCACTCTCAAGTTAAAATCTGCCGTCAAATACCAATAGGTGTGTTCCGGCAGTTGCACTTGAGAGCCAGTTCTTCCACAGTTGTATCGTGTCTACTAACTTGGGGCGTATCGTCACTTAAGATCAGGTGAGATTATAGCCACAATGTTAACTAAAAAAAAACCATTTCGTTCATTTTATCGATTACTATTAATTTATACTTTTAATTGTAATGTTAGCATGTCATTTGTTTTTGTGTATTTAATATTGTTATTTTATTTTGTTTATTTTATATTATTATTAATTGTGTATCCTGTGGCCGTCTTTGTATAGCAGCACAGTATTACGCATCTCGGAAGTGAATATCACGGAATACGTTATTATCCCGCTGTTGGTGCCCCTTAGACTATTATTAAATAAATAAATTCCAAGAATTCCTAAATGTTCCTAAATACTCTAATAACGATAAATTACTCGTAGATATAATATAACGTTAGGGAGTACAAGTCGAAAAATCGCGAGAGACGTTTTTATATGTTTTCAGTTTCCCCGGTGGTTTTTATTGCGTCATAAAAAAGCAGCGGTCAACGTATAAAAATTCTATTGACACAGTGTTCCGTTTTACTACTGCAATCTATTATTATAGAAAATTTATTCGAAAAACGCGACGCCAAAGGAGATGACAATACGTGTAACACTAGTGAATGCCGCTGGATGCGTCTGCATGAAATAAAAACTTTGTTCGCTTGACTTTTATACATAATCTACACATATAATAACGATGTCGACATACGTATTTAGATTTATGTAAAAAATAATAATATTACAACTGACTAAGAATAGGTAATAAGATACATTTAGATCATTTTTACACGCTTTATATTAGCTTCACTTGTATGTTTGTTTGTGTGTTTGTAAACGTTTTGTAAATTACACTATCCGTTATTCAAATTTGTTAAAATTTATTTCCTATTTTTCAGTTTGTTTTTCTAAAAAAGCGCGGTTTTTAGTTTTTTATTTTTAGAAATGTCTGTTTGTTTATTTATGAACGCGTTACTGCGAAAGTAAATAAAGCGTACCCACGAGTAACATTTAGTCTTTGATTCATTAAAATCAGTTAACTCTATCTAAAGTAATTGTAATTTGTCTGACGGCGTGAAATTAAATAATTTTACTTTCACGCGAACGAAGTCGGTAGTTAAAAAGTAAACGTGGTTTGTTTTTACTAAACGGATTTTTATATAGTTTTCATCAATTGACGGAGTGGTTATCGGAGTGGTATTATTATGTTTCTAGTATCTATACGCCTGCACGCAAATAAGGAGTAGACGTGTGGTATTTAACACTTTTGCATTATATAAGTGTACACACACACAGTTATATGATTTAGTGATAAATCGAAATGAAACTAATTTAAACGGATTTTATCGCGGTTATTTATTAATTTTGATCCCGACGTTTCGAAAGCTTTTCAGCCTTCGCGGTCACGGGGCGGACTGAGGTGTGGGTTGTCCAGAAAAGTCCATGTTACTGTGTCTACGTTCAATTTAATTTTTGTTATTCACAGAGTTCCGATTAATAAATTCATAATAAAATAAATAATAAATTAATAAATAACCGCGATAAAATCCGTTTAAATTAGTTTTATTTCGATGAATAATATTCGCGTAAACATAAGAAATCATTATGTAGTGATAAAGTTAAATACACATGTTAAAGTTAATGAAGCCTTACGGGTAACTACAACCACCCATTTTATTCCCTACTTAGTTTGCGCCCGCCGTATTAATATAACCGAGAAAAGTCTTTTATTCGCTTAAATATACCATCCTCTGTTTCTCTATAATATAATAATAACAAGCTATGCCCGCGGCTTCGTTTTTTTATAGGCGGCAAACGAGCAAGCGTGTCACATGATGGTAAGTGATCACCGCCGCCCATGTACACCCACAACACGAGAGGAATGGCAGTTACGTTCGGCCATTATAGGAGGGACTGGCTCTCAAGTTCCACTGCGTGAAGAGACCTAAATGTATTTGGAGGCAGATTTTCAACTTCATGGTGGTAGCCAGCCAGGTGGTCATTAGAAACAGCCCTGCCACCAGGCAATTGTTCACGTGGAACTGGAAATGACCTTGAGCTTCCGGTGGAGGAAAACATCGTGAGGAAACCATACCACGGTGTTAGAGCTTTCCAATGCCCGTCTGGCTAACAACCGACTCCAAGTTTAAATGTGCTGCCAAACACTAATAAGTTTAACGCATAACACAGGTTTAGCGTCTCTAACATGTTTAAAAGTTACATATTTCAACAGTCATTTTATCAATTATTTTAAGAAGGTGATCCATGATTAGGTGTTTAATTACTTAAGTGTGTCACGTATTGCTACCAGCCGGTATAAAATTTGGAAATTTAAATTAAATTATTGCCCACACAAGTTTTTAATTCAAAACTTAATTCAACAAATTCAAAGTTGAGCTTTCGGTGAAGGAGAACGTGTTGAGGAAACCATAGCATGGTGATAGGGCTTTTTCTAATGCCCGCCTGACTAGCAACCAGCCTCAAGTTTAGTAATAGAAAATTCCAATAGTTGCGTTCCGGCAGCTGCACTTGAGAGCCAGACCCTCCCGAGGTTTAGTATGTCTACCAACTTGAGCCGTATCGTCACTTAAGATTAGATGCGATTATTACGGCCATAACGCTAAAACTATAAATAAATTAGCCCGTTTTTGTAACTTTTTTCAGTACAGCTTTGCTTTTATTGGTTGTAGCGTGATGTTAAACAGATTAAAACCTTCTAGAATCTTGACCTATCAAATACAAAATGCGTTTTTTTTTTATCCGACAGTTAGTTCCTATAATCTAATATTTTCTTTTATACACGACAGACATTTTACACGCTTATACGCGGTTGTATTAGATCCATAAAATGTTCCGATATGAAACGTCAACATTGAACTCCGAGCATATATCATTTACATAATATTCCAATTTATATCAGAGCTCGTCTGGTACAATCCGTTTGTCATGATCCTTGAACTCGTAAGCCGGAGATCAGCTTAACAAAACTCAATACCGAGCGTAAAGCTCGTCAAGGGACGTGGGTTCGAATCCAGCCAGCGACAATAAGCTTGAGCTTTCGGTGAAGGGCAATATCGTGAGGAGCCATGGTAGGGTTTTTTCTAATGTTCTCTTGGCTAGCTACCTCAAGTTGAAAATCTGCCGCAAAATACCGATAGGTGTGTTCCGGCAGTTGCACTTGAGAGCCAGTTCCTCCAAAGGTTTAGCGTGTCTACCAACTTGGGCCGTATCGTCAGTTAAGATCAAGTGAGATTATGGCCGTAACGCTAAACCTTAACTACAAAAAATATAACCATAGGACGAAAACTAAACATAAAAGTAACAGAAGATCGAAAATGTTTGTTTGTTTGATTGAACGAGCTAATCTTAGGCTTTCAAATAATATTTCTTGAATGTGATAGACCGATCATAGAGAAAGGCTACAGACTATTTAACATCACGCACCCACCAATAGTAGCAAAGCTGTATTGAAAATAGTTAGAAAAACGGGCAAAAATGCTTAAATACAATTTTGAGTCTCACGCAAACGAATTCGTAAGAGAGCTAGTAACTATATATACTAACCGATCCGTGTAAACATTTCTCATGTTCGCGTAATCAAACAACAAATTGTAGCTATTTGATTAATTTTCCTAATAGATTACATTTGGAAATTGAATGTAAAATGTCATTCAAGTTAGTTAAATGATTTCTAATTGACAACGAATTTTACATATTGAAGACGCTTAGTAACATAATATTTTATGGAATAGGATCAAAGAGGAATCGCAGGTGTGTTCCCGGCCTTTATAGGAGAGTCTGGCTCTCGAGTGTCACTTCCGGAACACACCTATCGGTATTTGGTGACAGATTTTCAACTTGAGGATGGTACCTAGCCAGGCGGTCATCAGAAAGAGCCCTACCACCATGCTATGGTTTCCTCATAATGTTTTCCTTCACCGAGAGCTCAAGTACATTGTGGTGGATTCGAACTCAAATCCCTTGACGCAAAGTCGTAGACACTACCACTGAGCTATCAAATAAAATGGACGACGCAATAAACAGTTTCATAACAAGTTTATACCTCTCTTTATCTCATTTTGCAATAAGATTTTCGTGAGAAAAAGTATCTTATTCCCGTCTCCAGATCCCCGTCTATTTCGATACTAAACTTCATAGCAGTTGATGCGTGAAAGCGTAACAAACAAACTCACTTTCATTTTATAATATTAGTAAGAATTTCGCACAAACGAAACATCGTAAATGACAAATTAATACACATTCGTGTAGAAACTTGTACGTTAAACAAATAAAGTTTATATAATCTTTCGCTAAGTCAACTAGTTAATAAATTTTGATATATTTTATAAATATATTTTTTCACAAAATAATGTATACGTGTGTACATAGATATCGAGTGAACCGAAACAAAGTGACTAGCTAAAACAGAGTCACTGTGATGAGTTAATTATTTACAGCGATTGAGATCGAGTCAGGTAACGACCCCATTTTATACATGGACAGTAAACAGCAGATGGAATTTATACTTTTCTTATAGATGAGTCGACAACTGCTTAGAAATTATCCTACACCTAATTTATTATATAACCAGGTTTACTTCGAGTCATCACATTTTATTAGTAGTCTATTCGATTTATGGTCGTGCGTGACTAAGAAACTGAAATGCGTTTCGAGTGAAAATATTATCATGCAAATGGCATTGTTTACTCCATTTCCTTTACTACAGCATTGAAACATACACACTAAAAACATTTAAATTTATCATTTATACGATAATAGCACCTATAAAATCTATTAAAACTTGCTTCTGAATGGATACATCCTATTATTGAGGCGGCAAATTTATATAAATACTGGCTGGCTGACCTGGCAAACTACGTTCTGCCTTTTCGAGTAAACAAAGTGATCTTAAGTGACGATACGGCCCAAGTTGGTAGACACGCTAAACCTGTGGAGGGGTTGCTCTCAAGTGCAACTGCCGGAACACACCTATTAGTATTTGGCGGCAGATTATCAACTAGACGGTGGTAGCTAGCCAGGCGAGCATTAGAAAAAGTCCTACCCCTATGCTATAGTTTCCTCACTACGTTTTCCTTCATCCAAAGCTCTTTGTTAGTCGATTCGAATTCACGTCCCTTCGACGCAAAGTCGTACACACTACGACCGAGCTATCGTTGCTGTAGATGTGTTTCCGCAGTTGCTCTTGAGAACCAGTTCAACACCAAGTGAAAATGTGCCCATAACGCTAAACCTATGAAGCATAAAAATACATATAGCGTAGTGCAAAATATTCACATATTTTCTCATATCACACTCAATATAAAATATCTTCCATCTCCATTTCGATAAGGAAGTAAATTTTAATTATAATTTTGTAAAAAATAACTAATACTAAGTTTTACCCACGACTTCGCACACGTTAATATCGATTTGGTCAAATCGGATAAGGCAATAAAAAGTTACTTACAAAATTTTCCCCTCTCTTTATTCCACTTTCAAAAAGTTTTTAGGAAGAAAAAGTTTTTCTATCACCGTCTCCGGGATCCCATTTCGGCATTAGCAGGTTTAGGTAGACAAGTCACTTTCGTATTTATAAGGATGAGAATACAACTACAGACTTGTCTCAGTTAAAGTTTTTACTGAACGTAACAATTTACATACAATACGACTGTAGAAAATATATCGCGGTTAACTTGTTAGGAGTTATTTTACTTATATAACTGCGGCAAATAGTAATCCATAAGATAATTTATTGAACAGTGGGTCAAGTATTCCGAACACTGTAATAAACAGACACGTTTATAACCGTTCGCTGCTGTCGACTGGATGTCGTCATAAACTTTTTTTTTTATACTTAAGGTTAGCGTTATGGTCATAATCTCACCTGATCTTAAGTAACGATACGACCCAAGTTGGTAGACACGCTAAATCTGTGGAGGAACTGGCTCTCAAGTGCAGCTGCCGGAACACACCTATTGGTATTTGGCGGCAGATTTTCAACTCAAGGGTGGTAGTTAGCCAGGCGGGCATCAGCAATAACGCTACCACCATGCTATGGTTGCACAGTACAGTACAGTTTCCACAGTCGCCAAAGAGATAGATGATGAAAGAGAATGAGATAGAGATGGTGAAGTTTAATTCAAACAAGGCTCTATCGCACTTTACTCGCATTAAAAAAAAATCATAGAAAAACTTCATTTCAAACTGAATATGTTACTAGTTAAACGCTAACGTCATTAACCAACCGAATACAGTCGTTAAATAATAAATTAATTTATTTCTTCAATTCGCAGACAGCACCCCAGACTAGACTTTGAGCTTGTAAGAAAGAAAATTAAACTTCGAATATAATAATAAAAGAAAGTCAATGAAAAATCTGAAAGCGATCGGAGAGCTCTTTTTGATGCAAATGTTAATTAAAAGTCGATCGCAAATAATTAATTTCAAAGGGCACATTAATCTTGAAAACATTTATTAATTATCTTTCAAACACACAGCTGAACGTCGAGTTCGGTGACTGTGATACTCGGTGATATGGTATAAGGTGAAGTTCAAAATATATAGACCAGTTTTGTAAGTTTTTTTTGTAGTTAACGTTTAGCGTTATGAAAACAATCTCAGATGAAGCCACACTAAGCCTAGTGACTGGCTCTCAAGTGTAACTGCCGGAACACACCTACAGATGTTTGGTGGCAGATTTTCAACTTCAGAGTGGTAACAAGCCAGGCAAACATTAGAAAAAGTCCTACCACCATGCTATGGTTTCATCGCGATATCTTCCTTCACCAAACAGCTCAAGCTCATTGCAGGTGGCTTCGAATTCACGTCCATAAACATGGCATCTATATACACTACCAACCGACCTATCATCGCTTCAAAACATCACTAACAATCTATTAACCTAAGAATACAAAATGTCTTAAGAATTTTCATATTAAATTCACTAAAGTCAAAATTATGTTAGAGATCAATTATATTAAAACCGAGCCGCTGAATAATTCCATTACCTCGAGTTCTCATATTGAAGTTTGATTTTACTAAGTCCCAAATTGTATCTAGACTCCTATTACAGCCTTTGTGTTTGAACAAGAGGAGATCGAGGATCATAATTAACGTTGCGAACTAAGCGGCCTAAATTTACAGGGAAAAAAGGGATTAGGAAAAATCCATGTATGATTTAACTTCATAAAAGGATACATACTTAGAGAAATAGTAAAAGAATGGTTGGACGATCCATTTAAATCTATTTAAAATGAAAAAAGTCTGTAACCAAGCCTCTGAAAGAAATATGTAGACGTCAAATTTTGTTTTAAATGCAAACGTCTCTTGAAACGTTAAACAGTTTTGTAATGTAGAAAAAGCACTAAATTCACGTGCCTGTAATGCTCAATTACATACATAAAGGTGGGTAAATATATTTATAAGTTTACCTTGGAAGCTTTCACTTTTGACGTGCCGCCTTACGACTGACGATTTTTTTTTTATGGTTATCCATTCGCTAGTAGACGGGGTAAGGTAAAACTAGATCTATGGATTACAGTATAGGATACATTTTAACTGGTATAATTTAAGAGTTCTCCAGGACAGGGGATAAAGCGTTCCATCTCATAAAAAATAAACTAAATAAGACAGACAAGACATTTCCAGACAACTTTTTGGTGCTTATGTAATACATGAATGGCCTCGGAGGAGAATCGGAGGAGAATCGTTATTATAAACTATTAAAAGAGAGTTATTGGGATAACAATATCATACACAAATCATTAAAAAAAATCAAGCATTTATCGAAATAAAACTAATTTAAACGGATTTTATAAGTGGTCACGGGGCGGCCTCGGAAGGCTAAAAAGTTTTCGAAACGTCGGGATCAAAATTAATGTATAATCGCGATGAAATCCGTTTAAATTAGTTTTATTTCGATGAATAATATTCGCGTAAACATGGGAAATCATTATCAACTATTTATTTATTGCTCAATTTCCAGTTGATAACAGAGCTTAGACAAAGCTCTCGTCTATAGCTAATAACGTATCTAGAGCATTGGTGGAATCACTGGTAGGATGTATGATCATCGCGACTGTAGACGTTACTTCGAATCCGAGCTTTTGGGTTCAGGAGAATATTGTGACGAAACCATAGCGTGCTGAGATTGCAAGTTCAAAATCTGTACCCAAATACCTATAGACGTATTCCGACAGTTGCACTTAGGTGCCAGTCCGTCCAATACACGTGTTCATCATCTTGGGTGACATCGTAATTTGGCATCAGATGAAAGATTGACCAAACTCATAAACTATAAAGTTAGTGAATAATACTGCTTCATCTAAACCTAATCTTCAAAAGATAATTTATCTTTCCAAGAGGAAAACATCGAAAGTCCTTCTTTTTCAGCTTACACAATATCGGACGGAAGATAAGCGACGATGTCCATCATCTCCCACAACTTTTTGTCTTACCGCCGGATTTCATTTGTCTTGATTACATTTTGTACGGAATCTGGTGTTCGAAATGTTTTTACGAGATATTTTTTCTCTTCATGTCCTTTTCATCCAAGTAACAAAGGCTGTATATATATCGCAGAATACTCGTTGAAACAATGGCTTATTTATTACACATATGTTTAAAACGTATTCGTCATCTTTCAAGTTCGAAAGTAGTCCTTGGTCTCTTGTAATAAGTAGTATTTTGGTTCATTGTAGTATCTTTTGAGTTGGAATTTTGGCTAATTTGAACCTGATGGGTCCTATGGTCCCATCTGGTCAATATGCATATGTATTTAGAATTATTTGAACTCTATGCATAGTGCTACGGCGGGCTTAATACCATAGGCAATCTCTGAGAGTCAACACTGCCCTGATGCAGAGATAAAAGATGGTAGGTGTAAAGCAAACCAAGACTGAACGACATAAAACCTACTAAATTTCTAAGACTACCTATTATTGTTATTTATTTATTTTATCAGACTTGCGTGCATTGCTGAAAGGAGATTAAAAGTATGGTTAACAAGGTAGGATGAAAAGATAAAATCTGTAATTTGGTAATTCGACGAGAATTAGGTGTGAAATTTAGGTCCATCTTATTACACGGGAGAGAGGAAGATTCACATCTATCACGTGTACAGTATTGAAGACACATTTCTTTAAATTACTGTAATCACTAAGGTGTGAATCGAGCTTTCCGTCCACTTTGTAGTCAGCATTTACCGAAACTTATGTTTGTGTATGGATCTTAAGTCTCCTTTGCTAAGCGGCCCTGAGGTTCTACTTACCGCAGGCTTGCTACACAATTTCGAATATGATATCTAAGTTCAAGTGCTTTACCTGTCGAACTGAAAAATATTCGACGAGATTTTCCCAAGGTTCAATTTTCCTAAAATGTATATTTAAAGAAAAGAAAACGCCAGAAGATGCGATAAATACTGAATATGAGTAGTGAAGTATAGAAAGAGGAAGGCCAAAGCAAAGGTAAATGGAGTGAAAGAGGAAATGAGATAAACGACTTATGGTTGTGTCTGGATCTTAAGTCTCATTTGCTAAGCAGCCTTGAGGTTCTACTTACCGCAGGCTTGCAACAGAATTTCGAATATGATATCTAAGTTCAAGTGCTTTACCTGTCGAACTGAAAAATATTCGAAGAGATTTTTCCAAGGTTCAATTTTCCTAAAATGTATATTTAAAGAAAAGAAAACGCCAAAAGATGCGATAAATACTGAATATGAGTAGTGAAGTGTAGAAAGAGGAAGGCCAAAGCAAAGGTAAATGGAGTGAAAGAGGAATGAGATAAAAGAAAAGGGAGTGAAGAGATGGCGACTGATAGAAATTCACGGAAGAACCAAGCGAATTGAGTCGACTTCAAACGACTGACAGTTCAAACAGAAACAGAGCAAAAGAATGTTGTATATCTAATTAAATCGTTTCATCTCCTGCATAGGTATAATTATATAATATTTCTAAATCCGATTTATGTTACTAACACTGTTTTAAAATTTTTCAAAACGCTTACCACTAAATTCTGCAGTATTTAACGTTAAAATATTCTTTGCTTCACCTAGCTTTATTTCTGCTTTACTAGCAATTTGAACCTCTCTATATTCTTTCTCATTCATATTCAACGATCTTGTTACACTTATAAGTCTATCGGAATCTCTTGATTATAAATTCAACGGTTTCAACGATTATTTTTTAAACAGTTAAAGATTATAACGACCGATATATCATAATAAGTTACTAAGTTAGTATCATAAAATAACATATCTTTAGTGAGCAAAATAAAAATAAATAGGTTGCTTTTTAATATTAAATTTACTATATTTTGGATTCTAAGTTCTTTTCTAAATATTTTCCTTAATATTTCCTGGTTAATGTTTATGTTATTTGTATTTACATCAGTTGTATGTTTTTGAAAATTTAATCTCATTAACAGATTTAATTAATCTAAAGTGACAAAGTGAATAGTACAATACTTATAGATTAATAACTAACGAAGAAAGTTTTATTACGGAAAATTTATAAACAAATTTCTTAAGCGCAGGTCGCGTTCGAATTGAAAACCATCTACGAACTATCGCTTGGTTTAAACTTTGCTGCAACGTAGCGTTCACGGTCAGAAATTTCATTATTACTTTATATATTTAAATACATAAATACAAAAAAAAACTTTTCATGAATTTGGGCTTATTAGAGTTTTATTTTTTTATATATTGCATTGAAAATAACGTTTTCAATACCTAGTGGAAGTCATTTAACTGTACGCCAAACGGAAAAGTGCCCAAAAGGTTGGTCGTATGGCCGCCTAAAAACAATACTTAAAGTTTAACTGTGGTATTGTTGATCAGTTCTCTGGTCGTAAATTTCGTCAACCACTACACTGTTACTCGCGAGGTATTTAACAGGGCTTCGACGCTGATTAGTACTTATGTCATTTTTTTTTGTTTTAGATTACAAAAAGAGATTGGAAAACCTAAAAATACACCCCTCATAATCTCATTTTTTTTTTTGCTTACTTAATAACGATTAAGCCACATCGAAACAGACCGTGAAAAGTAACTGGGTTAACCTGTAAAATAATATACACACATATGAAGGTAAAATACTATTTTTAATACTCATGATATTATTGAGGCATTTTTTTTTAATTAAACTAGTTAAAAAACTGTTTGAAAAAGTTCTGTCTTGGACGTCCGTGTGTCTGTATGTGCCGATCCTGTATGTTATCACGATAGCGACCGAAATACTTTACTAATCGAGTCTTTTTTTTCTTACGCTTCAGTATAATTAGGAATGGAACCCTATTACTTTTCACGGTCTGATTCGATGTGGTTTAATTGTTATTAAATAAACAAACAAAAAAGAGATAATAAGGTACATTTGAGTTTTCCAAACTATATTTTTGTTAATATCTCGTATCTTTAAATAGTAAGGATAAAAAATAGTGAAATAATAGATCATGTAACCTCGCACTCTGGTTTACCTGCAATACTTAAAGAGAGACGGAAGCGTGGAGTTGACGGAGGAAATTTCCATAAATATTTGCATATTACAGGGTTTATTTCATTCGGATTTATGTTGGAATGAAATGGATGTGACAATACTAATAAAAATACAGAAACAAACTGTGAAACTAGATATAATAAAACTGTACATAGCGAAATCAGAACATTTTTTTTTACTATATAATTGTAATCATTACGTACATACATTATTATAGGTAATATTTTATTTGAAGCCATGATAGCTCAGCTGTATTGTGTACGACTTTGCGTCACGGGACGTGAAGTCGAATCCAACCACCTACAATGAGCTAGAGCTTACGGTGAAGGAAAACATCGCGAGGAAATCATAGCATGGTGGTAGAGCTTTTTATGATGCCCGCTTGACTAGCTACCACCCTCAGGTTGACAATCTGCCGTCAAATACCAATAGGTGTGTTCGGGCAGTTGCACTTGAGCGCCAGTTCCTCCACAGGTTTAGCGTGTCTACCAACTTGGGCCGTATCTTCACTTAAGATCAGATGAGATTATGGCCACTACGCTAAACATTAACTATAAAAATAAGGTATAGAAGTCCGCAATCTATTTACTTTTTATGTGTCTATCTTTCCCTTTATTTTCGGGTCATCCCTAAATTCCTGGACGGATTTTAATGACATATCTCTCGTGGGGAATAGGGGGAATGTGGGGGCTCAGCTATCATCTGAGCTGTCATCACTTTCACAGAGGTGATCATCGCTTTTGGCAACACTAGAGCCCGTCATCAGCTATTAAACCAACAAGAGGTCAAACCGCGTACAAAAAAGAAAAAGGTAGAGAACTATTATTTGATATTACTCTGCATATTTTAATTATTCACAACTATAAAAAGGTCACTCGATTACACAAAAGCCTTTCAAAGTATCCACTAACAAATTCGGCCGGATTATACTGTTGCCATATACGTAGAGTTATATTTATAGGTCCGGTTTACAAACAGGGTTTGGGGTTTGCATAACTTCCATTCAGTGCTTTCCCGCAACTTCGTTCAGGTGTATCGTATTTATCACTAAACTAAAAACAGGCTAATATTTTAGGGCTAGAACGACAAATAATAGTACTGGGTTTGAACCGTTTCTGTTATGTGCCATTATCCCCAAAAATATTTTCATCACCACATTGCCAAGCGCCTACAATGAGCTTGAGCTTTCGGTGAAGGAAAACATCGTGAGGAAACCATAGCATGGCGGTAGGGCTTTTTCTAATACCCGCCTGGGTAGCTACCACCGTCTAGTTGTAAACCTGCCGTCAAATACCAATAGGTGTGTTCCGGCAATTGCACTTGAGAGCCAGTTCCTCCACAGATATAACATAACGCTAAAACCTTAAGTATAAAAAAAAAACATTATTTTAGCACACCAATATCATAGCACATGAAATGACGAGATCAATTAGATTTCTACTTCAGTTGTCAGTAAATGAATAGAGAAAATTGCATCAATATTAATAAAGGAATTCATTTGCAACGTAATTTTAATCTCTATGCCCTAACAAAGGGGAGACTCCGTTGCATATTTTTCAATAATGCTCCCTCAATGCAGCACCGTAGGTTATGATTTCAATTATTCAAATTTACACGAACGCAGTCGTAGGAACCGGTAGTATGCAAGATAATTCTTGAATCTATTTTATTTGGTCTTAAAAAAATTCGTATGCGAGCTTAAGGATACGTGTTCAGGAGACGAATCTGTGTCCAACTTATTACGTGTAAACACTTGTGAAATATTTAACAAATTGGACACAATTTAAAATAAAACTATTTCATCGTGTGTAAAATTTTATTTCTCTCAAATACAATGAAGTCTCTATAACCTGCAAAATGGCAAAATGCAGGTAAAAGATTTGCTATCGGGCGAAGCTGAGCGACTTGTTCACCATATCCCAATAACATCAAGAACTACTCAGAATATCGGTCTTTGCTCCAGGGACGTTATGGCAATAAACGCTTTTTATTATATTGTTTTATAAAACGTTTATTGAGCCAAAGCAGTGTAACTGATACAGCAGAGGGAAAAAAGGTTTATTCGGTATTACCATTGAACGTGTAAACGGCCAAAAAAATATCTTGGAGTTGATGCCAGTACTTGGAACATTATCATATATTTTTTTAATAGTTAAGGGATAGCGCTATGGCCATAATCTCACCTGATCTTAAGTGACGATACGGCCCAAGTTCGTAGACACAAAAAACCTTAGGAGGAACTGGCTCTCAAGTTGAGTATGGTAGCTAGCCAGGCGGGCATCAGAAAAAGCCCTAACACCATGCTATGGTTTCCTCACGATGTTTTCCTTCACCGAAAGCTCAAGCTCATTGTAGGTGCTTGATTTCGAACTCACGTCCCTTGACGCAAAGTCGTATACACTACCACTGAGCTATCATCGCTTCAATGCATTTACATAGTGAGCGCTAAACTACATTCTGAACCCCGTTTACAATAGGAAACAAGTATAACCACTAATGGTGAGCTTCGAAGATCCTTAGCAATTCAAAGAATTTTCAGAAGCTAAATTTCGAGCACTTAATTTATTAGAGTTTAAGTCGTATAAAACTAAACCGAATGTATCCACAAGTCATCATAAACCTAAAGTGATGCAAACGATAGCAATCAGCTCTATTGCTTTAGCCAAAAATATTTGTTTATACTGTAAAGGTAACAACAAAATATAAAAAGGAAAAGATTTTCCTCAAGGGGAGGTAGTGACGGACACACTAATATCATAAATTTTCCTACAGAGCACTCGGGCATTTTTATTTAAACCCCGTTAAGTGTCGCCGACAATCTGATTTGGGCTTTGTACAGAAGTACTACATTTAATACAATATTCCCGATTTATTTTCTAAGAATGCTATCGTACCAATCGTTGGCGTCGAATCGAGTTTAGGGTAACCGAATTCAAGGTCTCTCGGAATCGTCTTGTATTTTTATAAATATTTAATACTTTCCAGAGCCTATTGCGTTTGTAAGTGGTAAAGTTACACCTCGGGTCTTCTATTGATCTCGACCTTGAGCGGAAACATTAAGTTTTAACGAGGCCCCGTTTCCTATATTTTCTTTCCAGTATTGTAGTCTGTAAGTATATCTGATTCTTTTACATAAATAACTTACCCCTTAAACTTCGTATCACCTAACTTTGGTGCTCTCTATTGTCGCTTAAACTCAAAAAAGGTTTGTTCGATTTATATTTTTTTACACCTAACAAACCTTCCAACTTCAAATTAGATCTATATACCTGGCTATATATAATATTGATTCCTTTATTCATTTCTTTCGGTTAATGAATGAAACTTGTTTATAACTGTAACGAATTAAATGCCTTTTAATTATATCCAATTTAAAATGAACTCAAACTCATTGCATCGATGGATTCGAACTGACGTCCCTTGACGTGGCGTCCGTACACACTACCCACTGAACTTTCATCGCTTCGTCGCTTTTCATATTATGAGATTTAAAAAGAAATCTATTCTTTTTTTTTTGTTAGAGCACAAAAAAAAGAATTATTTAATTTAGTGCAAACTTTTGGAAGTTATGCGCGTACATACATTTCAGCGATTTATTTTTCTATATATATATATACATATATTGTACTTTGCTATCCAAAGTTTGATTTAGAATTTTCTATTTATATAAAGCTCCTGGTTTCCTTCAAGACTAACGAACAAAGGTTCCCGGAGATTTTACACGGCGATTGCAAGTACGGATTGATATAATATAGGACATTTTTTACCCTTTAACTCAGTGGATTTTTCGGAATAGGGTGTCTAAGTTAAGTCTAAGTTAAAAAATATAACTTCTTAACGGCTTTTCCAGCGATAATATTTGCTTTATAACTGACAACAGAACTTACAGTCTGTGGCATAAATTGTCTATCGAATTCATATTAATATGCTCGGAAATAACATGTTGAAAAGTTATTTTTTTGTATAGCATCGGAAAGTCTAAAATGGCACATAGAAACGATGACACATCCAATACCAGTGTATGTCTTTCTTCCGTTTAAATATTAATTAGTTTTTTTTTTGGTAACTGGCGGCGTGAGAATGGCGTTTTCATTGATTCCATTATCATTTCAATAACTAAACTACAAATAATACAATTTCTTAGTAACAGCCAAGGGTTATGTTATTTCTATTGTGGACAGGGTTGTCACGATTATTAATGGGTTCAAGGCGCCTGTAACAAGACAATATTGGAGTGGAGCACGTTCCGTGTAACATTACGTAGATAAAATAGGGAGTCATTTGTGATGTTAAACACAGTGAAGTGAGTAAATAGAGTAGGTAGTGTTTAGGAAAACTTTCGTTTTCGGAGACGCGGATAAAAGTGATAATATATAAATCGAAGCGATGATAGCTCAGTGGTAGTGCGTACGACGTCTCGTCAAGGGATGTGAGTTCGAATCCAACTACCTACAATGAGCTTGAGCGCCCGGTGACGGAAAACATCGTGAGGAAACCATAGCATGGTGGTAGAGCTTTTTCTAATGCCCGCCTGGCTATCTACCACCCTTAAGTTGAAACTTACCGCCAAATACCAACCCCTCCGCAGGTTTAGCGTGTCTACCAACTTGGGCCGTATCGTCACTTAAGTTCAGGTGAGATTATAGACATAACGCTAAAACCTTAAGTATAAAAAAAATAATAAGTTTTTTTAGGAACAAAGCCTTCTTCTCTGGCTTTAGTGTCGGTGATAAAATGTGTTAGCAGAGCGAAATGTACGGACCGCTTATAATAAATTAAACTTATACATAAACACTGGCGGTGCGTGTGACTCTTAATGACTTTTTTCCATACAGCCTTGCTTTTACGGACGGTAGAGTGATTTTAAATACCCTAAAAACTTCCTCATTTATTACTTTATCCAATACAAAAATAATTTTTCATATCCGACCGGTATTTTCTTAGGTAATTTTTTTTTTTTTGTGTAGGTGTAATTTGTAGGGATCTGACGTCTACTAGCCCGTCTACCAAGCTGTTTTTCAACCACTGCTAAGGTACTGGAAAATAAATAATGTGTGAAATGATAAATATATAATATAGACATTTTCGTGTCACAATGTTTGTCCGCGATAATGTCGGAAACGTGCGTTGCTGGTACGGGTAAGTTGAAAAATATAATAGTTTTTAAAATACTTTATATGTTTAGAATTATGACCACAGTCTCGAATGATGTTAAGTGAAGATTTGGACCAATTGGTGGACACGCTTAGCCCAGTGAAAACTGACCATCAAGTGCAACTGCTGGAACATACCTATAGATATTTTAGAGTTGCCGCCAGCCGAGCGAACATTATTTAAAACCCGACCACCACACTCTATGGTTTCGTCGCGATGTTTTCCTTCACCGAAAGCTCAAGCAGGGATTCGAACTCACTTCCATTAACGCGCCGTCCATACACATAACCAACTGAACCATTATCCTTTACATTCCAATAAGCAAAACTATGCCGCAACGTGACAGGTGACGCTGTGGTCAAGTGGTACTTCAAAACACCAGAATAATTTCATCCGAGGTAGCTAGTTAAGTCCTATAAAATATATTAACAAAAAAAAAAAAAAAAAAAACAAAACTTTTAGTAGACAAAATACGCCTAAATATGATTGAAACTGTTTTTCGTTACTCTTCTATGATACGCTGAGACGTCACAATTGATACGGGTTTTTCATTTGTATGGTATTTACATACATATCGTTCAATTCTACGTTGATCTCCTGAGAGCACGTCAGCTGGAATATATAAGCTCAAATGGAGATAAAATATTATATTTTGACGAATGAACATGATACAGTCTCACAAACTTGTTTATATTCATACTGATTTCTTAGAATATCATAGGCATTGTTGGCAAGAAAATGTAAAACCTTTATTGATATTATAAAGCTGAAAAAATTGTTAGAACGCGTCGATTTTATAAATTTTGTAGATATGATAGCTCCATGGTATCTTGTAGGAACGACGCGGCATGTGAAGTGAGTTCGAATCCGACCACCTGCAATGAGCTTTCGGTGAAGGAGAACATCGTGAGGAAAGTATACCATGATCGTAGGGCTTTTTCTGATGCCCGTCTGGGTAGCTACCACCCTTAAATTTAAAACTGCTGCCAAATACCATTAGATGTGTTCCGGAAGTGGCAATTGAGAACCAGTCCCTCTTATTAGGGTCGTCAACGCACCTGCGATTCTCCTGGTGTTCTGGGGGTCCACGTTTTTTTTTTATATACTTAAAGTTTAGCGTTATGGCCATGATATCACCTGATCTTAAGTGACGATACGGCCCAAGTTGGTAGACACGCTAAACCTGTGGAGAAACTGGCTCCCAAGTGCAGTTCCGGAACACACCTATTAGTATTTGGCGGCAGGTTTACAACTTTAGGGTGGTAGCTACCCAGTTGGGCATTAGAAAAAGCCCTACCAACATGCTGTGGTTTCCTCACGATGTTTTCCTTCACCGAAAGCTCAAGCTCATTGTTGGTGGTTGGATTCGAACTCACGTCCCTTGAAGCGAAGTCGTACACACTACCACTGAGCTATCATCGCTTTAATATATCGTTTGCCTTCTATTTCGTAAAAAATGGAACTACCAGACGGATTTCAAAAATTATTATCGCAATTGTTAGAGCAATGATTAAGGAAGCTTTATATTATTTAACATCACATTGTTACTACTAAATAATGTTTCTTTTATTAATTTTCCATACTAATACTAGGAATGTGAAAGTGAGTTTGTTTGTTCGTTACGCTTCCACGCCTAAACCGCTGAATCGATTTTGATAAGTTTTGTTACAATAATATATAGGTACCTGGAGACGGTGATAGGTTACGTTTCCTCGCGAAAAAAATATCGGAAGTGGAGTAAAGGGAGGTATAAACTTTCTATTAAACTTTTTATTGCGTCCTCGTCCAATTTGTTTGATAAAATCAATGTTAGCGCGAGCGAAGCCGCTTGTAAACGGAAGTATCTTATAATCGCCTGTCAACGCGATAACCTTAAAACAAGCGATTAAGGAATACGACAGATACAAACACAAACGGATATACAAGAATTAATTTAACTTTTAAAGCACGCGTCGCTTTAAAGCGCTTTTGTAAGAGAACATAAACGCGTTTAATGCTTCATAAATGTACGCAGAATTTTAGCTTTTCGCTTTTCTCGTAAACTCTGTATTTTAGTTCTGAATACCAAAAACAGTTGCTCAGTGGTAGCACGTTCGAACAGTGCGCTGACCGCTGGTGCATTTCCTCCAATAACCGTGAAGTAACTACCACCACACATGGTAGTAATATGGTAGGATATTTTCTGTGTACCAAATCTAGTCTTAACTGCAGCCCTTGAGAGGTAATTTTTCAATTTTTTGTTATACTTAAGGTTAAGCGTTATGGCCATAATCTCACCTGATCTTATGCAACGATACGGCCCAAGTTGGTAGATACGGTATACCTGTGGAGGGACTGGCTCTCAAGTGCAACTGCCGGAACACACCTAATGGTATTTGGCCGCAGATTTTCAACTTGAGGGTGGTAGCTAGCCAGACGGACATTAGAAAAACCCTACCACCACGCTATGGTTTCCTCACGATGTTTTCCTTCACCGAAAGCTCAAGCTCATCGCAGGTGGTTGGATTCGAACTCACGTCCCTTGACGCGATGATCATCGCTTCTTCGCCCTTTGGTCTTAACGAGTTACACAGGAAATATTTCGAAAGTGTCTCCTGATCTTTGGAAATAAAACAGAATGTACGGTCATGGTAAGGTCATTTTAGTAGGTGGTTATGGTGATTCACACCAGGTAAATCCTGTATCCCGTTCTCGTAACCAGCTCGAAGTATTGCAAAATGAAGAAAATAAAAGAGTAAATGACTTAGTTAACATTTAAGAAGGCTTTTGTCAAATAAAATTGGAAAAGTTTAAATGTTGTTATCGTAGTACCTTCCGGGAGAAATCTATAAGGTAAAAAGAATTACTTAACTTAACTTACTTCTATGTTTTAGAGTATACCGTGTTACCTAAGCAAACGTACCTCTGGTTTTTTTTATTCTGAATCTATAGCATTATGGCGACAGCCTCACTTGATGTTAAGTAACGGTGTGGCATACGATGGTAGACACGCTAAGCCCAGTGGAGGGACTTGTACTTAAGTGCAAACACTGGAACACGCTTATAGGTATTTGGAGGCATCTATGGTTTCATCACGATGTTTTTCTACACCCCAAGCTCTGGATCATTGCAGGGATTCGAACTCACGTCCATTGTACGCACTGAGCCATCATCGCTTTGGAAAGACCGCCAGTTTTGTTTGTTATTGTTTTTTTATATGCATATGTACCGTATACACTTTCATACACATTTAGTAAAAAAAATGAATTTACATTACAAACAGACACTTCAATTTATTTATTTTTTATATATATCGACACTGGATAGGATATTTGATGTATCTCGCAAAAATGAATATCTTTCTAATATACATATTATAAAAAATCGTAAACCGTTTTTTAAAAAATGTCGTATGAAACGCATTTTTATTTCACCACACAACATATATACCAAATTCATTCGACGCGTTTTCTTTTTCTGATTCAAACAATGTATAAAGAACTCGTATTCACTTTTTTTCAGATACATTATTTATGCTTTCCAGCATCGGCATGTATAATTGGATCAGTTACGAGTCTATGTATATGATGTATCTAGATGACTTGTGTGTTCTCTCTGACAGCCAAGCAAATCGATTATGTTACGTCTAAATTTTTAACTTTAACCTTTCGGTGTCCTCGTGTAATCCGTTCACTTAACACAGCCAGAAATTTATTCTTATTATATCCACTTTTATCTCCTTCATTAAATTCGGGTTCCGTAGAAGAAATTATATATATATTTTTAATTTGTTTCGTTTTATCTCTCTACGTATCCACATCGCATATCTTGTTACCACAACTATGGTAAACTTACATGGCTATGGAATTGACGTGTCCGAAACTACTATACTGGGTACATTCGATAAGATTTTGCAGAAGAAAACCGAAGAATAAATGGATGGACTGTTTGAGACACTTATATGTATTTACCCGAGCGAGCGTCACAAAAAAGGTTGCAGATCAGAATTTCAAAGCCATCGCGTGAGAAGTTTCACATCAAAGATGAAAATAAAATGGGAATAATCAGGTTCGAACAAAAAAAAAGCGACCAAAAATTGAGTAACTAATTAATTGGCAATACTCTTTTGAATTGGTGTACCTTATTCAATGGAATACTAATTTAACGGTTTTCAGTAATAATATATCTATACTAATAATATTATAACAAGGGAAGATTTGTATTTTTGTTTGTAACGAACATACTAAAAACTTTAGGGGGGGTTGCTAGCCAGGTGGGCATTAGAAAAAGCCCTACCACCATACTATGGTTTCCTTCACCGAAAGCTCAAGCTCTTGTAGGTGGATTCGAACTCACCTCCCTTGACCATGACCTTACACTGACCGACACTGAGCTATCATCGCTTAAAAGAAACAAAAAAACTTCACTTAAAAATGTAACAATTCAAAGTGTTCCTGCTTAAGAGAAACGTGACGTTTTAGTAGCAGCGAGTGGGTCGAGGAAAATGTTATCTTACAAGAAAATGTTTCTTAAAACACGGCTTCTCTTATAACTTGGCCTCGAGGGATTTGTGGGATGTTTTTACTTCTAGATATGTAATATTACATTAGCGGTAATGAGCGCCATCTTTTATTCAACTTAGCAAACATTTGACATGTGTAATGCGCTGTAGGGAATGAGTTACTCCGTTCTTCATAAACATTGATATAATAAACATTGATAAAGTGTGTAAACGTTTAAACATTCTGGAAGCGATAATGGTTTTGTCATAATGGTTAGGGACTCAGCATCGAAGGACGTGCATTCGAGTCTGTGTAAACCTGAGCGGTGGGTGAAAGGTAACAATGTAACATCTTGATAAAACTTAGCATGATGGTAGGGCCTTTTCAAATACCACCAAGTTCTAATACCATCAAGTTACCAGCCTAAAGTAGAAAATCCTCTTACCAACAGACTTCGCACTTTTCTCCCTGTAACTACCCAAATTTCGCTTGCACACACCCTTCTTTTTTTCTTTTTTTTATACTTAAGGTTTAGCGTTATGGCCATAATCTCACCTGATCTTAAGTGACGATACGGCCCAAGTTGGTAGACACGCTAAACCTGTGGAGGATCTGGCTCTCAAATGCAGCTGCCGGAACACACCTATTGGTATTTGGCAGCAGATTTTCAAATAGAGGACTTACCAGTTAAGCAGACATTAATAAGTCCTACCACCATGCTATGATTTCATCAAGATGTTTTCTTTCATCGAAAGCTCGTGCTCATTATAGGTGCTTGGATTCGAACTCACGTCCCTTGACGCGAAGTCGTACATACTACCACTGAGTTATCGTCGCTTCAAATCCTTCCTATTCTCGAGTATGCTGATACTTACTAACTCTAGATCTTACCAAAGATCAACCTACTAAACTCGAACGAGACTCCATTGTTTGTATAAGATTTATATATCGTTTAAGTAAGTTTGATCGTATCTCAGTTTCATACTAAGCTGAAATGGCTCGATGTGAGGCTTCGCCGGAACGCTCGCACCCTTTTTCTCTTATATAATATTTCGTTTAACCATCTCGCTCTTTGCTACGTGAGAAAACTTTTCAAGTTCCTATACAATACGAATATATAAAATTTAAGATCTTCTGAAAACAACGCTTGAAGTCCCAACCCAATATTGTCGACTTGTCCAAAATCATTCGCAGTCATATCCCATATCCATCAAAAGGTTCACTGGAAGAGATCACTATTAGTAATGAGGCCGCCCTTTTTACTAACTACACAATTTGAAACGTATATTATAACTAGATCTTACGTGCGGCTTCGCACGCGTTCATATTGAATTTGTCAAACAAATCGCATGATCCAAGACAAGGTTTACCCTACACAGTTTATCCATCTCTTCGCCCTAGTTCCAAAGAGTAGCCTGTCACTGTCTCTAAATACCCGTCTACCTTTAGGTATACCAAAAATTTATCATAATCGATTCAGCGGTTTAGGCGTGCAAACGTAACAAACAAAAAAAACAAACTCACTTTCGCATTTATAATATTAGTTAGACAATAAAAATATACGTATAGTGATGTAAAATAAAGATTAAATAAATAAATAAAATAAAAATTATTTTTTTTGTTAAAATATCAAATAGTCTTCAGATGAGTTTTATTCGACCTATTATTTCACTTACTTGTGTTTGCTAACGAGGCGCAATTAACATTTGTACAGACCTACGCCAAACTTTACGGTCTATTCCGTTTCATGTTACACTACAAGGTTTATGCTATTCTTAAGTGATGATAACTGGTGAAGTTCAGGGCGATAGGGCTCCAGGGTACGATCCGCTAAAAGTTTTATGCAGATGTTACATACAGGTCTCACAAGACTTGACATATTTAAGAGTATATAATAAGGATTATATAGCGGCGTATGATTATCATATTCATATCGCAAATACAGTTTTTGTAGGGTAAAAGGGACAAAGGAGTGTTAGTTAGCTTTATCATTGGTCACCTCTTTATTATTAGCCTTATCGTTGATCTTCTCTATACATTAAATGTCATATTACAGGGAGTTTCAATATTCACACGTTAGTTCAAAATAACTTCACGGATTTAAATTAATATGTACGTTTGGTTATATTTAACTTTATAAATTTAAATTGTAATGAAGAGGTTTATATAAATGGTTTTAATAATCTATTTCAAGTGTTAGGCTTTTTCATTGGTCGCCTCTTTATTTTAGCTTATCATCGATCATCTCTTTACTTTAAATATCATATTACAAGGGTTTCAATATTTACACGTTAGTTCAAAATAACTTTATAGATTCAAATTGATATTTATGTTTGATTAAAAATAACTTTATAAATTCAAATTGTAATGATGAGATTTTATAAAAATAGTTTTAATAATCATATTCACTCTAGTTCGCTTTTAGCGCTTTTAGTTTCCGGTTGTGGCAATATAAATACGTCTTATAATACTGAGACACATACAGTGGAGCTCCAGAACGAATCAGTGGACTGAAGTATTAGTGATATGAAGAACCGAATAGTACGTGCAGCCTAATAAACAAGACGGTTAAGATATAAGGATTTTTACAGGAGCTAGGGAGATATCAGATGCTAAGTTTTCACCGCTACCCAAAAACATCCACAACACCAGAGGAATCACAAATGCGTTGCCGGCCTTTATAAGAGGGACTGGCTGTCAAGTACACCTGCTGGAACACACCTAATGGTATTTGGTGGCAGATTTTCAATTTGAGGGTAGTAGCTAGCCAGGCGGGTATTAGAAAAAGCTCTACCACTATGCAATGGTTTCCACGCGATGTTTTCCTTCACCGAAAGCTCAAGCTCATTGTAGGTGTTTGGACTCGAATTCACGTTCCATGATGACGCCACTGAGCCCTAGAAATCTAGATTTATTTAGAAAAAGCCCGGTTTCGTGAAAGATGATTTCGATATTAGAAATCGTGAGAAACTTGCACCCCCTATTTTAGACTCAGTAAGGCCAGTAACAATTTCCTAGATAATAGTTTTATGTTTTACAATAAAGTCCCAAAGCGCATTACTGAATTGTTGGGCAGTAGGTTCAAGAATCATAACTAATGTGTTTTGTTATCAATTGGCTTATATAGGGTGGATCAATATGTGAGCGATCTTGATGTCTGTAATTTACACCCCTCTCTGTACATCCGCTGATAACTACTGTACATAGGAACGTTAAGCTATTACGTAAATTATCGAGTTTCTCGCCGGTTCTTCTCGATGACTACGTTACTTTTCGAACCTGTGGTAATTCTGACGTCTATAAGCGGCTTTTCGAAGCCTAAATTGAATATTATTGGTTTGAATTGAAACATGTAGTACCATAAATTGTAATATGTTCGAGTTTCTTTGTTATATATTCACGCTTACAGTTCTTAAATGATTATCCATCGTCAGATCTACAGAGAGTTCCATAAAAGTTCATTTTCAGTTACTGCCAAGCGTCTATCTGTTCGCATATATATGTATTTAGGATACATTCCGTCCCATAAAACAGAAAAGCGTTCTGTAGAATAGGGGATAAAGGTTGAATAACGTATAACGAAATAACGTATCGAAAATAACAGTCTTTCAGCAGCTTCTGGATTTCAATAATAGCACATAGCAGGGATTTGTTTGAACTTTCCTGTACTGTTATTGTATTCGTGAAAAATTTAGAATCCATTAGACGAAAGCCTGTGGGCACACTTCGCAAGCTATCAGTAGCCTGCTACGATAAAACAACGTAATTAAAATAACATTGTTTGTAATTAAACAGGTATATAAAAGGCTAATAATAACAATTACAATTAGAATAATAGATCCAAAAAATGTATAAGACTATAGTCGACACCAAAGTCACTGGCACAGCAAGTTCTCTAGATTTCAGAAATGTTTCAAGTACCTACAGGTAAACCATTTTTTTAACTTGGGGATATGCATTTACGCAACCCCTCCCAGCCCGTGGGGACTGAGAGGGGTATGTGGGACTCACCCGGCGCCAGCCGCCGAGAATACCCACTGAAACCCCACAGCCGTCTGTCGCCTTCCTGGGGCGACGCGGGTCCGTGCATGCAATCACCGCGTCACCCCAGCGACCGCCCCGGACTGATGGAAAGCCGCTGGGACAGTCAGCCGGACTGGTGCAATGGGTGTCGGGTCAAAGTCCATCTAAAGACGGAAGAAGGGCACGGGCGTACTGGCCCCTTCGATCACCAATTCGTCTTCCGTGGAGAGGGTTCTCATGGGGATCTGCCTCACGTGCCCTCTCTGCGGCCTCCTTCTGTAACATAACATGTTCACAGAAGAAGGCCCCTCATTCCAAACACTCTCGCTATCGAGCGGGGCTCGCACAACGCCCGGCCGAGAGGTCTGTCCCCACCGCCGCCTGCCGTACAAACCAGACAAAGTGTGCTGCGCAGCGTCCTCCACTCCACTCTTGTGCAGATGCCACCCGAAGCATCCATGCCCGGAGAGTACTTGCACGAGACGAAACTTCAGGGAGCCGTTCCCCCTACTACACCGTTCTCGGAACACCGGGCGAACAGCGTATATGCTGTATCGTCCAGAGCGCTCGTCCGCCAGGTCCTCCGCCCACCACCGCTCCAGATCGATGCAGGCTCTCCTCTTCCTAATTACTAAAACCCCGTGGACGCTGGAGGCTCCCCTCTTATCTTTCTTACCGTGGTGTCTCTGTACATAGCGGCAAGAAGTAAAGTCAACTCTATAGCCACAGCTGAAGACACCGTGCGGTATCCTCGGATCATCTTCAACGCCATCGTGCGCTGGGTAGCACACGCTTGTAGTGGGCGTTGAGAGCGCCCACCCAGCACGGTGCCCCGTAAACGGCCATGCTGCGTATGACTCCAGCGTACAATTGGCGGCACTTGTCACCCCGTCTATGTAGACACTAGCTCCCGGAGCTACCCCCGACGAGGTCCATGCAATCGCAGAACCCGCGTCTTCTCCAGGGCCATCTGGAAGCCCAGCCCCTAGTACGCCCTGACCATTGAGGTAACAACCTCAGTAGGGGATTTTTTTACAAACCTTGGCATCTCTAGAATGTCATAATGTCTATACTAAAACGGTCCATATAGAGCTGCTCTAGCAGGTTCATGCCTAATTAGTCGGAGCAAGGAAAGAAGAACGAGGTAAATACCGACTCTCATCAAAAAGGGCCTCCTGAAATCTACCACCCTTTTTCCCTCACTACCACACGATGGACCCGGGGACCGTACGGTGAATTCACGGAATGACAAATAGTTTTTTTTATTTTTCTTGTTACGCAATTTTTTACGGCCTTGTGATATCCAGTGGTATTCGGTTTATATTTAAGAATGTGCCCCTGAAAGCAAGGCTTCTTTCAAAGGCATTATTGGTACATGTATCTTAGCGACGGCTTTTATATAGGACTTTCACATTTACCCCCTGTAATATTTGTTTATTTATAATTATTTCTAGGGTATTTGTTTCATTTGTATTGTTTGTTATGATAATGTTAGAAAATAGTTTCATCAATAGAAGACCAATAAAATCCGAAGATAACGAATGACGACTGAAAAATCCTATCTTAGCGTATAATAGATTGATACTTTGGACGTGTAAGTGCCTTCTCAGGGCCTAAATTGAATAAAACTTATTGATTTGATTTGTATACCAATGTATACTGGTTTATATGGTTTATGATGAGTTTTTCTCCTGCCCCGATCTAGAAGCGATGATAGCTTGGTGGTAGTGCATCGGAACGCTGCGTCATGGGACGTGAGTTCGAATCCGAGCACCTACAATTAGCATGAGCTTTCGGTGTAGGAAAAGATCATGAAGAAACTATAACATGGTGGTATGACTTTCTAATGCCCGCTTGGCTACCACCCTCAAGTTGAAACTCTGCCGCCAAATACCATTAGGTGTGTTCCGGCAGTGGCACTTAAGAGCCAGTCCCTCCTATAAAGGCCTGCAATGCAATCACGCTTCCTCTGATGTTGTAGTTATCCATGGGCGGCGGTGATCACTTACCATCAGATGATACGTTTGCTCGTTTGCCCCCTTTTTTATAAAAAAAAGTACAAATTGCTTATGTACATCTCACGGACGTATAACGTGTATTGGTTACTTATATTAAGATGCGCTCATAATAAATAATCATTTTGTATACACTTCATATCATACGATATGTTTATTAATATTAACGCAAATAAATTAATATAGTTCCGGTTTCGGATATATTTGTATTATGAATAAAATTGAATATTATTTCATTGAAGTTAAAGCAATTAATTTATCGTTTGTAACAATTATTCCTTGATCGTGTAGTTGCAGACTTATTTTCCTTTTCATTTATAAAAACTAGTAAATAATAAAGCCTTTTGTCTTTTTTGTTTTTAATTTAAGTTCTCAATGTTAGCTGTTAGTTTTCCTTGTAATAAATAACTATTATTCAACCATCCCACTAACATGCTCTAACAATATATCTAATTTAATCTAATAGTATTTTTTTAATGTTAATACTGCCTATATGATGTTTGATGTTGATTATTTGTACTTCGCAAATGTAGTGAGTGGCTTTAATTGGTTCTATGTAATTAGAAATTGTAAAAGATTGTTAATTAATATATAATATGCGTATTGTTGGCACTGCCTTTGGAAATATACATTTATAATACAACAGAAAAGTTTGTTTGAACACATTAATCTTAGCAACTACATGTCAGATTTCAAAAATTAATCATGCATTTGATAGAGCAATTATCGTGGAAGGTTTTGGGCTATTCATCATCACGCTACCGAAAATAGGAACAAAGCTGTATTGAAATAGAGTCACAAGAACGCGTAAAAATGATTAAGCTATTTCCGGTTTCCCGCGAACAAAGTCGCGCACAGAACTTGTTTCACATAACCATGGCCTTGTTGTTGGTGGAAATATCTGTCGCAATAAAAAGTTACAAATACACTGCGCCCAGGGGGATACATAAATCATATATTACGTCAATATTTATAACGTATCATATAAAAAGATAGTGATCGTCTACCTTCTAAACGTGTTGGCCGATGTGAAAGTATAAACTCTTGTAATATATTTCGTATATTGAGACGTTGGGTCATAGCTGTTCCATGATACAATAGTTGGAGCTGTGGCAGAATGGGGCAGAACAACACCTGCCTAGCCAGACAGTCTGTCAATTTTGGAACTATGATAGCTCAGTGGTAGTTACAAATCTGTCGCAATACCTATAGGAGTGTTCCGGAAGTTGCACTTGAATGAATGAATGAATGAATTCTTTATTGCACTTTAAATATGCACACTGGCGAGCTGATGCCATAAGGCGTTTTCTTGCGTCTAACCAGCGGTAATGTTGTATGTTAAAGCGGTGATAGCTCAGTAGTAGTGTATACGACTTCGCGTCAAGGGACGTGAGTTCGAATCCAACCACCTACAATGAGCTTGAGCTTTCGGTGAAGGAAAACATCGTGAGGAAACCATAGCATGGTGTTAGGGCTTCTTCTGATGCCCGACTGGCTAGCTACCACCCTCAAGTTGAAAACCAGCCGCCAAATACCAACAGGTGTGTTCCGGCAACTGCACTTGAGAACCAGTTCCTCCAAAGGTTTAGCGTGTCTACCAACTTGGGCCGTATCGTCACTTAAGATCAGGTGAGATTATGGCCAAAACGCTTAACCTCGACGTTAGAAAAAAAAAAAATTTTTGAGTACGAACGCTGCGTCAATGGACGTGAGTTCGATCCATGCAATGAGCTTCAGCATTCGGTGAAAAAAACATCGTGATGAAACCTTAACGTGGTTGCAGGGCTTTTTCTAATGTTCGCCTTATTAGCTTCTACCCTCAATTTGAAATCTGCTGCCCTATCTGTAGGTGTGTTCCAGCATTTGCACTTGAGAGCCGGTCCCTAAACTAGCTATCTCGGGCTACATTGTGACTTAACATCAGCTGAGAAATTTAGCCTAATGGCCATTATCTCACCTGATGTTGAGTGACGATACGGCCCAAGTTGGTAGACACGCTAAACCTGTGGAGAAACTGGCTGTCAAGTGCAACTGCGGGAACGCACCTATCGGTATTTGACGGCAGGTTTTCAACTTGAAAGTGTCAAAAAGTTCGGATAAAAGCGATTGAAGCCAAGATAATTGCTTGACCTTGACAGAGTAAGAGTAAAGCACTACTCAAACGCTTCGCGTTATGAGACGTGAAACAATAAAAGTAACAAAATGGATACGTTAAAAAGATACTTCTATAAAAAAGTCAGACATAAATGCGTGTTACCTCGCTAACAAGCCCTTCGCAAGCCGTAGCGTTTTACGATCGCTAATACCAATCTAGCCTATGTACACACAAGTACTAATAATAAAATACCTTACCAGAGTTTATACTATGGAACCCAATACGTATCGAAATTCATTAGCTAAAAGCCAATAAGTTATGAAAGCAAAACCAATATTCCCCCATCAACACATAACAACGTCTTATAATTCATTGGACAGCTAATCGAGCGGACTCTGTACGAAATATTGTAACAGATATACTGTATTCATACAAAATCGAATACTTACTTTGTATTTCGACATCGCTAAATATTATTAGTTAGTAAATTCCTAAACCGTGTGGACACAGATTTCCTGTTATGTGTATGGTAGTTACAAATACCTTTTTTTTTCACGGAAATATGCATTGCTGATGGGCTGGAAGGGGTTTGTGAGACTCACCCAATACCCACTAAAACCTCACGTCTCCTATCGTCCGTAGGATCTGAGTTCTCATTGCCTCTGTTCCCCGGCACGCGCTGGTCCCTCGAGAGGGATCCATCCTGCGTAATTTGTACAGGTTTTACTTCCTCGCAGACCGGACGGTTAAATAAAACCCATCGGTCCAATGGAATACGCGAGACGTGTCACTCGCCTTCGGTAGGAGTCCGAAGAGATTAAGAGAGAAGAGAAGAGATTAAGAGATAAAGGTGAGGCAAAGCTAGAGCCTCGTACTCCTGCCAGACGGTAGTGTATGAACTTCGAGTCCTTGGCACCGTTCCCTGACTACGCGCCCCGGGATAAAGACTTTAGCTGGCTACTGAGAACGACAAAACAATGTTTACCAGCCCGGTTTGTAGCATGATAAAGTTAATATTTGACAATTTTTTTATATATTTGAGGTTTAGCGTTATAGCCGTAATCTCACATGATCTTAAATGACGATACGGCCCAAGTTGGTAGAGACGCTAAACCTGTGGAGGAACGTACCTATTGGTATTTGGCGGCAGATTTTCAACTTGAAGGTGTTCGCTAGCCAGGCGGGTATCAGAAAAAGCCCTGCCATCATCCTCTACCCTTTCGACGGAAGCGACGCAAAGATTGTATCCTTGAGATAATTTTTATAGGTCGCGGCCTTCCGAGGATGGTCCTTAAATGCCCCTGAACGAATTTATCGTGACCTGTCAAAAGTTAAGGTCACTCTGGCACAAACTGCCTATTCATTATCTTTTTTTACGCAAGGTTTATTAAAACATGCGGACAGTTTAAACGCCTATATATCTCGTAAATGATATTGTTATAGGAACACGGTACTGTGACGTCAATATACTTGGCGGTACATTTGACTTCGACTGAGAACAATGATGATATATATTAAAGTTTATATGTGTCTAGGTGTGTATTTTTTGGTTTAATTATGCTGCTCTGTTATTGTAAAGTAAATTATTTGATTAGTACCCTAATTATTATCTATTTATTTATTTACACCCTTGCACACAATATTTATCGTATATTTGTAAAAAATGTCTAATTTATTTTACCATAATTTATCTTTGTTGTGAATATTGTTATTTAGAATTTTTACTGCGATTGGTGGAACAAGTTTTTAACGCACCGCAACTGGATTTGGGTTCCAGCTGAAAATCAGCGCTGAGTGTTTCGGACACTTTAGCATATGCTGAGCTGGACACCCTATGCTAATAATTAGATATACACTGTTATTATTTATGTGTGTATTGTCTTATCTTTTTTATTTTATTTTAATGTTTTTATTTAGTGTCCTTTAATGCTTGTATGTCTTTTATTAGTATTAAACGATTTCTTTCTTTCTTTCTCTTTCTTTCTTTTCTCTGTAACAATGATTTTCATATAAAACTCCTGGTATCGAAATGTTATAAGGAGTGATACGAATACAGGTGGTACGTTTTTCTGCGCAACGTACCTTGCGCACGTTAACTTTGAAATGGCGCTTTCGTTTTGTGAGTATTGAATGAAACTCAGCCGTTATGATGGGCAACGTAACGCTCGCTAACTAAAATTATATCTAACGACACCCCACAAATCTGTTCCAACATTTAAAGGTTATGGTATACTTTTAAAGCGACGATAGCTCAGTGGTAGCGACGTGAGTTCAAATCTAAGCACCTACAATGAGCTTGAGTGAAGGAAAACATCGTAAGGAAACCATAGCATAGTGGTAGGGCTTTTTCTAATGCCCGCCTGGCTAGCTACCACCCTCAAGTTGTAAACCTGCGGCCAAATACCAATAGGTGTGTTCCGGCAGCTGTACTTGAGAGCCAGTTCCTCCACAGGTTTAGCGTGTCTACCAACTTGGGCCGTATCGTCACTTAAGATCAGGTGAGATTATGACCATAACGGTAAACCTTAAGTATAAAAAAAATACTATTGATACTCACATGGACTGTCAGACCGTTACACTCCCATCTCGGGCAGTCGAGTGAAAATGTAGCAGAGTTAATTCGTTATACAATTTTAAATGCCTATCGCAGAGAAAACCTTTCAGCTTGTCACATTACAAAGACACGGGAAAAGTTCTTTCGTAGATTGATTCTTTGTCGTATCATTACTCGCGTACCTTATTGAGTATTATAATAATTTTCGTAACGGAAGAACTCTGCTACTAACAAAGTAAACGGGCAATATTATTAGAACCCGGAACGTTACTCGATTATTCTTTATAAAAACTTTGATAATTAATCATAAAGCCCCAAAAAAGGCCATTTCAAGCGATCGCACTCATTATTCACGCTTTGGCGATTTTATAATGAAAAAAAAAAGTCCTCGCTTATTACCACCGATAATGATCGCTTCGGCCCCACAGTAATAGGTTTTTGAAATCTCGATGCGCCCTATAATTATTTCCTTACTAGCGTCTACCCGCGGCTTTGCTTACGTTTCATACAAAAGTTTATTCCTCTCTGTGCCTGCTCATAATACGTTTTTCGTTAGTAAAAGTAGCTTATCACCGCTTCCAGGGTCCCGTCCATCTCTATACCAAAATTCATCATAATCGATTCAGCGGTTTACGCGTGGAAGCGTAACAAACAGACAAACTCACTTTCGCATTTTACAATATTAGCATAATGACGATATCAGATAATGTGGGTGATCAAAGTTAATATTTCGTATGAATTGTATGTAAATCATTCAGTGACGTTCGGTCGCTCGGCGCTAATAATCGGGTTTCAATGAAATTGTCTTTTATTTGTCACTCAATAATTACCATTCACGATTAGTTGTCGAAGACTGATATAAAAAACAACGATCGTGATACTAATAATAAGAAATACAATATATATATATTCACTCGCTCCTGAAAATATAAAAAAAATCCCTGAAAATTGAATTCCACAATATTAAAAATTCCAGAGCATCAAATCGCTAACATTCCAACACAGAGAGCATGGCATAAACAGTGTCACGCCGCTTATCGTCACGGCAAACGGGTCGAATGTACTGCCAAGGCGCGCCAATACCTAAATGTTTCACAATGAAAAGTTTCAAATAAATTTTTCCATGCACGAGCGATCCTATAAACGGCTCGTACCTACGTCATTGTAACACCCACGTTATCGGAAAACTGCGTCATTGTAATTCTAAGGGATCGATTTGTGGAAGCTGCGTGTATCCGGACAGAACTGACCACTTCTTTCCTATTACGGTGTCTAAAATTATTTTTTACATTCGCCTATTGTATTAGACATTATAATATAGAAATTAAATACGGATCTAAAACGTGATTCACTTATTAATTTTTGATCGACGTTTCTGTTTTTTTTTTTGAACAGGCGTACGCTCTTAGCCCTAATGGCTCTGTCAGCTTCACCAAACCTCGGCCTGGACTGGTGCCGGTAAATGAAAAATATTCACGATCCTGACTAACCAACAGGTCCTGTCTTACTAGCTTAGTGATCCTAACAACGACCTTATCGGGTAAGCAGCTCAAGGGCCGCGAGGGTAGTCCCTTACAGAACTAGAGTTTCATCGTATCGAGCAAGCAGAGTCACTCGAGGGCTCTTGTCTGGAGGATCGAACCTAGGCTCTGGCTTTGGCGGAAGAGACCGCGGCAGGTGCCAACTGAAGTGTTGTGGTGTCTTCGTTACCAACAGTTTCTAGTAACTACCCTCATTTGCTCATTATTCAGTCGGCTCGTGACCAAGGTCTGTGTAACCGGGCCGAAACGTTGATCAATTATTAAAAAGGAATTTAATTTCTATATTATAATATATTATGGTATCGCCATTACAAGTTTTGCGTTACGACCACAATGTCACCTGATGTCCAGTAACGATACAGCCTCAGATGATGACTACGTTAAGCCTAGTGGAACGCAACTTCCGGAAAACATCCGTAGATATTTGGCGACAAATTTTCAACTTGAGGGTGGGGTGGTAGCTAACCGGGCGAGCTTTAGAAAAAGTCCTACCACGATGCTACGGTTTCATCACGATGTTTTCCTTCGGCGAAAACTCAAGCTCATTGCCGACAGACGGACAGTGACACATCTTTGCTTTCGATTGTCTGTAAATTACATTTAAAATATATTACCTATTTAAACCAAAAAAAAAGTGAACTCTGTGTAACGTTTTGATTTATTGAACATTGTCGGTTTATTCGTTTTGGTTGAATGAAGGTTTAGCGTTATGGCCATAATCTCACCTGATCTTAAGTGACGATACGGCCCAAGTTGGTAGACACGCTAAACCAGTGGAGGAACTGGCTCTCAAGTGCAGCTGCCGGAACACACCTATTGGTATTTGGCGGCAAGGTTTAGTACTAGAGGGTGGTAGCTACCCAGGCGGGCATTAGAAAATGCCCTACCACCATGCTATGGTTTCCTCACGGTGTTTTATTTCACCGAAAGCTCAAGCTTATTGTAGGTGCTTGGGTTCGAACCCACGTCCCTTGATACGAAGTCGTGCACACTACCACTGAGCTATCATCGCTTCTAAAGTTCTCTTTAAGTGTGTTCTACCGTATGTAACACGGCGAGTGTTTTGAAGGGCTCTTCGATACAATCCCCTCCAACCCGTTCCACTACAGAGCCACGCGGGCGCAACTTCGGTGTCACCGCTTCACGGTCACTTCTATTGAATGGCGAACTAAAAAGTTTGCTGATTCATACTTATGTCGTACCGTGGAGCTGTGGAACCGTCTTCCCGTCAACGTGTTTCCACCTTCTATGACATGGGGTCCTTCAAAAGAGGCGTGAAAAGGTCTCTAAGCAGGCCAGCATGACAGCGGTGATTGTATGAGAATTATGGATCATTGTCAGTCACCGCTGTTCTGGATTGTACTGTACTTAACACCAGGTGCAGTACAGTCATTATGCTGCGCAACATAAAAAAAATATAGAGATATATGTATAGAGTTTTAGTCTATACTCTTTGACAAATGACTTCGATAATATTTAAATTTTACAATTGCATTAATTGGACCGTTTATTTTGTAAGTGGTGTAAGTCCATTTTTGAGAAAAATGAGCTATTACGTAATTCATGTATTTTATTAATTTAATGTAATTTTTTTATATGTAACTAGTCCGTGTTTAATTTCTCAAAAAAAACCCATGTTTTGTACAACTTAAAATCGGTCGGTAAATGAAACTGCGTTATCAACAAATATAGTAACCTTTTATTTTCCCGAAACAAAAGAAAATGGACTTACACCACTTTCAAAATAAACGGTCCAATTATTGTCGACCTTTAATCAGTCGGCGACAATTAGTTTCTCTAATTAATTATATTTAAGACCTCTACAGATCAAACTGGTGGAGCCGAGAGTAATTAAACTTAACCGCGCCTGTAATATTAATATTAATAAATCCAGTCTAATCCAATGATAACAATAACGAATACATTCTGTTTTATCTCGTGCTCGCTTATCATTGGTCGTATCTTCCACTATAATCTATCATCTAGCTTGCATATCAGAATTAAACCTGTAACATATAACCCGTAACCGGTAACCCGTCAAATTTAAAAATGGTTTTTCTTTCTGACGTCACATTAGTTGAGGAAGGTTTTGGTCTATTCTACATCACTATACCACCAATAGAAATAAAGCTTTATTGACATATACAAAAAAAAAAAAAAACATGCTAAAATGATTAAATAATATTTAGTTCCAAATTAACGATGTTAACAGCGGACACACCTGATTTTTCATATATGACGTAAAAATACGCGTGGATTGGTGGTAGGGCTTTTTCTAAAGCCCGCTTGGGTAGCTACCACCCTCAAGTTGAAAATCTGCCGCCAAATACCAATAGGTGTGCTCCGGCAGCTGTACTTGACAGCCAGTTCCTACACAGGTTTAGCGTGTCTACCAACTTGAACCATATCGTCACTTAAGATCAGGTGAGGTGTGACCATAACGCTAAGCCTTAACTAAAAAAAAAATTAGGGAAATTAATCTTCCATATAATAAATAATACAAGAGTCTTAGACCATATTCTTGTTAGCGTTCTAAATATGTTTCAAAAGTCAAAGTTCGTTTCAAAATATGACTTAATCCGTCCTCATGACGACTGTGGTCGCTGTGGTCGTTGTGGTCGCCATAAACCGTCCTCACGACAACCCATCACCAACGTTTTCTTTTTTATTGTTGAGTTTTAGCGTTATAGCCATAATCTTACCTGCCCAAGTTGGTAGACACGCTACACCTGTGGAGGAACCGGCTCTCAAGTGGAACTGCCGGAACACACCTATTGGTAGTTAGCGGCAGATTTTCATCTTGAGGGTGGTAGCTAGCCAGGCGGGCATCAGAAAAAGCCATACCACCATGCGTTATTGCACCATGTATATGTTGTCCAACCTCGAGTCCTCATACTCCATTCTATCTGAGTAAATTACTGAGTAAATAAAAAAATATGTGTATTATATCACTGCACTTCTACTGCAAACAATTTCAGGAGGTACGCGAAGTTCTATATAACCTTGTATATGACGTGGAGGATAAACTTACGGCTTATCCTCTCGTTTAACAAAGTTAGCGAACCAGCGCTCGAACGGATTATAATTGACTTTCTATTTCGAAACGCTTTTATCGCGTATAGAGTGTGTGAGTGTAGAGTAGAGCAGTGTAGAGTAGAGATAGCAGTTCTTACTGAAAAAGTTCAATTCTAGAATCGATTCGAAAGATTGAAACTTCAAGAATCTATTTTTTTTTTTTCGTTTCCCTTTTCGTGCGTATATTTGCAATGTAATACCAATAATAGAAATTAAAAGAACATCGCAATAATCGATTGAATCATTGTACATATGAGAAAAAGTATATTTTCTATATATGTTTGCGTAAATCATTACAATAATTAGAAATCATATTTTATGACAATAAATTGGAATCGAACTTCGAATTTAAAAGATTCTTCGGTATTTGGCGTCAGATTTTGAAAATATCACAAATATCAAAAATCCTGAAAATGTTTTGTATCGGTTATGCCTGGCCATTTATTTTTCGGGAATATTTTCGATGTAAAATTACGACGACTTTTCTACAGATTTACTATATGTATAGATAACCAACAGTAAAATAAGAAAAATAAAATAAGGGTTAGTGGTATTAAAAATCTAAGTCCCCTAGATCCATCAACGGGAAACTCCGCATGATACGGTTATAGTTAGGTCCCGATAAATTCAGTAATTTAAAATGATAGGCCGCTAAAGAAATGAAATTCTTTATATATATTTAGATAAAGGACAAATACGCTAATACATACATACTAAATAGCACAGAATGGTTTTTATATCGGGTATGAAAAATAGACATGTATACATGCATAGTGTAAAGTGTAAACGTTTCTTTTTGTTATGGTAAATTGTACACATAAATATATTGAAATAAAACTAATTTAAACGGATTTTATCGCGGTTATTTAATAATTTTGATACCGACGTTTCGAAAGCTTTTTAGCCTTCACGGGACGAACTGAGGTGTAGGTGAAGCTTCCGAATCGTCGGGATCAAAATTAATAAATAACCGCTATAAAATCCGTTTAAATTATTTTTATTTTTATGAGTAATATTCGCGTAAACTTAAGAAATCATTATGCATAAATATATGTTATATTATAAAAAAAAAACAGAAAATTTAATAATGAAAATAGAAATTATTACTAATTAAATGTGATGCCGTGAACTTTAGTAGTTGTGTTACTATTGTATGTACTATTTCGCATTACACATAAGGGAATTTTCTCTTGTTTAGGACACTTGATATATCAACCGGTACACACATACTTCTTTGAAAAGCGACGCGATTTGAGTGGGCCAATTGACACAAAACCCGCGTGCCCCTTTCGAAGCGTGTTTGCCGTATCTACGCATTTTTGCTTATAATCTTATTAAGTTAGTAATTTTTCATTATAAATGTCTGACAATGTTACGAAATCTACTGACGCGATAATAAAAAAATATCATGGCTTTGTTCTGATAACCCAAATTTCTAGGAAATAGTACATTCTGACCCCTACCTGACTACCTACCACCGTAAAGGTGAAAATCTACGGCCACTATAGGTGTGCTTCTGCAGTTACACTTGAAAGCAAATCCCTCCACAAGGCTTAGCGTGTCCACCGTACGGGCTATATCGTCACTAAACATCAGGTGAGATTGTCGCCATAACGCTTAACAGTGAAAAATAGAAGGAAACATGGTGATAGATAATATTATTAGTCTTAGCATATAGTTAGTAATATATATAATTTATAGGTATCCGGAAATTGGGATAAACCGCTAAACCTCAACATTGTTTGACCGCTATTCAAGAAGTACTTACTCCTTCCTGTACTAATATTATAAGTTTGTTTGTTTGTTTGATTGTTACACTTTCACTGCTAACCGGCTGAATCGAGTATGATTTACTTTGGTATTCAGGTGAATGGGACCGTAGTGACGCTAACAAGCAACTTTGTCTGGCGAAAAACTCGCCGGAAGTAGGTAGAAGAAGGGAGAAGCTTTGCGTGAAACGTTGATAAAATCGATATTAACGCAAGCAGAGTCGCGAGTAATAGTTAGTTTGGTATATAAATTGATTTTTGCTTGGTAGCGTTGTGCTCGAGATAAATTTTTAGTAGAGTAAGAGCACGACATCTAGCAAATCATCTCAGAATGTGCAATATTTTGAAGCATTGATAGCTCAGTGGTAATGTGTACGACTTCGCGTCAAGGGACGTGAGTTCGAATCCGAGCACCTACAATGAGCTTGAACTTTCGGTGAAGGAAAACATCGTGAGAAACCATGGCATGGTGGTAGGGCTTTTTCTAATACCCGCCTGGGTAGCTACCACCCTTAAGTTGTAAACCTGCCGCCAAATACCAATAGGTCTGTTCCGGCAGCTGCACTGTAGAGCCAGTTCCTCCACAGTTTTAGCGTGTCTACCAACTTGGGCCGTATCGTCACTTAAGATCAGGTGAAATTATGGCCATAATGCTAAACCTTAAGTATAAATATATATATATATATATATATATATATATATATATATATATTACAAGACAGTCACTATTGAGGTACTGATTGCTAGCCTGCCTTAATGACTTCAAAACGCTATGTACCAGAATAAGGCACTGTGTCACGTTTTTTTATAATCCAGTCATTAAGAATTATCAAATCAGTGTCATGTAGGTATTTTTTAAGCGGTTATAGCTCGGACTCCGTCTCATGGGACGTGAGTTCGAACCCACCTACTATGACTTTGAGCTTTCCGTGAAGGAAAACGTCATGAGGAAACCATAGCATGATAGTAGGGTCTTTTCTAATGCAAGAATGCCCGCTAGGGTAGCTACCACCCTCAAGATGAGTATCAAATACCAATAGGTGTGTTCCGGCAACTGCATTTGAGAATCATTTCCGGTACAGGTTTAGCGTGTCTACAAACTTAGGGCCGTATCGTCACTTAACATCATTTGAGAATGGCCATAACGGTAAAACTTAACTATATCTATATAAAAATTAAAAACTTTGTTATTTTTTTACAAGGGTTTACCATCGGTGACTAATATAGGGTTTTAAATAAAAATAAGGTATAGTGAATCCATTGTATTTGTCGATAATCGTCATAGGTCGCCATTGCATTTTCGCCATTTTCTATGCAATATTCGTTGAGTATTATATATGTACGTAGTAATAGTATATGTAATTGTTACGGTCATGTGTAACCTGATGTTAAGTGACCATGTATTCCTCGATGGTGGGCAAGCACAAGTGCAGGGTCTGGCTTTATAGGTAGGTATTTGGTGACAGGCATCAGAGAATATTCTACCACCATGCTACAGTTATATCAAGATGTTTTTCCTTCACCGAACGCTTAGGGTCATTACAGGGTTTTAAACTCACTTCCGTACGTCAAGCAAAAGTAAGACATTAACCACTATATGCATATCTGTCGCGTTACAATCGAGCTTTATTTCTCTCGGTTATAATCGAACTCTCACCCCCTTTTTCCTTCGAAGCCTCGACGATTTAATTTCGTAGTAAAGCGTCTGTTAGATCGTTTAACATAAATAATAAAGTTAATCCAGAATGAGTGTTCATTAAAGAGATACATTTGCAATCCTCTGTTATGGAGCTATTACACTGTACGGTTTTAATATTGGCATAAATTCTATTATTACCATTTTAGAAGTGAATAGTATGAAGGGACGTGAGTTCGAATCCAAGCACCTACAATGAGCTTGAGCTTTCGGTGAGGGAAAAAATCGTGAGGAAACCATAGCATGGTGGTAGGGCTTTTTCTGATACCCGCCTGGCTAGCTACCACCCTCAAGTTGAAAATCTGCCGCCATATACCAATAGGTGTGTTCCGGAAGTTGCACTTGAGAGCCAGTTCCTCCACAGGTTTAGCGTGTCTACCCACTTGGGCCGTATCGTTACTTAAGATCAGGTGAGATTATGGCCATTACGCTAAGCCTTAACTATAAAATTTTAAAAATAATATCAAATATTATAATTTAAATAGAATTTATGTGCGGCGTCGACCGCCTTCATATTGCTGTTGTCAAACAAAACGAATGACGCAATAAAAAGTTTCATACAAAGTTCATCCCCCTGTTCACCCCACTTCCTGCAATTTTTTCCCGAGCAAAAGTAGCCTATCTCCGTCTCCAGAATCCCGTTTACCTTTGGGCCAAAATTCATCATAATGGATTCAGCGGTTGAGGCGTGAAAGTGCAACTAACAAACAAACTCACTTTCGTAGTTATAATATTAAAATGATCTATTACGATTAATATGTTTTTTATGTATTAGCGGGCAAACAAGCAAGCGTGTCACCTGATGGTAAGTGACCACCGCCGCCCATAGACCCACAACACCAGAGGAATCGCAGGTGCATTGCCGGCCTTTATAGGAGGGACTGACTCTCAAGTGCAACTGCCGGAACACACCTATTGGTATTTGGCGGCAGATTTTCAACTTGACGGTGGTAGTTAGCCAGGCTGGCTTCAGAAATATCCCTATCACCACTACAAATGTTTACCTTTGCACATAATAATACTGTAACCGGTTCGAATCCAGTTTATATTCATATTATAAAGTGGAAACGTTTGTTCGAACGCGTTTATCTAAGGAACAACCAATCGAACTTCAGAAAATATTTTTGTATTTATAATAAAAATATTGTAGAAGGCTTTATGCTATATATCATCACGCTACCATGTAGATAAGGCTTTCTCTAATACCCACCTGGCTAGCTACACCCTAAAATTGAAAATCCACCGCAAGATACTTTAAGGCACGTGACAGCTAGTCCGTCCACTAAGCTTGACGTATCCACCATCCGAGGCCACGTTGCCACTTAACATCAGGGGAAATTGTGGCCATAATGGCCTAGAATTAAAAAAAACATACATCAATCTCTCGGCACATTTATGACATTTCAATACACCCAAAATCTCATGCCGAGCGAGAGTAATTTTCATACTTTTTGCCCGTTTTTGCAAGATTTTTCAATACAGCTCTGCTCCTAGTAGCGTGATGTTAAACAGCCTTAAATTTTCTCTAAACTCCTACAAGAACTTCCTAAGATTAGTGCATTCAAACGAACAAACTTCCCCATTCGAAATATGAATATAGATTGCTCCAAATAAACAAATAAAATCATCTATAGGTTCTGAAATCAATCTCGCTCGGTATAATCGGGCTGAACGATCGTGTATGGACATAAAAATATATGAGTAATGCAACGTAGTCCACTTACCTCCTCATATACTGGAACTTGATGACTATGAAGATCAACAACATGTTCGCAGACAGGGAGGCGGTCAACACAACCACATACAGCACGATTATCACCACGTCTGGTCTATAGAACACGTTCAAGTCCAGCTGTGATGTCTCCTCGATTTCCTCATCGGTGCTATTCCAGGGCAAGAACGTGGTATTCTCCAGCAGCGACATTTTTATCTCCCCTTCACTTGTATTTGTTAGTTTAATGTCCATTTCTGTATTTTGTTTACATTTAATTCGCACTCATTCTATTGTTCACTAAAAGGTTTTATTATCAGTTCTGTCTGTTGCGTAGTGTTTATTGCTTGTACATTAAATGAATCTATGTATATGCATAATGTATGAAGCGTAAGAAAAAAAAGGACTCGACTAGTAAAGTATTTCGGTCGTTATCGTGATAACATACAGGATCCGCACATACAGACACGCGGACGTCCAAGACAGAACTTTTTTGTAAACAGTTTTTTAACTAGTTTAAATAACAAAAATGAGTGTTAAAACTAGTGTTTTTTCTTGATATATGTGTGTATATATCATTTTACAAGTACAGAATGTATATGAATAATGTCTGAAGAGTAAGAAAAAAAATACTCAATACTTAAATATTTCGGTCGTTATCGTGATAACATACAGGACCCGCACATACAGACACGCGGACGTCCAAGACAGAACTTTTTTGTGAACAGTTTTTTTAACTAGTTTAAATAATAAAAATGAGTGTTAAAACTAGTGCTTTTCTTGATATCTGTGTGTATATATTATTTTACAAGTGTAGAATGTATATGAACAATGTCTGAAGAGTAAGAAAAAAAATACTCAGTAGTAAAGTATTTCGGTCGTTATCGTGATAACATACAGGATCCGCACATACAGACACGCGGACGTCCGAGACAGAACTTTTTTGTGAACAGTTTTTTAACTAGTTAAATAAAAAATGCCATAAGTGTTAAAAATAGTGTTTTATCTTGATATTTGTGTATATATATTATTTTACAAGTGCAGAATGTATATGAATTATGTCTGAAGACTAAGAAAAAAAAGACTCAATTAGTAAAGTATTTCGGTCGTTATCGTGATAACATACAGGATCCGCACATACAAACACATGGACGTCCAAATCAGAACTGTTTTAAACAGTTTTTTAAATGGCTTGAGTGTTAAAAATAGTGTTTTTTCTTGATATGCGTGTGAATATATTATTTTACAAGCGCAATTTATGATAAATAGAAACATGTTAAGTTTGAAAAATCAGTTGTTTCGCGTGAAGTGACAGTAGCACCCACCTCAACGCTTCGCTTATGAGACGTGCATTATTTATAAATATCGCAAGTAGTAATATTCATCATATATAGGTATGAGGCTAAACTTGCCTCACTAAATATGTTTTGGGATATCACGTATACATACCTACAGGTGTGTATATACAAAAAAAATATTAAACAGGTACCAGCCCGCATAACACCTTTATTACATCCAATCGTGTAGTAAAACTTTCTAATATAAATAAAACCGACTCTTTGATGTCCGCCAAAGCGTATGATGATTCACTAAACGTTTCGTTTTTACTACGAGACGATCAAAATTGAATTTTCTTACGGCAATAAATAAACCGCAAGATATATTAGTTTGAAGTTAGAGTGTATTTTAAGGATCTGTAATATATATATCGAATTAAATGAAGAATTATGATTTATTGTAAACAATAGTCGACCAGACAAGTCGCCTATCTTGTGCAGAAAGCGAACATTTCTACGATAGATTTCTATCGTAATTTTTCGTGTAGGACCTATTAGTGCATATGTATATAGAAGTTGTTTTTTTTAGTGTATTACTTCCGCGTTATGGCTACAATCTCACCTGATGTTAACTGACGATGCACACGCTAACACTGTAGAGGGACTGGCTCACATATGCAACTACCGAAACACACCTATAGGTATTTGGCGGCAGATTTTCGCTTTGAGGATGGCTTACTCCACTCCCTACAAGTTGTTCTAAGGACGCTAGCTTATCAACATCTCCAGGATCTGTCTCTACACTAAAATTCATTGGAAACGATTTACCTCTTAGGCATGAATACGTAATAAAAACAAACTCACTTCCGCATTTATAATTCAGTGTAATCTCCATAACTCGAATGTCAAGGGGAATGCTAAAAATTGCGATTTAATGAGATTACGACGTAACGAGAAGTTCCTTTTTTTATAGCTAGTTGGTAGACACGTAAACCTGTGAAGGGACTGGCTCTCAAGTGCAACTGCCGAAACACACCTATTGGTATTTGGCGGCAGATTTTCAACTTGAGGGTGGTAGCTAGCCAAGCGGGCATTAGAAAAAGCCCTACCGTTATGCTATAGTTTCCTTTACGAAGAGATCGTACACACTACCACTAAGCTATCATCACTTCAATTAGTTTTAGATACAATGGATTCAGTTGCAGAAATTTCGACTTAAACAGGCGCGATTTCCAAATGTATTTTTCGAATATAACACCGTATATCTCGAATAATAATATACAGAATTTTACCAACACATATATTTTATATCGAGACGTCATTATATTTTACTAACTACGACTTATAGAATCTGCTCTCTGAAATTCGTTTTATAAGGTATGAATATGTTCAAGTTACAAATTCTAAATAAATCTAGATACTGCGTATTTAAGGGATCAGTGGAAAGCAATTACCTTTTTTCGACTTAACGAGGTTTCGTGTAAACGAGATTCCACTGTGCTGTATGGATATGGATAATTCGAAAGCTATAAAAATGACCAATAATATTTTTATCAATTACAAATGGTAGTAATAAAAGGAAAATTCATGAAGAACCGGGCCACAGATCCCTCTATAAAATTTTACTAACCCAGTTAACGCTTCACTGTGGTGTGACTTCGACGTCTTCAACAAACATTCAATTGACAATTTTTATAAATACACAACCCGTGCCAGCGATTTTTGCATGTTATAGCTTCATTTTCTATTTAATTCGCTTCCTATGAAAATTTTCCGAAAAGAAAATTATGTAATTAACATTACACCGGAGGATTTGGATATATGTCTGAATTTATTTACTTTGATTACATTTGGATATATCTGAATTATAATACTTCATAGGTCGAGCGTTATGACCGCAATCCCATCTGACGTTAAGTAACGATGTTGCCCAAATAGGTTGACACGTTAAGCCTAGCGGAGGAACTGGTTCTCAAGTTTAACTGTCAGCACACATCTATACGTATTTGTAGAGCAGATTTTTATCTTATAGACGGTAGCTAGCCAGGCGGACATTGAAAAGCCCTACCACCGTGTTACGATGTTTCCCTTCACCGAAAGCTCAAGCTCATTGCTAGCGGAAGCGAACTCAGTACCACCAGGCGTCCGTACTCAGTACCAACTGAGCTATCATCGCTTCAAAAGGTTTAATCGTAGGCACTTGCCATAGACCGTGAAGTTTACTTGTAGATAAACGTACTGATTTCAAAGCCATTACTTTAAAACTGCCCTCAGAGCTCTATCCAGTTGCAGAAATATGGAAATTCAAGTGTATAGTCCGTCATAGTAAAAGTTATATATTACTTATTAATACAACTATTTCTCAAACTTATTCTCTGAGTTATCAATATTTTTTTAGTCCGTCTCAATAAAAGACTTGAGCATAAACTGTTAAATATAGAAATTTCCTTACTTCCTTTACTCGTCGTACTTAGAATCCATTAGGAATATAACGAATATTCGAGAATCGAGAGATCTTACCATTTCAATTGTGTATTATTATGTACGGTACGCGTCTTGGTGGACGTATATTTTCTAATATCATTTGGGTTCTTGTGGAATTTATTCGGATCATGTAATATTATTATGACAAGTGGTAGACTTAGTTGGTATAGTGTATGAACATTGCGACGTTGGACGCAAGTTTTAATCTCTGTGATGTGTTTAATTTTGATGATACCATAATATTAATTTATTTTATTTATTTAACTTTGTGCATTAGGCGGACTTTAATGCCTAAGGCATTTTTCCTAATCGACCTTAGTGTGGTGGAGATCATGACTGAGGCAGGTGCATAATAGAATAAATAAAAAAAGTATAATTTAACTAAATAATTACCAATATAAATACATAATACATATAGATAAATGTCGCAATACCTATAGGAGTGTTCCGGAAGTTGCACTTGAATGAATAAATTCTTTATTGCACTTTAAATATGCACACTGGTGAGCTGATGCCATAAGGCGTTTTCTTGCAGCTAACCAGCGGTAATGTTGTATGTTAAAGTGGTGATAGCTCAGTGGTAGTGTATACGACTTTGTGTCAAACCACCCACAATGAGCTTGAGCTTTCGGTGAAGGAAAACATGGTGAGGAAACCGTAGCATGGTGGTAGGGCTTCTTCTGATGCCCGCCTGGCTAGCTACCACCCTCAAGGTGAAAATCTGCCGCGAAATACCAATAGGTGTGTTCCGGCAGTTGCACTTGAGAACCAGTTCCTTCACAGGTTTAGCGTGTCTACATCTTGGCCCGTATCGACACTTAAGATCAGGTGAGATTATGGCCATAACGCTAAACCTTAACTATAAAAAAAAAAAAAATTACTACCACTGTAGGTAGTACAAATAAAATAATTGGTGAAAGAAGAGTGTAATAACAAATATACTAACCTCATATAAATAATTCATAATGAATAGCATATTAAATAAGAGAAATGTTGTCAAAATAAATAAACGAAATATATATACTTACACATATACATATACAAACACAGCGAAATGTAACAAACAACATGGCACTAACTCTTGTTTGTTATACAAATGGCGATGTAGTCGTGATTTAAGACTGCCAATGGTTTTGGCATCTTGAATATGACGCGGCAATGTATTCCACAACCGTATGGCTGTTATTGTGTCATCCTGTACAAAATTGACACTTGAGAGTCAGTCCCTTCACTCGTATTAACACGACCACCGTCTTGGTTCACATCGTCACTTGCCATCAGCTGAGATTGTTCCCATAACGCTAAACCTACAAGGTACAAAAAACGCTTGCATTCATTTCATGCTACGTAATTTTTTTTTTCTAACTGACGTACGCTGTTAGCCTAAGTGCTTTGACAGCTTCACGGAACTTTTAGGGGCGAGTGCTGAGGGCACTCAGCCCCGAGGCTGCAGGCGCAAGGGTGCCAGGACGGCCGAACCTCGGCTACGGCTGCTGCCGGTAAATGAAAGAAGATTCATGATCCTGACGAACCAACAGGTTCTATATTACTAAATTAGTGATACTAACTACGACCTTATCAGGTAAGCAGCTCAAGGGCCGCGAGGGTAGTCCCTTACAGAACCGTGTCCTTAACGTTTGAGTGTGCACGAATGGTATGCGGTGTGATGGTTTAATCTCAGTGATGTAGAGTGTCACTGTATCGCGCGAAACGTAAAATTTCCATAGCGGATATCTTATAACAATAGGTGGCTCTTAAGGGAAAAATCTGAAATTCAAATCAAATGACATATAATTGGATATCCCAGTCGTTGTATACCCGAAACTATAAATCTTTTCAGGGCATTCATGAACCTCCTACTACAAGTTCGGATACCGGAACCGGAACCATAGCATGGTGGTAGGGGTTTTTCTGATGCCTACCTAGCTAGCAACCATTCTCAAATTGCAAATCTGACGCCAAATACCGATAGATATGTTCCGGTAGTTGCATTTGAGAGCCAGTTCCTCCACAGGTTTGGCAGTCTACCAACTGGGGCCGTATCGTCATTTAAGATCAGGTGAGATTATGGACATAACGATAAAACCTTCACAATAAAAAAATACACGGTCTATGCCATGCTTAAGGCTCCAAACTAGGTAATGTTTATAGCATGGCAGCCTACAAACCCATATAAATATATATATGGACCGTTTATTTTGAAAGTGGTGTAAGTCCATTTTCTTTTGTTTCGAGAATATTAAAGGTTAATATATTTGTTGATATGCAATTTCATTTACCGACCGATTTTAAGTTGTAAAAAACATGGGATTTTTTTGAGAAATTAAACACGGACTAATTATATATAAAAAATTTACATTAAATTAAGCATGAATTACATGAAAGCTAATTTTTCCCAAAAATGGACTTACACCACTTTCATAATAAACGGTCCATATATATATATATATATATATATATATATATATATATATATATATATATATATATATATATATATATATATATATAATAATCATAATAATCATTTATATATAAGTTGAGCTTGCTACTTCGTTCGCATGAACCTTTTTTCCAGGTGTTAGCATTATCAGAAAGGCTACAGATGGCCGTGGTATGTGGTTTTAGTAGGTATTCCCGGTGGTTAGGACCGGGTGAGTCCCCCATATCCCTCCTAGTCCCCCCCGGGTTGGGAGGGGATGCATAAACGCATTACCCCAAGAAAAAAAAAAGGTGTTAACATTATGACCACAACCTCATATGATACGATAAGATCCAAGATGGTGGGCAGGCTAAGCCTGTGGAGGGACTGGCCCTCAAGTTCAACTGCCGGAGCACACTTATAAGTATTTGGCGACAGATTTCCAAACTTCATAATGTTAGCTAACCAGGCGGTCTTTACTATGCTACGATTCCATTGTGATTTTTCCATCTCATCGAAATCGATCTTCGAAGAACGAATTCACACCAAGGTACATTATCTAATATCCCGTTTGAAGTATGCGTTTAGGTCTCTCAGCGGTCATACAAATATATGCGCACCGTACCGCGGAAAGATCAACGATCCAATACATTTAAAACAATAAACTCAATCGAAGCGTTCGGTTTTAAATTCGCACATTTTATATCTCCCGCTGTAAGTGCTTGGAGTTCTTTTAAGAAAATTTACTATTCCATTTGGATAACATCGAGTTGTAATTTGTATGTTATTTGATTGTGTAACGTACGTTTTATCTCTGAAATCAATAAACTACACAAAGAGCTTTTCTTTTAAACATTTAACACGCTTCTATTACGTTTACTTGTATCATTATAATGAAATCTTTCGAAGTAATTTAACCGCTTGCCCATGGATCCATATTCCATAATGCATGTTATAAGAAAAACAACGGATATGAATGTTGGAAGATGCAAAGGAAGAGAAATATCAAAGAAAAGATAGATAAAGTGTGTGAGAAATGAGATGAAAGAATAGCGAGAGATTTATGGAAGTAGAAAACATATTGACTAACGACTAACGACTTGAGAACAGAGCAAGAGAATGTTGATAAAATATAGAATTGATATAATATTAAAAATACATATATATATATATATATATATATATATATATATATATATATATATATATATATATATATATATATATATATATATATATATATAAACTTATTAAAACAGATTAGTAGAAATATAGATTAGTAGAAGTAAGACACGATAATAATATTAAATTATCTTCTATTACAATGAGTCTTTGAACAAGTTACTTCGAAGGACAACTTATTTCTCATTGTAAACAGAATATATAATTATACTTAATTTTAGAAATACGATAGTAATTCTATCTGTCTGATACATTTTCTTGTTTAAACCGCCAAAGCGAATAATATTAATTTAAGGATAAATGTATAATGTAATAATTTAAATTGAAGCGATTATAGATCAGTGGTCGTGTGTAGGACCGCCGCATCATGGGATGCGAGTGCAAATCCAACCAATGAGCTTGAGTTTTCGGTGAAGGAAAACATAGTGAGGAAACCATAGCGTGGTGGTTGGGCTTTTCTAACGCCCTCAAATTGAAAATCTGCCGCTAAATACCAATAGTAATGTTCCGGAAGTTGCACTTGAGAGCCAGTCCCTCCAATAAAGGTTGGCAACGCACCTGTGATTTCCTCCTGTGTTGTGGGTCTTCATGAGCGGCGGTGATCGCTTACCGTCAGGTGAATCGCTTGCTCGTTTGCTCCTTATTCAATAAAAAAAATCTTCAAACATAATGAAGTAAGGGAGATAAGATTGTGTGCGACCAGTTATTTCTTAAATTTGCGTAATTAAAAAACCATAAAATATAAATTGTTGGTAAGGAGTAAAGCACGTTTCTGCGTTTTTTAACTGATCAGAGTAAAACAGACGTGACTTTTATAAGGTGGTAGTGCCTTTTCTAATACCCGCCTGGCTAACTACCAACCTCAAGTTGAAAATCCTCCGGCAAACACCAATAGGTGTGTTCCGGCACTCGCACTTGAGAGCCAGTCCCTTCACAGCTTTAGCGTGTCCACGAACTTGGGCCGTATCGTCACTTAAGATCAAAAAGTTAAATTAAAAGACTATAACGATTAAGAAAACGCAAACTTAAGAGATGCCTATTCGCTCTTCCCTTGAAAATGTACAAATTTTCCGGGAAGATTTCCACTTCTTTGCTGTAAATACGATGAACGTATGCGAATTCTTACTACAAGTGTGAAGAGGAAAATCTTTTTTCATGGAATAGGGGTCATTAAGCATGCGTGTCACCTGATGATAATTGATTCCCACCCTCAACAGACACCCCCCAACTCCAGGGGAGTCGCAGGCGCATTGCCGGCCTTTATTCTAGGGTCTGGCTCTCAAGTGCCACTGTTGGAACACACCTATTGATATTCCGCGACAGATTTTCGACTTGACCGTGTTAGCTAGCCAGGCGGGCATTAGAAAAAGGTTTACCACCATGATATAGTTTCCTCACGGTGTTTTCCTTCACCGAAAGCTCAAGCTCATTGTAGTGGTTGTATTCGAACTCACGTCCCGTGACGCGCCGTTCCTGCACACTAACACTGGGCTATCATCGCTTCAGCTCGTTCGGGTAAAGACGGCTGGAGTCGACTAAAACAACGTGAGAGATACAGTCAACGCGACACCGCTGTACTCGCTCCGCAAATGTTACATCAGAAAGTATGACGCGTCAGTCACATTCAGTATCGACATAATGTATTTAATACGTCATAGTCGTATTTCGTATTAATCACCTCGTTGAAGTTTTTACTTGCGTTGTGACGTTTTAAAATCACATACCGTTTTAGACTATTGACCCACTTTTGTATATTTATACTAAATTTGGAGCAAAAAATATGTCACGATAAATACTAATTGTACGCAAACGAAGTCACAGGGCACACTAGCTAGTAATCATATAAATCCCTTGGCTACAAAAGAGCCGAATAAATGTAATTTAATATTTTCAGATTACAGAGATTCGTGTCATCGCTAGAAATTAATCTAAATGACCTTTGCCATTCAATATTTGCAATTATTATTAGAGGTCATGTTTCACCGGATTATATTATCTATATTATAGACAGCGTCGTTTGGTCGGTCCATTTATTTCTGAATTTTGCCATGGACGTATATTCTATGACATAACTTTATAACGTCAAAATTGTCGACTATGTTCCAAATTGAGACAGAAATGTCGCGTGAATAGCTTGTGCAAAATAATTGCCGAATATATCGGTAAGTAGACACGACCCTGTGTCGATACAATGAATACTCGATAACTTTTCGAACTGAATACGAGCGGGAAAGTAGGGATGTACGAATATAGTTAGAATCGAATCAAATCGAATTTTAATATTCGATTCGAAAAACGAATCGATAATTCGAAAATAGCCGAATTTTCGATTGGTTACAATTAAAATTTAAACTTTTTTTTTATATAGTTAAGGCTTAGCGTAATTGCCATAATCTCACCTGATCTTAAGTGACGATACGGCCCAAGTTGGTAGACACGCTAAAACTGTGGAGGAACTGGCTCTCAAGTGTAACTGCCGGAACACACCTATTGGTATTTGGCGGCAGATTTTCAACTTGAGGGTGGTAGCTAGCCAGGCGGGCATCAGAAAAATTAATTATTAGTATCATCGAATTATTCGCACATCCCTACCATTACGATTTGCCCGAGCAGTCGCCAACAATAGCCCCGATACAAGGACTGCTCTTGAAAATCTTCAAAGTTGTATTATTCTCAACCCGGGCGTCGAAGTATAAATTATATATTTTCAAGCTGAACCCGTGACTTTCTTTGACTCCTATAGGTCACTAGCTATTACCCGCGGCTTCGCTCGCAAACAAGTCGGTTGACGCAATCAAAAAGTTTCCTAGAAATTTCATCCCTCTCTTTATCCCACGTCCAATGTTTTTTTCGCGAGAAAAACTAACCTATCACCGACTCCAATGTCTCAGCTATCTCTATATCAAAATTATCATAATCAATTCAGCGGTTTAGTCGTGATAGCATAACAAACCAACAAACTCTCTTTCGCATTTAATATATAAATTTACATAATACTAGTAAGGATTTATAATATACTAGCTTTTATCTGCGGCTTCGCTCGCGTTAATATAAATTTTGTCAAAAAAGCGGATGACGCAACAAAAAGCTTTATACAAAGTTTATCTCTCTCTTTACCTCACTTCCGATAAATTTTGCACAAGAAAAAGTAGCCTATCACCATCACATGGTTCCTATCTATCTTTTCACTAAAATGCATCTTAATTGATTCAGCGATTTAGGCTTGAAAGCGTATCAAACAAACGAACAAACTCTCTTTCATATTCATAATATTTGTAAGTATTTATAACAAATTAATATATAGAAAAATAGACGTTCATTGAGAACTTATAAATTTGAAATATCGCAGACAAGGTGTTTCTATTGTTAGCTTGGTCGTTGATCGTCTCTTTATATTAAATATAATATAGAAGGGTTTAAATATCTACACGTTTGATTAAAAATATCTTTATGGATTAAAATTGATATTTACATGTTCGGTTGAAAATAATTTTATAAATTTAAATTATAATGACGAGATTTTATACAAATATTAATCTATTATATATATTAGTTTTATCGTTGATCGTCTCTTTATATTAAATAACATAATACGGGGGTTTAAATATTTAGACGCTTAATTAAAAAATATATTTATGGTCTGTACTTAATATTTACATGTTTGGTTAAAAATAACTTTATAAATTCTAATTGTAATGACAAGATTTTATAAGAATTGTTTTAAGAATCTAAGTACTTCGCTTCTAGCGCTTTCAGTTTCCGGTTGCGGTAATATAAATACGTGGGTCTTACAATACTGTGACAGTGATAGTGGAGCTCCAGAACGAATCAGTGGATTGAAGTATTAGTGATGTGAAGAACCAAATTGTAGTGCAGACAAGTAAACGAGACGGTTAAGATATAAGGATTTTTACACTGTATTCTGAAACATAATTATCAACTATTAGGTAAACTAACTGTAAAATAGATAAATTGTCAGGCTTTCGCGGACGACGTTGTCCTGTCCTAGTTTTGCCAGAAACTCTGTCAGATGCAAACTGCTAATTAGCAAGTATACTATTGAAACACTACAATTTATATTACAGCGGGAAAACACAAGGAAATTGTAAAGAGGAAAAATATATGCAGTGATAATAACTGAAAATTTAATGCTGAAGGTAAAAATTTTGAAGCAATAACGGGTCAACAAGTAGTGTGATAGCGCGTCGATGGACGTGGGTTCGAATCTCTTGAACGAGCTTGAATCTCCGCTGAGTGAAAACCTCATTGTTGCCTTCAAAAGTCAATTTGATACGGACATAAAAATTGATGAAAATTAAATTAATTACAATTCATATAAATACTGATGCTATTATGTATACAGTTAAGGTTTACAACAATCTCAGCTGATGTTAAGTGACGTTGGTGAATATACTAAGCCCAGTGGTGGCACTGGCTGTCAAGTACAATTACGGAAACACACCTGAAAGTATTTACCGGCAGATTTTCTACTTAAGGGGGTGTATCTAACCAGGCAGGCATTAGAATAAGCCCTACTGCTAAAGTTTCATCACGACGTATCCTTTCACTGAAAACTCGGGTTTCAGGATTCCGTACATACCCACTATCAACCGAAACTTCATCGTTTCTAAATGTTACCTATATAATACCTATATATAATAATACCACTGTGGTTGATATTAAACAAAGTATCGATGGTTTAAATAAAATGTGCTCAGCTTCGAAACGGTATTAAACAAAAAAAAAACAAAATGAGACACGGTTATAAAAAACTCGAATAGAAAATGTATTTTCCAACAAAATGAGCACACATATTTATCTTTGTTGCCGATCTAGGGACAGAGCGCCACTTGATATAACCCTATATTAATAACATAAACAAAGTTTATTGATTAATTTCTACTAGAAGCGTATTCAGAATCGAAGGACTAAATATTAATTCCCATGTAATAGATATCAGTTGGTCCAGCAGACGTTGTCAAGAATTTTATTGTGAGTCATCTACGGTGTTCAGGGAAACCAAAAAAAAAAAACAATTTATGAAATTGGAAACTGATTCCACGATGGGTAAATGAAATAAAAAAAATTGCAGGCGACAGGAGACCTTTAACCACCAGGGGTTCTTGACTTATTCTGTAATTTATTAAGAACAAATAAAGGCTTTTTATTTTTATTATTATATTATTTATAACGCTCCTACACTTAATTAGTATTATTGTATAAGCACCTCTTGAATAGAGCCTCCACGAGTGACGATATCCGAGTACATCCGGCGCACCATAGCCAGTTAGTTCCGGTTCCAACTTTACTGACTGGTTAATCTTTACCTCACGGCATGAACATATTTTTAACACGATTTCTGCTGATACGATGAAAAAGAAGTCAATTGTAAAGTGTAATATGAAAGTATATATAAGAAGGAAGGTAATTTATAATATAATGGTAAACAGTAGGGCGGCCTAAAAAACCTAATTTTATTTTTCGAGACTTTTACTAAAATATGTTACTTTATTATGTTTTAAGAGCGCCCTCCATAGCGCAGCTAAGCTAACATTGGAAGAGGTCGTTAAAAAGAATCCATAATCGTTTTCTCTCGCTATTTCACTGTTAAAATGATTACGATGCTGCTGAAAATTTTAACTCGTCGTTTTAATATTTAAACGTCGCATAAAGACTGTTTTAAGTTTCCAAATGCCATAGACTTTTTAGAGCAACTTCATTAAAGTTGACTTGCTATAGAATAGAAATAAGGCTGGATAGATGCTAATAAAAATTTCGAGAAGATTTTCACTATTATACTGTAATTGACAACAATTAATTAATTAATCTATTTTCGGAAATAAAAAAAAAATTTAAACGACCCATTAATTATTTTTTTTAGCTGCTCTTTGAAAGGGGCTCTTAAACATGATAAACTAACATATTTTTGAAGAGACTTGAAAAACTCGTCTTTTTTTTTGGCAACCCTAGTAAACACATTTTTATAAATCTAGAATAAAAATCAATCACGACTTAGATACATCAATATATGTACACATATATAGGTGACTTAAATTGAGTCATGATTCATCACGACATACCCAAAACTACTATATGTTTTGTAATAAAGGTAAGAGAATTTAAATCTAGATTCATTCGATTATAATAATAATCATTTACCTATACCAATATTACCAATAGTTACCAATAGTTAGTGGCATAGAGGATAACACCGAGCAGTGTCCGAGACTTGCGACACGGATGTAGGTATATGGAGGACTCCTATATCGACAATTGTCAACACCACCACCGCTCGTGTTTCTCTCTCTGGTCAGTACAAATCATTGTCGATAACAATTTGCAACATGAATATGTAAATATAGCAAAATTTCGGTCGTTATCGTTATAACATACAGACACACGGTTTGAAGCGATAATAGCTCAGTGGTAGTGTGTACGACTTTGCGTCAAGAGACGTGAGTTCGAATCCAACCACCTACAATGAGCTTGAGCTTTTGGTGAAGGAAAACATCGTGAGGAAACCATAGCATGGTGGTAGAGCTTTTTCTGATGCCCGTCTGGCTAGCAACCACCCTCAAGTTGAAAATCTGCCGCCAAATACCAATAGGTGTGTTACGGCAGTTGCACTTGAGAGCCAGTTCCTCCACAGGCTTAGCGTGTCTACCAACTTGGGCCGTATTGTCACTTAAGATCAGGTGATATGGCCATAACGCTAAGCCTCAACTATAAAAAAAAAAAAAAAACACGGACGTCCATGACCGAACTTTTTTAAACAGTCATTTAACTAGTTTAACAAGTAAAAATGGCATCAAATATAGTGTGTGTATGTATATATGATTTTACAAGTTCAATATATGATAAATAGAGACATTTTAAGTCTGAAAAATCAGTTGTTTTACGTGAAGTGACGCTTCGCTTATGAGGCGTGTAACAGTGTAATCATCAGTAATAGAAAATATAAATCTTATGTATCTTATCTTATATCTGGCCTCGAGTGCTCCGTTTTGACTGAACCCATAGCCGCGCTCGCGACGCGCTTATATAGCAATCGTTGTTAATAAATTGCCCTCTTCCGTTACTTAATTATCTTAGTGTATTATTCCGTGTATATTTAAGTTGTTGTTAAGAAATAGTGCAATAACTAAAAAAGTTTTAATATAGATCACATTAGATTTGAAATTAGGCATGGATATTCCTTTCACGATTTAGACAAGACCGGATATTAATCGAGCGCGACAAACTCGAACGAAGTCTGTGGGCACCAGTTAGTTTAAGATATACACAAGTAAGAAACTCCGTTAGGAAGTTTATTTACTTGTAATATTTACTGTTATATGCTATCCCGGAGGAATCGGTTCGCTTTATGCTGAAAAAAAGTATCCTATATGACGAATCAAAATATTAGTTAATACCGTGTCGAATTTAATCAAAATGTATCGGGTACTTTCAGAGAAATATACGCACAAAAGAACATACAGACAAAAATATTGACCTACACATAGATATGAAAATATGCCGCCAAATACCAATAGGTGTGTCGACTGTTACACTTGAAAGCCAATCCATCCACAGGTTTAGCGCGTCCACTAACTTGGGCCGTATCATCACTTAACATCGGGTAAGATTGTGTCCGTAACGCTAAATCTATAAAGCATGTAGTAAAAAAAGCAGCGATGCAAGAATAACTATTTCAAAATTTATTAGATATTATAAATTTAGTATACATATATGTGGGTATAAATAATTTATTCAAGAACAATGTGGTAAAACGAAAACATATTTTATTTAAAGAGATTTTAAATTTCAAATGTAGTCTTATATTGCTTCGTATATTTAACATTTTTATAACTATTGTTGTATAGTTTATAGGTTTCGTGATATGGTTACAATCTCAACTGATTTTAAGCGACCCATACTGGTGAACACGCTAAACCGGTGAAGGGACTGGCTCTCAAGTGCAACTGCCGGAACACACTTACAGATATTTGGCAGTAGATTTTCAACCTGAGGGGGATAGCTAGCCAGGTGGTCGTTGGAAAAATCCCACCTACCATGCTAGGGTTTTATCACGATATTTTCGTTCACCGGAAGCTCAAGCTCACTGTAGGTGGATTTAATATTAGAAACTCATAGAACATATTAAAACGTAGAAAACAAGAAAAAATCCGTATGAGAAATTATATGTTCGAATTGATGACATATGAATAAAAATAATTTGCCGTATGAATTATTTAGTGAAGCTCGTTTGAATAATCAATGCATTATAAAATATTCCTCTATAAAAAACTGCCCTCAATAGATTATTAGGTGGAGAACTTCGCAAAACCTTCTAAAGCACCGCTCTTAGCTAGTTATAACGCTAAATAAAAAAAATCTTTATAATTATCTCTCATACATGATATACATACTTATTATCTCTGTGTATTACTGATATATCAAATTTTAACATGTGTTTGTCTATTATTGATAATTTCCTAACAAACACTTTTGATTCACTTCGACACTCGCGAATGTATTCGATTGTAGTAATTTTATAACGTTCGGAAATTGCATTCACCACTGAATTAAAACTGTGATTATAATATTGTATTTAACACGTATCATCGTAAAACTTTTCGGCAATTTTCCACGAGGACCGGCGCACGTCTGACCCGATCGGGAATCACAACACGACTGACTCTGGAGTGAGCTTCAATATTCTTTACTGCATTTTCCCGGTATCGAGGTACATTTGTACAAATATATATATATATATATTTTTTTCATATGAAATCACAACAAATCACAAACGTAATCTATTGTAAGTACACACAGGAATAGAGTCGAATAAAGAAATAAAATACATGTGTTTTTTTTATATATGCATGTGAGAATCACTTACTGTAGAATGTATAGACAGAATTATTTTTATAATTTTTGAAGTCCAACGTTAAGGCCATAATCTTATCTGATGTCGAATGACGATGCGGCCCAAGATGTTAGAATGTCTGAGCTTAGCGGATGTGGCTCTCAAGTGCAACTGCCGGAACCCATCGAAGCTAAGCCTAATGGGGGGAAGCCATTTTCTCCATGTCCTGTTCCCAAGTTATTTGGAGTCGGCACAATACGTTTCCCTCTTCCATAAATCTCTATCAGTTGTTATCTCTTCTTTCACTCCTATTTCTTCATCTCATACCTCACACACTCCACCCATCTCCTCTGTGGCTTTCCTCTTCCTTTCTATCCTTTAATATTCATATACATTACTTTTCTCACCACTTGCGTTTTCTTTTTTCTCTTCCGGAGGAAAATAAATATATTAGTATCACATATAGATTACAATTTAATAACGTGTATTAATATAAAGTGATATTAATAAGTTATTAACGCACTTGTTACATCGCTATTTATGAGGTTAGAAATCTGTAAATGGGTTTTGATGTTATATTATTTTCGGCAGGGTTTTTATTATATAGTTAAGGTTTAGCATTTTGGCCATAATCTCACCTGATCTTAAGGCAAGTTGGTAGACACGCTAAACCTGTGGAGGAACTGGCTCTCAAGTGCAACTGCCGGAACACACCTATTGGTATTTGGCGGAAAGTTTTCAACTTGAGGGTGGTAGCTACTCAGGCGGGCATTAGAAAAAGCCCTACCACCATGCTATGGTTTCCTCACGGTATTTTCCTTCACCGAAAGCCCAAGCTCATTGTAGACGGTTGGATTCGAACTCACGTCCCTTGACGCAAAGTCGTACACACTACCACTGAGCTGTCATCGCTTCAATCGGATATTGCCTCTTTAATATATAAAATTCAAAACATACATTCTAATGCTTACTAATATTATAAATTTGAAAGTGAACAATACAATCTAGTTGTATAATTAACAAAAAAGGCAATAAAATTAAAAAATATACATTTCACAAGAAAAATTCAGAAAAATACATTATTTCTTAATTTCTTACGAGTCCTTAAACTACGTACTACGAATTTTATTTTTATAAGATGACAGGTTATTACAAAACATGTCTACGTCGTTAAGAAATTTATTATAATGACAACAACAGCTTTGAAAAAAGCAGTTCTTGACATAATTTATCCGACATAGAAGGGTGATATAAATACTTTAGTCGTGGAACTTTATAAAGGATGTATATTCTAAGCAACTTCTCACATAATAACAATAAATAGTACCTACTAACACTATTATATATCTTGATCCCTAAAAAATAACTTCTAAATTTTGTTTAATAACTCCTAATATCAGCTCAAGCTACGCCAATCGTTTTCTTCAATCTAAAACATAGGCCGTTGGGTTCGAGCCGCTTCGGAATCGCGCTTACTGTCGGTTATAACTGAAAATACATTATCGCAGTAATTATATAGTCGACCAAATGGTTCCGTTTCCAGTTATACATTTACCCGATGATAACCGTAGCCGTGAAATGTTTCCATACATCGCGCCTAAACTACGTCGGATACACAACGAGCTAATATAAATTGCACTTTTAACATCATCGGACGTATGTTTTCTGTGAGTACAAATTTATCGCTATTCCCGCGTATGCGACTGACTTATGTTCCGCGTTCGAGTGATATGCAAGCGGCCGGCTGAATTTACTGAGGCTGTGAGTAAATCGATTTTCGTTCTGAAATTAGCTGAGTTTTCCGAGCTTCGTACGGCCTTGGATCCTTTAAAAGATGCTTGAAGACGCATTTGTTCGGTCCGACGTGATGTCGATAACTGTCGATGGGATCTGTATCATTCGGTAATGTACAGAGATTTTTAACAATGATTATAGACAATATTATATCGAAAAGTATACACTTGTATTGGTCACAATCAGGGGAACTATTATATTCTTCCCAACAGCTTAAATGTAAAGCTTTATTTATCTAATTTAAATCACAAACTACTTAAAATCGCAAGACATCGCCTACCAGAGGAGGTATTATTGAATGAATACGAGCGGATTCGGAAGTATTTACTAGTACATTATCTAAACATTTAATAAGTAGGTAAATTTAAGGTGTTTGTACTTTTAGATTGATATGAAAATATATATTATAAAAAATATATATAATAAAAAATTAAAGCAAGTGACTAAGATAAATAAGATAAGAAAATAGATTTACATCATTTTTAAAACATATACTTTCTGAAAATTCCACCTCAATCCGTTCATCAGTTTTTACGAGATGCAGTAACAAACACACAGATATTAACTGTTATAATATAATATAAGAATGAGGCAATAAATTGTATCGTTAGAAAAGCGCTTTCTAGAAATTATATTTTCAGACACGAAATAAATGAAATTGTAAGAATATATTGCCGTCATGTTACATTAGAAATTGCAAATTGAGAAATCAATCTTAAAGTGTTATATATTAAGTAGATATTTCACGTAAGCAGAACGGCTTACATAATTTAATTTTGGCCTGTATCTCTGATACATACATTTCAAAATAGTGTGAAATCTTTTTTTACCAAGGAATAAGATGTTACTGGAACTGTAGAAATTCTAAATGTATACTTATATGCAGGAATTATATTGAAAATTTTACTACGCGATGAAAATTTGGGAAGGTTCATTTCAGTCAGAGTCAATTATTCTCTGAAGGCTGATTATTTATCTAACCAAAACGTCTCGGTATCTTTCGAATCAGATAAGGCAGGGAATAGAGAAAGGACGTGTGTCCAATTGATGATGCTTTTCGAACGATTGAAGAAGAAAGTCTTCTAAATTTAGAAGAAAATTTCGTTATCAAGTCCACAAACATGTCCAACAGTTAAATTCACATATTAGTAAGAGGGTAGAGAGCTCCTTTTTTCCTCTGGGCAAAAGTGAGATCAGGAGACCAGTATTTATATTGCACTGGTGAGCTAGCAATAGGTATAGAAGACAGTTCTGTTTTTCAAGTTTACGTTCACCAGAAGTTGACTCTTCCAATCCTTCCACTAGACACCAAGTTAGCCCGGTGCATGATGCATTAGGTGTTAGACAGAAATGTTTTCATCAGAATCCTATACGTATTGTGATGAAACTTTGGTCAACATATTCTATCAAGCTACAAGTTGTAATGTAATTATTTGTGATTCTTACTGCATACTGTGTACTGCTGTTTATGGACTGTACTGTACTTAAAGTGAGTTTGTTTGTTACGCTTTCACGCCTGAACCACGAGATCGGTTATGATGAATTTTGGTAAAGAGATAGATGCAAACCTGGAGACGGTGATAAGGTAATTTTTATCGTGAAAACCTTATTGGAAAAGGGGGTTAAGGAAGGAATAAGGTTTAATTTTTTTTTTTATTGGACCATCCGATTTGTTTAACAAAATTAATATTAACGGGAGCGAAGTCGCACGTTAAATCTAGTAAATATTAAAATCGTATTCAGCAGTATTTTAATTCTTATAAAATTCACAGGAAAATTTGTTTATTAAGGACTTTATTTTTAATTTTAGTTCGAACTAGCTACACGTGCGACTTTGTTACTGTGAAATTTTATCGGATTAAATAAACGGATTTTATCGCGGTTATTTATTGATTTTACTCCCGACGTTTCGAAAGCTTTTCAGCCTCCGCGGTCACGGGGCGGACTGAGATGTAGGTTGTTCTGAAAAGTTCATGTTATGATGTCTACCTTTAATTTAATTTTTAATATTCATAGTGTTCCGATCTACGCAAATAAAGCTCACAATTTCTTGAGGTATGGCAATTGGTATTTTGGGTTGTGATTTAATTAAATGTATAATCGGATCCCAGGCATTTTTCCCGGGAAACTATTTAATCTCGCATCGTCATTCAAACTACAATAACATTCGATAGAATTGACCGATTGTAATAAAACAACGACCAAATATTACTCAAGGAAACGCTTTATGAATTCCTTTGTGACGTTTTATCATAAACGTTGTACTTAAGCAGTGATACGTGCACAAACAAACAGACAGACATTCCCAAAAAACGATTGGCATGGCCTTATATATTAATAACGCTATTGGTTGGTGGATTCCTCATTCCCCTTCCTCCCAGCACATATCTGACGTCAGATAGCGCTGTGTACTGCTCGAAATCGTAACCCTGATTGCGAGTTAGGTCGCGCATTTCGCTATTACTAAAAGTACTGTTTTAAATTTGGCTGGTGGTGTTGGTTACATTGGTGTTAAATTTGGACGACATACAGAAGCAACTCAGCGAAGAAAAAGATATCGTGCATTCCTTTTACAAGCTGCTTCTCCATTCAGTATCCTACGCAGTATTGTTCGTCCATTGTTGCACCAACCGTAGCTTCAGCCACGTAAACAACGATGTTAATATGTTTTATTATTAATTCTCATTCACTTGCCCGTATATTTTCTTTTTCATATTTTTTAATACTTAAGGTTTAGCATTATGGCCATAATATCACCTGATCTTAAGTGACGATACGGCCCAAGTTGGTAGACACGCTAAACCTGTAGAGGAACTGGCTCTCAAGTGCAGCTTCCGGAACAAACCTATTGGTATTTGGCGGCAGGTTTACAACTTGAGGGTGGTAGCTACCCAGGCGGGCATAAGAAAAAGCCCTACCGCCATGCTATGGTTTCCTCACGATGTTTTCCTTCACCGAACGCTCAAGCTCATCGTAAGTGCTTGGATTCGAACTCACGTCCCTTGACGCGAAGTCGTACACACTACCGCTGAGCTATCATCGATTCAGAAAACAATAAAGTACATACATGTTATAGTGACATTCTTATTATATACATAGGTTCCCAAAATTAGGTTGACATTAATATTACATTGGTGTACTACCGGCTTTATCAGACCGAGGTAGATTTTGACCTACCACAGACATTCATAGAGAAATATTTAGCCTTCCCGACTTGACAGCGACCCGACATAGTGACTCTCTGCTGATTAGTCCCATAATAACAGCTGTAGAGAACTGAACAACGAGACATTGCCGACAGATGATAGATCAGTTCTCGGAGATTATCTCTGATTTAGAATAACCCTGGACGAAAGGCCAACACGGGACACCCGGCTGATGTGAAACATAATAAAAAAATAAAACTAATAAAATTCAATAAAGACGGAGTATAGTAGAAAAAAATATATATAATTTGTTTGTAAGATCAATATATTCTGTAATTATTGTTATAACTATAGTTACGTATATTAATAAATATTAACCATGTTACACAAAGAAATAGGCAAACACACGTAACGTTGTCAAAATCGTGCAACGGCGTGAAGGGTGTACGCCGACATGAGAGAGCGTCATACAGTTTCCCGTTACGACATCCGGGTGGATTTCACTGCCAACGCGCACCACAGAAGTAACACAACAAAACGAACACACAGAACGTAGTGAGCGCTCCCGATCGGTTAATCTAGTAAAGCAGCTACATAACAAATCGTATATCTGTGTCACTTGACGTCGTAATCAAACAGAGCAATAGACATCACGTGCGAACTCAGCAAACATGATTAAGAACTCGGGTTTTATGGTGATGAGCCCAGTAATACCCGAGATTGTTTTATACCCCTTCCATCTCGTAAATGTAATAGATCGGGCACTTGAGACTTATCGTAAACGGGGATAAAGATCTCCTAAATGAAACAAACAGTTATGTGAGGTTTGCTTAAAAACCGGTCTAAATTATACATAGCGATTGAAATATATTTACGATAAAATATGAACCGACTTCAAAACAAAAGATAACACTGAGAAAGCAAGACGTGAGTGAAATCAAATTAGTTTATTCAATTTAGGCCTCGAGAAGGCGCTCATAAACGTGAAAATGACCACCGGTTCGGAAAATAACTCAGTGATCGAGAGGAACCGGCAGGAAACTCGATCTAGTTATATTTTTTTTTCTAAGTACATATTTATACTAAGGAAAGTGATTTTAAAGCTAGCTTATTTGGTAGTGCGTACGGATCACGCGTCCAACGATGTGAGTTCGAATTCGCCTACAATGAACTTGAGCTTTCGCTGAAGGAAAACATCGTGAGGAAACCATAGCATGGCGGTAGGGCTTTTTCTAATGCCCGCCTGGGTAGCTACCACCCTCGAGTTGAAAAGTCTGCCGCCAAATACCGATAGGTGTGTTCTGGCAGTTGTACTTGGGAGACAGTCTCTGCACAGGTTTAGCGTGTCGAACAACATGGGCCGTATCGTCACTTAAAATCAGGTGAGATTATGGCCATAACACTAAACCTTAAATCTTAAAAAAATTAAAACAATGTGATGAAACCATAGCTTTTTTTTATAAAGGACATACGCTGTTACCCGGAAGGGCTTTCACAGCTTGGCAAGGCTTTTTGGGGCGAATGCTGAGGGCACTTAGCCCCGTGACAGCGGGTGCAAGGGTGCCATAGCGGCCGGCCCTCGGCTCGGGTTGCCGCCAACAAAACAATAAACCAAAGACGAAGAACTGATTGAGGAGGCAAGGAAATCGGTGGCGTAGATTGTACTGTACTGAGCATGTAATTACCTAGTTAGTTTGAAAGATGTCATGTATGCATTGCGAATGACCGTCGAACTAGTAATTGTTGAAGGAAAGGAGACAGAAAAGGCAAATAAAAAAGGCCAATTATAGTGGGAAGGCTTTTTCTAATGCCCACCTGACTAGCCACCTAAGCTGAAAATCTGCTGGCAAATACCTAACCAAAATTGTTTTTCGGCAGTTGAACTTGAAAACCAGTCTCTGCACGAGGTTAAGTTGTTCAACATCTTGAGCCACATCGTCACTTAACATCAGGTGAGATTATGGCCATAACACTAATCTTATAAAGTATAAAAAAGTCTATAAAGTTTAAAAATCGTTTTTTGTTTTTTAAGAATATTTGAATTGACACCCACAACACCAGAGGAATCACAGGTTTCCAGCCTTTATTGGAGGGACTGGCTCTCAAGTGCAACTGCCGGAACACACCTAATGGTATTTGGCGGCAGATTTTCAACTCGAGGGTGGTAGCAAGCCAGGCGGGTATTAGAAAAAGCCCTACCACTATAATTCTTAAATTATGCTAGCTATCAAGCTTGCTATCAAATAAACCATCCAATTTACAAAAGTATTGTCTTATTCGAGATAAACCGAGAATATAATATAGAAATGGGATGCAACAGAGATGCCAAAAAATATAAGATCAAGCGTATATTTATATGCTAATAAAGTGTGAGTTTCTCATACATTTATACAAATAAATAAAACTGAATTGTTCTACTGTTATTTTTAAATAACAGCTTTTTATTTAAACGCATATAAAAGTATATATGGTACTTTAACAAATAAAACAATTGTTATAATTTATGTATGTCAGTCTGTTTAATTGTTTTGAATAGTTTCCTGAATGTTTGACCCGATTTATACGGGACTTTCTCTGGCAGACAGCTATATGGGGTAACGTAGACTGAAGCGATGACAGCTCAGTTAATAGCGTATTCGGACCCGATGTCTATGGACGTGAGTTCGAACCTGCAATGAGCCTGAGCTTTCGGTGAAAGAAAACGTCGTGAGGAAACCATAGCATGGTGGTAGAGCTTTTACTAATGCCCAGCTGGTTAGTTACCATCATCAAGTTCAAAACCTAATTTCAAATACCTGTAGGTGTCTTGCGGCAGTTGCACTTGAGACCTAGTCCTTCCTATAGATTTAACGTGTCCACCATTTTGGGCCACATCGTCACTTAACATCCGGTAAGGCTGTGGTCATAACGCTAAGAGAACAATCCGGACAACATACGGCGACCAATTATGGTGGATGTTACATATAATTTAAAAACTCGAATAATCCTAGGAAATTATAAAACAAGGTAGTAGGTTCAAATCGGTACTGAAACATCATTTGATATTATAATGTTTCGATAACAAGAACACGCTGTTATCATACATCCTTAGTTATTAATGTAACGAGAACCGTAGACGATGATTTTGCTTGACCTGTGCTTGAAACAGTCATTTCACTCACCTGTAACGTCAGTCACTTTGACAAATGGTATTTTTTTTGACATATGGTAAGAAAATGTTTTTATTGTGACCTATGTATTAAAAAACGTCAATAGTTACCTCTTAAATCTAATATCGAGCGATGATAGCTCAGTGGTAATGTGTACGACTTCGCGTCAAGGGAAGTGAGTTCGAATCCAAGCACCTACAATGACTTTGAGCTTTCGGTGAAGAAAAACATCGTGAGGAAACCATCGCATGGTGGTAGGGCTTTTTCTAATGCCCGACTGGGTAGCTACCACCCTCAAGTTGTAAACCTGCCGCCAAATACCAATAGGTGTGTTCCGGCAGCTGCACTTGAGAGCCAGTTCCTCCACAGGTTTAGCGTGTCTATCAACTTGGGCCGTATCGTCACTTAAGATTAGGTGAGATTATGGCCATAACGCTAAACCTTAAGTCTAAAAAAAAATGTCGAATTGATAATGTGTGACAGTAATTAACATTTCTTGAGGCACTTTATTTGTGACATATCACATTTCTTCAACTTATTAATTTTTGGTGTTGTGTTATTTTGTAAATAATCATTTTCCTTCTTTTTGACATAAATAGGTTCAAGTTACTGTACTGGTAACATGAAATGCATCAACTAAGTCCTCAACAACAATATTCCTTACTTTATAAGTATGATGATTTTGTAGTCGTAGGTACTTATCTATGAATTGTAATAACTTACAATGCTATTAATGTATATAGGTATGTCCCTACATTGCTTATACTGAGCGGAGAGAAGAGGCACGAGCGATGAAGGTGATTATTGATGATCATCGAAAAATGCCCTTCTTAAACCTATATCCGTATCGCAAGTCTCGGACACTCTCGTGTTATCCTCTCTCTTTCACAACGATTAGGTTTCACGATGCATCCGGCAACCTTACGGTGAATCTATCGTTTGCTAAGAAGTTCGTATATCATTCGGACAGTAGATTAGTGAGATTAAACTTTTAAATTACTCGGCATATCATCTTTATATACGTATATACAAACTAGAATCAAGGTATCGGTTAACTGAAGATCAATTACGAACGGTAATTAGTAGCAACGCAACACGAGAGTTTATTGATATTTTGTAGTATTATCGTGGAAAACTCCAAATTCTAAATAACTAATCTACCGCTTTACTTACTTTATTTTTCCAATTTACTTATTTACTTATGCTAATTAATTATTTTAATTATTTATTTACTATTTTTAATTATTTCATATGTACTAGTTAAATAAATGTTCGCTGTTTTTTAAACCTTCATTGTCAAAAAATCTCTGATATTTGTCAGAGGGAAAATTAAAATAAATAAAAAAATTGCATGTCCGTTTCCTGTATCAGCTAATGATGCCAAATTTATTAGTATACCTAGCACTTATAACTGGTATTTCTTTATCAATTTAATAGCACTACCATTAGCCATCTATAATTAAATTAAAATAAATAAAACCAGCTTTGATTATAATTTGAAATCGTCTTAAATGAAAATGAATAAACCATTAAAGGTCATGTTGTATCAGCCACTGCCAGTGCTTGAACCATACCAAAACATCAACACAAACTGTCAGTTTCAAATGAACGTCACGAGAAACTATATTAGGTTAGACTAACAACGAACGCGGTTAATTAAACCCGTCGATTGAAGTTATGTCAATTTTGAAAGCATAACTGATTTAGCGTAGTAAGCAGCATGACGTGGTTCGTAACGTCATGCCTCGGTTTTATCAAACAATATGTTTTAGAAATCAACGTACTTATAGATAATTATGTGGATCAGTCGATACTCTGAAGGCAAAAACTGTCTTTAAGTATTTTTTTTTTTATACTTAAGGTTTAGTGTTGAGGCCATAATCTCAACTGATGTTAAGTGATGATACGACCCGAGCTGGTAGACACGCTAAACCTGTGACGGGACTGGCTCTCAAGTGCAACTGCTGGAACATACCTATTGGTATCTGGCGGCAGATTTTCAACTTGAGGATTATTGCTAGCCAGGCGGGCATTAGAAAAAGCTCTACCACCATGCTATAGTTTCCTCACGATGTTTTCCTTCACCGAAAGCTCAAGCTCATTGTAGGTGGTTGGATTCGAACTCACGTCTTGACGCAAAGTCGTACACACGACCACTGAGCTATCATCGCTTCAATAGTTAAAAATCAAAATATCTTATTTTTTAGGTCTTATTCTTAACTTGTTTTTCATAATAGTTTCACGTGTTACAGTAGTTATTAGCGGATATACAGAGAGGGGTATCAATTCCAGACATCACGATCGCTCGCATATTGATCCACTCTATAACAGCCTTTTGACATCAAAACCCTTTTGATATGACTCTTGAACTTATTGTCCGGCGATTCAGTAATGTAGGGTCTTTATTGTAAGACCTAACACTATTACCTAAAAAACTGTTACTAATCGTACTGAGTCTAACATAGGAGGTGACCAATTTGTCACGATTTCTAATATTCAAATCACGCCGGTCATCAGCAATTAAGTTTAATCTATTCTTATATTTTTTCATTACAACAAAGTGTATTTGTCGTGTATATAAAATATCCAAAAAGACCAAAAATATTTTATCTGCAATATTTGGCAGTCTATAATTATATATTTTTATTTTACACCTGCTTTTACCCGCGGCTCCGATCGTTTTAATTTCGGATTACGTAATGAAAAGTTTCATACAAAGTTTATTTTTCTCTTTACCCCCACCACCATATAAATTTTAGGGAGAAAAAGTAGCCTATAGCAATTTTCAAGGTCCCGTCTATCTATTTATCAAAATTCATCGTCATCGATTCAGCGGTCTAGGTATAAAAGCGTACACACGTTATTTTATCGCGGTTATTTATTAATTTTGACCCCATCGTCGTTTCGAAAGCTTTTCAGCCTTCGCGGTCACGGGGCGGACTGAGGTGTGAGTTGTCCGGAAAAGTTCATGTCGTTCAAATTAATAAATAACCACGATAAATTCCGTTGAAATTCGTTTTATTTCGATAAAATAAACGCGTTCGAACGAACATAATTCACGCTTTATAATATTAAACAAACATAAAAATCTTTCATATCACATGTACGTACGTGCCATTGGTATTCATAAATTTATATCAGAAGCACAATTTTAAATATAACCATACAGACTTATTATATTTGAATAATAAAGTTATACAGTGAGCCTCGAACCCTCGAAGCGAATTACGAAGTTTTACGAAATCTGTGAAATACAATTATGTATTCAATTCTGTTAGAATTGACGGTTGAACGCATTTTCACATGAGCACAAGACATTATATAAAGAAGATCAGTATGCAAATGATTTTAAACAAAAACCTTGATTAGCAGAAGTGGGAATTCGTTTTTATAGGTTCAGCGTAAAGCCACAATCTCACCTGACGTTAAGTGGCGATGAGGTCCGAGATGCCACCAATTTGTCCACATACGCTAAATACAGTGCCGGTATTGGATCTCAAGTGCAACTGCCAGAACACACCTATAGGGGGGTAGATTTTCAAATTACGAGTGGTAGCTAGCCAAGCTGGCCTTAGAAAACGCCCTACCAACATGATATGGTTTCATCACGATGTTTTCCTTCATAGAAATCTCAAGCTTTGCAGGTGGATTCGAACCCACGTCTATTGGCGCGGCGAACGTGCGCACTACCAACTGAGCCATCATCGCTTCAAATTAAATCCAGTTAAATATGAAGTAATACCATACCTATAAAATAGAAATATAGAATCGTAATAAGTGTGTATAAGATGTGTTCTGATACTTCGCAAACTGATGGTAAAAAATCGTGCTGTAAATGAAAATCATTGAAGATGCTACCTTACTGACCGTTCTGGTACTTTTGGAAAGAAAACTATGCTGACATAACGAAATTTCTTATTCGTCTGTTGGCACGAACTAATCTCTGTAACTGCCTGTCAGTTTCGAAAACATATTTTTTGTATGTCAAAGCCAAATTTATGGGAAACATTACAAGGTTCTTTACATCTAGAGCAAAATAATGCATCGTAAAAATCAACGACCGTCGCGTCGGGAAAAGGTTTCAATTCAAAAATGTGTGCAATTTTCATTGATAACAGTATTTATTACAAAATTTAGAAGCAACGTGACATTGTGTAGCACGTATATATTTGATGCTTTGTTCCAAATGATACACAAACAGTAATTCGGAACAGTTTCTTGTTTCAGATTCAAATCTTCCATGTACAAAGATGAGACATTTCCCCCACTCCTATTTCATAATAATATGTCAACAATGATAATGGTGTTCATACGTGAGCGCGACAACCTCAACAAAAAGTATTGTATGAATAAAACTAACAACACACCGAGCTATAATATACATTAATATACATTATAGCAAGGTATATTTTGACCTAGTGACCACAGTATTTTTTAATTACGTCACCAAAATATATCGATAGTACGATATATTTTAGTATATTAAGATATATTAATATATATTTTCATATATTTCAAGAAAACAGGTTGTAATTTCTCGTCTGTCATTTGTGTGCGTGGTGAACATAACTAGTTACATCCACGATATGTAAAATTCCTTTATATCTTTTAAAATATAGCACTAAGATGTACTAATGCAACGATGCCCACAGAGTTAATTAATGCAAAAATATATATTACAGCATATCCACTGTCTGCGTCGGCTTGCTATACCGTAATATATAGCTTACTATATTAATGTATATTATAACCCTGTCTATGTGGGGTACATGATTTGTACTGTTTTCTTACATATTTTAATGAAAATTTTGATTCAATGCTCCCTGGTGTTTTGACGCCACCTAATTAAATTTTGATGCGACGCCAGCTGTAGAGGACGACGAAAATATACACACGTACATTTTAATTGATATTTTTTTCCTAACAAAGCATTTTTTTATATCGTTAAAGGCTTAGCGTTATGGCCATGATATCACCTGATCTTAAGTGACTATACGGCCCTAGTTGCTAGACACGCTAAACCTGTGGAGGGACTGGCTCTCAAGTGCAGCTGCCGTAACACACCTATTGGTATTAGGCGACAGGTTTTTAACTTGAGGGTGGTTGCTAGCCAGGCGGACATCAGAAAAAGGTCTTCCACCATGCTATGGTTTCCACACGACGTTTTCCTTCACAGAAAGCTCAAACCCATTGTAGGTGGTTGGTTTCGAACTCACGTCCCTTGATAATTACCAATTAGCTATCATCGCTTTAAAATTAGTTCCAGTATTTAGCGTGAGTGTAGTGGAAGCTTACGTCGTGTCCTCGGAGGGAGAGTCTCGGAGGACCGAGCTAATTAATTATTCCATTTTTACTCAAACTTTCTGACGTATAAATTTCCCTCCGGATGGATTAACTTTCTGTGGTCGAGTGAAAATATGTTTGCGAAAAACCCTCTCATATTATAAATCACGTTTTTCATTTGTCTTTTATAGACGCACGATTAACAAAATGCGTTTGTGGTCTCTCGTTGCGGTAATATTATGCTGTAATGTTTTATTTTTATTTCGTATTTATCATTAAGGGATAAGAATTTAGTATTTAAACTTTGCCCTTCCAACGTGTTCTTGATAAATTAATGTATTTCCGCAAATATTACAAAAGCTAGATTTCGTTAAAGACCTACATGATTTGAATACTACAAGAAATCGTGACAAACCAGTCACCCCCTATTTTAGACTGAGTAAGACAAGTTGGTAATAGGTTAATTGATAAGACAAGGTTTTATTGGTAATAGTGTTAAGTATTATAATAGAGTCCCAAAGCACATTACTGAGTTGCCGGACAGTAGGTTCGAGAACCATGTCAAACGGGTTTTGATGTCAAAAGGCTGTTATAGGGTGGATCAATATGTGAGCGATCGTGATGTCTGGAATTGACACCTCTCTCTGTACATCCGCTAATAAATACTGTAACACATTAAAGTATTGTGTAAAAAAGATCGTTAGTATATAATGTATACCGGACATATATGCAACTACCGGAACACATTTATTGGTATTTGGCAACAGATTTTCAACTTGAAGGCGGTTGCTAGCCAGGCGAACATTAGAAAAAGTCATATCACCATGCTATGGTTTCCTCACGATATTTCCCTTCACCGAAACCATAAGCTCAACGTAGGTAGTAGGATTCAAACTCACGTCCCGTGACGCGGCATTTCTAAACGCTACCACTGAGCTATCACCGCTTCAAACGGTTCTGAAACATTACTATAATATACACTTCAACGCTGCTCAATGTATGTTTTGATTCAATTTCAGAGACGGTACGCGTTTCTAGGTAACTGTAGGTACATGTATACCGATAGAAGGTATTTAATTAATAACCAAATACTCGTATACACTCGTCACTAATGTTGGCCAAGTAGTCGATATTCGACCATAAATCTTTATTTGAAAATTCAGGAAACTTCTGTAAAGGTTGGAATGTTTTGGTCGACAAACGGATGGAATACTAGTGAATAGTTTTGTTTTTTTTCAAAGCACATTACTGAATTACCGGACAGTAGGTTCAAGAACCATGTCAAACGGGTTTTGATGTCAAAAGGCTGTTATAGGGTGGATCAATATGTGAGCGATCGTGATGTCTGGAATTGACGCTGCTCTCTGTACATCCGCTAATAACTACTGTAACACATTAAATTACTGTTTATAAGCATAAGAATAAGACTTAAAAAAAAAGATGCAGATCGAGTTTCTTGCCGGTTCTTCTCGATGACTGCGTTACTTTCCGAACCGGTAGTAATTTTTGACGTTCATAAGCGCCTTCTTAGGGCCTAAATTGAATAAAGATTTTTTGATTTGATTTGATTTGAGTGGATAGCGTTGGGTGATTAGCACCAAATGAGTCACCAGCCTCTCTCGCGTTGATCTGAGTGGGAGTAATATACATTGCGATGATAAAGCTTGCGATTTTAAACACCACGTTAGGCAGAAAACGCGCTTCCATTTCGATCGCAGGTCTCTGTAAATTGTAAATAAATAGTTTTAAAAATACAACGTTGTGATTCAGTATGCCGATTACACTCGAATACAGCTGAAGCGTGTACACTCAGTTGATTTAATATGCAATAAACATCGAACGGTGAGCGAATGGTTGAATGAAAGATATTTTTAAACGCAAACACAGTGTAATCGCAACTCGATAGTTTCCGTATCGCGTTAAATAATGCATTTATCTACTCGCATTGAAAAACCATTTTATATTATATACTAACCATAAATTAAAACTAACTATATATATATATATATATATATATATATATATATATATATATATATATATATATATATATATATATATATATATATAATTAAATAAAAACGAATCATAATTATATTATATGCTAGCGTTTGCCCGTTGCATTTCTCACATTACTATAAACCTTGTCCAGCTCTATTTCCAACCCTCCAGAACAGTTGTGAAGCGGTGATGGCTTGATTGATTGCTTGGGTGATTTCATCGCGATGTTTACCTTCACCGAAAGCTCAAGCTCTTTGTAGGTGAATTCGAACTCACGTCACTTGACGCGACATCCGTACACACTACCAACTGAACTATCATCGCTAAATATTAATCACATTGTAGAATAACTTAGAAATATAAACTTGACTTGCAAAAATTCAATCTATTTGATAAGAGACCAAAAAAGAAAACTTTCTATAAACGTATGACAATTGAAATATAATTAAATAAAACACTACATTATCATACCGTTTGTAATGAAATTCACGTTAAAATAAAGTTTTTCAATTCTCTTATAACAGAGAATGACACTTAAAATGATAATCAAATTACGATATACAATAATATTTCTAGTACAGACTTCATATTATCTGCACTCTAGGGTTTATTATACAAGAGGTTCTATTATGTCTCTGCTCTTTCAAAACGACGCTATGAAATAAAGACTTAATCTGAAATAAGTATATATTTTATTTTATTTCTACCAGAGGCTAATTTAAAACATTAATAAATAGGCGACATTTCATTAAAAGAGAACTCAGTTTTTCTTTTATATTTAAGGTGGCCATAATATCACCTGATTTTAAATGACGATACGGCCTTAGTTGGTAGACACGCTTAACCTGTGGAGGGACTGGCTCTCAAGTTATGGGACGCGTTATGGGAAGTGAGCTCGAACCCAACCACTGCAATGAGCTTGAGCTTGAAGCTTGAAGGAAAACATCGTGAGGAAACCTTAGCATGGTGGTAGGGTTTTTTTCTAATGCCCGCCTGGGTAGCTAAGCGTATCCACTAACTCGGGTAAATCTTACTTAACCCGGGTTTCTCTTGTAAAAATTAATATACTTGGCAGATCACGAACAAAATAAAGTTGTATTACATTTCTCTTTCTTCGTGTTGCCAAAAACCATTTCATATACAGTGAAATACATGACTAAAACATTAGAACTGTCGAAGCTTTTTGATATAGCTTTATAGGTGAAGCGTTATGTCCACAATCTCTGCTGATATTAAGTGACCATGTTCCGAAGATGGTGGAAGTGCCGAGACTGGCTTTCAAGTGCAACTGCCGTAACACTCTTATAGGTATTTGGCGGTAAATTTTTAACTTGAGATTGGTAGCTAGCCAGGTAGAGTTTAGAAAATACCCTACCACTATGCTATGGTTTCATCACGATATTTTTCTCACCGAAAGTTCAGGCTTGTTGCAGGGATCGAACTCACGTCCACTGATGATGGTCCGTTCACACTACCAACTGAGCAATCACCGCTTCACAATGGAACAACAAGTTCGCGGAATTATGTTAAACACTTTAATTAAAAGCTTATAATAATAACAACCAACAGTTTCCCTTTACCGTGAAACACGTGCCTATAAAATTTCAATCGAACCAGAGTAGAAGAAAAATGTTTATTTTCTATTACGATGTAAAAAGTCTCGATTGAAATTCAAATTTTACTTTTTCCTTTTTTTTTCAATTTTCACCTTTTAAAGGCTTTATATTCTGTACAATGTTTAGTTTTCCCATACTTTTTGAGATGGAAAAAATTAGTTCAATCCGCGGTCACTTTTAGCCGGATCCTATAAAAACGGAATTAGGTAAATGTTCTTATAAAATATTTTCTCATATTTTTTTTTTATTTATAACTCAATATATAGCTAAATAAATAGATAGAGAAAATTGTACGCATTTTTCGATCCAGCACCTCAGCCCGTGAACGAATTTGTACGATGATGTGCTATAAGGGACACCGTTACAAAGATATTTAACCGGAAGTTACCTATAGATAGGCAGTATTAGTGTTTTTTTTTGTCAAGTGAAAACATTTCTTTCTCTTATTCGGCAAGGGGTGATAACGCATTGTCATTGTCTTGTTTAGAAATGTATAAAGCCTTTTTAAAGATTACAACGCTTTTTTTCCAGTATCAAGTATCAGTTCCTCATATTTCTATCCTTGGCAACTCAGTCTTTTTGAGTTCGAATGATAAATTTTGGGCAATTTGGGCAGTTGAAACTGTCTTCAACATCATGGTGCCTCTCTTGTTGAAGATTTCTTGAGAGTTTTTGTGGCAACTAATATATCACGTTCCGAAAGATTATTCATAATTCATTTCAACTACACTACATCACGTAAAATGTCACCTATATTACACATGTCCACGACATAAAAAAAAATTATATAGCCTATGTTACTCAGAGTTATTGTAGCATTCGAATGGTGAACGAATTTTTGATATCGGTCCAGTAGTTCTTGAGTGTATTCGTTACAAACAAAAATACTTATCGTTTTCTCTTTGTAATATTAGTATATAATGATTTCTTTTTGAAGCCACATATCCTTGCCAAAGAACACCGATTCCTACCTAGGATGATTCGTGAGGCCATTGAAATTAAATAACATCCAAATTTCAATAGAGAAGATGGTTGGAAGCTAGCACAAGCCTGGGATCCAATTATACATTTAATTAAATCGGAACCCAAAAGACCAATTCCCAGACCTCAAGACACTGTGAGCTCTTTCTGCGTAGATCGGAACACTATCAATAATAAAAATTAAAGTTAAGGTAGACACAGTAACATAAACTTTTCTGGACAACCTACACCTCAGTCTGCCCCGTGACCACGAAGGCTGAAAAGCTTTCGAAACGTCGGGATCAAAATTTAATAAAAAACCGCGATAAAATCCGTTTAAATTAGTTTTATTTCAATGAATATTAGTATAGATTACAGACCTAAATTACTATGTACATGAGTTACAATTAAAATCACAACAGGACACATCAAAATCCCGCCAAAAGAACGAGAATGAGAAGTCTCGCCCGGTTATGTATCACTCATTCGGGTAAAGTTGCTTCTAGTCGACTATTACATTATTGTCACGCCGTACGACCCCATAACAAAATAATACATCCGAACGAAATCCCGGATGTCGTTTGCAAATGGCGTCCCTCGTTTCTTTCGAACACGCGTCATTCGTCCACGTGACTTACGAGAAGAAAGTAACTTAAGTATTACTTATATAGTTCGGAGAAAACACGTGTAGATATATTTTTACTTTCTATTGTATACATTTACTCATATATTTGTAGGTTCCAAAATGCACTAAGTTGACGTAACACCATATATATAGATAGTTATAGAAATAAATGTAATCTACAGTTTACTTATGTAAGCTATCAGCCGCCCACGCTGTTTAGTGCGTTTTGTTTCTAGCAACCTTGAAGGGATATAGCTCTTTAAATGTAATGAAAATTGTATATCAGTACTTTAAAATAACAACAAATCTATAATTTAAGATTATCCCTTTAATAAACATGAACCAAACTTATAAAATAAATATACATATTTAGGGCGCTCGAACTACCTGTGACCACTTTGCCGACATATGATATACTTCTGGAGCATTTCGGTCGACCTACGGGTTTATTTTAAACCTTAACCTATTTATAATAGACAACAATATTTCTATAGTTCAAAAACTGAGTAACCTAGCAACATCTTCGAAAAAGTCCGCATCGAATGGTGACAATCACATCTTGAAAAAGTCATTACTTTTGAAATGAATGAGTGTCAATAGAAATGTACAGGTTTGTGGGGTACATATAAAAGTACATAATAGTCGAAGCTTAGCGTTTCAAGGTCAGCTTAAAGGTAAGGAGGTAAGACTTGGAACCTTCTGAACATATATTTATATACACTTACGAACCTTGTCAAAAATCGTTCGTGATAAAACAATATCTAAACGAGAAACTTGTAAAATTCTATACAGGGGTAGTCCAGAATTGTTTCTAACGTTTAATTCCATACTTGTCGGAGGATTTACGTCTACAATTAGTTGAGACTTTAGTTATTTCTAAACTAAACTATGCGGACACTGTATATGGTCCACAGCTACTGGCACGAACGAAACGACTTGTCCAGAGAGTGCAGAACGCTACAGCTCGCTTTTGCTACGCCGCACCCCCTCGCAGTCACATAACCCCTTCCTTAAACCAGCAGTCATTATTAAAATGAGATCTCAGCTCAAAGGGACGTGAGTTCGAATCCCCCTACAATGAGCCTGAGCGTTTGGTGAAGGAAAACATCGTGAGGAAACCCATAGCATGGTGGTAGGGCTTTTTCTGATGTCCGCCTGGCTAGCTACCACCCTCAAGTTGAAAATCTGCCGACAAATACCAATAGGTGTGTTCCGGCAGTAGCACTTGAGAGCCAGTTCCTACACAGGTTTAGCGTGTCAACCAACTTGGGCCGTATCGTTTCTTAAGATCAGGTGAGATTATGGCCATAACGTGAAGCCTAAATTATAAATAAAAGGAATTACACCTGGCCTTTCTCTTGTTTAGTATCATAAAACATCAAGAATCATCCTACTTGTATAGAAAACTAACATGGGGTGTGAGTAAGAGAGAATGTGTAAGTAGGAAATTGATAGTACCAAAACACAAGTCAGCAAAGTTTAGAGGAAGCTTTCGTTATGCTGCATCCAAGGTTTGAAACAATATACCACAGTCCTTGAAACTGCTAAATACGATAGCTACTTTCAGATCACGACTTCGAATATTTCTTGTGGATGCACAACGAAAAGTTACCGATATTGACAGTGACCTTTCTCTTATATAAATAGCCAATTATTATTTATTCACTCGTTCATACGCACACACATTTCATTCATTCATTACACACACACAACATAATTACACACAACACAATGAAATATTTTTACCCTCTTTTAAATGTATATATGTACTTTGTGTGATGTGTAACAATCTATATATATGATGTATCAGACTCCGTGATATCAATTATAAGCCCCGACTGAAATCCAGGGCTGTAGCAATTTTTGTAGCGCTAGCATTTAGCTGAGTCTGTGGTATTTTTTCTGGCGTAGCACAGCGCATGCAGTTGGGAAATATTATAGTTGAAATGTATATATATGCTAGTATAATATGTGATGTGTATATGGTGGAAATGAACAATTTCTTTCATTATTTCTAAATATAATAATACGGCGTGAGCTTAAGACCATACTCAGAAGTGATAAAGTCATCGAGGCAACGTTAATAACATGAAATACAACTACAGTATATTAAATAAAACATACAACTCGGCGGGTTGTATGTTTAAGTAATAAAATATTTTCACAATAGCCACTCTTTCAAATGCATTTCTTTCTACAATGTGCAAATACTTTACACTTACAAAAAACTAAAATAAACAGTTGAATTCTTATATTTACCCTCTGCAACTTGAAAGAGTTAAAGGGTTTATATGGAAATTTCAGCCTATTGCAATGCTACAGGTAAATGTATTTTTCCCCACGGTAAAATTAAAAATGTATTGCTGTGGTCGAATCGCTAACTATCAGAATGTGCAAGTCAACAACTGCCCGTAAACCTGGTAATAAATATTTTATTCATGAAATTCAAACAAACAATAGAGAAGATTCATATTTTTCCATAAAAAAATTTGAATATTGTATAATGGCTGTCTTATTTCGAGAAACACAAAATTCAAATACGTCAAGAAAAAAAAATGGGTGGAGTAATAAGCGGTGAGGCGAGCTTAAGACAGACGTCGTCCGTCCACATGCACCGAGATTGCACCAACTGTACCGGATAAACGTATGCCGTATTCATAGTTGAGAATTTTATACGAAATCATAATAAATAAAAATTATTACTGCGACTACTTCAATACTAACATAAATAACATAAAACGATTTTTTTGCTACTTATTGGGGTAATAGCTACCAGTAAATCGCTTTTTATTACTAATGTAACTGTTAAATAATGTAAGTTATAGCTATTGGTCTTCCAACAAACAACTAAATTACAATAAAGTACTTTGTGAGTAAGTATAGATACACTAGTCTTTTCTAAGAAACTCCGATCTACATTCATGTTCAGAAATATTATATTTTACACGTAAACTTTGCATCTAATACTAATAATAGCAATATGAAATTTATGATACATAAAAATTATACATATTTTAGCAATTAACTATATAATAATACACAAATATGAAACAAAATGGAAGTAATTGAATGCAATATATAACATATAAACGTTACGTTAAAACATCATGATATAGTATTTTTGACCTAATGTTTAAATGTGCCCAATGTTTGAGCCTCTCTCAACTAACCTAACCTCAGAGGAACTCAGGCACTGCAATCTATATTTGCATGGCTTGAACATCGAATGATTTTAAATATATATATATATATATATATATATATATATATATATATATATATATATATATATATATATATATATATATATATATATATATATATATATATATATATATATATATATATTATAGGTGGGCAAACGAGCAAGCATGTCACCTGATGGTAAGTGATTACTGCAGCCCATGGACAGCCACGACACCAGAGAAAGCACAGGTACATTGCCGGCCTTTAGTTTTGAGGGACTGGCTGTCAAGCGCAGCAGTCGGAACACACCTATTGGTATTTGACGGCAGATTTTCAACTTGAAGGTGGTAGCTAGCCAGGGGGGCATGAGAAAGAGCCTTACCACCATGCTATGGTTTCCTCTCGATGTTTCCCTTCACCGGAAGCTCAAGCTCATTCTAGGTAGGTGGATTCTGACTCACGTCCCATGACGCGACATTCCTACACACTACCACTGAGCTGTCATCGCTTCAAAATATCGTGAAGGCGCGTTGGCACTTCAGGGATTATGTTTTCTGTCGATCTTAAAGTTCGTGTATGCGTATCGCCTAAAAACTTGAAACATTTCCTTTAATAAGAAAAAGCGATGGTTGTAAAAACAGTACATAAAAGGAAAACAGTGCGAGTATTCCTGCATATCCGGTGAAGTTCCACAAAGAGCCTTATATATTTTTGAAATAAATTACAAGCTATTAGAGTAAAATTCTAAAAATATCGACAATTGGCCTTTACAAAATGAACCGTGTTAGTGACCCTCTGTTAAAACATCTTGGACATCAGTCAAATAGTAAACAAATACCGAGAAAAATGTGTACCATTATTCACAGCGCGTGACGGTATTGCAATGTTTGTTTGACTCGTACTGACGTTAAAGGTTTTTTCAGTTTGTTATTTCATGTCATTCTAACACGTCCTTGCTATAAAGATTATCTTTCATGACCGATTCTATTAATATACTAATGTTTACGTGCGGCTTGGCTCGCGTTAATATAGATTTTGTCAAGCAAATCGCATTTAAAAGTTTTATACAAAGTTTATCCCTCCCTTTCCTCAACTTCTAATAAGTGCTTTGCAAGAATGAGTTGCATATCACCGTCTGTAGGTTCCCATCTATCGCTATAACAAAATTCACCTAATAATAAAACCTAACTTAAAGAGACTCTTACAGTTATATCATGTGTATGATGTTCACGATCCTGTCAACAATATATATCATTACTTCATCTATCATATTTATAAATGATAATAATTTGAATTTGAAGCGATGACACCTCAGTGGTAGTGTGAACGACTTCGCGTCAAGGGACGTGGGTCCGAATCCAAGTACCTACAATGAGCTTGAGCTTTCGGTGAAGGGAAACATCGTGAGGAAACCATAGAATGGTGGTAGGGCTTTTTATAATGCTCCGCTGGGTAGCTTCCACCCTCAAGTTGTAAACCTGCCGCCAAATACCAATAGGTGTGTTCCGGCAGCTGCACTTGAGAGCCAGTTCCTCCACAGGTTTAGCGTGTCTACCAACTTGGGCCATATCGTCACTTAAGATCAGGTGAGATTATGGCCATAACGCTAAACCTTAAGTATAAAAAAAACAAATCGAATGACGCGATAAAGAGTTTTATACAAAGTTTATCCCTCCCTTTCCTCAACTTCTAATAAGTGCTTTGCAAGAATGAGTTGCATGTCACCGTCTGTAGGTTCCCATATATCGCTGTAACAAAATTCAGCGTAATCGCTTCAGCGGTTTAGGTGTGAAAGCGTAACAAACAAACTAAGTCAATTTCGCGTTTATAATATTAGTAAGGCACTTTTTTCATTAACTTTTAATTAGTAACAAAATTAGTTAATACCCTTAAGGCCAGTAATCCTTTACAATTTCTGAGAAATTTTACAGTCGTATATATTAAATGGTATAAAAATTAATGTATATCATTCATCAATGGGAAACCGAAAGCACATTACGAATATTTAAAGGGCACAATGTCTCACAAAGTACTTGTAAAAAGTGTTTATTTTTATAATCAGTTAAAGTTCAAAGCTTCGGCTTTTATAATCCTTAATTATTGTTTTTTTGACTACGTATCTACGTGGGTTTATTCAGAACAATCCACCAAAGTTTCGTTACAATTGGACAAATTGTTTAAAAATACATAGAGGAGAATTATACAAAGCAAATGCTGTACACATGTATTTATATAGCAAATAAGTATTTATCAAATCAAATGAAAATTGCTTGTTTGTCAACAATATGGTGTAATAATATAACTTAAAAAGAAACACCTAACTTAAAGTGATTCTTACAGTTACATCATGTGTATGATGTTCACGATCCTGTCAACAATAAATATCATTACTTCATCTATCATATTTATAAATGATAATAATTTGAATTTAATTTGAATTTGAAGCGATGACACCTCAGTGGTAGTGTGAACGACTTCGCGTCAAGGGACGTGGGACCGAATCCAAGCACCTACAATGAGCTTGAGCTTTCGGTGAAGGGAAACATCGTGAGGAAACCATAGCATGGTGGTAGGGCTTTTTCTAAAGGCTGCCTTGGTAGCTACCACCTTCAAGTTGTAAACCTGCCGCCAAATACCAATAGGTGTGTTCCGGCAGCTGCACTTGAGAGCCAGTTCCTCCACAGGTTTAGTGTCTCTACCAACTTGGGCCGTATCGTCACTTAACATCAGGGGAGATTATGGCCATAACGCTAAACCTTAAGTATATAACAAAAAAGGTGGTTATTATTCCAGCTGGAGACCAAAATAATGCAGTGAATTTGAATTCTTGATGATTGCAAAGATTTAGAAGTTTTGATAGCTCAGTGGTAGTGTGTATAGACTCCGCATCGAGGGACGTGAGTTTCATGTTGTGTTACAGAAGAAGGCCGCAGAGAGAGCCCGTGAGGCAGATCCGCACGAGCATCCTCTCCGTCGGAAGACGAATAGTCGGTCGGAGGGGCCAGTATGCCCGTGCTCTTCCACCGCCTTAAACCGGACTGAGGGGGGCGGGTTGGGGGCCCGCCTCCCATTGCACCAGTCCTGCTAACTACAAGGGCAGCTTGCCAGGCTGCCCGAATGAGGCCCGGCTTACCACCAGGCTGGGCCGGCCGCCGGAGTGACGCGGTGATTGCATGCGAATGAAGGTGGTGCGATGGAATGTGGGGTTTTAGTAAGTATTCCCGGCGCTTAGAAGGCTGGGAAGGGTACATAAATACATTTCTCCACGTGAAAAAAGGACGTGAGTTCGAATCAGCTTTCAATGAGCTTGAACTTTCGGTGAAGGAAAACATCGTGGGGAAACGTAAGGTAGTAGGGCTTTTTCTAATGCCCACCTGGCTAGCTACCACCCTCAACTTGAAAATGTGCTCCCAACTACCAATAGGTGTGTTTCTGCAGTTGCACTTGAGAGCCAGTCCTTCCACAGGTGTAACGTATCTATCAACTTTGACCGTATCGTTACTTAAGAGCAGGTGAGATTATGTCCATAGCACTTAACCTTAATTTAAACAAGGAGATCCCCAATCTCTGAATATACGAGAGTTAAACTGTCAATGCTCACCGTGGCCTATTTTTTGAGGGTATTTGGAGATGCTTGTCTCCCAATGAGTCTTGTCATACGTTCATCTCATAACTATCCACTGCAAAAGATGTTCGTAAATAATATTTAACACCGAGAAACAAAAAAATAAAAAAAATGTGTCTTTTATGAAACTATGACGCCAGTGAAACATTTTTTTGGATCGTTTTAGAAAATTATTCAATTTGCTGAATTAAAATCGCCTTTTTAATCTTGACCGAATAATTTAAAGAATGGGAGTGATAATTTGGGATCAATACTACACGGTTATCTGATATATTAGCCATATTAGCTTTGGCTGCTCTGCCAAGCGCCATTCATTTACCCCTACCCCGCGTCCGGCTGTAACGCGACATGCGATAGATGGACGAAAAAAAATTCTGTCGATGTGGAAAAGTTTCATCGAAATAAAACTAATTTAAACGGATTTTATAGCGGTTATTTATTAACTGTGATACCAACGTTTCGATAACTTTTTGCCCCGTGATCACGAAGGGGTCAAAATTGATAAATAACCGCGATAAAATCCGTTTAAATTATCCGTTTTATTCCGATGAGAGTGATATTCGAGTGAACATAAGAAAACATTTAAAAAAAGTTTCACTTTAAAAGTTCTTACTACACAAGTTTTCTAAACTATAGATAAGCTTATTGCTTCGCTAAACATACCTCTATTATGCGATGGTCGATATTGTGTGCACTCAGTGTAAAAAGACTACGGTGGTCTTTGTTTACATACATTTTCATACAGGTACATACATACATACATTTACAGGTAGTCTTCATAGTTTTTCCTTCACTCTTGGAATAATCTTCTGTAGACTTTTGACACTGAATACGGCATAGTGCAATTGTAACTTATTTCGAACTAATAACAGCTTTAAATACACGTTAACACTTATTTTGTAGTTTACTGTGACATGAGTGGTCAGGGGGGGTCTATGAAAACGTAACGTACGCGGCTCAAAAAATAATTCTCTAAATTTTACTTGTTATCATATCATAGTAACGTTACAAATGCGAAAGTGAGTCTGTTTGTTATGCTTTCACTCCTAAACCGCTGAATCGATTGTGATGGATTTCGGTATAAAGGTAGATGGGAATCTAGAGACGGTGATAGCATACTTTTTCTCGAGAAAAACTTATTGGAAAAGGGCTAAAGAGAGGGATAAACTATGGATAAAACTTTTAATCGCGTCATCCGAATTGTTTGATAAAATGAATATCAACGCGAACGAAGCCGCGGGTAAAAGCTAGTAACAGATATTTATTAAACTTTTATTATTTCAAGCAATAACGGCATCATGTACGGGGGAGGTGTTTAACATTTGTGACGTAATATTGATAGGAGGGTCGCAGAAAATGTGACAGTTTGACGACGGGCTATCTGGAAGGGTTAAATTTGTAGTGACATATTATATGAACGGCCTCTTTACATGGTATTTACTGCCCTGACAGAAGTTGTCTATTCCAGTAAAAATAAATGGACTACAAAGTCACATATTATCGGTAGCATTAAAACGTTTTTATACAAAAATATGTGTGTCGATCTGAATTATGTTCATGCAAGCGGTATTGGAGTTCAAAGATTTATCACCTGTAATAGTGAAAATGAACACTATGCTGTATAATGATTTCTTATGTTTACGCGAATATTATTAATTGAAATAAAACTAATATAAACGGATTTTATCGCGGTTATTTATTGATTTTGATCCCGACGTTTCGAAAGCTTTTCAGCCTTCGCGGTCGCGGGGCGGACTGAGGTGTAGGTTGTCCGGAAAAGTTCATGTTACTGTGTCTACCTTGCTGTATGTTACAATATAAAACTATTTATAAAAATGTCAAGTTTTATCAATTTACGTTTAACAGTATCAGAGTAATGAGCGTACAAGAGGAAATTTTTATTTTATGAAATAGGCGGCAAACGAGCAAGCGTGTCGCCTGATGGTAAGTGATCACCCCCGCCTTTTGGACAAACACGACACTAGAGGAATCGCAGGTGCGTTGGCACCTTTATAAAAATACTGGTTGCTGGAATACACCTAATGGATGGTATTTGGCAGCAGATTTTTAACTCGAGAGTGGTAGCTAGCCAGGCGGGTATTAGAAAAAGCCCTACCACCACGCTATGGTCTCCTCACCATGTTTTCCTTCACCGATAGCTCAAGCTCATTGTAGGTGGATTCGAACTTACGTCCCTTAACGCGACCTCCTGACGCACTACCAAATGAGGTATCATCGCTTCGATTATATGCACTATGGCTACGTGCAGCTGTTCCACATGCCGATCGCGGGCATTGTGGTCGCTGCGAAAAGGTTACAAATGACGTCATCACTTTCAGTCACCTCGAGCAATGTACAGCACATTTGTAATGGATCTACACTCCATTCCACCTAATGATTGCAACGCTCGCAAATGGAACGGGAAACGCGCGGTCGTGAACTTCGCGAACACTTAATACAACATAGCTTATATGTAACATTCGAATGTAACAACCATTCAAATCGCTGGTACGATCATAGCGTTATGGTAGGGTGTTTTCTAAAAGGGTTCAAAAGATTGTAACCATAACGCTAGACCCATGAAAAGCTCTTCATTTGTCGCGTTTTCGGTAACAACAGACGGGCAGTGGGGAGACCGCATCAGGGCATAGCTATATCTTGGTAACACTCTTCTCCAACAGCCACGATAGGTGTCATTTTACAGTTGCATATCCGGCACATAATGGGCATGATTGCACCAGCCTCCATCGGGTAGAAACTGGCAATCGATTACCATGGGCAGACATACTGCTGCCCCGGTATAGATACCAGTATGAGCTGGCAGAAAGCAAACGACTTCTAACTTAGCGACATGAGCTCTAAGTAGCAACAGCCTGATAGTAAGCAGCTTGTAGGCCCCGTGCAGAGTTTCTGTTAATGCAGGCTGTGGTGAATCAAATTGCTTTCTACTGTAATTTCATTACTTCCTGCCGTTTTATTTCCGTGTCGATAAATTTGTTTCCCATTTATGCAATTTTTACGACAGTAACAAGCGTAACAAATTTAACATTTGACGTGACGAATTTGATTATCTTTTATCCTTTATACGTCTGATAGCTTCGATTCTTTCAAATATAAGAAAATCAAGTTACCTCGAAAGTCTAAAGTAAATAGATTTTCCAACGTAATTTATCTATCCGCGAAAGGTTCTTATATTGAATTTATATCATACGATATTCATGAAATTTAATATTGAATAAACTTTGTAATAAAATTTTCGATATGAGATATTGAAAGATAAAAGTACATATTTATAACATTAAATTTTAAATATTACTACGTTGTTTTGTAATAATAAAGATAATTTTCATAATGATTTTCCAATGCTCCGTTTTCATTATTGACAGTGTAATCAAAGTAGTCATATGAAAAGCGTTTTATGAAAATTGATATAGAAGCTCCGGTGTAACAGCTTCCAAAGAAAATGCTTCCGGTAGAAGCGAAAGCTCACCATACCTCTCTCACTCTCTTAGTCGCCTTGAGCCGACTTCATCCAAACCAGCGTCACACAAAAAGGTTACGGAACAGAATTTCAAAGCCCTCCCATAGAAGTTTCATTTTAATAAAAACAGTTTCAAACAACTTCATGGTAGGTTATATAGAGGCGTTCAAATCTACGCTTCAAGCTACACATACAGTTTAAACAATGTATCATGACGCACCAAAGCAATATAACTTCAAAATTAAAAGTAAAAAGTAACATAGCATGTTAGGTATTGTTTTTCACATTAAATAATTAACGAGAGGCTTAAAGCGATGACGCTTCATTTAGTAGTGTGATGTAATGGACGTGAGTTCGATCCTTGCAATGAGCCCGAGCTTCCGGTGAAGGAAACACTGTGATGAAACCATAGCAAGGGTGGTAGGGCTTTTTTCCACCCTCAAGTTGAAAATCTGTCGCCAAACACCGTCTTCCCGTCAGCGTGTCCCCACCCATGGACATGCTGTTCTTCAAAAGAGACGCGAAAAGGTATCTAATCAGACCAGCATGACAGCGGTGACTGACAGTGATTTAGGTTAAGTGTCAGTCACCGCTGATTTGGTTTGAACTGTACTTAACATCAGGTGCAGTGCGATCACTTTGTTGCGCAAGATAAAAATAACAAAGATCTATGGAAACTGCTCGACCCTATACGTGACCCCATAATAGTTTAAAACTTAAGAGGACAAGTTAATTAACTTGCCGATTTAATAATTATCTTTTATCGAGTATATTTGACGATTCTACTGAGCTTGTACAACTAATTAACAAAGTTCCACAAAGAAAGCGCCGTTACGAAATTGAATTCCAAACTGTATTAGAAATCGTTTTATTGTTTCAAGAATCGATCGTTCTAATCTCTTAATTGGTGGCAGTTTGTTTACACGTAAGTAATTTTTTTTTTTTTGTATAAATGAAAAGTACATGTATATACGTTTTAATACAAAACTACTTCTAGCTTTTTTTTGTCAAATTAAAAAGTTATATTAATTCCCTAACAAACCCGACGACATGTGACGTCATATTGATAATTATACGACACTTTTTTATTTTTTAAATTTTGTTAATTTCATGAATAACCTTCGCTTCTATTGATGGTAGCGTGATGTTAAATGGCCTAATTATGCTGGCTTATGCCGCCCTGACCCCTTTACGCTACTCTCTCTACTTCCGAGTGCGTGTACACGTATACTTAGTTGCTTCCTTTGAAGCGATAATACCTCAGTGGTAGTGTGTACGACTTCGCGTCAAGGGACGTGATTTCGAAGCCAACCCTCTAGAACGAGCTTGAGCTTTCGGTGAAGGAAAACATAATGAGGAAACCATAGCATGGTGGTAGGGCTTTTTGTATTGCCCTCCTGACTAGCAACCACCCTCAAGTTGAAAATCTGCCGTCAAATACTAATAGGTGTGTTCCTCCACAGATTTAGCGTGTCTACCAACTTGGACCGTATCGTCACTTAAGATCAGGTGAGATTAAACAAACAAAAAACTGAATATTATCATCTTGTTCGATATATTCTTTATTACTTTTTTTCAAACTATGAATTATAATATTAAATGTTTCACATCTGCGGGGCGTCACGCGACGGCGACATTTTTAGAACACTTTTAGAAAACTTAAACGACAAAGTCATATAAGAGGTTTTGATAACAACTTTCCAGCTGTGTAGTATTTACTATAGACTGGGTTTTGAAAACCACAGGAACGTTAATAAACCAGTCATAAAGATTGCCCTTTTTATATTTAGGGGTTTTAATTGTCAACTAATGTATATCCAACGGCCAAGAGGCTTGTAGATCTCGTTGGTCTCCGACTGATCGCTGATACCTCAGAGGATCACTGTTTTCGAACTGAAAAATGCTTATCAGGTATAGTGCAGCCGTTCTGTACACGGACAATAAAAAAAAGAGGACACTACTAAAGGAAAATTCAAAAGATATTTCAAAATTTAATTAAAAATAAATTTATTTACTAAATTGTTTTTTTTTACATTATAGAATTCTGAATGACTAACAACGTACCATGATTAAGTTATCACCATACTTGTAAAGAAAAAAAATGATAATCCCTTGCCTTTTACAAAATTACGAAAACGCATTTAATTAAATAGATAAGATCTATAAAACTATAAACACAATGAAAATTGACGAAAACAAACTAACGCAATCGCGATAAACGTTAATTCCAAATCGTATAAAACCAACCAGTAGACATATCTCGTCTCCGGCCACCTCCTATCAATACGAACAACTATCGATAAAAATTCACAGCATCTTTCACAACATTCGGCAGAGTCGAACGATCAAAATTCGACAAAAACTATCGCAAGAGACATTCAAAATGGCACAAATATAGTTAGACACTTTTGAATAAGCACCTAACATGGCACCGTATATCATTTCTTACCCAATAAATCATCCAGTAAGTCCTGATTCGTCATATTCGCATCGCCCAGCAGATTAGTTCTTGAACTGCGCCTTCCCGAAACGGAACGTTTCCTCGTCGGTACACTCTCTAACACTTGCTCAGTCAAGGCTTTGAAATTATTATTCAATTCCGTCAAAGCCTCTTCAGAGATCTCCCCTTTGGAGTTCACAAATTCACTCAACTTGTCCACGGCCTGCAGCTCCTGCACCAACTTATCGCTTTGGCACCTCGAGGTATTAAACCGATTTACGTGTCTGTCGATAACTTTGCTACTCTTTTCTATATCTTTTATAATATCATTGCAGAACTTATCAATCGGTTTCCCAGATAGCTTCATTTCTAAAACACTACTCTCTTTCCTGATCTTCACATCCTCGTTCACACTTCTAAACTCATGTATCGCTGTTGTTATAGAACTTTCATCTGTCGCTATACTTTCAAAGAACGATACACCGGAATTTCTCCTTCCGCGAGATTTAGGACGCTCCGTTTGATTATCTTCGATGATTTCTTCTTCAATCGATTCTTCGGTCGACTTTCTCCGTAACGCGCTAGCCTTCCTCGATGCCGGTTCATCGCCGTTTTTCATTTTATCCAACAAGTCAGTTTTCATCACTTTTATTTTCCTTTGGACTTCCTCTGCGGTCGGATTCTTTACATCGGTCTCCTCATCGAATATGGCTAAGTCCGCCATACCGTCCTGGACTGTTTTGGCTAACTCCAACACGTCGTCAGATCCTTTGGAACTCTTTCTCATAGCATTAGGCGTTGACCGCGTACCGGTGGAGTTAGTTCTACTCCTGGCGTATCTAGATCTAGGCTCTATAGACGAGGAAGTCTCTTCATCGTGAGAAAGGGCGCTGCTGATGCTTCGTGAATTTTCACATAACTTGGCCAGGATGTTTTGATCGACCTGCGCAATAAGATTAGTTACAGAATTGATTACATCAGTCGATCCTCACAAACGTATGCAGTTAATATCAATGAAGGCTGAAGTTATTTATTAGAGAATTAGAAATATCCGAAATATTCTTCCTTATTGTAAGACGGAAGTGGCTACCTTCAATCCGAGGCTAAGTACAGTACAACTCAAAAACAAGGGTGATCATCGGAGGATAAATAATCTACTAAAAGTTGTCATTGTTATGCAGATATGTAAACTTCTCAAAAGATAAACTTGAGTAAGACAAAACGAAAAAAAAAACGATTGAAGCGATGATAGCTCAGTGGTAGTATGTACGACTTCGCGTCAAGAGATGTAAGTTCGAATCCAACCACCTAAAACGAGCTTGAGCTTTCGGTGAAGGAAGACATAGTTTGGTAGTAGGGCTCTTTCAGAAACCTGCCTGGCTAGCTACCACCCTTAAGTGGAAAACCTACCTCCAAATACCAATAGGTGTATTCCGGCAGTTGCACTTAAGAGCCAGTCCCTCCACGGGTTTAACGTGTCTACCAACTTGGGCCGTATCATCACTCAAGATCAGGTAAGATTATAGCCATAACGTTAAGCTTTACCTATATAAAAAAAAAACAATATGGCGGGAGTTTAGGTATTTGTAATCCAGTCGACATGATTTTGATTACACGATATACACCGGCTCTTGCCAAGTCGTGAAGGGTGTGTGGCAAGATTCATCGAGTGATAAGCGACCACTATAACTTACTAAAAATATCACGGAGACAATGTGATTTATGTTACACACTTAAACCGTAATGCGTATGGGTGGTGATCCAATGGAAAATAATTGGAATACCTCACCAGAGACAATAATATCACTTCGGGAATAATACAGTAAATATAAATTCAAGCTTTCATTGCAAACGACGTAAGTCTATGGTGTATAAAAGTAATTTGGCAAAATTGAAACTCGTAAGGAAGCCCTCCGATTTATATTAGCCCTCGTTTACATAAAAATCCTTTCCAAGATTTGTAAGATTAAGAGTTTGAAACTGCGGATTTTACATGCGGGAATAACCAAGAATTAAATTCGCGAGTATTCTATTGAAGTTTCTAGAACGTTGCTATATGCGGAACCCTTTTTTTTAATAGTTAAGGCTTAGCAATATAGCCATAATCTCCTGTGATCTTAAGTGACGATACGGCCCAAGTTGGTAGACGCGCTAAACCTGTGGAGGAACTGGCTCTCAAGTGCAACTGCCGGAACACACCTATTGGTATTTGGCGACAGATCATCAACTTGAGGATGGTCGCTAACCAGGCGGGTGTTAGGAAAAGCCCTACCACCATGCCATGATTTCCTCACGATGTTTTCCATCATCGAAATCTCAAGCTCATTGTAGGCCGTCGGATTTGAACTCACGTCCCTTGACGCGAAGTCGTACGTATTACATAGGTAAATAGATACGTTATGTTAAATTACATTCGCACGACGTGTAATCAAAAGCATCTTCAATATAATACGTGTCTAAATCAGTTACGTTCGAACAATATTCGTATCCCGCCGGGATTTAATCAAGCGAACCAATTTTCCTTACAAAATAAAGGTTTCCGGATGATATTATTTCCCTCCCTTGAATCAGAAAGGGATCAAGTTACGGCATTAATTCGCACAGCGTCTTTCGCGAATTCAGCTAACTGTTGCCTTAAGACGTAACCAAGCGACGTCTGTGATTTACATTCAGTGAAAATTACTAAATAATCCCTACTTAGTATTATAAAAAAATCGAATGTCAGTTTGTTTGTTACCCTTTGACGCGGAAACTACTAAACCGATCATCATGAAACTTTGTACAGGTATTCTTGGAGGTATTAGAAGTAACATAGGATAGTTTTTATTGAAAAAATAATTATTTTATGATAGATTAAAAACCTTATGTAATGGCTTCAATGCGAGCGAAGCCGTTGGTAAAAGCAAGTTATAATATAATTTAACTTACAAGAAAATGTATATATATATATATATATATATATATATATATATATATATATATATATATATATAACTCTTTACAGGTACTAAATGGAGCAGCAAATGTATGTGGTAAATTCAATGGAAATTCTGTATTTTCCTGGCCGTGTCACGAAAATTCGCTGGGACTTACTTCGAAACGAAATTTTTCGATTTGAAATAATACACCATGAAGTTAGTAGAAAGTGTTAGTTATTTTCTAGCTATTTGATATGTAATTTCTTGTTATACTCAAGGTTTAGCGTAATGGCCATAATCTCCCTGATCTTAAGTGACGATACGGCCCAAGTTGGTAGACACGATAAACCTGTGGAGGTGCTGGGACACACCCATTGGCATTTGGCGGCAGAATTTCAACTTGAGGGTGATTGTTAGCGAGGCGGGCGTTAGAAAAAGCCCTACCACAATGCAAACACCATAAATTACACATAAATATTATAAGCTTGCTCCTTTTCAGGACACCCTATTTTCATGATTTCTCTGTTTACTCTTCATTATCATAAAAAAATGATAGTGAGTTTTCACTTAAACTAATATATGTTGTAACTTTTTGAAGCGATGATAGCTCAGTGGTAGTGTATACGACCTCGCGTCAAGGGACGTGAGTTCGAATTCAAACACCTACAATAAGCTTGAGATTTCGGTGAAGGCAAACATCGTGAGAAAAACTATATAAAGGGCTCTTTTTAATGCCCGCCTGGCTAGCTACCACCCTCAAGTTGTAAACCTGCCGCCAAATACCAATAGGTGTGTTCCGGCAGCTGCACTTGAGAGCCAGATCCTCCGCAGGTTTATCGTGTCTACCAACTTTGGCCGTATAGTTACTTAAGATCAAGTGGGATTATGGGCATAACGGTGAACCTTAAATATATAAAAAAACAGACTCACCTGTAATCTATCGTCATTATTTCTAGATATAACTGAGTCATGGATCTTTGTCTTGCTGACAGGTCGCAAACCGTTGACTGCCGAAGGAGCTGGCTTCACGGGAGACCTGACTGTCCTACTCGAGACGGTGCTAAGCATCTTCTCTTTCATCTACATAACAACCGAATACCTCATAAACAATAACTTTCCAAATTATCCATATCAGAATATTTTAAAGAATTTCAATAAAGTTTTATTTATTTTGTCATGAATAAAATTAAATCGAATCATTTATTTCTCAGAAATAGGATCAATTTTTGCAAGTCAACAAATTACTACCGTTTCCGGTACAACATGGCGGTGTGGAAGTCAAGAAACGGCAAAAGTTGTTATACCCTATATAGGCGCTATTGAAATTAAAAAAACATCCAACCTTCAAAAGAGAAGACGGTTTGAAACTAACACAATCCTGAGATCCGATTACACATATAATTAAATCGGAACCCAAAAGACCAATTTCCAATCCGTTTAAATTAGTTAAATCCGTTTAGCTTGCTTCACGGGAGACCTGACTGTCCTACTCGAGACGGTGCTAAGCATCTTCTCTTTCATCTAAATAACAACCGAATACCTCATAAACAATAACTTTCCAAATTATCCATATCAGAATATTTTAAATAATTTCCATAATGTCTTATTTATTTTGTCATGAATAAAATTAATACAAATCATTTATTTCTCAGAAATAGGATTACCTTTTGCAAATCAACAAATTACTACCGTTTCCGGTACAACATAGCGTTGTGGAAGTCAAGAAACGACAAAAGTTGTTATACCCTATATAGGCGCTATTGAAATTAAAAAAACATCCAACCTTCAATAGAGAAGACGGTTTGAATATAACACAATCCTGAGATCCGATTACACATATAATTAAATCGGAACCCAAAAGACTAATTTCCAATCCGTTTAAATTAGTTAAATCCGTTTAAAACGAAATATTAATCAAATTCACAAACCTCAATTATAGTGGACAGCTTATCGGCATTACATATGGCTAAATCGAGATCGTGCCGTGTGTCTTTGTGTTTGTTCATCTCGCTCTGCAATTGATGCTTGAAATTCTTAGCTTCGAGAGCGATCCGTCGCTGCAGCATTGTTATCGTCTCATTCTGCTGACTGACCATCGCAGTCAAATTCGTAACCTGCGTTTGAAGCTTCTCACGATCCAGAAGATTTCTGATCATCAGAACAATACCTTCTGAATCGATTTCGATAAAGATTCCCAAACGTATAACTAAGCATTGAGAGATCAGAGCTACTGTGTAGTGAGATGTGGAATAAGCTTTTGGTAAATAAAAATATCGTGATGAAACCGTGGTAGCGTGGTAATGAAGCTTCCTCTGAAGCCCTGCCATCCTCAGATTGAAAATCTATCACGAAACACCTATAAGTATGCTTCAGCATTTGCACTTGAGACCTACTTCCTACATTAGGCTTTCTACCACCTTGGATCAATTGTCACTTAACAACACTCGAGTTTGTGGCCTTAACAATAAAACCAATCAATTATCTTTTAAAAAATCTTGATTATGCTGTATCCATGTTAATTGTTAGTTAAGTCAAATTTAAAAGTGGTAGAATATTTTAGGCTGACCAACGCTGATCCTCTGATGAGCTCGCAAATCTTCATTGGTCTTTCGATAAGAGTACGTAGATTGATACAATCAAATTACGTAGATTACGTAGATTATTACAAATTATTTAATATATATAACAAACTCGTTAGATAGCATCAAAAGCATAGCACTGTTTGGGTCGAAAATATTGGTCTCAAAACTCGCATTTTAATGGACTGCACAGTAATTTGCTGCTTCAAACCACAAAAACAAACTTGATAGTAATAGATTCAATAGTTCGATTAAATTCACTGGCCTATAAATTTAATATCCGTAACATACGTACAAGATAATGAAAATGTATTAAAGCTAAGTTCTATATAAACCAGCTGCACAGAAATATAATATTTTACAAAAAAAACAAGATCAGAAGCGTTTATTAAAATATAAAAACTGCTTTCTTCATTTAAATTCTAAAATACCTTGGTATTTGTTTACTTTACATAGCTATTACTGATGCACCTTTATTGGGTACTAGTTTTTACCCGCGGCTCTACTCATATTAATATTGATTTTGTCAAACAAGTCGGATGACGCGATAAACAGTTTCATACAAATTTTATCTCTCTCTTTACCCCACTCTCAATAAGTTTTTCGGAAGTAAAAGTAGCTGATCACCGTCTCCCGGTTCCCCTCTATCTCTATATTAAATTTCATCGTAACTAATACAGTGGTTTAGACGTGAAAGCACCACAAGCGAACTCACTTCCATATTTCTGATATTAGTAAGGATTTCAATGTTGTTCAGTTAAAATACAGTGTAGGATACTGTGTTTTATTGTGTTGTGTTTTGTTGTATTGTATTGTATGACAATACGTTTTTCTCCTGTATTTTCATCACGGGACTTTCTTCAATTTTGTGTGTAATTGTTTTTGTGTTATAAATATAACACATTTTATATTCATTTTTCTCAATTATAAAACAATATCCTTAAACTTTCACTAGGCACGTTACGGAGGTAGGCGTACCGGAAACGGAATCGGAACTCGAGGTTCATAATCAATTTTACCGGATTACAGTACAGTAAACGGCGGTAGAGAAGAAGACAGATGTGTTAAAGAAATAAATTATATATTACACAATAAAATTATTCGATCCTAGGAATTGTAACAGGCGACCAAAAGTGGCATATTCCATAAAACCAAAAAAAAAAACCCAAGCAATGCCCCAAGCTGTAAGTTAAATTTCGTAAGTAAGTAAGTACAATATAAAGGCATTTTGTATCACTGCTCTATCAGATACATTAACCTCATTTACCTGTCTTTACTCAGCTGCAATAAATGCTGATGCTCGTCTCTCAGCTGCTGGAGTTGCATATCTCTCTCTTTCAGCCGCATAGTCATCTCTCGGTACTGCTGTTTCAGCTGCTTGTACTTGCTCTGCTGTATCCTCATCTCTTCGGTATGCGCGTTCAGTACTTGCGGCAACTCGGCGTTTGAATTCTCATACCTTGAGAATACATATATTTATCTCACTGTATTTTGCATAATACCCATCAGAGTTCAACAAACTGGTCACTCTCTATGCTAGACTGAGTAAGACAAGTAACAGTTTTGTAGGTAATAGTATTAAGTTTTAAAGTCCCAAGGTACATTACTGAATTACCGTATAGTAGGTTCATGAACCATGTGAAACGTGTTTTCATGTCAAAACGCTATATAGGGTGGATAAATATGTGAGCGATCGTGATGTCTGGAATTGGCACCCCTCTCTGTACATCCGCTAATAACTACTGTAACACATTAAACTATTGTATAAAATGATAAGAATGAGACCTAAAAAAAGATGCAGTTTCTAGCCGGTTATTTTCGATTACTGCGTTACTTTCCGAACCGGTAGTAGTTTTGACGTTCTTAAGTACCTACTTAGGGCCTAAATTGAATTAAGATTTTTACTTTGATTCGATTAAAGTTCATTTATTAAAAAAACTTGATCATTTTATGGGATTTAAAAGGATAAAATACATTAACCCAGAATATTAGTTACCACCGTGTTAAGTCTTATAGCTTTTTTGTATATATTATAGGTTTAGTGTTTTGGCCACAATCTCAACTTATGTTAAGTGACAATGTCACTCATGATTGTGGAAACGCCAAACTTAGTGGAGATACTGGATTTTAAGCGCAACAACCGGGACTCACCAATAGGTAATTGGCCGCAAATTTTCAACTTGAGGGTGTCAGCTAGCTCGGTGGGCATTAGAAAAAGCCCCGTCATCATGTAGTGGTTTTATCACAATGTTTTCCTTCACCGAAAGCTCTCATTGAGCGTCGAACTCACGTCTATTGACGTGGCATCCGTACACACTACAAACTGAGCTATCATTGCTTACATGCATTACACGATACATGATCGACTGAACTGATAAACATAGATGAAAAAAAAATATTACAATATCTGATAACAAAGTCGTCAAAACGATTGGAAAAATACTTAATCTACACATTTAACCACCAAGTTATAGTTTTATTAAACATATGTATGCCCGTATTCGGGATTATTCTCTTACCTCTGCAATGCAATCTCCTGTTTCTTCTGAATGGCGCGGAGCAAGCGATTTTCATTGCTAAGTTCCTATAAACAACAACAGAACTGCAATCAAATTATTAATTATTGATTTGTTGCGCGTACACGTCGTGGTACTTTGATTCCCCTGTTTTATTGAAAATACTTAATAATTGTTGAACTTTTGTTTTATTGTGTTGTGTTTTGTTGTATTGTATTGTATGACAATACGTTTTTCTCCTGTATTTTATAGCTAGCTAGGCGGGCTTGAGAAAACGCCCTACCACCATGCGCTATGGTTTCCTCACGATGTTTTCCTTCACCGAAAGCTCAAGCTCATTATAGGTGGTTGGATTCAAACTCACGTCCCATGACACGGCGTTACTACACACTACCACTCAGCTATCATCTCTTCATGGTAGACGCTAAGCATAGTTGAGAAATTAGTTCTCAAATGGTACCGCTAGAAGCCACACATCGAGTCCTCCCAGAAAAAACATTGTAAGCTTCCAAAATTAATATTCACTATACTAAAATAGATCAGAGTTTAATTATGAATAACACGTGATAATTTCTGATAAAGATATCAAAAATACTTTTTAATAAGGAATAAAAGAACTCACCTGTAAAAAAAGTGGACATTGTCACTTACTATTTTTTCTCCTAAAAACACTCGACATATAGATAACACGGGCATAATCGTCATACAAATATTATAAATGCGAAAGTGAGTTTGTTTATTACGCCTTCACGTCCGAACCGCTGAATCGATTATTATGAATATCGGTATAGATATATATTGGAACCTGGAGAAGGAGATAGGCTACTTATTCTCGCGAAAACCTTATTGGAAGTGGGGTAATGAGGGGGATAAAGTTTGTACAAAACTTTTTATTGCGTCATCGGATATAGGTAATAACGCGAACGAAGCCGCACGTTAAATCTTGTAGATAATAACAATGAACTCACCTGCAGGTGGTAGTGTGCATCGGACAGCTGATTCTGGAGTTGTTTCACTCTATGCGTCTTCGCTGATAACACTCGCTGCGTGACGTACTTATCACCCCCTTTCGAACCCAATGAGTGATTCGACATGTCCACGATGAGAGGATTCAGTCTCTTCCGCTTTGTGAGGAGGTTGAGTCGCGAATTACTGCTATACACCGACTCCAGCGACTCTTTCCTTGAAAAAAAAAAAACATAATACGACATATATATACTACTGTAACTTACCGTTAAACACATAACCAACAGTGACATCGGTTTAGCTCGCGTGAAACTAAATATGGTTTAAAATCAGCTTTTCGTTTATAGGTGGTAGCGTTATGTTAAATATACTAAAGGTTTTCTCAATGATTGCTGTGTGATATTCATTTTTTTTATTATTTATTTATTTATTTGCACTTTATATACGGTACAATGGCGGACTTAATGACACTGGTATTCGCTAACAGTCAACCTAAGATGGTGCAGAGATTCAAGACGGTAGGTGTAAATTAAACAACAAATGTAAGATAAAACTATCTACTAGAATACTAAGACTAACTATGATATATAAACGTATATATAAAGAAATAAAATAGATAATATACTATGTAATTTTGTACATAAATACCAATTTAATAAATACAAATAAATTATTATGTCAATACTCGTGAAATATAATGAAAGAGTTTAATGAACTAATTCTGTAAAAAAAATTTACATTCTTAATCTACATAAACTACATAACGTGGTAACAGTAGTTTTATGTTTTCCATTTAAAATATTATAACGACCACTTATATAAAGTTGGCAATAAAACATATATTTTTAAATACAAATTTAAGGTATTCAATACAATTTAAGAATAAAACTATATAGATAAATCCGATCATAATCATTCAAATATTCAAACTCAGTATCAAATTCTTGTAAAGGTGAGAACGTTTTTTTTTACATAACCAAAATTCGTCAATAACTAATAAATAAACATTTAAGATAAAAAGGTAATTAGATCCAAAATTTTTGCCTAATAATATGTAGATTAGATTAAATATCCCCTTACCTAACTGTTTTTTTCCTATCCTCGGGCAATAAACTCAGTACAGACATTATCCGATGTCACTCGAGGCAATCCATCATTTACTCATATATTAAATTACGAACAGGCTTCAAAACAAGCCGAGGTAATTAAGTTTTGATCGGAAATAAATTTGTTACTACAGCGGTCGGTGCTTGTTGTTATTGAGTCGTCGCTATGGTTATCGAAGATAGAAATCGATTTCGATTTTTCGCCGGCTGATGTCATTATAACTTCAAAAAGTTAATACAAAAAAGTTTGTTTTTATTAAGAATTAAAAAAATTGCTACCTAATTAACAGATTTTGGAAGAATCATGATCTGTTTACTTAATTAAAGATTATACTTAGTTATTTGACTTTAGGTTTTATTGTAATTGTGACAATGTTTTGGGATATGATATACTGGTTGTCCAAAAATTCCCCGAATAGTTTTAACGAGAGCATAAACAATCTTATTAAAGCGATAACCACTTGATCATGAAATAACCTCAGACTTGGCTGTATCGTCTCAAAATCTTCGCCTCACTATTTACCTTAAAAAGTAAAGAATTGAACTAAAAAGGTTTATGGCGAGGTGAGGGAATATATTTAAAGAAAAAACAATATCCCACTTGGCTGCATAGTCTAGATACCTTTGCCTTTTCTTTTCTCAATTGTAAGGGAAAAACTATACAAAACAATTAAGTTTTTGGCGGGATCTTAATCTGTCATGCCGTGGGTTTTAATTTAATTCACATATGTTTATTATTTGGCCCTATGTTGTGTGATGTTGGTGGAATTTTGCGTGATGCAGTTTGTTTTAAATAAAATGAATTACAAACTCAATGACCAGTTTTAGAAAGCTAGTAACCATGTTGTTAAAACGTTGTGTTGGTCTGTGCGTTGTGTAAGTCCTCAAGATTTGCTACACAATCAACCATTATATATAAATGGAGTTTTCGGCGGGATCTTGATCTGTCAAGTTGTGCTTTTTATTTTAATTCATACACTTAATTATATAGCCCTGTGTTGTGTAATTTAGGCGACATTTTACGTGATGTAGTGTACCTGAAGAGCATAAGTGAAGTTAATTTTGAATAACCATTCAGGACGTGATATATTAGTTAGCACAAACATTCCCAAGAGACATCGACATGAGTGTCGCCATCTTGTTGAAGATAGTTTAACTGCCCAAAATGCACAAATCTTATCACTTGATATGGCAGTAATAGGCTTTATGGAGGACTGAGTTGCCAAGAATAAAAAAGAAGAAGAACCATTATAAATGACATACAGATTTGTGCTGCCATTAAAGTAAAGTAAGAAAAAGGTAACTAATAAAGTTCATATGAAGACCCGTATTGTTAACTACTTTTTTTTAATCTATATTTAAATTTATTTGGCTATGATAAGTAAAGTTCACTGTCAAATTAATTGGTTTTTTTTTTTTAATTTCCAGTATAATTCTCTTTATTATACTTTATCCTTGAATAGTTTATGAAGGATAGAATTTATCGAAAAAACATAAGATACATTTTTTGTAGAGCTTTAATTTCCTATAAAAATATTCGTCGATTTTGGTTAAATCGAAAATGAAAATGATAATAGTATAAAAAAAGCAAAAACCCAATGTTATTTAAATAGAAAATGTATTATGACTTAGGTACGGATTAATATGAATTTTAAGGGCTTATTTGGGTCTGACATTTATTTTTAGTGTTTAAACTGATTTTTTCTTGTAGTGAAGCTTTAGAGTTGTGGCCACAACATCATTTGATGTTAAGCGACGATGTGATCCGAAATGGTGGACAGGCTAAACCTAGTGGAGGCACTGGCTCTCAAATGCAACTGCCGGAACACGTCTATATATATTCGGCGGCAAATTTTCAACTCGAGGGTGATAGCTAACCAGGGGACGTTAGAAAAAGCCCTACCACCATGCTATGGTTTCAACACAATGTTTTTCCTTCACCGAAAGCTCAAGCTCATTGTATGTGTATTCAAACTCACGTCCTTTGACGTCGCATCCATACACACCAGCAACTGAGCTATCATCGCTTTTTAGGAGCGCTTGAGAAGATAAAAACCGACTTGGAAAATGAAAGATATCCTAATACCTGTCTTTATATATAGATAGATTGCACTGTTACTTTAGATATAATATAGGTAAATTAGGCGTGTGGGGGCTGCTCATGGTCACTGGCGATATGGAGCTTTGAGCGTCATCGTGGTGTTATCTAAATAGGTATTTGAGTACTAGGTAGTATAGGTATAGTTGGTATAGGTATAGGTGGTATAGGTATAGGTAGTATAGGTATAGGTAGTATAGGTATAGTTAGTATAGGTATAGGTAGTATAGGTATAGTTAGTATAGGTATAGTTAGTATAGGTATAGTTAGTATAGGTATAGTTAGTATAGGTATAGTTAGTATAGGTATAGTTAGTATAGGTATAGTTAGTATAGGTATAGTTAGTATAGGTATAGTTAGTATAGGTATAGGTATAGTTAGTATAGGTATAGTTAGTATAGTTATAGTTAGTATATGTATAGGTAGTATAGGTATTGGTATAATTCTGAGCTGATGATTCTCCACACACTCCTCTCGTTGGCCTGCCCAGTACATTTCACGAGAGGTGGGTTTATAAATGTATGTCCTAGGTACGACTTTAAAAAAAAATCAATAATACAGGTACCAGGTATACTATATGAAATACAGGAAATAAAACACACAGTTAACACAACAATATACTTATTTAAAATACACAACATGTTATATACATAAAATATTATTACACCTCGACAAATCCGATACCTCTAAATGGACTGTATAACTCTTAAATGGAAACGGGAAAATTCTTGTCATCGCGTTCCAAAATGTGAACAGTCCACAGCGCAAGTTTCGCGTGATACTTCTACGTATTAAAACGAAGAGATTTCTTTGTTAAGTCGACGGGTATACAATAGGGTATTGTAACATTTACTTTCAACGTTTATTCTTTTAAATTCCTAATCTACGTGAAAACTTTAGCCGGCATGATGCTTTGGTGTAGAACGTCTATATACAAGTTGTAACATTGTCGTTCTTTCTCGTTTTTATACTTGACAACTCAGTTCTCTCTAGCAATTTACTGCGATTTTCGAGTGATGAGTTTTTGGGCATTTTGGGCAGATGAAACTATCTTCAACAAACGGTGACTCCCATGTTGTAGCTCTTTTGGGAGTTTTTGTGGCACCTAATGTATCATGTTCCGAATTATTATTCATAATTCACTTCATTTATGCTCTTTAGCTATACACTACAACACGTAAAATGTCGCCTAAATTACACGGTCTAAATAACTAAGTATATGAATCCGAGTAAAAATCACAACATGGCAGATCAAGATCCCGCCAAAAACTCCGAACATTGTCGTTAGTATGACAAATGATAAAACACCTTACGATGTTAATAGTACGGATTTGAGATCGATTAATCGAAGATTCGATTATTAAGGAGAAAAATTTACGAATTTTTAAATCAATTCACAGCTCTGTGTCGATGCAGTGCATCGATATTTCACCTTGAAAAATCGATTTAAAATTTTTACCCAAACATATATGGAAATGATAATTGTTCACATATATAGAATGATAAAAACGGTTAGTGTGGGTTTCTTTTTGTTTTCTATTATTGACGTTCAGAACGAAAGGCGAATTGAAAAAAAAAAAAACACTTTTTATAAATCACTCTTTTGGATCTCGATTTTTTTGTGAATCGATTAATTTAATATCGACGGGAATCGATCATTTCCAGAAAGAATTGCCAACCCTAGTTAAGAGCCATGTTTATGCTTTGCCGCACTTCCTATAAACGTATAACAAGGTACCGTATTGTATATATATATCTATATATTATAGAAATAATATATAATATAATATTACAGTGTACACTCTATTTTACGAAACTGAGGGAATGCGGATTTTTTTGGAATTTTTACGTTTCCGTTAAACGGAGAGAATATATCATTTATACGAACAACAAAATAAACCGAGCAGAATGAAGTGATTTTGCCATTTTAAGTTTTTATTTATAGTTTATAGGTTTAGCGTTATGGCAAAAATCCCAACGAATGATAAGTGACGATGTGGCCGCAGATGGTGGACACGTTAAGCGATGATAGCTCAGTGGTATCCAAAAATAACAACTGTTTGTTTATAGTTTTAATTAACTTTGCAATTCTGTCGGCAGTCCTGATAATCGATTTAATTTTTTTTTTGTTTTTAAATATAATTTCTTGTAATAAAGGGAATGAGATGAAAGAAAAGGGAGTGAATGAAGAGATGGCGGCTGATAGACCCCAAATGATTGAGGAACAAAATGATAATGATTTATCGTTTGTAATAATAAAATTTACAAAATTGTTTTATAAGCTGCGAGTGGGGTTACCAGATGGCAGGAAGTTTCCTGACTTATCCGGAATTTCAGCTGTCTATCAGGGAAAAAGGGAAAATTAGAGATTGTCATAAATAAAAAAAGAGAAGACACAAGGATCAAAATTATAATTAAATAATAAAATCGAATAATTAGCAATCAACTAATTGATGATTTATCAATTATTAATCTGGACCTCTCGTACCACACATTTCACAAGCGAATTCGAGCTTAAAATAAGACATTTTCGCTGGCGAAATGTCAGGAAATTTATTGCTAAGGCAGACACTTTTCCAGGAAAACTTATTTTCCGATCTGGTAACCCTGCTAAGAGCGTCACGTTTTCTTAGACCCCCCAAACTCAATGTCAGTTTTACATCCACAATAAGTTACTGCAAGAGTCCAAATTTCGGGAACGTATTTTATAAATGGCTCCATACTATTTACTTTAAACGTATAGACACCATAGGAATTTAACGGACTTTATTTTATTATGTAGTTCGTATCACCTAAAATCGATGTTCTTTAACTCAGAGACGGTTTGACTTATAATGGGCTTTGTAACTCCAACGAATCAAATGCCTTCTAATTACATGAAATTTAAACAAACAGGGATTGGAACCCACATCGCTTGACGCAGCGTCCGTACACATTACTAACTGAGCTAGCAGCGCTTCGTTACTATTCATGTTATGAGATTTATAAAAAAAATCTGTTATTATTTATATAAACGTTGTCCTGACAATAAACAAAACCAATAAAAAAAGAATTAGCCGATTTGGTGCAGTCGTTAGGAAGTTATGCGCGTACATACGATTCGTTTTCATTCATTTTCATTTCATTCGTTTTCATTCATTTTAATATATATATATATAGATTTTCTAATGTTCCTTTCGACTTTCTTAGCTTTTTCTTTCATAAGAACCTTCCCCTGATAATAATTAACACAACAAAAAAAGAATTAACGAAATTGTTACATCCGGTCCCGCGTGATGCGATGACCAAAGGAAATACAGATTCATTTTTATATATATATATATATATGGACCGTTTATTTTGAAAATGGTGTAAATCCATTTTTGAGAAAAATAAGCAATTCATGCTTAATTTAATGTACATTTTTTATATATATAACTAGTCCGTGTTTAATTTTTCAATTAAATTCCCATGTTTTGTACAACTTAAAATCGGTCGGTAAATGAAATTGCATATCAACAAATATAGTAACCTTTAATTTTCTCGAAACTAAAGAAAATGGACTTACACCACTTTCAAAATTAACGGTCCATATATATATATTTCTGTCAAACAATTGTATTACAACAGTAGCGTTCCATATATATTGGCTAATACTTACCCGTGACGGTTAAATATGACGGGCGAACGTGACGTCTTTATCATTACCGTATTATATCTCTTACGTGTCTAAAAAAAGGTGGAGAAAATAATATATTTTTTGAAAGTCTTAACTTAAAACCTTAATTACTTACTGTTGCAGCATGTTCCATGTTTTATAATACATTTTACATTTTAATACATTTCGTCTATCATGTTGTTTAAATTAAATGGTTCTTTCGATAAAATTGCATAATAAAACATTTTTGATAATAGTACATTAAGATACAAGTGATTTACAACAGGCTACCAGTTCGAGCTAAAGCTCATATTCACTTATTAAAGTTGAGCCAATTTTTTTAATTAATAATTAACAAGTTTTGCTAATCAAAAGTTTACGAGTTTTACTGAAACAAGTTTACGATTTTTGTCTAATTACAAGTTTACGAGTTTTGCTGAAACAAGTTTGCAAGTTTTATCTAATTACAAGTTTACGAGTTTTGTTGAAACAAGTTTGCGAGTTTTACTGAAACAAGTTTACGAGTTTTACTGAAACAAGTTTACGAGTTTTACTGAAACAAGTTTACGAGTTTTGCTGATCACAACTTTACGAGTTTTGCTAATGATACGTTAGCGAGTTTTACTTATCGCAATTCGTTTTTTTTTTTTCTCCAATTTAAACAACACCGTTCTTCGGTATCGCCTCCCTGTTTTGTTTCTGCCACAGTCTGCTGTACAGTGACTCAGGGTTTCGTACGAGATCTTCGTGTCTGCCTCGTTCCGAGATGACACCGTTTTCTAAGACCAAGATTTCATCCGCGTCCGCTACCGTCGACAGCCGATGCGCTATGCAGATCGACGTGCGACCAACCGTTGCCGCTTTCAGAGCTTGCAGGATCGCCTGAATATTGGAAAAAAATAACATTATTAGACATGAGAATCTGCAAAAAAGAAATACTCGTGATTATATATCAAATCACGATATCATATGAAGCGATGATAGCTCAGTGGTAGTGTGCACGACTTCGCGTCAAGGGAAGTGAGTTCGAACACAAGCACCTACAATGAGCTTGAGCGCCCGGTGAAGGAAAACATCGTGAGGTAACCGTAGCATGGTGGTAGGGCTTTTTCTAATGCCCGCCGCCATAGCTACCACCCTCAAGTTGTAAACTTGCCGCCAAATACCAATAGGTGTGTTCCGGCAGCTGCACTTGAGAGCCAGTTCCTCCACAGGTTTAGCGTGTCTACCAACTTGGGCCGTATCGTCACTTAAGATCAGGTGAGATTATGGCCATAACGCTAAACCTTAAGTATATAAAAAAAGGAAGGCGCTTATAAACGTCAGAACTACCATCGGTTCGTAAAAGGACCCAGTCATGGGGCAAGAAACTCTATTTGGTTATATTTTTGTTATTAAGTGGGTATATATTTAAACAAGGAAAATAGCGAATGGTATATCGATTGTCTTATATAGAAATAAGTTAAACCGGTTCACGAGATTATGTTCGATTGAATCATTACCCTCGTGAATAAGATGTTACATTGACCATAGTGGGTATATAGTTAACGTTTTATAGTGACGTAGTTAGGTGTTAAGCTTTCTAATTCCTTTTAAATTATTGTTAAAGTTTAGCGTTATGTCCATAATCTTATCTGATTTTAAGTGACGATACGGCCCTAGTTGGTAGACACGCTAAACATGTAAAGGGACTGGCTTTCGAGTGCAACTTCTGGAACACATTTATTGGTATTTGGCGGTGGATTTTCAGCTTAAGGTGGTAGAAAAAGTTCTACATAAAAAAACTTTATAATTATATTTATAACTTAAATATTTTCTACATTTCATTTCACTACTGTAGGATCGACAGATACGCCACGCAACTATACATAGTCGGAGACAAGCCAGCCGCCAAGATACAGGGAATCTTAGTTTGGCAGCCTGGTGATGGTGATAAATCGCGTGATATTTGTGTTTCCTGTTTATTGTGTAAAGCAATTGTAAAAAAAAAAATATATTGTATATGTGTAAGTGCGAAAAAAAAAAAACATTTTCTGTATATATGTAAATGCAAAAAAAAAAACTGTATATATGTAAGTGCGAAAAAAAAAACTGTATATATGTAAGTGCGAAAAAAATACTGTATAAATGTAGGTGCGAAAAAAAAATACTGTATAAATGTAAGTGCGAAAAAAAACTGTGTATATGTAAGTGCGAAAAAAAAATTACTGTATATATGTAAGTACGAAAAAAATATATATATATGTAAGTGCGAAAAAATACTGTATATATGTAAGTGCGAAAAAAAAAACTGTATATATGTAAGTGCGAAAAAAATACTGTATAAATGTAGGTGCGAAAAAAAAATACTGTATAAATGTAAGTGCGAAAAAAAACTGTGTATATGTAAGTGCGAAAAAAAAATTACTGTATATATGTAAGTACGAAAAAAATATATATATATGTAAGTGCGAAAAAATACTGTATATATGTAAGTACAGTATATATGTAAGTGAGAAAAAAAAATATTACTGTATATATGTAAGTGCGAAAAAAAAATACTGTATACGTAAGTGCGAAAAAAAAAAATACTGTATATATGTAAGTGCGAAAAAATACTGTATATATGTAAGTGCGAAAAAAAAAAATACTGTATATATGTAAGTGCGAAAAAATACTGTATATATGTAAGTGCGAAAAAAAACTGTATATATGTAAGTGCGAAAAAAAAAATACTATATATATATGTAAGTGCGAAAAAAAAAAAACAAATAGGTGAGGTGAGATGGGCTTACGTGTTCCGTGAGCGAGTCGAGGCTGGAGGTGGCCTCGTCGAACACGATGAGGGGCGAGTCCTTGAGGATGGCGCGAGCGATCGCCACGCGCTGCTTCTCGCCGCCCGACAGCTTCAGCCCGCGCTCGCCGACCTGCGTCTCGTACGCCTGCAGCGCGACCGCATCCCTACTCTACTCACTGCTCTCACTACTCTCACTACTCTCACTACTCTCACACGGTACTCTACTGTGTCACTCACTTTCACAGACGGTATTCATTTTTGACATATGGTAAGGAAATTTTATTGTGACCTATGCGTTAACAAAACGTCAATAGTTAAATAAATTTAATATCGAGCGATGATAGCTCAGTGGTAGTGTGTACGACTTCACGTCAGGGAAGTGAGTTCGAATCCAAGCGCCTACAATGAGCTCGAGCGCCCGGTGAAGGAAAACATCGTGAGGAAACCGTAGCTGCGTGGTAGGGTTTTATCTATTGCCCGCCTGGGTAGCTACCACCCTCAAGTTGTGAACCTGCCGTCAAATACCAATAGGTGTGTTCCGGCAGCTGCACTTGAGAGCCAGTTCCTCCTAAGGTTTAGCGTGTCTACCAACTTGGGCCGTATCGTCACTTAAGATCAGGTGAGACAATGGCCATTACACTAAACCTTAAGTATGAAAAATAATTGCCGGACAGTAGGTTCATTGGCTTATCTCTATCAATCGCCGTCTCTTCATTCGTCTCTTTTTATCATCTCATTTCTCAAACAAGGTCACACGTTAGGTTGAGTCACGCAGCAAAATCGAAATACAACGGTGACCGTTCACAGGTGATTAAGCACTGACGATCACCGCCATTACGCGTAAAATCACCACAAGGAAGAACTCTAATTAACTACACTGTCATACTCAATATATCACTCGTAGAGTGACAGCAGGGAGGGTTGATAAAGTCGATAAAATAGTTTTGTATCGATTATCGATATAATGATATAGCAAACGCAGAAAGCCTTGGGCCAAATCACCAACTGCACCACAATGTTCAATTTATCTCTTACATGGTGGTAGCAAAGATTATCTTCAAAGTCGATAAAACCGTTATTTCTATCGATAACCGATACAATGATACAGCTAAAGCTCAAACCTTAGATCAGGTAACCGACTGCACTACCGTATTCAGTTTATCACAACTATTACGGTAGCAGGGAGGTTCATGAAAGTCGATAAAATAACAATTCTAATGGCAATTATCGATATATAAAAACCTTAGGCCAGGTCTTGACGGACTGGTGCAGTTCCGCCATCTCGCTGGCTCTGTACACGTCCTCGGCGGACTTGCTGAGGTCGCCGTAGTGCAGGTTGTGGAATATCGTGTCGTGGAACAGAACGCAGTCCTGAGAAGAAAAAATCGACTTTTTTTTTTTTTTTTTTTTTTATACTTAAGGTTTAGTATTATGGCCATAATCTCACCTGATCTTAAGTGACGATACGGCCCAAGTTGGTAGACACGCTAAACCTGTGGAGGAACTGGCTCTCAAGTGCTGCTGCCGGAACACACCTATTGGTATTTGGCGGCAGGTTCACAACTTGAGGGTGGTAGCTACCCAGGCGGGCATCAGAAAAAGCCCTACCACCATGCTATGGTTTCCTCACGATGTTTTCCTTCACCGAAAGCTCAAGCTCATTGTAGGTGCTTGGGTTCGAACCCACGTCCCTTGACGCGAAGTCGTGCACACTACCACTGAGCTATCATCGCTTCAAAATAAAGCACAAAACTTAAAATAAGGTAGAAAAATATATATATATATAAATATATAACCATAGATATTAACGAGTCAACTAAGTTTGTAGCGGGATTTTACCCGTTATAGATTCGGGGAATTACCAGATTTCACCTACTTTCGCTAATTTTTAACAGCATATAATAACAGAAATTTGTAATATTTTGTAATGTTTGTGATATAAGTAATATAATTTGTTTTCGCAAAACTTTTATCGAAAAAACTCAAAGAATATAACAAAATATTTGTGTGGCGGTTATGAATATAACTATTATTGATAGAAACTGGAGGAATACATCGAAATGGATTGGCTAGTAACTTGTCCTAACTTTTTATAATTATCCTCATCATGAGACCGATATATGTTAAGTGCATTTTTTACAGAATTTAACGTTTTATGTTAAATAAATGTTAAATAGTTTGTAGTTAAATAGGTGCTGTGTGACTCTAAAGAGAGGGATAAACTTTGTATAAAACTTTTTACTATGTCATCCGATTTGTCGCACAATGTCAGTAATAACGCGAACGAAGCCGCGGGTAGAAGCTAGTTCTAAACAAAAATTCTAAAATTTCTGGTCTGACAACTGACAAATCAATTCAAAATGTGTTTTATTTTAATCGATATACAAAAAATACTGTCTCCATTAATTCTTTCTAAAAACGTGAAAATGTGAAGGGCTTATACAAAACATTACGCAGCAGTCAATAAACATTAATTTTAATGGCAGATTAGAAACTGATGGAGAGATTTTGATATAAAAAACAAACAACTGATGGAGAGCTAATGATGAAGTTTCTTACAACTGACTGTATATGGTGTACATGATGTGTTTTGTGTGTTTGTGTATGCTTTTGGGTGTGTGTATGTGTGTGTGTGTGTGTTGTGTGTGTGTGTGTGTGTGTGTGTGTGTATGTGTGTGTGTGTGTTTGTGTTTCTGCTTCTATTTTTTAGCTTATAAAATTTTATAAAATTAAAAGTTTTTCATTTTTGTTTCTTTAATTAATAAATTTAAGTATTTGTTATTATTATATATTTTATTTTTTCTAATTAGCACATTCACGGCACTAACAGGATACGCATTTAGTAAGTTGGTTTTGATCGATTACCCGCGACACAGGATTTATTTCCTACTGCGGGGGATCAACAGATCCTCAGTACGTATTGTGTTATTAATTTATGTTAAATAAAGAAATTTTCATCATTTTCTTTCAAGGTAAAAGGGGTGGTCGCGAAAAAATATAGAATTGTTCTTCTAGTTTTCTAAGGCTTTGTACGAAATTTCCAGTAATGTTATAGTCAAGTAATTTCGAGCAAGACGTACGTTAATTAGTAGCTTTGGGATGTTACCTGCGGAACGACAGCTATCGCTCGTCTGACGCTCGCCAAATCCAGATCCCTAATATTCTGTCCCGCGATAAAAATGTTCCCGGACTGCGGTTCAAAGAACCTGAACAGGAGGCGGACCATTGTCGATTTTCTAGAAAAAACAAAAAAAAGCATTAATTACAACTAATTGTCGCGTTTTTAATTTGAACTAATGATAATCAAATGTTTCATAAAGAATGGATTTTTTTAAATTTTATTGTATTAAAAATCCCATTCCCCATCCCCAATTATCCCCATTCCCAATCCCATCGTCACATAATAATTATTATTAATCGAGAAAGTAATATTTATTACTGAAATAATATTAGTTTTATAAGTGAATCATTTTGATTACAGTATAATGTGATGGGATGTAACATGATGATAGGGTACAATGTAACGAGATATAATGTAATGATTTCTTAGGTTTACGCGAATATTATTCATTGAGATAAAACTAATTTAAACGGATTTTATCGCGGTTATTTATTAAATTTTGATTATCAATTATTTTTATATAATTATTATTTATTAAATCAAATTTAATAAATAACCGCGATAAAATCCGTTTAAATTAGTTTTATTTCAATGAGATATAATGTGATGGGATATCATATCTAATATGATTAGACTGAAAATCATATGATATCAATTAAGGGGAATAACATGATGGGATATAAAGTAATAAGATATACCGTGATGTCATATAATGTATATGATATCAACTGAGAGAGTATAACGTGATAAGATATAACGTGATGGGATATAATATAATGTGATGGGATATAACTCACCCTGAACCGGATCCACCGACTATCCCGATCTTCTTCCCGGCCGGTATTGTGAAACTCAGGTTATTGAAAATCGGCTTCCCGTTAATATATTTAAAACTGACGTCTTTGAACTCTATCGTCGCTGTGTTCGCATCCACTTGGAGTGGAGGCGCTTTATCTTTCTCCTGGAGAAACAATATCATGAAATAAACAGTCTCTATACCAATGGGTATCTTCTTTATAAGAGTAGTTTACTGATCTTCCTAAGCCCTAAAATCTATCAGAATCATAAGAATGCTAAAGTTTCACAAGTCTTTTTATCGTGTTAAAATTTAGGGTAAATTATCCGGAAAGATTATCCCTATGGCTAACGAAGTAGGTATTTCCATGAAGGTCTTCATTTGAAGATAACTGTTAGTAAATCTATATGCTATATTAAGATCCTGCAGAAAATTAATTGTCTGTTACAAAAAGACCAAATGGAGTCCAACAGTTGTCTAAATTTTATATAAATAATACTTTTCTCTCATAGACCATGACTTAAGCCTGTTTATAAATTGATAGATCAACATCGTTTTGAAGCGATGATAGCTCAGTGGTAGCGTGTACGGACGCCGCGTCATGGGGCGTGAGTTCAAATCCACCTACAATGAACTTGAGCTTTCGGTGAGAGAAAACAACATGAGAAAACCATCTACCAACTTGGGCCGTATCGTCACATGAGATCAGGTGAGATTATGGCCATAACGCTAAACCTTAAGTATCACAAAAAAAGAAAAGAAAATAAAGTTACTTGAGAGCCAATCCCTCCACTAGGCTTACGGTGTCCACTATCTTAGACCACATCATCACTTAACACCAATATTCTATAGTTATGTTCTGGTGACTGTATTTTTCATAGTTTTCCCTTGATTCCCATCATTATTTAACACCAGGTGAGAGTGTGGTTCAACGGTAAGCTTAAAAATAAAAAAAAAAGGATGCAATCATGAAGACTCCCGACAAAAGTGAAAACTTAAAACTATAAACATACAGTTGTTATATTTGGATATACAAATTGTTTGATCTTAAATTAAAACTTGTGTATCAAAACTGTGTTAAAGTGCACACTAATGATGACGTGCGTACGTGAACACGTCACGTGACCATGTCGATGACGGCTCACACGACTTTACTCCCTATGCAAACTGAACTATACAAGTTTTCACTTCAAAAACTTAATAGTGACTGCAGTTCTCTGGCGATAGCTTAGCTTTCGGTGAAGGGAAACATCGTGAGGAAACCGTAGCACGGTGGTAGAGACTACCACCCTCAAGTTGAAAAGTGGTAACAGTGGAAGCTGTATGCCAAATTCCATATCTTGAACCACATCATCATTTAACACCAGGAGAGGGGGTAGTCCAACGCTAAAGGTAGAAAAAAAGAAAACAGTTTCCAGGATCCTATAGTTCAGTTATTCTCTGGTAACTGTATTACATAGTTATGTCTTATCCCCGTGCACGTACAGAAGCGCTGATAGCTCAGTGGTAGTGTGCACGACTTCGCGTCAAGGGATGTGGGTTCGAACCCAAGCACCTACAATGAGCTTGAGCTTTCGGTGAAGGAAAACATCGTGAGGAAACCATAGCATGGTGGTAGGGCCTTTTCTAATGCCCGCCTGGGTAGCTACCACCCTCAAGTTGTAAACCTGCCGCCAAATACCAATAGGTGTGTTCCGGCAGCAGCACTTGAGAGCCAGTTTCTCCACAGGTTTAGCGTGTCTACCAACTTAGGCCGTATCTTCACTTAAGATCAGGTGAGATTATGGCCATAACGCTAAAACCTTAAGTATAAAAAAAAAAAAAAAAAAAAAAAAGAAGAAATCAAGGTCTTAAAAGGGTTCATAGGGTAGGTGTGAAAGAGCGGAACGTGCCTTTATCCTGGACTGGACGGTCATGAGGGTGAACATGGTCTGCATGTCGATGAGCGCCTGTCGGACCTCGCGGTACACCGACCCTAGGAACCCTAGCGGGATGGACAGCTGGAACAGCAGCCCGTTGACCATGACCAGGTCGCCCACAGTCATGTTGCCTGCGACACACCCTCACATGACAAACCCACTCGAAACTAACGGGAACACCGTCAACGGTCACCGTTTCTCAAAGTTACGAGAACCAACAAAAAAAAAAAACCGATAACTGCACGCCTCTTAAGCGAAGCGTTGAGGTGGGTACTACTGTCACTTAACGCGAAACGACTGATTTTTCAAACCCACAATGTATGTATTTATCATATATTACACTTGTAAAATAATACATACACACACGTATCAAGAGAAAACACTATTTTTAACACGCATGATATTTTTGATACCATTTTTGGCTATTTAAACTAGTTGAAAAACTGTTTAAAAAAGTTCTGTCTCGGACGTCCGTGTGTCTGTATGTGCGGATCCTGTATGTTATCACGATAACGACCGAAATACTTTACTGATCGAGTCTTTTTTTTCTTAGGTTTCAGTACAATTAAGAATAGAACCCTATTACTTTTCACGGTCTGATTCGGTGTGGTTTAATTGTTTATTTTAAACTTTACTTATTTTCCAAACTTTATTTTAAAATCTATACTTAATATTATAAATGCGGAAAATTTGTTTGCTCGTTTGAACGCGCTAATCTTAGTAACTGACAGTCGGATTTCAAAGGTTCTTTTTTAATTTGATAGATTAATAATTGGGAAAGGCGTTAAGCTATTTAACATCACGCTATCGCTAATAGGTGAAAAGCAGTATTATTAAAATTAACAACAACGGGAATAAGATATTCTTTCTATAGGCTTTTCTGTCGAACGCTGCCTCAGTGGATAATTTTACAAGAAAGTAATGTATGAGAGAAATGTTTGATATAAAAAGATCTACAAATAAGTCCGCGAGATCATGTATCTTATCTGGATTACTTATAATAAACATTTTTTCTATTAATAAAAATATATATACCAAGGTGTTTTATTGAAATAACATTAAGGTAATCTAAATGAGTTTCTGAATAATCTTGGACATTTAATTTAATCAAACTGCCATTTAGTAATTTAGAACTCATCAATTTTCAAAATCACACTGATCACTCTACTTATAAAAGTTTTTGAACACTCCATATTAATAATGTATAAAATAGTATACAAGAACAAAGCGTACATACTCCAAACCATCAGGATTATATCATTCAGAAGATCAGAGTTTTTTCATTTTGCCCTCTAGTATCTTACAGGAAAGAGTACGGATAGCAAAAAAATATATACACACAATTCGAATCTAAACGTAAAAATAGTATACCAGATTAAAATATATTTAAGACACTACGGTTCTATTATTAGTTTCACTATATCGTACCTTTATTGCTGTCTGTATAACAGTACAGTTAGCAAAAAAAAAAAAAATGAGACGACCTGAGGCGCGTGGTAAATGTAAAACATAGAAATTATTTTGTACAGGTAATATTTATAAAGCATAATTTACGACAGGTAATAAATAATGAAAAATTAAACATATAGCGTGGCGATGCGTCGCCACGGCCTGTATCGCCACGTCAACAATCAGGTTCACCCTCACGTACAGTTGATTCACATAAAAAAAATACTTATTAATTTTAAAATAGTAAAGCAGAATGTGATATAGTACAAGCTACCACTTTACATACTTAAAGTAAGATCACTTTGTTCATCGAGTAGCATTTAAATCTGATAGAGTCAGCAAAAAAAGAACCATACCACTAAAATAAAGATATTACACCAAAAGACAAAAAACTATACCACTAAATAAACAATAAACATAGGAAGTAAGAATTCACCGAGACACCAAGACTACATTTTAATAAGATTATTAAGTTGTCCTTGTGTCGTAAAGGATACGGTCAGCAAAAAAGTAATACGCCAATTGTTAATTCAAGTATAATAGAGACATGACAGTGGCGAATGGAAACGAATTGTCGACCTTTCGACGGTCACCACTGTTTTTAGACTGCGCTTAACATCCGGTATAACTCAGTCACTTCACCAAGCTACCATAAACAAGTAGACAAAGCGATCTCATTAACCGCCATCCACCCATACTTAATATTATAAATGCGAAAGTGAGTTTGTTTGTTTGTTGCGCTTTCACGCCATAGCCGCCGAATCTAGTATGATGAACTTTGGTATATATATATATAAATAGATGATAGGATACTTTTTCACGCAAAAAACATTATTGGACGTGGGTTAAAATGGGGGATAAACTTTGTATGATTTTGTTTTTAGCGTCATCCGATTTCATCGACAAAATCGATATCGCATATTGTTTTACTAGTGCCGTAGTGTTTACAGTACACAAATATACAAAGTACAGTTAGCAAAAAAGGGCCACCTATTTTTAAACCCATTTCCCCCCCCCCCCCCCCACTGTCATATTTTTAGGACACTATTTTCGAAACGTCTTTTCATCAGAAATAATAAAAGTCCTAAAAATATGACAGTGGGGGGCGGGGGGGGGCTGGGATGGATTTCCTCCCCACTTTCATATTTTTAGGACACTACTTTCAAAATGTCATTTTACGTATTAGGACTTTTATTTTTATTATTGAAAAATTTTTTACAATGAAAAATAAATCTATTTTATTAGAAAAAATTATGACATATGAATTTCATCGGAAATAATAAAAATAAAAGTCCTAAAAATATGACAGTGGGGGGCGGGGAGGGGGGGAGGGGGGAGGGGGGGGGGAGGGGGTAACGGGTTAATGAGCCCATTTAATCCAGACTGAATAGAGGGTATGATATACCTTTGACGATTTCATTGGCCGCCATGATCATGATGAGGCTGAGGCCGCCGCTGAATATCGCGTGCTGACCGAAGTTCAGCAGCGCGAGGCTCGACGCTGTCTTCAGCGAGGCCTCCTCGTACTTCTTCAAACTCACATCGTACTTCTCCAACTCGTATTTCTCGTTGTTGAAGTACTGAAAGGGACGTAGTGAATTGTGGGCCATTCAAATATATATATAATTATATACAACACTTATAAAATAATTAATAAACTTGCGTCATACAAGTTCAAATGTATAATAATACATTTCTAATGATTTGCGTAGTGCAAAGGGCGGTCTTATTGCTAATAGCGATCTCTTCCAGGCAACATTTGTAAGGATATGTTCTGTGGAAACGAATTAGGAGGTATTTTGGGTGTATAACAAAAGACACATACATATGAAGTTTACTGTTAAATACAAATAAAATATAATATCACTTGAAACTTCAATGGCGCCCTCAGATAAGCGCCCCCCGGGGGCGGCGGTATCGCACACTTTGAGAACCTATGGCCTAGAGCCGTTACACTCAACCAGCGGCCCACTAAGCGTTTGTTCTTACCCCAATCGGTATCGCTTCAATTTAAACTATCTAAGGAGCCATAAAACTAAAGAAAACTATTACCTAAATATTGCACGCCTCATAAGCGAAACATTGAGGTGGGTACTACTGTCACTTCACGCGAAACAACTGACTTTTCAAACTTAAAATGTTTCTATTTATCATATATTGCCCTTGTAAAATAATATACACACACACATATCAAGAAAAACACTATTTTCCACACTCATGATATATTTAATGCCATTTTTGTTATTTAAACTAGTTAAAAAACGATTTAAAAACGTTCTGTCTTGGACGTCCGTGTGTCTGTATATGTCTTATCACGGTAACGACCAAAATACTTCACTAATCGAGTCTTTTTTTTACGCTTCAGTATAACTAGGAATGGAAACGTATTATTTTTCACAGTCTGATTCGATGTGGTTTAATTGTTTTAAATAAACAAAACAAAAAAAAATGAGTTTACAAGGCGTGCACCTTTGGATTAGCCAAACATTTTCGCGTTTACGACCGACTAACAGCTTTTTTTTCCTAACCTAACTCGTCAAAGTGACTGTACCTCACTCGACGGTAAGTTTCAGTAGGAAATGACTGCCGTAGGGGAAAATGTCCCACCTCCCATTGCACCAGTCAGGCAGAAGGATCTATTGCCAAGCACGGACCCGTGTCACCCCAGAAAGGCGACAGACGCCCGTGGGGTTTTAGTGGGTATTCCCGGCGGCTAGCGCCGGGTGAGTCCCACATACCCCTCCTGGTCCCCCCGGACTGGGAGGGGATGCCTAAACGCATTTCCCCACGATAAAAAAAAAAAAAAGGGGGAAAATGTTTGAGGGGCCGCATAGAAAAAGTTTGAGAGCCGCTGACCTGGGGAGTTAGTTACACAATATACCTTGACGGTCTCGTAGTTGATGAGCGAGTCGATCGCCTTGTTCCCGGCCTCGTTCTCCGCCCTGTTCATGTGGACGCGGAACCTCGTCCGCCATTGCGTCACCGCCAGCGTGAACGCGGCGTACACGCCCACGCAACCAAACGCGACACCTACCCGCGTACACACGGAACCAAACTTAAATACTAATAATGATTTCTTAGGTTTACGCGAATATTATTCATTGAAATTAAACTAATTTAAACGGATTTTATCGCGGTTATTTATTAAATTTTGATCCCGACGTTTCGAAAGCTTTTCAGCCCCGTGACCGCGAAGGCTGAAAAGCTTTCGAAACGTCGGGATCAAAATTTAATAAATAACCGCGATAAAATCCGTTTAAATTAGTTTTATTTCAATTAAATACTAATATTTTATATATCCAGAAACATTTACACGGCTTATGTCTTGCTTAGGGCTCCAAACTAGGCAACGCCTGTCACATGGAATCCTGTCATATTGTCAGGCATGTCGTCAGGGACAAGAAAACACAAAAAAATGAATAAATAATAAGATATTATCAACACTAAGGACTAAATTATAGGGAAACAAAATTAGTAATCGTGTTACCAAGTTTGTGTAAATGTGTTTGTATGTGAGTGTGTGTGTGCATGTTTGTATGTTTTTTTTTTATACTTAAGGTTTAGCGTTATAGCCATAATCTCACCTGATCTTAAGTGACGATACGACCCACGTTGGTAGGCACGCTAAACCTGTGGAGGAACTGGCTCTCAAGTGCAGCTGCCGGAACACACCTATTGGTATTTGGCGGCAGGTTCACAACTTGAGGGTGGTAACTACCCAGGCGGGCGTTAGAAAAATCCCTACCACCATGCTACGGTTTCCTCTCGATGTTTTCCTTCACCGAAAGCTCAAGCTCATTGTAGGTGCTTGGGTTCGAACCCACGTCCCTCGACGCGAAGTCGTGCACACTACCACTGAGCTATCATCGCTTCAATGTCAGTGTGTGTGCATGTATGTCAATGAGTGTATTTAGGGATTCTTGACTGACTTTAACAAGCTACCTAATCACTTTAAGTATATTATCCGTGCCTTTGAAAGGGGAATACTGCGAAGTCATCTCTCGGTAGCAAATTTGACGTGATAACGTGAACAGCTATAGCCATCTACGATTTTGTTGCCTTATTATATATAGATGATATTGAGTGCCCTTGTAATTATTCTATAAACTTTATTAGCAGAGTAACTTTCTATACAATAAAGTCGATTCATTACAAGTGAAAATAAGAATACTCAAAGTTCATACAAATCTCTAACAATATGGCAGTCTGCTTGTTAGAATTGACCGCAGAGTTCATGTTGAAACTAAAAAAATATATCGCTCACTATAATTGTTATATCAATACACATTATAACCTTAAATACGTGTGGTAACCTTACGATAAAATAAGCCACAGCCAATAAAATAGTTAACTAACCGTGTAGATGTTCGAAAAACGCTCTAACAAAATGGCAGATAACTTGTTAGACTATATCATATTTAATTATATATTTTAAATAATCCAACAGTGCACGCCTCATAACGTAATTATTGAATGGCATAGATTTAAGCATTCATATTAAATAGGAAATAATCCGATGCCATTCTAGTGCTATTTAAAAAAGAAATGATCCCAATACATTAGGTTCATAGCGATGATAGCTCAGTTGGTAATGTGTACGAACGTTGCGTCAAGGGACGTGAGTTCGAATCCGCCTGCAATAAGCTTGAGCGCACAGTGAAGGAAAACATCACGATGAAACCATAGCATAGGGGTAGGGCACTTCCCAATGCCCACCTGGCTAGTCAACCACCTCCAAGTTGAAAATCTGCCCCCAAATACCTATAGGCATGTTCCGGCAGTTGCACTTGAGACCCAGTCACACCACAGGTTTAGCGTGTCCACCAGCTTGGGGCACATCGTCACTTAATATCAGGTGAGATTGTCACCAGACATCCGGAAATTAAAAAAAAATTATGCATAATGTTAGTCATATATACTAATGATATTAATATAATCATCTAGTGTGATAGTGAGAGTATTCCTGTTGATAATAAAACACTCTCATCACCATAGAAATACAAAAGACTTAAAACAATAATCATCGAAGTCACAAAAATTGCTTGACCTCGAACACTTGACAGTTAACTTAACACTTAACTTAACAGTTAACTGAGACATGAATATAATAACGGATAAGGAGTAATCACCAGCGAAAGCCAGCCCCCCCTTCAGGCCGAGGATGCTGGAGACGAGAGCCAGCTCGAACGCGGTCGGCACCACGTTGAAGACCATCGCGGACAGCACGAAGTTTATAGCGCGGGATCCCCGATCTATGGTCTGGGGGAGGTCATGTGTCATTTTATATTTTTCCGTGTCTCCCCTTCTAAATGAACACGAGGGGATCTCAATCGTACACGTAATTCTATAACGTGTTAACGATACGTCATCGAACCAAACCAAAGGGGCTGGTTGCATTTTCACACAAATTGAAAATTTATCAGTTACGAGAAAATTTTAATGGTTACTTATTACCAAAAAATTTAAATCGATACTGTTATGCGGCTTGATGTTTTACAATAGGGTGAATTTTTTAGTTAACAAAAAAAAAAAAAAAAAGAGTCATCCCTAGACAACTTACAGATAACAATTATTAGAGTCTTTAACAAATTATTATCAAGTGACTAGATGTTATTTTGTATCTGTTAATTATAATTTGTAATTTTTTTCAAAACGCATGGCTAAGTCCTCAATTAAGGTATTATCTTTTTGAATAGCAACTAAAAATTAAAGTAATTGTAAGCTAAAAATAAATAAGACTAAAAAACATTAGAATTAATTAAAATTAATTTAAACTCTCAACTAAAGTAATTAAAAAGTGATTTATTTAAATGAAATTAAAAATTAAATGAATGTCGTATCAGATTAAATTGAATATTGGAATACGTTGAATTGGACGTGGCACTACATCAAATTGATAATGGGACTAAATTAAATTGAAAATTTTACTAAATTAAACTGAAAATTAGCCTAAATTAAATTGAAAATTGGACTGAATTAAATTGAAAATTGGACTAAATTAAATTGAAAATTGGACTAAATTAAATTGAAAATTGGACTGAATTAAATTGAAAATTGGACTAAATTAAATTGAAAATTGGACTAAATTAAATTGAAAATTGGACTAAATTAAATTGAAAATTTGACTGAATTAGTTTGGAATGGGTGTAAATGAATAATAACCTTGGATAGCGCCCCGGTCTGCCTGCCCAGGTGGAAGCCGAGGTCGAGGTTGTGCAGATGCATGAAGACGTTGCAGGCGAGCCGCCGGATGGAGTGTTGCGCCACGCGCGCGAACACCGCGTTGCGCAGCTCGTTGAACCCCGCCGCCGTCGCGCGCGCCGCTCCGTCTGCGCACGCCCGGGGCCGCCTACCGTTACCTGATCCTGCTCCTGACCGGTCATAGCTCACTGGTAGTGCCTACGACCTCGTATCGAGGGACGAATTCGTATCCAACCACCTGCAATGAGCTTTCGGTGAAGGAAAACATCGTGAGCAAACCATAGCATGGTGGTAGGGCTTTTTCTAATGCCCGCCTGGGTAGCTACCACCCTCAAGTTGAAAATTTGCCGCTAAATACCAATAGGTGTGTTCCGGCAGCTGCACTTGATAGCCGGTCCCTCCGCAGGTTTAGAGTATCTACCAACTTGGCCCGTATCGTCACTTGAGATCAGGTGAGATTATAACGATATCGCTAAACCTTAACTATATAGGAACAAATATTTGAAGGAAATCGAACTAACACCCGAGTAATAAGCTGAAGGCCGCAGTGCTCAGTGCCTGGGGGACGGTCGCCATGCCCAGCAGTGCGTCGCCAGCTGGTGTGGTCAGACCCTGGTTAACTTCATCCACCGCATACTTGAATAGGAACGGAACCGATACGTTCATCACTTTCGCACCGAACAGGAGCGAGAGGGACAACGTGACACGGTTGCGGATTGCTTGGTTGTCCTGAAATTTGATCAAATAAAGGCTCCATAAGTGATTTCTCTCAAAGTAAAGCCGCAAAGGTATTTTTAATAAACTGTACAATTCTTCGATCCAATCACGGCTGATGGAAGGTGAAGACGAGACCAAAGGTAGTAAGTGTCCGCTCAGCAAAAACTGATCCTTTCTTCTTTCAGGAACCTTTATATTGTGTGTATCAGGAAAAACGGACGCATTCAACGAGCTTCATTCAAAAGCTCTACGTACAAATAAACGAATTCCTAGTAAGGAACACTATGTGCGTCGACATAAGTTTTCAATCCACACGTAAACCTAAGGTTTAAGTGAAGCAAAACGTCGTGACGAAACAACAAAAACTAGTATTTTTGGGTATCTATCTAGTACAATAAATGCGACAGCAGTCCCTGAATTTGGCGACAATGTATGTATGGCTGATGTGTGGTTGTTTTAGTTGAAATATCTGGTTTATCGAACCATATGAATACCACACGCCCCTATCGCTCTTCCAGCATATTGAAAAGGTATATATACCAACGTTAATAAAAAAAATGTGTTGGGTAGCTATCGTACACAAGGTGGCAATTTATCGTCAAGAGTCCATTCGTATGTTCCTGAAATCTATTAGGGATTATAGCATGTTGACTAGAAGAAATATGGCTTTTTCCCTGGTCTCTGGCAGTACGGGAGTTTGGACGTCATCATGTTGTAATCTAGTGGGTATTTGACAGTGCATGTCACACGATGAGTCTCGACACACATCCCTTTAGTCTTAACCCAATTTTTTTATCATAAGTTATAGCATTATGGCCATAATCTCACCTGATCTTAGGTGACAATACGGCCCAAGTTGGTAGACACGCTAAACCTGTGGAGGAGCTGGCTCTTAAGTGCAGCTGCCGGAACACACCTATTGGCATTTGACGGCAGGTTTACAACTTGAGGGTGGTAGCTACCCAGGCGGGCGTTAGAAAAAGCCCTACCACCATGATAGATGGTTTCCTCACGATGTTTTCCTTCACCGAAAGCTCAAGCTCATTGTAGGCGCTTGGATTCGAACTCACGTCCCTTGACGCGAAGTCGTAGACACTACCACTGAGCTATCATCACTTCAATTGCGAGAGACAGTCTGATAATGGATTTTTTCAACGTGTTAATAAATAAAAAAAGGCTTCTAGCATATTATGAACTTAAATCCTATCACGTAAGAATAAGATCCACTCGCTAACCCAATACAAGAATTACATATACTTACTTTAGGCCATACATACTCCAACATGCCCCTTATCATATCCGCCCCTGATACCGGCTTCGCGTCACCCAAATTTATATCTTCACGGGACAAAACAGAGGCACCTGGGTGAAAACAGTCTCTTTTTTGGATTCCTAAGGAGATAAAGGAAGTTATCAGGATATTTCCCAGGATATATAGGTTAAGGGGCTAGCAGGAAAGCGGGAAGTGCTTGCAGGGAGAGGACAGACTGCATTCCAACCAAGTATTAGTAACAAAGATAAAGGCTGCAAATTAAAACTAAAATACTGTGTGAGCAGACATTTACAAACAAAATAAAATTAAACAGGCCATGATAAACACAATGATATATATCTTACTAAAAACATAAAAGTGATCCTTCGCAGGATATCTAGCAGATGTGAATCATCGAAATTCCTTTGTATAAATTATGAACTTAAAGGGATAGCTTATGAAAGGACTTCAACATGGCACAATCAAAAATTAAAAAACTAACTGAGATATTTTTAAAGATATAGATGATTATTTATTTAAGATACATTTATAATAATTTCATAGGTACACAAATTAAATGGAGACAACTTGATCCCGCTCATTAGTCACTTCTTCACGTACACTATCGCATGGCGTGGCGACGCGTCACCACGTCAAGAGACGGTCTGACCCGCCGCATTCGATGTTTCACATAGATAACCATTTTCTATACATGACAAAGTATTATCATTACCTATTAATTATTACAATCATGCTATGCATAACTGGACTAATGTGATATGTGACTATTGGTGGACAGTAACGAATATAGACTATTTCCATTATTTACTAAGAACAAATTATTAACACAGATAAACCCCATAGCTTATGGCAAATACATATATTCACTATAATAACAAATTAGAACCGAAAACATGCACCACAGACAACAGTGTCTCATGCTGTTACATACAGAACGTAACCGTAATTCTGATAAAATTCTAGTCCCTGTGATTGGTGGACAAACACTGGGAACACGATGCATATGACGTATATAGAGGGAGAGAGAGAATTAGTAAATAGTGCGACAGAGATATGTCATAAAACGTCAATATAACAAACCAATATGGTTGATCTTTACCTACGAATTATTTTAGTAATCTTTATTTGCATAAATTAGAGAAACTCTTTAAAGTGGTCTATAACATTATTGTTTCATATTAATGCCTCCTACTATTCTTACTGGATTATTTTATCGAACAATTAGACATGTTAACCAGTTATTATGAAATATTTTAAATAAACTATCACACTCTCTCTTCTTGGCAGACATATGCCAAAATGTAATTCAAAATCAATGTTGATCACCCATAGATAAGAAAAAAACTAGCTTGTAAAGCCTTATACATTTATCACACCAAAAGGCAGTCAATATGACAGATTTATCACCATGCGATTGGTAAACACAACCCATCTAACCAGTCCATCTTAGTGGCTCAGTGTGGCCATCATCTAGTGCCATATCGTTACTTAACATAAGGTGAGATTGTAGCCATAACGCTAAACAATAACTATACAAAATAACAAACAAAATATTGAGCCTTTTCAGGAAAAACATCTTAGTGCCAATAACCTAAAAAAAATATTTTTTTGTAACTTCCTAAAATTATCTGTGTAAATTAGGAGCAGTATATAAATAGCCAGTATTTTAATAGGTCAGTCGTTAATTATGAACAACAAGTTACTTTTTTTATAAAGATATCATAAAAAGTTTTTAATTAAGAATAAAAAAACTTCCACTCGTAAAAGGGGCAAATTGTCCGTTACAATGTTTTTCCAAAAAGTGTCTCTACATGTTCTCAAACCATAAATGTATTCACATATATATTAAAAAAAAACTAATATGTTAAATGATTTAAAATATAGTCACATGATGATTCATTGTATTTGATATCCTGTGGTAATATTTATAATGAACAAACAACAATTGAGTTTCTATGATATAAAGATTAGAAACAATATACAGAATAAGGCCAAAGCACTACAGATATGAAAAGAAAGGCTTGACAGATAGGATAAACAGAACTTCCAATTTGTCATACAAACAGGTTAACTTAATTTCTAGATACGGTTTCATATAATCATAATACTTGTAAATGGGTTATTTACGTATGCACACATCACTATTATAGTGGAATAAATACAAAAGCAGTGCCTTATTTTCTAGTATGTATACGGAGAACATAGAGACACCCTGAAGATTATTTACAGGGTAATTCCTGATAATTTACTCTACATCAAATTATCCTAGACAGCCCAGATAGTCAAAAGAGAGAGACAAATATATGAATGTTACCCACGTAAAATAAAAATATAAGGAATATTGCTATGAAAGCAGTCCCTGGTGTCTGGCAACACAGGATTGAATGTCACCTTAGAGCATATAATGGATAGTTTAATGGTAGTTGTCACCCAATGAGCCTCATCACAATATCTGTTGCTATGTCCTGAGTTGGATAGTGCAATTATATATGATGATGCTGATGTCTCACAACAGATTTTTTCCACCACATCATCAAGTTATGTAGGGTGGTACAGCCCAACAATTGTGGTCAATTGCAACAACCTTACACTGTTGAACACCCACCACACTCAGATGATTAGACATCCCCCTATGGGTATCAGATGCTACAAATCTGGCAATCAAATAGCCTGGTAGATATGATAAGCTGACCTGGTTTGCGTCTTCCAAACTTATGAAGATAAACCCATCATATTAACTCTATTGTGGTTTGTGATGATATCATCCACTAGTATATATAATACTGTAGATCTCTTGTTATATTTTTTAAATTACAAACAATATTTATCAATAATTAATGCATTTTACTAATGTGAATTTTCAATAATAAATTAATGCAACATAAAAAAACTCTCCAAATGTCATAATTAATTTCATAGTTTTTGCAAAGCATGTCCACAAAAGAGAAGTATTTATAAAGCAAAACTGTACAACCTCCTAATTAAAAAGAATAAAGAAAATATAATTTAAATTTCTAAATAAAAGCTGTAGCATATTTCCATTATTATTTTAACAAGTGTTATATTATATTCACATAAATATTATAATATCATTGTCTAAACCAATTATTAATTAAATTAAATATAATCTAGACCCATTACTAACACATTCAAACCGACTTCTCAACATATCAAATTTTAAATTCTGTAATATTATTTTGAATGCATTACTCTTGTGAACAGTAAGCTAAATCTTGTAATACATCATATTTATCCAGTGGAGTGTATAAAAAATCAATATAATCTATTTAGAGTAAACAACAATAGATTTGATGACTAATTTGATAAACGTAACTGTATACTACAAAAAGAGATGTAAAAATATAGTAAGAATGAAAAATGACATTCAGCATAAAATATTATCTTGTCTAATGATGACAATCCTTTTACTACATTAATAGACATGACAGAGCAATATGAAAATTCTTATCGAACTTGTCATTATTTGTATTTACAAATGTGATAAAAAACTAACACTACTCAAGGTCAATATCACAGATTATATAACATTTCCAAAAAAAACATATGAAATTTAAAACTAAACTAAACTGACCAGAGGTAATTTATTTAATAAATTATATAGTAATTGCATATTAGGGCTTGAAAACTTACCAACTGGAATTTTTCCGGTTTTTGGTTTGTTTGCCAAGACTGCTGCTAAAACGTTTTTCGCAGAATCCTGCCCTCCAGGATTGTTCGGAGGCTGTGTAGTATAAAACTAAAAAAACAAAAATTTGGTTTCACACATAATTTTCCACTGAAAATAGAATTGAAAAAAAATATACAAAATAAACAATTCGTCACAGAATGTAAAGGTTACAAACACACCCTGAAATAACTGGTGGCCGCACATTGTTTGCATATAATATTCAACTGAGGTTTGTTAAGAATTACTGATTTACTATTCGAGAACGACTTGAAATATTTCACTTGATTTTTTAATATTTTATCGAATCTCCTGTTTGATAACAGTGCGATCGCCATGGTAGCTATTTGACAAATGAAGTGATAAACAGTGTTGCCAACGACCCAAGGCCTGATGTCGCCATGATGTCTGTAGCCTAAAGTAGCCCTAAAGCTGACGAATCATAAAGCGTAGAATAAAATAACAACAACAGTGCAAATCAATTAAATATTTATACTTAATAAAAAATCCACTTAAAGCTTTTTTGATGGCGTTAATCATACATATAATTAATTAGATTCTCATTCGTTTGCCAACATGTGATTGCTTGTGCACGAAATAGGGTGAAACACAATATACAAAATGATGCGCCTTTTCTACTATCCGTTAGCTTAACACACGCTTGAGTAAGCCAATCTGCAATAATATTCTATTAAGGCCGGCAATGCACCTGCGATTCCTTTGGTATTGTGGGTGTCCAGAGGCGGCGGTGATCACTTACTATCAGGTGATACGCTAAAATAAAAATAGAAATTGACCTTAATAAGTATGCTTTGCGGCATAATATATATCGTGTATACCATACACTAATTTTTGCCAACACTTTCACCGGTATCGTACCTACCAGACCCGAATAAAAACTACATCTATCCTACATTCTATTAAAATCCGTTCAGTCGTTTATATGTAAAAACGTAACAAACAGAGTTACTTTCGAGTTTATAATATAATAATTTTAGGATGAATCTGACAATGGATTTTCCCATGCAGGATTGGAACCCACGACTTCAGCTTGTCTGGGATTGTTAGTCCCTACTCCACAATAATCAACGAGCCTACCTAGGTATCGTAAATGAATTTATTTGTTAGTAATGATGTTCTCTTTCTTGATGTGATGCTTGCCTAAAGAAAAACGCCATTGTAACAGTAAAAACATGAGTTTACTTATTTTGAAATGCTGGTATTTATCCCAACTGTCGTGAACATGCTTCACATATTTTTTCTTGTTTTATACAAAAAAAAATCCTGAAAAAATAACAACTTATCCTCAGTGAATAAAAAAATTAAGGTAATTTTCTCACACTATTTAGTCAGTATAATATAGAAAATTATGATAGTCATTAACAGCAAAATGAATACATATCACTTCATTTCATCCTAAATTTGGTTCCATAATACCTAAGGCAAACTCCGGGTACACCCTGAAACTATCCAACCATACACCGATAGGGTGTTCAACATTATTTAAAATCTTATGTTCATTTATGATTTGGCAAATTTAAATAGCTTGCCTTTAAAGTAGCCTAATAAGCGCCCAGTCGCCTTTTAAATTTTTTCATCGCCGATTCTCAATCTGAGTTGCTTAAATGGCGACAAACAGCCTACATTGACAGCACTGGTGACAAATGACACTAATAATCGGTGTGACCAGATTTATATCCGTGATTGTGATTTTTTTTCTATGATATAGGGGCCAAACGAGCAAGCGTGTCACTTGATGGTAATCGATCACCGCCGTCCACGGTCACCCACAACACCATACGAATTGCAGGTGCGTTACCGGCCTGTATGGGAAACATTTGCTCTCAAGTGCAACTGCGGGAACAAACTTATTGGTATTTTGCGGCAGATTTTCAACTTGAGGGTGGTAACTAGCCAGGCGAGCATTAGAAAAAGCACTACCACTGTGCTATGGTTTCATCACGATGTATGCATGGTGGTAGGGCTTTTTCTAATGCCCGCCTGGGTAGCTACCACCCTCTAGTTGTGTACCTGCCGCCAAATACCAATAGGTGTGTTCCGGCAGTAACACTTGAGAGCCAGGTCCTCCACAGGTTTAGCGTGTCTACCAACTTGGGCCGTATCGTCACTTAAGATCAGGTGAGATTATGGCTATAACGCTAAACCTTAAGTATAAAAAAAAAAAAAGATGTTTACCTCCACCGAAAGCTCAAGCTCATTGTAGGTGTTTGGATTTGAAATCACGTCCCATCATGCAGCGTTCCTACACGCTACCATCTTCCCATCTCTTATCAAAAAATAGAAGAAGTATGAAAGCTGTCCTTGATCTCTCGTAAACACATATACCAGACTTAAAAAAGCACTAGTTTGGTACTAAAGTGAAGCCGTTTTATTAATAATGCAAGATTTTTCTGAATTTACTTCATATTTTGCATAGACTATCGGTGGACATCTTTTAAGCCTATATACGTACTCTTTTCTATTCTTCAAACTGCCATTTTAAAGTGTATGGATTCGCCGTAAAGCAAGTATATATTCCTTGACTATGGATCTCCCACTTAAAGTGCTCAAAGAATTATTCTGACAAGTCAAATGTAGTTCCATCTTCTTATTCTCACCCCTTATCCTACCTAGGTAGTGTCGATACACGTTTTCATTATCCACTCTACTCTATTAGCTGGTATGTCATTCTTTACACCTTATATTATTTCTTACACAGTCTATTTACAAGCGATGATAGCTCAGTGATAATGTGTACGACTTCGCATCAAGGGACGCGAGTTCGAATCCACCTATAATAAGCCTCAGGAAAACATCGTGAGGATACACTAAAATTGTGGCTTTTTCTAATGCCCGCCTGGCTAACAATCACCCTCAAGTTGAAAATCTGCCGCCAAATACCAATAGGTGTGAGTATATATTATTTTACAAGTCAATATATGATAAAAGGAAACTTTTAAAGTTTGAAAATTCTATTGTTTTGCGTGAAGTGACAGAAGTACCTACCTCAACGCTTCGCTTATGAGGTGTGCAATAAAAAAAAACCTAAATCTTCTTCAGTCAACCTATACTTCTATATCCATCTACCCTCATACTTAGTCCATGATTAAAGTTTACATTTTAACCCACTCATATTGCGCATAGCCAACACTCAGCTTATATTATATCTATTAGAATGGCATGGATCTTTTTGCCTATATTTGAGTGTTAATCTTGTATTTAAATGCGGACACTAAAATAAGTTTTTTATTACATACTACAGTATACAATTTTTCTGTTTACTATGAATAATATATTCAAAACTTGCCTCCATTAACTATTTATTAAATATATTACTCATAGCATGATTGATAGTGATGACTTGAAATTTAAGATATATTGATAGATATTGAATTAAGATATAGAATAATGAGAATATGTATCTAAAAATTATAATGAAAAATAAGGATTTTTTTTCATTTATGATAGTGTCAACATTATTTACAATACAGATCTACGTGCCATACTCTGATCTATTTAATTTATTACTTTTTTTATAGTTAAGGTTTAGAGTTATGGCCATAATCTTACCTGATCTTAAGTCACATTACAACCCAAGTTGTTAGACACACTAAACCTGTGGAGAAACTGATTCTCAAGTGCAGCTGCCGGAACACAACTATCGGTATTTGGCAGCCAGAGATTCAACTTCAGGGTGGTTGCTAGCCATGCGCGCAATAGAAAAAATCTTACCACCATGCTTTGGTTCCCTCATGATATTTTCCTTCACCGAAAGCTCAAGCTCATTGTAGCTGTTAAATTCGAAATCTCTACCCTTGATGTGTTTTCGTACACTAAGCTATCATCAGTTCACACTATCTTAATGTTAATTTATTTATATTGTAGTAGCTAGAGCCTACATTTCACAAATACAATAACTTTCATAAAAGTGATACTTTTGTATATCAAATAAGATTTGAATCTATATAATTAGTACACTATTGAAACAAATTGACATAAACTCTAAAGATGGTTCTAGATATAGACATGAATGATGGGAATCAAACCAATGGCATAGGCTAAAAAGTTAAACAAACTGGTAACATGTATAAATTAAATAAATATTTCATCTATCATTTAACAAACTTAATGCTTTCTTATGTTTACGCGAATATTATTCATTGAAATAAAACTAATTTAAACAGATTTTATCACGGTTATTTATTGATTTTAATCCCGACGTTTCGAAAGCTTTTCAGCCTTCGTGGTCATGGGGCGGACAACCTACAGCTCAGTTCACCCCGTGACCACTAAGGCTTTCGAAAGGGCGGGATTAAAATAAATAAATAACCACGATAAAATCCGTTTAAATTAGTTTTATTTCAATTTAATAAACTTCTCCAAGATACACACATATTGACGCATAAGACATTTACAATTATTCATAACGCTACATTGATTCTGTACCATCTCTAATTTACACAACGACTGTTTGATAGAGTCCAATTTACATTTAACCATAGGCATGATCATATCATTTAAGCTGTTATCACTGGAACAAATTGCAGCAGAATATATTAATTTGCTTACATCCTTGTTCTTGTTATAATAGTACTTTACAACCATCAATACACCATACAGGCTGAAACTAAGGCCTTTGTTGTCAATATACAAATCTTTGTTTAAACCATGATTATAAATAAAATTGATTTGTTCCTGTGATAACTTAACAGTGTTAGAATTTAAAAATGACTTAACATCTTCGAATGAAAATGTTACAAAGTCTAAATCATTATCAGGAATAAAGAATCCATATTCTGTGATTAATTTCAGATTGTGACTATCACCGTAACAAATAAATACTTGCGTATAGTGATCAAAATTATTTTTTGTATAAATCGAAAAAGTCACATCTAAAAATAGGCTCTCTTTCAAACTATCTATGTTTAAATTCTCTATATTCTTACTAACTAACAACTTAGTCTCATTTCTGGCATTTGGACTGTGGTTTATCATGTCTAAATAAGGACATAATGCTATTTTTGTATTATCATTAATTATATTTAAAATTGATTCTTGAATATTCTTCAGATCTATTATATTCGATAAATCCATATATACACATCTAGTGTTCACAGTAAAGTAGGCCCATTCATACAAAGATAATTTATATGAATTTTTAAAATCTTGTATGACACCATTCTGGCTAACATTATTTTTTAATATATCTAAAAAGGTTTTATATGAATTTTCTATTATGACTTTCTGTTTCTCAATAACAGAGAAAATATCAGGATCAATGTTATATTTTAACTCATTTGGCAGAAAATATGGCACAGTGTAAGCCTTTGGTAAATTGTCTAAGTAAATATGCCATTTTGTATTAGAATTTTGAACTTTTAAAAAAGTCAAATAAAACGCCATTAATGACTGGAATGATACTGTTCGCTTGTACTCTAATAAACAGTTTTTGTTGTTTTCTAAAAATATACCACAAAATAACTTATCCATTAAAATCGTAATCACATTTATAGTTAAATTTAATGGTAAAGTTATGAGTTCTTCTCCCGCTCGAATTTTCTTTTTCGTCAGTACACCACGTCCTGTATCGTCAAAAACAGCCAAAGCCAATTTTTTATTCCGTCGTATGCCATTCCTAGTTAGCCAGGAGTTAAGCAAAACCAATTCTTCACTTGAATCACAAGCGCAAAAAGTTCTTGATTTCTTCCGACATCTCTTACGTTTTGTACGACCCATTATATTGTAAACAAGCTTTTCATTTTGAGATCTTAACACTGTATTTGATTTAAAGTAAAAGACTATAAAAATAAATGAACATTATTTAGAATCGAAATTCATAATTATTATACTCTCATTGTACGGTAAATAAATTTTACATCCAAATGATTATTTGATCGATTACCTCTTTGGTTACTGTTAAAATACAATGTTTTGACACATTTGACAATTTTTATAAACGTTTTTTGTTATGCTTTCTACAAAGCATCGTTTCCAAATTTGCCATTGCCTATTGTTATATTTTTAATAAATTATTGAATATATCCATTCACAATAAAAATTTATTTATCATTATTTCATCATATAAAATTTTTGTTAACGTTAACTGCAGTTTGATCTATTATCACAGAAGCTACACGTTGGCAAATGTTTAAACAACCGATTCATGAAAAAATATACTCAATATTTTGTAACTTCAGTTTTTAACGTATTTTACCAAAAGTTTTGAGATAATTTTGAACTGCAGTATTCATATTTGGTTGGTTTTATTTACAAAACGCGTGATAGCGTGTTAGTTTTTAGAGGTATATTTAAATTTCAAAGAAATGTCTCAGCAGCAGACGAAAAACTGTATAACATTACGAGGATCAGCACAAATAATATGCGAATACTTGAGTAAGTATTTTATCGCGACTAGATTTGTTATATTCGTTGTAATTTATTATTAATACATTTTATGTACAAATGTTTACTGTAGTACCTATACAAAATATTAAACTTATTTTTTTTTTTTAGAATTCGCTATAAACTCTGTTTTATTCCAAAGAGGTTTGTATCCACCGGAAACTTTCAAAGCGGAACAACAATATGGTCTCACATTACTGATGTCTGAAGATGCTCAGATCAAGAGTTTTCTTACAAATCTTCTTACACAAAGCGAAGGTAATTAATTGTACCTACTAATATGTTTTTTTCATATAAACAACCTTATAACACTAGTTCTGTCTTTTATAATTACATGTTCTCCATTTATTTTTTTGCAAGCAAAAAGTGCAGCCACATATCCTTCTGGAAGATTTAGTTAAAGTAACATGAGATAGTATAAGTAACTTTAAAATTTTACAGAATGGATTATCAACAAAAAAGTCAGCAAGTTATCCTTAATAATCTTAAATGTCGCCAACAAAGAAGTATTGGAATGTTGGGACTTCAATGTCCAGTATGAAGATGGAGATATTGCATTATCGAAGGAGAAAAATGAAACCGTTGGCTCTAAAGACGTCAAGAAAATCCAGCAAGAGATCCGCGATGTAATGTTGCAAGTAGCGGCTACAATATCTTACCTACCGTATTTAGACTGCAGATGTTCCTTCGATGTTCTTGTTCATGCTAGAACTGACTGTGATATACCTGAGAAGTGGGCGGAAGCGAAGCCAGTGGAGATTGCTAACGCTCAGAATGTGCAGTTGAAGACATTCTCGACGAGTTTGCACAAGATGGAAACTGTGGTTAGTTACAAGCTTATAGATTGAAGTTAATTTTATGAACTAGTGGAGATATTGTAACTTTTATCTGTTCTATGTAAGTAATTTTATGTAACAGTGTTTTAGGATAACAAACACTTTTTACTGGCATTTTTTGTATTATAATATGCATGAGCATGTTTTTTAAATGATTTTAAACAACTGTATATTTGTAATATTTTTAAACAACCCCCTACATTATGTTGTGTTAATTCTATGTATAACTATTATGATACATACATTTTAAATTAGTTTTAATTTATTCACAAATTCCAGTAACAGTTTAAATACTGTTGGCAAAGGAAGTATGTTCAATCAGCCTAATACAGCTAAATTCATTAAAATGCAAGTACTGGCATCTATCATCATAAAATATATATTGTGTTTGTGTTACTTTCCATTTATTACACTACAATATTTATGTTATGATATTTTATTTAATTGTCAAAAATTCAACATTGGGCAGAAAGATAAGAGTAGTAAGTTATTAGATTTTGGTGGCTTTTTAGGCCACCATTCACTTTATTCCACCTGTATTCTTCTTAAGTAGTTAATTAATTTTAATACAGTACTGAGCATAATTTTAAGATTATAAAAATTGGATACTTAACTACTCTATTCAGTATGAGTGTAATTTTATCTAGTTTTGTTTTTTGTTAGAATTTTCACATAACCTACCTAATAAATGAGTTTTATTACTTTTCTCTTTTTTTTATTTATTTTACATAATTCCGTAATGAACAAGGAATTGCTTAAACTTATTAAAATTATAAAAAAAGAGAAACATATTTTATGGACACCTGGTTGGCACGGAATTCCTTTCACTATGTCTATATTGTGTTTGTATTAAGTTATGATAAAAGTAAAAAAAAAAATCATTCAAGTCAAAGTACATAAATCAAATTGCTTATTTTATACCTGCAAACAAACACTTAAGTTGAGGTTACGGAGATGGTAAAGGGAGTCGCTTCACGCGCATCCTTCTACACTATATGGATTACCAGATACAGCTGCGCACACTTTGGGAACCCCTCAGCCCTAATACAAATTGGAACGACATCATGGTCTCCCTGGATACGGAACTGCGTTCCAATATATTTAACTAACTTGAATTAATTAATTAATCAATTATCCAATTGCGTTGAACCATGATTTTTCAAAAACGTGGAACACTATTTCTTACCAAAATTATAAATCTTAATTCATGTCTTAAGATTTGTATGCCGATATATAGAACTAGTTTCAGCTCTTTAGATTCAAAAACATTCAAACAGACAGACTTACTTACCACTGTTACTTTGCCTTATTAAACTAAAAGGCTTTACTAGACTAAAACCTTTATATACTTATTTAATTAGACTAAAAAAAGTACGCCATTTTAGCCATGAGTGTGATGACCATATTAAATTACTTGTCCGTATAGAACATACTTTTCAATACGTAACTGCTAAACTGGGTTACCCAATATTTGTATAACTAGCAGTCGCTCGTGGTGTCGTTCGCTTTGTGTTACTTTTTTCCTTTGCGAATACAGCCTATCTCTACCAAAATTCACAGATTGTATTTCAATAAGGAGTTTGCATGTAAACTCCGTTAAAATCCGTCCAGCCTTCTCGGAATCCATAAAGCACGTACATACAGGAATTTACTTACAACGTGCCCAACGTATCCGTTAACGTAAACCTTAGGTTCCGTTCAGTTTTTACCGCCAGAGGAGTATTCACGTCAAATTTCAAGTGTGCTAATACTTTTGGAGATACAATTGGACGGAATTTAGTCATCAGTTTATATAGATTCCTATGTTTATAAAAAAAAAAAAACACTTTTTTTAATATTCATTTATTTTAACAAAGCATTTATAAAATAGCGACTAAAGGCTACAATAAATAACAACCAATCAGCAAATAATACTGTACAAACCTTAATAAAGTTAACTTAGGTGATATCTAACATAATGAACGAAAAATTTGAAACATTAATATGTAGGTGAAACCTGTTTTGAACGAGCATCAGTTTACATGCGTAATGTAATCAAGAGAATATTGAAGTGAAAACTTCTTTACCCGCGCTGCGTACATTATTTTGTCAGAATTGAATGACAGTAAGCCGTAACGCTCGACTATGTAACTCTCGTTCGGGTGAGGTCGGCTCGAGTCAACTAAGGGAGCGAGAGAGATAGTCAACGCGTCGCTATTATACTCGCCCAGCTAGCGTTACATGAGAGTGACGCGTCAGTTACATTCAGTATTGGTCTAAACGATGTATATGGCGTGCTAATACGTTTTTTTAGCGGTAGAACCACAGTCGTAATGTTGGTTATCTTCGCGTAGTAATCCGTAATCTATACTAATATTATAAATGCGAAAGTGAGTTTGTTTGTTTGTTACGCATTCACGCCTAAACCGCTGAATCGATTTTGATTAATTTTGGCACAGTGATAGATTGGGTCCTGGAGACTGAGATAGGCTACTTTTTTTCGCGAAAAGCTTATATCAAGTGGGGTTAAGAGAGGGATAAACTTTGTATTAAACTTTTATTCCGTCAACCGATTTGTTTGACGACATCAATAACAACGCAAGCGAAGCCGCACATAAATTCTAGTTTTAAGAATAATAATCAAGTTGTACCCTCTTGTAAAACTCTGTTTACCGTGTCTACATAATTCGGTCACATCGTGACTTAACATCAGATGAGATTGTGGGCGTAACGCAGAACCAGTACAGTATAAAAAACGTTCAAAATTATTATGGCGAAAATGCGTGAACACATCTGATATCGTGATTTTAATACACGTATTTACAAAAGCGAAATCGTTTACTAACACGACGTGGCAAAAAAGAATATCTTTCAGAGATTCTAAACAATAAATTATATGGAAAACATATTTCCAATGGCCGATACATCAATAATTTCTACTTCCTAACCCTTATCCCAGATAGGTACGGTCGGCACAATATGTTTTCTTCTTTCACTCTATCAGCCGACATCACGGTATTCACTTAGTCCATCCATACATATATATATATATATATATATTCTTCGGACTTCTATCCATCTGTCTTTATACTCAACAATCAGTATCAATATATATAATATATATATATATATATGAAAATGAAAATAGGAAATACGGGTTTTTATTGAAGTGAAACTTCTGAAGGTAAAGGAAAAAAAATCGTCACATTTCCCTTTCCGGTTTTCCCGTCACGACTACAGATGCGTGTAATGAGTGAATGAATCTATACTAAATGTGAAAATTTGTATATCTGTTACTCAATTACAACTGACTGTATGGATTTGGATGAAATTTGATAAATAAATTATTAGCGGAACTAACACATACGTTATGTATTATCCAAGAAATATGTTTATTTATTTATTTAGACCTAATAGTGGCGATGGCTCGGTAGTGTGTGCGGACGCTACGTCAATAAACGTGTCTTCGAATCCCTATAATGAGCTTGAGGTTTCGGTGAAGGGAAACATCGTGATGATACCATGGCATGGTGGTAGGGCTTTTCAATGCTCACCAGGCTAACTACCACTTTCAAGTTAAAAATATTGCCACCATATACTTATATGTTTTCTGGCCGTTGTAGGAGAGCCAATCCTTGCGGTAAGCTTAACATATCCACCATTTTAAGCCACACCACCATTAAACATCGGGTAAGATTGTACTAATACTTTAAACCTATACAATAATAATAAAAAAAAAAAAAACTAAAGACTAACGTCAACGCGAACGAAGTCGCTGATAACAATTGGTAATGACATATATGAGTTTACTAAAACTTGTGATACTAACATTTTACTGGAGTTTAATTAAATTTATAAATTGTTGTTTAATTACTTTAAAGCGATATAGAACCTAAAGAAGTTTCACTTCTTTTTTAACTTAAAAAGGTATAATTAAGCACCAAAATATTTTAAATAAACGTTCCTACTAACGTATTTAATGACTATCAAAGTACACAAAAAGGTTTTTACTTCAAAACGTGACAAATGCAAATATTAACTACAATTGAATAAATATTGTATATTGGTGATGTAGTTATAGGAAGGTAGTTTATAACACCGATTAGTATAAAGTGCGATACGAGAGTGGCTGTCGGTAACATTTCAACTACGTACAATATCTAGTCTCGAGTGCTTCGCTTTGACTGAACCCAAAGCCGCGCTCGCATTGCACTTTCTAATCGGTATTATAAACTACCCTCATATAACTATAGTCCTATGTATTTATAAATTTTAATCTTAAAGAAACGTGCGGGGCAACGGATTTTAATAAAACACGCGTCGCTAATATAGATAATAGCGCGTAGTGTAGACAGGCAGAGGTGACCAACCCCACGAGCGCTTTTAACCATATGAAAATAATTTTAAAGTGATTATTATTATTATGACAATTTACCATGTACTATAATCATTTTATTATATTATTGTAACGCTAATATCTATTTATTTTTATTATCCCCCCTAACCCATCTAAAAAAAAAACATCACACCGCGCAGTTTTTTTTTTTTCATTGGACAGTTGCTATGAAAAAGGTTGGCCACCGTTGATCCAGTGCTTGTTCCACTTAGCGTTCACGACTGCGGTGTTTCCTGTTCCATCTAATTACAAGCATTACAGTAGTTCACCCAAGTGACATGGAGGGTGGAAATGGGTCGACGAGGGTCGTCGTGAGCTTATGTTAAATACCACGTCTACTGCTTATTGGCTACATACTTTTAATTAATTAAATAATTCACCTATACGTTGCATTTATAGAAGTTGTTGTATTGATCTTACATTGTTAGTGTAATGACTGTGTAAGAAGTTGGTTATTTGATTAAGCGTTATCCTGGGTAGTAGAGTGACAGGGTGAGACAGTTAAGTTAAGAACGTTCGACAGTACGGACGAAATCTCGAGTTGTAAGGGGAAACTGTGCTGTAAAATGCTATAACATATATAACGACTGTGGAACGAGAGTTCGACGCAACCTCCACGGTCTCTAACACAGCCTTAATGAAAATAATGACATTTCGCCTCGACTAGAACGATTGTGGGAACGACATTCTAAGCGTTTTGACTGCTGCGTGAAACGTAGTCTAGACGGAAATGCGCAGGTCGATACTGTTAGTTCAGTCGGATACAATTAGATTAAATAATTGCATGTCGCCGCAGCCCTAGCCGGGGATCACACACTTTCACAACCACACGCGAGGTATCAGTTGATTGATTTCTGCTCCCATCTCAAATGCCTCTAAAGGTATGTTAACACCGTTAAAGCTACCAACATATGTTCACGGTTAGTTCGTAGAAAAATGATTTTAACGAAGAGAATATTTTTTTTTTATATATATTTAAGGTTTAGCGTTACGGCCATAATCTCACCTGATCTTAAGTGAGGATATGGCCCAAGTTGGTAGACACGCTAAACCTGTGGAGGATCTGGCTCTCAAGTGCAGCTAAGGAACACACCTATTGGTATTTGGAGGCAGGTTTACAACTTGAGGGTGGTAGCTAGCCAGGCGGGCATTAGAAAAAGCCCTACCACCATGCTATGGTTTCCTCACGATGTTTTCCTTCACGCAAAAGCTCAAGCTCATTATAGGTGCTTGGATTCGAACTCACGTCCCTTGACGCGAAGTCGTACACACTACCACTGAGCTATAATCGCTTCAAATATGAATATGAAATATGAATTTCGCACAGTTAAAATTAACTAAATTAAAATATTTTCACCTAGTTGACGCTATTTCCTCTTCATCTCTCTTTTATCTTTTGGCATTTCAGTATCTGCACATAACATTTCTCACGTAATCTAACCGTACAGTCTTTGTCTACTGTTTTATTTTTCAATCTATCTATTTAACATTTTTCTTATCATATGACCGGGAAATATCGCGATAAACACACAAAAAAGAAAACATTTTTATATATATAGGTCCGCTCAGTGACATGTTCAGCTTAGCATGTTCGTAACATGCTCAGTGTCGTTCCGAGCAAAACACATGTCCGAGTATTTTCTAACAATTACAAAGATAATACTAAACTTATACAGAAAACTTCTATTTAAATATTACTTAAAAAAAAAAAACATTTGATGCTATCTTTATGATTTAGAATATAATCGTTGGTTTTTCTTTTTTTTTAATAATAATAATAATACATCGATAATTATAGTAAAATTAATTAACACAATGAAAAAAAAAATGATCGTAGGAATGATTTATATAATTTCACCAATGAATCTTGTTTTCACGTCAGTCGATTGTTTATTTTTGCACCGTGTTTGATTTAAATTAAGTTTCTTGTATGGAAAGTTTGTTGCAAGAATGTTTTTAAATAATAACACTCTGCATTCTCCATCTTCACAGCGTCTGGGCGGTTGACACTAAGTTCCGTCGTCGACACGACAGACCTGTTCAGCTACCACAGCCGATCGCCTTTGTCTGTCAATTAAAAAAAAAAAAAAAAACGTTACTCATTTTTAGCGAAATATTTAGCACACTTTGTAACCGTAAGCAAGAAATGCGGTCAAATTTGATGATATATTGCATGCATCTATTGTTTGCCAGTAAGTTATTGTTATCTCACAACAAATAATATGGTTAAGTTTGTTTTGTGTTTATTTTTTTTTTGTTTTTGACAGCGTTAACATGCGCTTAGCATGCAGTTTTATTAGTAATGTACTGATGGAAGGAAAGCGTTAGTCACAGATTAACTATATTTTTGACATGTCATACAAATGAAAAAATAATGATTTCTTATGATTACGCGAATATTATTTATTGAAATAAAACTAATTTAAACGGATTTTATCGCGGTTATTTATTGGATTTTGATCCCGACGTTTCGAAAGCTGTTCAGCCTACGTGGTCACGACCTATACGACATAAGAAAGCATTATGTAAACCAGTACGGACTGAGTCCGCCCCGTGACCACGAAGGCTGAAAACTTTTCGAAACGTCGGGATCAAAATCAATAAATAACCGCGATAAAATCCGTTTAAATTAGTTTTATTACAATAAATGAAAAAATGTTAGGAGTTTAAAAATTAATTTAAAAAAATAAACATTTTTCCATTTGCGGATGATAATGAGTGCGGAGTGTTAATTTTGTGCACGACAATAAATAAATCGAAAATACGTACCATCGAATATAGGGGTATTCCATTCATATTGTGATTTTTAGGATTTAAGGGTAGTGCATGTATATAAGTATATAGAAAAAAAAACAAAATGTCGCCTTTCTTTGTTAATTCCAACACTCATTCTTTTATTTTGATTTTGGTATAACAATTACAATCGAAACGAAAATTATACGCGCCGTGATATTTGTTGTGAGAATACAAAACTATATTCAAGATATGATAATGTCATTTAAGTGTTTTTTTTTCTGGTTAGGCAAAGATTGTAAAAATTAGAAACATCTTGCACAAGTAAAGTAAAAAGTTTTATTCAAAAACGAGAAAAAGTTATAAATAATAATAATAACGGAACGTAAATAGTTTATTAAAAAATATTAAATGACATTATCTCACCTTATTTAACTAACGACCGGTTATCCTCGGACGTTGTTCAAAAAATAAATATTCCTTTACCAAAAAAAAAAAAAAATTATATACATTCACACACTAATAGTGAACTTATTACAACAAATATTTTTTTATAATTTACACAAGAGTAACAAAAAAAAATATCGTGTGTTTTCTGTTCACAGTATTATAGCCAGAACAAAAAAATAAATAAAAAAACGGCACCAATTTTAAACACATTTTTTAAATAGCAGCTCGAGGTATTGTAAAGCAAAGTTATTGGTGAAAATTTGAAGTTACTCTTACAGGCTAAGGCAAATTATATTGCTGCTTCGACAACCATCCGTCATAGATCCACGCTCACTCAGCAAATTATATATTTTATAAATTAATTTATTTAGGTCTACCTAGCTAATAATTAAAACTGCATTATGACTAGGCGGTGTGTATCGGACAGATTTTTAATATTATCTTGAAATTTTTACTAGTTTATGTATACTATATTATCTGAGACGGAATGAAATAAAAAAAAAAAAATCGGTCGAATTAATACATAGCTCTGTATAAGTATCATATTAATAGTAATTACCTCGAATAAACTTTGTGAATTAGTTATTTTAATTGAATTAATAATATTCATATAAAACCCCTTACCCTAATAGATATGTACATATCTTGCAAGTCTCTTTATCAGAATATTAAATATTACTATAGTTCAAACCTTATAGTTAAAAACAATACAATATAAATCGCAATATTACAAATATGTTTAAAATATTTACAACTTTAAATATTGGAAGAGACGATAATTATTGGTATTCAACTAAATAGGTACTAAACAAGACAATGGCAGAAGCGTTTACTACGTCTTGCCGACGAATGAAAAAAAAAACAAGTAATTTGCTAGTCGTAAATTTTTAGTTAGGTTTTATCAATAATATAATTAAATTAGTTTAATAAATTTAACCTTTTTTTAATTAAATTATAATTATGAAACCGAATATTTGGCAAATTATACAATTGTTTAAATATATGTATATTGGAATTTTCGATATATTAATTTAAACTCGTTTGAAGTTCAAAGTATTTTATTACTTTTTTAAAGCTTCCCTAAAACGTTTTCCGATTCGTAATAAAATATTTTAGTCGCAAAAATAGGTGAAAAACGAAGATAATTATTTAAAAAATCACTAACTTTTCTCATCGTTAGAGAAACGTTGGATTTATAACTATATAATATATTATTTACACTGGTCACTTGTTTAACCTGAATTAAGTCCTAGGCCAAGTCAGGCATCGTGCCTTATAAATGCAACAAAGTCAGTGTTGCCATAGTTAACAATAAAAAATGCTGCATTCGTAAACACCGCGTAGATTGTAAGCACCAACTGCGTCATTAACGTCTCCGTTCCCCTATTCGTTTTATATACGAAAACATAATTTTTATAACCAATATATATGGTGTATTGATATGTACACACATATGACGCATGCATACATATATTTCTGTGAAATTGAAATATGATTTCCATGTAATTTTTAAATCAATTGTACTATTTTTGTTGCTCTGTGGTAATTTGTTTGGCATCTCTACCTTTTTAGCCAAAGCAATAGGTATATCAAATTACAAGATAAAAGTTTGTAAAGTATATAAAAAATATTCTGGCCAAAAATAAATACGTATGTAAACAATGTTGAGAATAGTTGATGATAGGGATACTAATAAAAAACAAACTATAGTACAAGTAATTCTAGACCACAGCACGGTTTTAAAGATCCGAAAACTGATTCCCACAATCTACAAGCGGCGAATAGGAGAGCTGCGAGATAAAACGTTTTTTTTTTTTTAATGTATAATTGGAACGAGGTGGGTTATGCGCCGGCGCATCTCTCGCTGAGGGCTCATTTTCATTGGTCGTTACAGACCGCATTCGGGGTGCGGGAGATTTCTGTTCACGCATACCATAGGGACCGCATGCGATAAACGTTTCCATTAGTCGATAGAGCCCGATTAGATAGATATTCTACACCGCACATTTCTTTTGAAAGAGTGGGATTGTGTAGGCGTTAAAGACGGAGTACCCGCACCACGCTAGCTTTACACCAACCGACCAATTTCATTGGATGTTAGGTCGTGTACGGGGAATACCGCATACCATATAAAGACACATTACTATCACTAGTCGATAGCCCGTATTCGAGGTCTCCCCGCATACGGTATAACAACTGAGTTAACGACCGGTGAAAATTAGCCCTAACAGTAATACGTGATCGAGAGGCCCAGTTTACACGTGTACGAATGGGACATACGACTTCTGTTCGGGACGTCCTTAGTTTCACAGCGCTGCCCCGTGAACCCGTCTGGACACCTGGAAAAGGACAACGAACCTTTTAATATTTCTACTAAATTCACTCATATACATTATCAACTCAACAGTATAACGTAGGAAGCTGAGCCAATTAGTCTACATGTATGTTCCATAAAAACTCCAAAAGGCTGAATCAATTTTCAAGAAATTTTCATGCAATCTTTAGACAAAGTTTGGTAGCAAGTGGGTGTCTGTTACAAGGAGATTAAAAGTAAAACTTTATTGCCACACGATTGAAGTTCCAATTAAATACAAGTTTAACAAAGAATTCCTTTTTATTTAATCGAATTGAAACTCAATCGAATCGAATTGAAACGTACAGTCATTTGTGTACAGTTCGTTTCGAAGTTCCAATAATAACAAAGCGTTAATGTATTGGAGACGCAAAGTGATAATAATTTAACTATTTAATAATATAAAAACTCGATTTATATATTTAAGTGTAGTTAATTCAGAACAAATTGGTCGATACGAAGTGAATCAGTCAATTAATTGACATAAACACGCACCAAAGTGCATCGCCCTAATATGCCTCATGGAACGGTTGTGGAACCCTAAAGATTCACAACAAATAAGTTCTGTATAAACGGGTACCAGTGTATTAGCGAGAGATTTCCGTTTCCCCGAAGTTAGTTCTCGATGAAGTGTATAGTTTATACGAATAATAATATCAATGAAAACATACTTGCAAGCTTGTTCCTGAACGATTTCAAAGAACAGGCACGTTCCTCCGTTGAGGCAGTAGGACGAAGGGTCCGGCAATGGGCACGGTGACCCCATTGAAGCTGCAAACAAGAAGTATTATTTATACATTTAATGTGACATAAATGTAAATAATTTATAAATTAATATTTAGTTTACAGAGGTTGTATCGATAACCATGAGAATGAGGACGTAAACACTTTTTTCGTGCAAGAATTTTCATGCTATTCCTGAATCTATGCACATGTGGTCAGTTTATCTAAGTACTAAAAAGGGCTGGACATATCTGCTACAACAGCCAGTTACGATATAATATTAGACAACAATTATATGGTATAGTTTTAATAACCTTTAGCACTCATAAATAATATATCTCTCCCGTTACTGATTTTGAATTAATTCAATAGTTCCAAAGCTAACGTTGGAAAAGTAGGACACTGTGTCTTGCAAAAGCTGGTGATAAAAATTTTCACAATAATATCATCGTATTAGGCTTCCTTGAGCTCGTTGACTCGAGCTGAGTGTCTTAGTACTCGTCCCCAAAGGTCGGTGAAGCTGTAAAAGCCCTTAAGGCTAAGAGCATAATATCTTCATTAAGAAAAACTCTTATTATAGTCTTTAATACTAGAAAGGGATGGAACGGTCCAGCGGAGGGCATTGTCTGGAATGAGGCAGCCTCCTTCTGTGAGGCAAAGTCCCACGGGCACGCTATATCCGGTATATCCGTGCTCTTCCACTACCCTAACCCGGAATTTGGACCTGTCCGGCCCACTGCAAGGGCAGCTTGACAGGCTGCCCGGGTGGGGTTCGGTGTACCATCAGGCCGGGACGACCGCTGTAGTGACGCGGTGATAGCATGCACTACCTCACGTCGCCTAGGAAGGCGGAAGATGGCTGTGGGGTTATAGTTGCTATTACCGGCCGCTAGCATCGGCTGAGTCCCTTATACCCCTCTCAGTCCTCCCAGGCTGAGAGGGGACGTATTATGCATTTCCCCACGTTAAAAAAAGGACTCGATGATAATTTAAGTTCCAACTATTGAAAAGAAAATCAGTCATTTCAGAGGTTACCTCCTACATGTAAACTCAACAAATACTTTGTAAGATCCGTATATACAATTGTAAAAAATGAGATTACGGTCTAAAGTTGTGAATGTAAATTTGTTTATTTGTTCGTTCAACAACATACCAGCGTGATAGAGGCCAATTAACTTCTGTTTAGATATAACGTTTGTACGTAACCGATCACCTCATTTGTTCGAATCGCAGCATTGTTAACAACTTCGTAGAAACGGGAGCGTTTCTCGAGTACAGTCTACTACGGTATTTATTCTATAGACAATGATAATGTACCTAAGTACAGTATCGATAATAATCGATAGTTTGTTAAACGGTTCCTATTACAAAAGTTTTATGATACCGGTTCATTTACTGTAGAAATTTGAAACACCTTTTATAAAATCGACTACAATAATATTGTGCACTTCGTGTCGATAAATTTATTTACTTAATATATTTCACATTAAATAACGCCAAATGATAATAAATAGTTAAAATTAATTAAATTATATGCCTGGCCGTATTATGACAACCGATAGGTTCAATAGAACCTTCTTGTCGCGTACGATGGATCTATGGAATCAGTAACCCAGCACCGGTTTCTGCCAGAACTATGATATGGTGTTCATAAAAGGATTGAAATACGGTCTCAAAGGTAAGTAACGTGGCTGTTATATAGGTATGTTTAGCGATATGGCTATCATCTCACTTCATGTTAATTGATAATTTGGCCCAAGATGGCGCATACGCTAAATCTGGTACTGACTCTCAAGTGCAACTACCAGAACACCTCATAGGTAAAGACGGTAGATTTAAAAGGATGGCAGCTAACCAGGTGGGTATTACAAAAATCCATGCAACGCAGCGCTATGGTTCCCTCACGATGTTTTCCTTAACCAAAAGCTCAAGGTGGTCGGATGGTGGGTATTAAAAAAAAGGTTGACTACTACCACTAATTTTTTTCTTATTATATTAAACAGTAGCGCTGACCGTGACATCACGTTGGACCATCGGAAAACCAGCGCTGCAACGCATCATACGTTGTAGCATTTTTGCTGAGATGGGACCATTTACGGCCTCACACAACCGTTTAGTGGGCACGCTCTGCCTATTATATTCACTAGGTTATTGTTGTTTTTGTTATTCGACCTAATTTTTAATTATTTTTGTTAATCATTTACTCAGTGTGAGTTCCGTAATAAATGTATTTTCTTTCTTCTTTCTTTCTTTCTTACCACGCTATGTCGCCCTTAGTATACTCTGGGTGTCGCGGCTGTCATGTACCGACTGCCTGTTTACAGCCCTTTAACATTGAAAAGGTCTATTCGAAGGTTATGCAAATATAAATGGGTGGGTATAAATGACTTACTGGTATCAGGCGGCATTGTAGCCGGCGATACGACAGTTATGTTCGCCTTCGCGATTGCGGGAGGCCCGACTGCTCCCTGTGCTCTGCACTCGTACGTTGCCGTGTCTTCGTTCCTCGCATGCCTTATCACTAAAACCGAGCGCCTCCTGAAATTTACACACATCCCAAATTACATCCATTACAAACAACTGTTTTGGGGAAAGACACAGAAGTTGCTTGGTGCCTAAATTGTATAACAGTTGTCGTTAAGAAACAATGATTGTATAAAACAATTTTTTTTAAATAAAACCAAACAGGTTAATTTTATATAATTTTTATTCTGCTGAAATGTATTGATTTCTTTTTTATTTTTATTGTTAATCTTAATTATTATTATTATTTTATAACAATGATTAATAAGTGTTTATAAAGATTATAGACAAATTTTCTTAACAACGGAAGTTACATCTGCCAATAAACTGTAATACAGTTTGGCAGAAGTATTAAAATGTATATTTAGTATTGAAAATATATTAATAATAAATTAAAAAAAAAAAAACATACATAAGATAAAGCCAATATACATTCAGGCATACTGATATCGCGCAATATGCTAAAAGATCTCTATCACTCAAATAAGCTGTATAATGCACTTGATAGTTGCAGTGAACCATCATTAGCTGCCTATTCCCGAATACTACCTAATTAAAACCCATCTCAGGCTATGGGTGCATTAAAACCTTTCGCTTCACTTCTTTATATGATTCAAGCCAAAGTTTTCCACGAAGAAAATGCTCTTAATCGACGTTCCTTTAAAATGAAGATCACATTCATAATCAAGCTGATAAGGTCAAATCAAATCAAATCAAAGTTCTTTATTCAATTTAGGCCCTAAGAAGGCGCTTATGAACGTCAAAACTACTACCGGTTTGGAAAGTAACGCAGTCATCGAGAAGAACCGGCAAGAAACTCGATCTGGATCTTTTTTTTAAATCATATTCTTGTGCTTTTATACAATTGTTTAATGTGTTACAGTAGTTATTAGCGGATGTATAGAGAAAGGGTGTCAATTCCACGATCGCTCACATATTGATCCACCCTATAATAGACTGTTGACATCAAAACCGGTTTGAAATACTTCTTGAACCTACTGTCCGAAGGTGTCATATAAAAACATTAATATGGACATCACAAAAGATCGACACAAGTTATTCAGGTGTTTACCTATACAGTAGAACCTCGTTAAGTCGAACCTTGATAAGTTGAAACCTCCAAAAGACGAAAAAATGTGTTTTTTCCCTTTCCTTCAAACACCTAAATATCTATTACTCGAAATCTCAACTCTCCATCAATGGAAACAATCAGTGAGTCCTTCCTAGCCACTTTGGTACATATTTTCTCTCTATAAAACGAAAAATTAATTTTTACCTCTGTATCTCGAACATAGCAATATCTTATTTTACAACGTATACAAAACGACTATTTCAGACTTAGTATCTCTAAAGTACGATGAAAAATAAGTTACCGACTTTAAGAATTCGCCGACAGTGTAAATACACCCTTGTTTCTTAGAAAGCAATTTAAGAGTATGCAATGAACAGAATTACCACAAATTTAATAATCTCATTCACAACCTGTTTATGTCGCATCAAAATACGCCTAAGTCGAAAATCTCTATAAGTCAAAAACTCTTTAACTCGAATTCCTTGGCGCCCCCCTTGATGTTCGACTTATAGAGGTTCTACTGTATTTGGCATATAAATTAGCACATAATTGCTAAGTCAATAATAAACCGCATACATCACCTAGATTATAAGATACTTTAGGTTCATTACTGTCTATTCTAAAATATATCAGTGATTAGAGTATAAAAAAGTTGTGTGCTAAAGACTACGCGACATAACTAAAATACCAATACGTCTGTCTCGTTCTTTTAGTCGTTTCGAACCGACTTTACCCGAAGCGTCACACAAAAAGTTTGCAGATCGGTATTTAAAAGTCGTCCCGTGAAAAGTTTCACATCAAAATGTGTAATTTTTGATATATTTAATGTCAATCCTATACGGTAAAATTTAAATTTGCGACTCGATGAACCCAGTGCTACTATGAATTATGTCTCGCGTATTAATGACCACAGTGTTACAGAATCTCGATTGTACGACATTTAGTCAAATTTATCTGTGGTAATTCATTCACTTTCTCCCAAAATCTATAGCCAGTCTAAATACACGATATTAGCAGGCATTTTAATACGTTCTACAAAAAGCAAATAAACATAGATATAACGGTCAGCGATATTCGTGTTTGCGATGCTAATTCCCAAGTTTACACGTCTCGGTACGTTTGCCAGAAGCACATTAATTAATTTAATATACTTCCAAGAGAAAAAATACATACATAGTAGTATCCTGCCTAATTAATTATTATTCTACGATACTGTAATGGTATCATAATAAAAAAAAAAGAAAACTGCAAAATTTAAGCAAAAAATTATTTTACACGAGCAACACTGAAGCGTGCTTAACGATCTGTAAAATTGGCGCCTCTTATTTATCACAATTGTCTACAGTCGCTTCGGTTGTCCTGACGTCTTTAACGTGAGGTGATAGGAGTTATTTTGGCTTGGCAATCTGCGATTACGGTGGAGCTGGGTCAATGACAGGCTGTATGTCTGCACCCGCGATTAGTATTTGTAATATGGTTGGGCTAATTGAGCGCGGGTTGCTCCGTAGGGTTGTTACGTGATTCTACCGTTAACTGTCGATTATCGAGTGATCTATATCGAGCAACTATGACGTCACGCCGTAGAATATCGATTCTAATTTTATTTGTACACAATAACGTCTGTAATATTACTTCTATTTCATTAGTATTTTGTTTTATTTGACAATGTTTGGAAAACATACAGCTAACATATAATAGCTACCACCCTCAAGTTGAACATCCATCTATACCAATAGGTGTGTTCCGGCAGTTGCACTTGAGAGCCAGTTCCTCCACAGGTATAGCGTGTCTACCAAATTGGGCCGTACCGTCACTTAAGATCAGGTGAGATTGTGGCCGTAACGCTAAGCCTTAACTATAAGTATATATATATATAACAAAAATATACACTAAAAATATAAGGCCAGTTATATATTTTCACAAATATAATTTAATAAATGTAGACCATAAAAAAGAGAGTCAGCAACGGTGCACGAGAATTAACTCTTGCAAAATCTCTGCATAAACTCTGTCTGAGACAAGAGACACTTGAGATGCTGGCACGCCCCGATTATGAATGTATTTTGTCTATAAGTTGTCTTCGTTTTGTGATATATAACAGTTTAGGCTTTCTTAATGCATTTGTAGGTACATATAACTGAATTTTCGATAATAATTCCGAACAGTCCACAATTCCATTGGCGATATTGCATAAATATATCAAGTCTGCTATTTTACGTCGTCCATAGAGCGGTGAAAAGTGATAATTCTTGTCAGTTATCGTCAATCTTAAGCGACGATAGCTCAGTGGTAGTGTGTACGACTTCGCGTCAAGAGACGTGAGTTCGGATCCACCTACAATGAGCTTGAGATTTCGATGAAGAGAAATATCTTGTTGAAACCATAGCATGGTGGTAGGGCTTTTTCTAATGCCCCCCTGACTAACTACCACTCTAAAGTTGATCTGCTAAATACCTATAGGTGGGTTTCAGCAGTAGCTCTTGAGAGCCAGTCCCTCAGTTCACCAGCTTGGTTCATGGTTACTTAACATCAGGTGAGATTGTAGCCGTAATGCTAACCCTATAAACATAAAAAAACATAATCAATCGATCGTACATAAGATGCGAATATGTGTTCTAAGTTAAGTAAGTGCGATTAGGTGATAACTTCAAAGACATCTCGCGGATCGACGCGAGTTCGAATCCCTGAAAAAATGAGAAAACTGTGAACAGAAATATCTCGAACACAACATAGTTTATTCGTATGAGATTGTGTAAAGTTCGTTTGTCTTGCCACCACTATCAACGTATAAAAGTCAGTGAGTGCCCTCACTAGACATATCTTGTTTCAACTGGAGAAATAACATAACAACACCTGAGGTTATATACCTGTATACCTATAGAAAGTTCAAAAGCATCTTACTCTTTACCAGAGAAGGTTTTAGGCTACTCTGTAACAGTCTGCCATCGATAGGAGAGAAGCTGTATTGAAAAAAAAAACTTACAAAAGTTGGCAATTTTTTTTTATCTTAACGTCTCTATTCATCATATATTACACTTGTAGAATAAGACTGTTTAAAAATGTTCTGATTTGGACGTCCGTGTGTCTGTATGTGCGGATCCTGTATGTTATCACGATAACGACCGAAATACTTTACTAATCCAGTCGTGTTTTTTTTTTCCTTACGCTTCAGTATAATTAGCAATAGAGCCCTATTACTTTTCACGGTCTGATTCGAAGACGTTTAATTGTTATTTTATAAACAAAACAAAAAATAGATTATGAGGCGTGCACTTTTGGATTTTTCCAAACTATTTTATATATTGCGGACTTTAATGATTGCACTGCACTTGATGTTAAGTACAATTAAATTGTAATCAGCGGCGTTTGACAATGAACTTAAATTCATTGACAAACATCGCTGTCATGCTGACTTTTTTATATTTAAGGTTTTACCGTTATGGCCATAATCTCACCTGCTCTTAAGTGACGGTACGGCCCAAGTTTGTAGACACGCTAAACCTGTGGAGGAACTGGCTCTCAAGTGCAACTACCGGAACACATCTGTTTGTATTTGACGGCATATTTTCAACTTGAGGGTGGTAGCTAACCAGGCGGGCATCAGAGAAAGCCCTACCAACATATTATGGCTTCCACACGATGTTTTCCTTCACCGAAAGCTCAAGCCTATTGTAGACGATTGGATTCAAACTCACGTGCCATGACGCGGTGTCCCTATACACTACCACTGACCTATCACCGCTTCAATTAGATACCTCATCACGCCGCTTTTGAAGGACCCAACGTCATGGCAAGGAGATAGATAACACACTAACGGGAAGACGGTTCCACGGAATGACAGAAATACAAGCTAGCATTTAATATACAGATTTGGCTTAGTTATAGTTTTATTATATTTATGTATAGACTAGCTTCTACGTGCGGCTTCGCTCGTGTTAATATTGACTTAGCCCAAAAGTGTGATGACGCAATAAAAAGTTTCACACAAAGTTTATTCCTCTCTTTACCCCATTTCCGATAACGTTTTTGTGCGAAAAAATAGCCCATCATCGTCTCCAGGTTCCCATCTGTCTCTACACCGAAATTAATCATAATCGATCCAGCGGTTTACACGTGAAATCGTAACAAACAAACTGACTATCGCATTTATAATATCAGCCAGGAAGTAAGGATAATCGATAGCCAGCGGTCTAAACTGATTACTGGATGAAACGAATTCATTTGGCAAAGTTTACAGAATACACTCAGGGTTCTAACAGCCCTATCGGAGGAGTGTGATGACCGGACCATGTGTGTGCAGTGTGCCATACGTTCATTGTTACAGAGCGACTAAACTATGCGTATACAAATGTGAACTAGTTTACTGTGAGATCGACGCAGCTGAGCCGAACGGGTCGCTGGATCAATCGTTACCAATCAATTATTGCATCGGACTGTATATTGTCCTTGTGCCTACATTTGTTTGCTGCATAACCGTTCGATCTAGTTTTATTCGTATATTTATCTCAATAACTCGTAACTCAATCGTGATCTATTGGTAAACATTTACAACATACTAGCTGTTACCCGCGGCTTCAATCGCATTTTTTTAAAAGTATCCCATGTTACTTGTAATCCCTCCAAGAATGTGTGTACAAAGTTTCGTGATGATCGGTTAAGTAGTTTTTACGTGGGGAAATGTATTTATGCATACACTCAACGTATAAAAATTAAAACACCCAGAGTCAACACTGTCTTCGCACAACGTTTTAGTGAGTTCGCCCTCCCTTTCATATACAGACAAGCGAACAAACATTGCGAATTAATAAACCGTGAATTAAGGGAAACCAAAGTTAATGTTACTAATTGGTTGTTATCTTTGACCTACGAGGAAACAGAATATATTCTCCATATACCCTCATAATAGACACATAAGTAAGGAATTTCAATAATTCACGTTAAATGTATATATGATGTGTCTGTGCGTGTGTATGTGATTATTCTTTTATATTTTTAGCTCATAACATTGTAAAAATTTAATTATTTTTTTATTGTTTTTGTTTCTTAATTTATCAATTTATGCATTTATTATTATGTATCATTTTATTGTTTCAAACTGGCACATTCATGGCACTAACAGGATATAAATTTTGTAACTCGGTTTTGGTCGATTACCCGCGATACAGGATTTATTTCCTAGTGCGGGGATCAACAGATAATTTGTATGCATTGTGTTTATAATTTATGTTAAATAAAGATATTTTCATTTTCAATTTTATTTTTTTCATCCCCTCCCAGTCCGGGAGTACTGAGAGGGGTATGTGGGAGACACCCAGCGCCAGTGCAGGGAATACACAGTACAACCCCACGGCCGTTTGGTGGCTTCCTGGGGCGACGCGGGTCCGTGCATGCAATCACCGCGTCACCCCCGCGATCGGCTCGGCCTGGTGGTAAGCGGGGGCCCATTCGGGCCTGGCTAGCTGCCCTTGCAGTCAGCAGGACTGGCGCAATGGGAGGCGGGTCCCCCGATCCGCCCCCCTCAGTCTGGCTTAAGGCGGTGGAAGAGTACGGGCATACAGGCCCCTCCGACCGACTATTCGTCTACGGCGGAGAGGATGCCTGTTAACACGTTATGTTACAGAAGGAAGCGGAATGCCAAATATGTCGATGACATCATTGTTTTTGTTTTCAAATTAGAAATGGGAGAACTTCGTATGAAGCTCTATCATTGTGTCATTCGATTTGTTTAACGAAAGCCGTAACTACTAACGTAAGTGTAACGTAACGTAGCCGTAAAAACTAGTAAGTAATAAGCGTGGATCACAACCAATGAAGTATTTAATAAAACTTCCAGGGCAGAAAGTATTACGGGGTATTTAAAATCCCGAACTTTTAAAATGTTTACTGAACTTTCAATGAATCTTTACCAAACGTTTAGTTAAAAAAATCTTGGTTTGACTTTTTTTTTTGTACTTAAGGTTTAGCGTTATGGCCATAATCTCACCTGATCTTAAGTGACGATACGGCCCAAGTTGGTAGACACGGTAAACCTGTGCGGTGCGGTGCGGTGCAGGCGGGCATTTGAAAAAGCCCTACCACCATGCTATGGTTACCTCACGACGTTCACCTTCACCGAAAGCTCAAGCTCGTTGACGCGAAGTCGTACACGCTACCACTGAGCTATCATCGCTTCACTTGGTTAAGGCTGAGGTAAAAGTGGATAATTTACCTGTAATTTTGCACCCGGAATCTCCTTAACGCGATATCTGCGACAGGCCTGCCGTCCTTGTACCAAGTAATGCGGGGCGGAGGCCGAGCGCTGGCTTTGCACTCGAGCCGCGCCCGGGTACCTCGGGCTGTCTCCACCGACTGCATTGGCTCCACCCGAGCTGGACTACCTGCAGACATACAACGTGACATTATTAAACTTGGAACTAGAAAGATTCGTAAGTAAGTTCGGTAATAAAACACACATTACATTGGATGTTATTTGGATGCGATGATAGCTCAAGGGACGCGATTTCGAATCCAGCCACCTACAATGAGCTTGAGCTTTCGGTGAAGGAAAACATCGTGAGGTAACTATAGCATGGTGGTAGGGCTTTTTCTGATGCGCGCGTGGCTAGCTACCACCCTCAAGTTGGAAATCTGCCGTCAAATACCAATGGGTGTGTTCCGGCAGCTGCACTTGAGAGCCAGTTCCTCCTCTACCAACTTGGGCCGTATCGTCACTTAAGATCAGGTGAGATTATGGCCATAACGCTAAATCTTAAGTATAAAAAATATATATATGTATTTGCGGGTAAAGCTAGTAGGCATATACAAATCTGTGATAGGAGCGGCAGTATAAAATACTAGCTCGGCACGCGACTTCGTTCGCGTGATACTTAACACTATTTAATAATTTCAATACAGCTTCGCTCCTATTGGTTGCAGCGTGATGTTAAATAGCCCAGAACCTTCCTCAATAATGGCTCTATTAAATACAAAACATTTTGTGAAACCTATCTGATATAGAAGATTGTCGTGTTCAACAAACAAACACACATTTCCTCTTTATAATATTTACGTAGATAATAGTACCATGGCCACAAAATGGATAAACATGTACTAAAATGTATAAGGAATAATTCACTAGCCACCACAATAATATCTAAGGTTCGTGTTCCGATAATATTTGCTCCTTATCAAGGGTTAAACGCAGGAAAATTAGATAGAATTAAACCGATAGAATATCTCCAAATACAGAAGTGGTAGGTGTAAATCGTTCAAAACTTAAAAACGGCTCGCCACCAAAAGTCACAGACTAAAAATAAATCACTTTCATCAGGCCAATGGCCTTAGGATTCCGGGTGACGAGTAACATATTGTGAATACACCGAATGTAACATTATTATGTAAGGATTCTGTTTTTTTTTTTTTTTTTTTTTTATTAGATAGGGGCGTCCCGTTGAGACGTGGTTTTGCCAATATCACGTCGAGTGGTAGAATATCTTGCAATTTCACGTGTTGATGTACAAGAATGGTGCAGCGTTAAGGGACGTGAGTCCGAATCGAACCGCCTACAATGAGTTTGGGCTTTCGGTGAAGGAAAACGTCGTGAGAAACCATAGCATGGTGGTAGGGCTTTTTCTAATTTCCGTTTGGCTAGCTACCACCCTCAAGTTGAAAATCTGCCGTCAAAATACTCTTAAATGTGTTACGGCAGTTGCATTTGAAAGTCACTCCCTCCACAGGTTTAGCGTGTCTACCAACTTGGGCCGAACGGTCACTTAAGGTCAGGTGAGATTATGGCCGTAACGCCTAATGGCCTAAACTGTATAAATGCAAATGTGTTTTTTTTTTTACTGCGCTTACAAGATTTACTTACTCGACCCATTATGATAAAGTGTTGCGTACACTATGCCAGTTGTACCGAAAAGAACATAGAGTATCCTATCAACCAAAAAGATACTATTTCCGAGAGATAAGAGAAAAATTAGAACGACAATGTTGACATGTTATTTGTTATTCGATTCATTGATGTATAATAACCGATATATATTAACAAAATAACATCAATTTTACATAACATGCGAGTTGAATAATTCGAGTTATTCAGCACAATATGACAGATTAAGATGCCGCCAAAAATGTCGGCCATCTTTTCGACCGGTGTCACAGAACACAGCCCGAGCGCCACAGAGTAAAAACTGTGAAAACATTACGTATGTCTTTAGGATGTTGTTATTAGTCTGTCGCCGGAATAGATGGCGGTTGCGAAAGCCATGTCGTATATTTAAAACGTTTTCGAGTCGAGGCGATGATATTTTTACAGGAATCTGTTAAGGAAACCTTAACTCTTATGTTTGCATGTTTATGATATAAAAAACAAGATTACATTATTCTTGGCATATGATATAACTCGTTGCCGCGACTTCATTCGCGTGCATTTGCATTATGCTTTGCGTAATTCTACGATGTATTTTTTGTAACTTCTTTTGATAGTATTAACATTTTTATAATTATAGTTGTCAGTAGCTATGCCCGCGACTTCGGTCGCGTGAATTTGAAACATGTTTCCTTTGGTTTTTAAAATATATAAATATTTTTTTGTGAATCAGATAGATAGGTAGGTAGGTAAAGGTAGGTACTTCATTCGCGCTGTTTTTCAATTTACAATATGGTATTTACGAGTATAGTGGTAGGGCTTTTTCTAACGCCCACCTGACTAGCTACCACACTGAAATTGTAAATCTCCCGCTAAATACCAATAGGTGTGTTCCGGCAGCTGCACTTGAGAGCCAGTTCCTCCACAGGTTTAGCGTGTCTACCAACTTGGGCCGTATCGTCACTTAGTATCAGGTGAGATTATGGCCATAACGCTAAACCTTAAAAAAACTATTGATAGAGTGAACCGATTGTAATAAAACAAAGACTAAATGTAACTCGAGGTTATGCGTCATGATTTTCTCGGTGACGTTTTATCGTAAACTTCGCACTTTAACAGTGATGCATGCGCATACAAACAGACAGACCGACTTCTGAAACTGTTTACGATTTATTATATTACCAATTCTTCTTTGAATATTAACATTCAATTCGATTCGAATTGACATTTGAACACCCCTAACAGTTATATAGAATATTAGATAACATAGTGTGGCTGTGTTCCGAAGCCAATTTCGTTAGGGACACACTATCGTCAGAATAATGCACATACAAGAGAACAGACGGACAGACGAAAATTCAAACTAGATTATTTTTTGTCTCTATATCAATGACAAAGTAGGTACATCAAAATTATGATGAAAGTTTTTTTATATATATATATTAGCGGGCAAACAAGCAAGCGTGTCGCTTGATGGTAAGCGATCACAGCTGTCCATGAACACCCACAACACCAGGGAAATCGCAGGAACATGCCAGAACACACCTATTGGAATTTGGTGGCAGATTTTTTCAACTTGAAGGTGGTAGCTCTACCACCATGCTATGGTTTCCCTAAAATTTTTTCCTTCACCGTACGTTCAATTGTAGCTCATTGTAGGTAGTTGGATTCGAACTGACGTCCAATGACGCGGCGTTCCTACACACCATTATATATATGCTACAAACCAGGGTGTATAAATTATGGCTCAAAAAATGGTATGCGATAGTATTGTAAATAAAGTTTAAATATAGCTAAATGATGTACTAGATTAAGAAAAGAAAAATGCTCAAGCAAAAAAATACGCTTTAAAACTTCCAAAAAATAAAGTCATATTGAAAAAATTATTAATGTATTACAAAAGTCCCTGATTCTGTTAGGGGTGATGCCGGAGCTCTTTAAAAAAAAAAAAAAAAAACCAGGGTGTTTAGTTATGCGATAAAAATGTCAAGTATCTCGATTTATAAATGAAGGATGTGGGTAGGTAGGGCCTTTACGAGTGACGTCACTATTATAAAAGTGGCGCCTGACCGCACGTGAGTGGGCAGTAGATACAGTTTGTTTCGATAACAATGTTCGATAACCATTTGCATTGCTTTGTTAAATCGCGTAACGAATTGTTCGTAACAAACTTAACGAGAGATGATTGTTGGTTAACAGATTATGTTAGACGAATTTTCGTAGCGATACTTCGTAAGCGGCTAATCAATAATTGGATAGAGATTGAGGGAGAAATTCTAAGGACGCACGGCATTTAAATACGTGTTGTTACATGAGAAAGAAGAGATGTATCGGTTTAATAATATAGAATTTTTATTGCAGTACCAAACGCGCTGGATTCCTATGTTTCCCGTAGTCGAAAGTAGGTCAATATCATTTTCCCCGTACTCTTCCGTGCCCGTAAGTTGTGGAACTGTCTTCCGAACGGTGTTCCGTTCGCCATACAAATTCTGTCTCGCGTAGGCTTACTATATTAATGGATTTTTACAGATAGTATAATAATCCAAGTTACTATTCACCAAGAAGTAAAGCGTGAACAAAAAAAAAAAAAGAACAGAAATTAAAGAATATTTTAAAGTAACAGTATTTATAATTTCATTTTTATTTACTCTCTTAATTTATGTTACTTGTCTTCATATCCATGAGGCGCTGGTATACGAATTCACATTAGACAAAGAGAAGTAACCCCTGGGAAGATGTTTCAATAATACTTTAAGCTTTTAATAAGCTATTATTCAGTTCACGTCGCTAAATAAAAATATCTTATCCTCGACACACTATTTTCCAGTACTCCAATGCCATAGAGAGATAATAATAGTGCGTCAATTTTTAAATAATTTGTCGACAATTGTACAGAGAAAACTGCATCGAACTGTTAAAATGTCGATTTAAGACGACATTTAAACTTATACTCAAGGCAACATTTAGTACTATCAGATAAAAAAAATCCTACACCTACCTATATTAATTCATAACGTTTCAGTTTTGTAGTTTCACAGCGAAAAGTTGAAATGACATATTTTAAACTGTACATCTAAAACGAAGTACAAATACTTGGCGCGTTATGCGTGGTGGTCTGACTTAATGTACGCCTGGCTAGATACCACCCTTTTTTTACACGCTTTATATTAGCTTCACCTGTATGTATGTATGTATGTAACTGACCCCTTTGAGCTCGATTTTGTCCTACTTTGAACGATCAGATTTAATACAAACTTTGCGCACCTGTCAAAGATCGATGATAATCCGATAAAAGCATCCGATTATCCTAATTAGATTCGCCAGGATTAATTAATTCCTTTCCGCATCCTTTGCATGCGAGTAAGAGAGATAGAGCTAGTGGGCTTTGCGTGCGAGTAAGAGAGATAGAGCTAGTGCGCGAACTACGCATGCGTGCAGTTCCAGTAACTAAAAAATAAAAAATAAATAATAGTTTAAAAAAACTAGAACACACGCTTTATATAGAAAACTAAAGTAAAAAACAGAAAATAAATTTGAATAAATATTAATTAAGAATAATGTAAAAAAAATAATAAATATAAGTTATTAATAGTTTGAATAAGAAAAACAATGTTTTATTGTAAAAAAAGCGTGGGGTGCATGGTGTCAATAGTTATGAATATTTAATTGACAGATATGAGAAGGATTATCATTTCGATAATATCTTGAAAAGCTTTCTTTATTTTATTTTTTTTCTTATTCAAACTATTAATAACTTGTATTTTTTTTTTTTACATTATTCTTAATTAATATTTATTAAAATTTATTTTCTGTTTTTTAGTTTAGTTTTCTATATAAAGCGTGTGTTCTAGTTTTTTTAAACTATTATTTTTTTTTTTTTACTCTGTAACGCACCACAGCGACACTTCAGACTTCCGTGTTGCCAGAAACCATAACAGCTTTCACAATACTCCTAGTCACTGGCGGAAGTGGCCGTGCGGAGTTGCAGTCTTTCCGGCGTCTCCTACCTTACCGGTCTGATACTGAACTACTCTATGGATGAACTGTGACGTTCGCTGGTCGAATACGAACGCCATGGACCTGTACATTACTGCAATGGCAAAGAGCTGCGGCTAGATACCACCGTCATGTTGAAAAACTAACCCCAAATACCTATAGGTGTGTTCCGGCAGTTGCGTTTGAGAGCCAGTGCCTTCAGTAGGCTTAGCGTGTCCACTATCTTGGGCCACATTGTCACTTAGCATCAGGTGAGATTTCGGCCATGAATTTATAAAGTATATCAAATACAGGTGATCTTTGTCGCTGTGGTCAACATTCCGAGCTTTTTTTTATATAGTTAAGGTTTAGCATTTTGGCCATAATCTCACCTGATCTTAAGTGACGATATGGCCCGAGTTGATAGACATGCTAAACCTGTGGAGGAATTGGCTCTCAAGTGCAGATGCCGGAACACACCTATTGGTATTTGGCGGCAGGTTTTTAACTTGAAGGTGGTAGTTAGCCAGGCGGGCATCAGAAAAAGCCCTACCACCATGCTATAGTTACCTCACGATGTTTTCCTTCACCGAAAGCTCAAGCTCACTGTAGGTCCCTTGCCGCAAAGTCGTACACACTACCACCGAGCTATCATCGCTTCAAAAGTACTGGAAACAGCAGTGCAACGTTTTACGAACTACTATCTAGTAAATTCCTAGGTCTACGAGATATGTATCACGCGGCCACAATTGTCAGATCCGAGATTAGTGCATGCGTTGGATTGTCAATCTTCACACGGGACCGCGTTATTGACTCCGAACGTGAGTCAGTTGGGCCGATGCCAGCGGCACTCACCTGCCGCACCGAGCCGTCCAGTTTCCGCTCGAGGTGTCTCGGCTATTTATAACATAAGGATCTTTCGATACGAAATAATGTTACACACAATTGTCCCTCACGAACGTCAGAATTGATAACGTTATATGGACCCGTTTATTTCGAAAGTGGTGGAAGTCCATTTTCTTTTACTTCGAGAAAATTAAAGGTTATACTATATATGTTGATAATGCAATTGAATTTACCGACCGATTTTAAGTTGTACAGAACATGGGTTTTTTTTTTTTTGAGAAATTAAACACGGACTAGTTATATATAAAAAAAAATTACATTAAATTAAGCATGAATTACGTGATAGCTCATTTTTCTCAAAAATGGACTTACACCACTTTCAAAATAAACGGTCCATATTAAATAAATAAATAAATAAAAATCTTTATTGGTACAAAAAACAATATAACATATAGTACAATTGTATGTTGCTAACTGCAGTAGTTAGTAAGTAGTTAGTTAGAGATTCACTCGGAAGTTAAAGTGACTTCTTTGAGGCAGTGGCGAATTTACGCTTTTGCCTACCTACCTCTGCAATTATTTCACGTAAACTGTAGAAAAAAATCGGCATAAGATTGTCAGTGATTGAAAATTTTCTATATAGATCTACTACGTATAAAGTATGAATAATTTCAGATTCTAAAAAAAAAAAAATACACAACAATAATACGCCCAAATTTGCCGCCTCTTAAATGTGCCGCCCTAGAATACAGCCTACGCCGCCTAATGGTAAATCCCCGGTTGCCTTAAGGTGACACGGTACTGTTAAAGGTAGTGTCTAAGATACTATTTGGCACTATTGATTACTACGTAAGTTTAATTTATTTAACGAAACTTTCTAGTAAATAATTGTATAATTAACCATGAAGTCTTGACGTAAAGCGACCGTCTGGGTACGACGTTAATCTCCAATCAAACGGTCATCCACCTTTGACCATTTGCCTAAAAAACAGTGCGACGGAAATCACATTTTCACTCCCGAAACAGTCCGTCCGCATTTAGAATATCATGAATGGAGGTGTTGAAGGTACGAATGGCCTTGCCGATTCCCACGCTCCCGACGGCTGCCGTCACATGGGGATGGTCACTGCTCGTTGAATGGGTGACGCTTGTCGTCATGAATCCATTTGTTTTGGAATAAATACGTAATTGTCGTCAGATTCCATTAACGCAAATCGTACGGAAAGCGGTTTTAATAACGCGACCGGAAACGAAACGACAACACGAATTCGTTATAAACGAATCGAGGAAAGCTGTTGGTAACGCGTACGGAAACCGCGTTTATGATACCGCTTTTCCTAATACCCAGCTGGATAGATACCACCCTCAATATGAAAAACTACCTCTAAATACCTACAGTTATGTTCCGGCATTTTGCACCTGTCACTTCACTAGGCTTACCGTGCTCAGCATTTTAGGCCACATCGCCACTTATCATCAAGAGGAATTGTGACCATAACGCCAAATCTATAATGTATAGAAAAAACATTCAAACATTTTTATAATTGTTGCAGTATCGTTTGAGAAGATAGATAACAAAAGTGGGTAATTTAAAAACGCAACAAAAAAAAAAAGGCATTTGTTAAAACGTTATGTAAATAAATACATATTACCAGTAATGAATTATTTTCCTCGTATAATGTAACGTTAATTCGTTTATGATTACGTGAATTTCAGCTGTCACCTGTCCGCTAAGCCCGGGGTCTTTTGAGTTAAACATGCCTTAGCAAAAGTCAAAGATCTGTGGCTTAACACCTTGTAATGATTTCTTATGTTTACGCGAATATTATTCATTCAAATAAAACTAATTTAAACGGATTTTATCGCGGTTATTTATTTATTTACCTTCTTGTAAGTTATAGGTTTGGCGTTATGATCACAATCTCACCTGATGTTAAGTAACGATGTTTTTTTTTCATGGATTTTTTCTTTGAACCGACGATAACTTAGTGGTAGTATGTACGAATTCGCGTCAACGTACGTGAGTTCGAATCGAAGCACCTACAATGAGCTAGAGCTTCCGGTGAAGGAAAACATCGTGAGGAAACCATAGCATGGTGGTAGGGCTTTTTCTAATGCCCTCCTGGGTAGCTACCACCCCCAAGTTGTAAACCTGCCGCCAAATACGAATAGGTGTGTTCCGGCAGCTGCACTTGAGAGCCAGTTCCTTCACAGGTTAAGCGTGTCTACCAACTTGGGCCGTATTGTCACTTAAGATCAGGTGAGATTATGGACATAACGCTAAACCTTAAGTATAAAAAAAACGAGCAAGCGTGTCACTTGATGCGAAGTGATCACCGCCGCCCATGGTCACCCAAAACACCAGAGGAGTCGCAGGCGCGTTGCCGGCCTTTATAGGAGGAACTGGCTCTCAAGTGTAACTGCCAGAACACACCTAATGGTATTTGACGGCAGATTTTCAACTTGAAGGTGGTAGCTGACCAGCTAACCTAAAAAGGCCCTACCACCATGCTACGGTTTCCTCACGATGTTTTCTTTCAAGCTCATTGTAGGTGGTTGGATTTGAACTCACGGCCCATGACGCGGCGTTCCTATCATCGCTTGATGTGACCCAAGATGGTGAACAAGATATGTAGATGGACTGGGTCTCGAGGGCAACTTTTCTTACATACCTACATAAGGCAGACTTTTAACTTGAAGCTGGTAATTAGCCATGAAGATATTACAAAAAAGCTTACCACCACGGTATGCTTTTATCACAATGTAGTACCTTTGTCGAAAGTTTAAACCCATTGCATGGATTCCAACTCATGCCTATTGATGCGGCCTACGTAAGATACAATACAAAATAAATATAAGTATATTGATTGAGTAATATAAATAAATTTATTCCGTAGTTTTTATATTCCAAAATCTAAATATTTATTATCTCATTTTAATATATATAACTAATTAAATTTATTACATATACATATATATTATATAATTATGTTTTTTGTCAGTACATTATACATAATAATTAGTACAATGACTTTGTACTTGGGTATACGTTTTGAGAGAACAATTTGCAATTATGTAAAGGTGTGATGAATTAATTTTATTAACAATAAATGCCTTATAAAATTTTAAATGAAGTATTCATTTATTTGAAGCTTTTTATAAGCGGAAGCGGGTTTTAAAAGCGCGTGTTGTTTTTATTTGTTTGGTTTAATTCTTAGCTAAATATAAAATTCGAATTTCTTGTTTGATGTTGGTGTTCTGTTAGATAAAAGATCATCTCTCCTAAGAGCGTCATTATAAATATGATTCCACAGATCTTTAGAATTAAGTTTCATTATAAAATATATTAACACATGATAACAAGATTTGATGAAATTAAATCCTTGTTTGGTGAATTATTATCGCTTTTGATATAATAATTCCCGGAGGCTTTATTCATAAGTCGCTATTCAGCACTAGATGGCGTTGAAGGTATATTACTTCTGGCTACATGTTGTTAATTTCATATTATTTTTAATTACAGTAATAATAAAGATCGAAATAAAACTAATTGAAACGGATTTTATCGCGGTTATTTATTAATTTTGATCCCGACGTTTCGAAAGCTTTTCAGCCTTCGCGGTCACGGGGCGGACTGAGGTGTAGGTTGTCCAGAAAAGTTATTGTTAGTGTGACTACCTTCAGTTTAATTTTTAATTTTGTTGTATTCTGATCTACGCAGAAAGAGCTCACAGTATCTTGAGGTCAGGCAATTGGTCTTTTGGGTTCCGATTTAATTAAATGTATAATCGGATCCCAGGCTTGCACTAGCTTCCAATCTTCTTTAATGAAATTTGGATGTCTGTTAATTTCAATAGCCTCACGAATAATCCTAGGTAAGCGGTGTTCTATGGCAGGGATTTGTGATTTGGCGAATATAAAATAATGTCTGGAGCCTTCTTCCGACTGTTCAGCAATCGCAGACTTCGTAGAGCGTCGGTGTTTACGCGGGTCCCTATGTTTCTTTTGGTTTGACCGATTTAGGGGAGGCCACAGTAACATTCGCAATTAGAAATTTTATTTCGATGAGTAATGTTCGCGTACACATAAGAAATTAATATTAAAGATGGGAAGATTTTAGTTGATTATTTATTTAAACGCATTGATCTCCAGAACCACTAATGGGATGTGATAGAATATACTTTTGTACATGACAGCTAGATCCATGAGTAATAATATAGTGTATACATGATACAATTCTCGAGGAATAAGGTAAGTCGTGGATATAGCAAGTTATTTATATGTAAAGAACTATTTATATGGGTCATATTTCTTACGTATTTATAGACACCCACAATACTGGGAGAATCGCTGACGACCTTTATTGGAGGAACTGTCTCTCATGTGCAGCTGCCGGAATACACCTAATGGTATTCGAAGGTGATAGCTAGCCAGGCGGACGTTAGAACCTAAAAAAGCCCTACCACTATGCTATGGCTTCCTCACGATGTTTTCCTTCACCGAAAGCTCAAGCTTATTGTAGGTGGTTGAATTGGAACTCACGTCCCATGACGCGGCGTTTCTAGACACTACCACTGAGCTATCATCGCTTTCGACTAATTTTGCACTGTTTTAATTGGTGTTATATGAGTATATACGCATTTGGTTTGTAGACCACCCCGGCTGTTCATCGCGCAACATATAAACCAAGGCGGTTTTCGATAGGTACATCAAACGAGGTGATTTTAAATCTCATCTTCGGAATCAACTGCAGAAATACAGATGAGATAGTAAAGAATATAAAACCTCAGTAGTTATAATAATTTTATATCTACGTACCACAAAACGTGTGCAACAGATGGTAGGGAAAAGTCTTGCTTTTTCGGCAGGTAATTCCATTTTTTTTTTATTGTTAATCTTAATTGTTATTATTATTATTATTATTTATAACAATGCTTAATAGGTGTTTATAAAGATTATAGATAAATTTTCTTAACAACGGAGGTTACATCTGCCAATAAACTGTACTGCAGTTTGACAGAAGTATTAAAATGTATATTTAGTATTGAAAATATATTAATAATAAATAAATAAATTAAAATTCGCGGATCTCCCTTCCGCGTCTGTACTTATGTGGTGCGAACCTGAGATATTTATATATTTGCGATGATAACTCAGTGGTAGTGTGTACGACTTTGCGTCAAGGGACGTCAGTTCGAATTCAACCACCTACAATGAGTTGAGCTTTCGGTGAAGGAAAATATCGTGAGGAAACCACAGCATGGTGGTAGAGCTTTTTCTGATGCCCGACTGGCTAACTTCCAGCCTCAAGTTGAAAATCTGCCGCGAAATACGAATAGGTGTTATCCGGCAGTTGCACTTGAGAGCCAGTTCCTCCACAGGTTTAGCGTGTCTACCATCTTGGGCCGTATCGTCTCTTAAGATCAGGTGAGATTATAGCCATAACGCTAAACCTTAACTATAAAAAAAAATTGCATGACGGTAGGGCTTTATTCACTATGTTGGGCCAATTTATCACTCAACATTAGGTGAGAGTGGAACCACACACTTACTTATGATTAATACAGTTTGAGGCATCATTTGGTAAATTAATCTATACATATATATATATATATATATATATATATAAATTGTCAGACGTAAAACAGTACCTTATTTCCTGTGTGTGTCAATCTATTTTCTTCGGAAGTGGAAATATTTTAAGGAAAGATGTAAATTACAACCACAGCGCCGGTCGAATATTGATTAGCGATATTGACTATCTGTTCTCCCGTAACTGTGTCCAGGGCAATATGTCTTCATTTATAAATGTTGGTGGTCGGTCGTTCGAAGCGTCGTAAAACTTTAACTACCCTCATGTAATCCTTTCATATTATACCAAATGCAGTTGCGATGTTCATAATCGATGGATGTCTGTTTAGTCATTTATTCTTTCTCATTTTTCCTATTTTGTAATACACTAGCAAACCGCCTCGGCTTCTCACGGGTGATTGTGTTAATAATAGAGGATAGATATATAGCATTGCTATGTTTTAATAGATATAAGAGGAATCCTTATATTTCATTATCCTTAAAAATATTATGAATGCCACACTAAACCGCTAAATCGATTAAGATGAATTTCGGTATAAAGATAGATCGGACAATGAAGACGGCGATAGGCTACTTTTTCTCGCAAAAAACTTATTGGATATGGGGTAAAGAGGGGGATAAATTTTGTATAAAAACTTTTATTGCGTCATGCTTTTTCTTTGATTAAAATTAATATTAACGTGGTCGAAACCTAGTATTGACTGAAATGTTTTACATCCAAAAGGTATACCGTGGTGGTTACCTTTTTTAAAATGTATAATTTTTTTTTATTAAGCAGAACTCGTAATGCGTGTTCGATATATATTTTTTTATACTTAAGGATTAGCGTTAAGGCTATAATCTCCCCTGATCTTATGTGACGATACGGCCCAAATTGGTAGACACACTAAACCTGTGGAGGAACCGGCTCTCAGGTGCAGCTGCCGGAACACACCTATTGGTATTTGGCGGCAGGTCCACACCTTGAGGGTGGTAGCTACCCAGGCGGGCATTAGAAAAAGTCCTACTAGGTTTACTCATGATGTTTTCCTTCACAGAAAGCTCAAGCTCATTGTAGGTGCTCGGATTCGAACTCACGTCCCTTGACGCGAAGTCGTACACACTACCACTGAGCTATCATCGCTTCTATATATATTATATAGCAGGATGACACACATATGTACGTTAGTGTCGAGTCGAGACGTGCACCGAGTAAATTTAATAGTAACGACTTCGATAATAAACTTTAGAATGAATCAGAGGGTACGATCGTAACGTTCGAAAGTAAACGTAATAATTTTCCCGTAGTCCCAATTACAGGTGCCAACACCGCTCCGGATTTTCGGGCAACTTTTTTCGTTGGTCCAGGAGTCAGCGGTAAATTCAACTACGTCATTGTCTTTTGAGTGTGCCCCTTAGGAAGCGATTTTTCGTAAAAGGCGTTACGGCTACAATTTTACCCGATGTTAGGTGCCGCTTGACCCGAAATTATGGACACACAAGTTTAGCGGAGCGAATGGCTCTCAAGTGCAACTGTCGGAACGCAACTATACGTATTTGGTGGTAGCTTGTTAGCTTCACAGTGGTAGCTACCCAGGCGGGCATTAGAAAAAGCCCTACCATTATGCTATGGTTTCCTCACGATGTTTTCCTTCACCGAAATGTCAAACACCAATAGGTGTGTTCCGTCAGCTGCATTTGAGAGCTAGTTCCTCCACAGGTTTAGCGTGTCTACCAACTTGGGCCGTATCGTCGCTTAAGATCAGGTGAGATTATGGCCATTACGCTAAACTTTAGGTATAAAAAAAGGTGGCTTCGAACTTGCGTACCTTGACGCGGCGTCCGTACAAACTAGCAACTGAATTACCATAGCTTTATTATTCAATTCACGAAAAAATATGGCTTAGTTACAATTTTAATAGTCAATATCCGATGATGATACACTGAAATGTCCAGCTCTCTGACTATGACCGCTGGCAGCGGCATCGTACCGAACTTTATCACTGTCGTTTAAGAGATTATGTTGTTTTCGGAAAAACGCTGATGTGATTAAAGTGTTTGGGCTTTCAGAGGAAGAAAAATAACGATTCGAAACCCGCGCGTGGGTGGTGATAATTACTTTTTTTTTTTTTTCTGTTGAAGTAATCACCGGGTGAATTATCAGGTGTCGACGATCTAAATGATGACAACAAAGGTGATTCGACTTGATTGTTCATTGTCCAATTAAACGTTTCGTGCAATTAGCAGATACGTTAAACTGTAAAGAGCGGTCGGTGCGTCATATTGGGGCGGTTTTAAAATTGCCTCGAATTTGGCTGTTTTTTTTTTTGGTTTGAAGAAATTTGAGATCCGGTCTCTCCGCTAGACGTAGTTGTCCACTATTTCGGGCCACATGGTCACTTAACGTCAATTGAGATTGTGGACATAATGTTGAACCTTATCTGTTACTAATAAGTTATACATTTTAGCTAGTTAGGACACGACTAAGTTAGATAAGATTTTATAATTTAGTTCTCATCATATGATACTGTATTTTGCAAACATATAAAGTCATTTAGATAACTAGAATCTTTTTTTTCATGACATTTTAAATTTCATTACTGTGTACCCTACTACTGTGAGTGTGCTAATATTATAAATGCGAAATAACTATGTTTGTCACGTTTTCACATCTAAACCGCTTAATCGATTGTGATGGATTTTGGTATAGAGATAGATGAGATACTAGAGACGGTGGTATGTATATTACTTTTTTTATACTTAAGGTTTAGCGTTATGGCCATAATCTCATCTGATCTTAAGTGACGATACGGCCCAAGTTGGTAGTCACGCTAAACCTGTGGAGGAACTGGCTCTCAAGTGCTGCTGCCGGAACACACCTATTGGTATTTGGCGCAAGATTTTTAACTTGAAGGTGGTTGCTAGCTAGGCGAGCATTAGAAAAAGCCCTACCACCATGTTTTCCTTCACCGTAAGCTCAAGGTCATTGTAGATGGTTGGAATCGAACTCACGTCCCTTGACGCGAAGTGGTATACGCTAGCACTGAGTTATCATCGCTTCGACTTAGGGTACTTTTTCGTAAAAAAACTTATTAAAATTGGGATACACTGTGTTGATATGACGTCATTCGATTTATTTAACAAAATCAATATCAACACGAGTGAAGCCGCAGGCACTAGCTAGTCTTATATTAATAAATAAAAACTATATGACGTCACTATATTTAATTCCTTAACACGAAATATTGACATTGTTATAAATCTCCTTCTCACTGCGATTGTATATTTTAAATTTGTATTTTTTATTATTTATTTAAAAGTTTTATTCGTAGTACTGAATCTGTTTAGAATTCGGTTCGAAACGGTTGAAATACGAAAAAAAAGAAATTAGTGATTTATTACAAACAGTGCATAATCTCGAATTTATCGTAACGTAAGAACAAAGCCTTTGTACAGTAGCGATTCGAAAGAGATTAACCTCACTTAACGGGAATTAATCCACTCGTCTTTGTATCGACACAAATAAATTAATAATACGCCATGAATTATTCAAACACTCATCATCGGTATAATAAAACGCATACGACACAGTCGGGCATCGAAGTTGTTTACGCTGGGGGCGAGTAAAAAATCCGCACGTAGTAAGTAACGTACGCGGAGGGGCGGGCGGGCGGCCGGGGCGCGGCGCGCGCCGGTGTCCTACGCTACGGCGGCCAGTGGATCCCTTTTTTACCGACATCGGGTTTCCTTTTGACTCGAACGTTTAGTTTTTACGCGGCCGCCCGATTCGGTGTTGCAACTCCATAAACAGTTAGTTGCGCGGCAACCCCGCTGGATTGTTTTTAAACGGCTACACGAGCGTCAACACTTTCGCCGTGCGCTAAATGACGTTGCACCGTTATTACTACGATCGGGTGGAGTTTTTGGAGTTGACTGATCAAGAAACGGTTTCCTGTATAGCCCGTGGTATATGTGGAGTAACATCAAAAATGCGTTACGTTCCATTGCGCGACTTTCACCTCTATGTATCACAGTTTATGTTATAAATTTCATTGGAATGATGTAAATCTATACGGATATTATAAAGTGGAAAAGTTTCTTTGTATGAATGCGCTAATCATAGAAACTATAAGTCGGATTTCAAGAATTCTTTTTGTATTTAATAGAGTAATTATTGAGGAAAGCTTTGGACAATTTACCGTCACGCTACCACTAATAAAGAATATTCTTTTGGAAAAAGTCTCTAGCGTGCGCTACTTATGTTATTAAAATTACCCGAATATAATATATGAGAGAAATATTCCGCATAAAAAGTTACTAATTTAAGTCTGCGAAAATATATATTTATCTTTTCTGGTTTACTTACAATTACCATTTTTATAATTTATAATTCACATTCACAATTAGCACGAGTAAACGTTCCTGCTCTGTAATTAGAGTGTGAATACGTATATTAGTCGCACACAGTGTTTCCAGGAGTTGCTTCAATATTTGAACTTTAGTACCTACTTATTTACCTTTTATCTTAAGTGACGATACGGCCCAAGTTGGTGGACTGTGGAGGGTCTGGCTCTCATGTGCAACTACCGAAACACACTTATTGGTGTTTGACAGCAGATTTTCAACTTGACGGTGGTAGCTACCCAGGCGGGCATTAGAAAAAGCCCTACCACCATTCTATGGTTTCCTCACGATGTTTTCCTTCCCTGACAGCTCAAGCTCATTGTAGGTCCCTTCACGCGAAGTCGTACACACTACCACCGAGCTGTCATCGCTTCAAAAATGTTTTAAACATGTTTAAAATCCCAGTCTTAGAGACGCTCTCGTCACGACGTGCAAATTTAAACACATTACCCGGGCTCAAGTCAAAGCCTTGAAGGGCATTTAATGATTCATCGGGTGCGGTGGGACACTTAAAATTCCCGTGTTGCTAGAGACCGCAGTAGATTTTGCAATTCTTGTAGTACACAATCTTCATAGTCTGTCGGTTCTCATTGTATTTTTTTATGAGACGACATCACCTATACACATAGACTGATCACAATTTCACGCTTCGGCGAAAGCTCCGGTTTACAATAAAATTTGAACAGACGTCAGTCGATGCTTAGATTTTTGTAGTAAATTTATGCAAAACAATAATGTCTTGAGAACTCTTCACAGTTACAATCCCTTTTATGTCTCTACTATTTAGTCATCTGCGGTTTATGAAAATAATTTATATGTATATCTTCGAATTGACAACCTCGTGTTACAATTTTCTGCAATATTTTTCAAGCGAAACTTCGTAAGCACCGTTGTGATTTCAAACTCGATGAAACGAAAAAGCGAGTAGATAGAGACACAAACACGTTAATGTATAGGATTCAATCTGTGAGAGAATGATATAGAACACGAGTTCTCGGTTCCATCTTTGTGCGACGCTTCATAGCGTCCCCACTTTCGTCTTCTAAGCATTGTCCATTGTCCATACGTATTCTCAATACTTTTCAATAAGTATCTTCAATCAGGGACTTCTCAGAAGTTGCACTTTTACCGTGTGTGACTTGCACACACACACATACAGACATTTTTTTTTTAACGCGCATTTACATTGTTACATATACAGAGGAGAGAAGATTAAAACGATTATTATTAAAGTATTATTTATTGAACTTTTTTTTTTATACTTAAGGTTTAGCGTTATGGTCATAATCTCACCTGATCTTAAGTGACGATACGGCCCAAGTTGGTAGACACGCTAAACCTGTGGAGGAACTGGCTCTCAAGTGCAACTGCCGGAACACACCTATTGGTATTTGGCGGCAGGTTTACACCTTGAGGGTGGTAGCTACCCAGGCGGGCATTAGAAAAAGCCCTACCACCATGCTCTGGTTTCCTCACGATGTTTTCCTTCACCGATAGCTCAAGCACATTGTAGGTGCTTGGATTCGAACCCACGTCCCTTGACGCAAAGTCGTGCACACTACCACTGAGCTATCATCGCTTTCCTACACAACTATCCCACTATATTATCCGAGATTTAATTCGTCGGGCTGTGAAGTTATTCCAAAACGGCGCACCGTGTTCGAGCGTGCAGGTCACAGTCGGCGAATAAACACGGCCTTTTGTCCATCCCCACAAGGCGAGGGCACGATAAACCTCCGATCCCACCACAGCTGAGACGGTAAAATTATCAATACGTCGCTCCGTAGTTTTTATAATAGCACAGCGATTTACCTTGTTTTATTTTTGTCACTGAACTTAAACTCGCCTCTTAACTAATATTATAAACAGGAATGTGAGTTCGTTTGTCAATATTTTACGAGTTGATTACTTTAAGGGTTATTGGGAAATTTTCTATTCGCAAAAGACATAGGGTAATTTTTGAAGAGTAAAACTTAGTCTTTCCGTGGTGTGGAAAAATTGGAAACGTTAGAAGTTCACGCTTCTTAATCTCATTTTATTTTTTGTTTATTCAATAACAATTAAAGCACAGCACATCGATCGGTTGTGAAAAGTAATAGGGTTCTATTCCTAATTATACTGAAGCGTTAGAGAAAAAAAGACTCGATTAGTAAAGTGTTTCGGTCGTTATCGTGATAACATACAGTAACCGCACATACAGACACACGGACGTCCAAGACAGAACTTTTTTAAACAGTCTTTTAACTGGTTTACATAACAAAAATGGTATCAAAAATATAATGAGAGTTAAAACTAGTGTTTTTTCTTTATATGTGTGTGTATATATTATTTTACAAGTGCAATATATGATAAATAGAGACATTTTAAGTTTGAAAAATCAGTTGTTTTGCGTCAAGTGACAGTAGTACCCACCTCAACGCTTCGCATATGAGGCGTGCAATAAGTTTTGAATCCATGCGAACTAAATCGCAGGCACAGCGAATATATACTAATTAGTTAGGTTATTGTTTAAAATACTAGCAACCGCCCGCAGCTTCGTATACGCCAATATATAGATACGAATAAAACTGTACTTGAGCCAAAACTATGCATCTATATTAATATTATAATGCTGAAAATGTGTTTTATAGAATTCGCTAATTCTAGTAAATTCCGTGGGATTTCAAAAAATACTATTTAATCTACTAATAGGAACAAAGCTGTATAATTTTTTTGTTTTACAGAAACGAGTAAAATGTGTTAAAGAAGTCGCGGGAAACTTAAATATAACTTAAGTAAATTTCATTTGAATGTTTGCGTGTCACTTATTCTTTCTCTTAGTACAAGTATCACTCTAAAACTATTTGATAGGTTTTGAGGTAATTTGATACGGTGATAACTTATATTATTATTATTTCGACCTGACATACGCTGTTAGCCGTAAGGGCTTTGACAGTTTCATTGAACTTTTTGGGGCGAGTGCTGAGGGCTCTCAGCCCCGAAGCAAGGATGCCATAATAACAGAATCTCGGCTTGGACAGCTGCCGGAACACGAACAATGATTCGTTAACCTAACTAACCGACAGATTCTAACTTACTAAGTTTATTGGCCCTAACATCGGGCAAGCCGCGCAAGGGCCGCGGGGGTAGTCCCTTACAGAACCGTGTATTTAACATGTGGGTGTGCTCGAATGATACGCGGTGTGATGATGTACTCTCAGTGATGTAGAGAGTCACTGTATCGCGCGAGCAGAGTCACTTGAAAGCTCCTATCCGGAGGATCGAACCTGATAACTTACATTACGGAACTATCTAAACTTTTCATTCCATAAAAGCTATGCTTCCATAAGGTGTAAATATTATAAACATAGTTACTTCCTCAATTGTAATACAAGTTTGTACCGACTGCTCAGACAGATATTTATAGTCAGATGACTTTAGAATAAATTTAAACCGCTCTACCGAAATAAAAAACTAACCGAGTCGTGTAAATATATCGTTATCACAATCAAATACTAAATAGAGTCTATTTGATTGAATTTCCTAATTTAATATACATTTGCATTCCTGCACATTGACCGCTATCGATTTAGTTAAATAGGTCGTCAATAGATGACGCCTTCTACAAATTACCAAACACTTTTGTGTACAACGACCTAAACTTGAGCCAATGTATTTTACTATGTGTGTGGTGCGCGCGACTGAGAGTCATTATAACCTATCGCGCTTTAATCTTCTTGCGCTAATGATTTCTTATGTTTACGCGAATATTATTAATTGTAATAAAACTAATTTAAACGGATTTTATCGCGGTTATTTGTTAATTTTGATCCCGACGTTTCGTAAGCTTTTGTAGGTGTAGGTTGTCCAGACAAGTTACTGTGTATTTTATTTTTAATTTTTTCATAGTCAAGACTTAGCGTTATGGTCATAATCTCACCTGATCTTAAGTGACGATACGGCCCAAGTTGGTGGACGCGCTAAACCTGTGGAGGAACTGGCTCTCAAGTGTAACTGCCGGAACACACCTATTGGTATTTGGCGGCAGATTCTCAACTTGAGGGTGGTAGCTAGCCAGGCGGGCATCAGAAAAAGCCCTACCACCATGCTATGGTTGCCTCACGATGTTTTCCTTCACCGCAAGCTCAAGCTCATTGTAGGCAGTTGGATTCGAACTCACGTCGCGAAATCGCTTCAGATTATATGTTGTATATCTTCAATTTAATTTTTAATTTTTATTTTAACACGAACTTTTCCGGACAAGCAACATCTCAGATCGCCCCGTGACCGCGAAGGCTTAAAAGCTTTCGAAACGTCGCGATCGAAATTAATAAATAACCGCGATAAAATCCGTTTAAATTAGCTCCTGCGCTAATTTCGATGCAAGAATTTGAGACGCCCCATTAGAATATAGACGCATCAGCTTGACTTTGCCCCGGGCGCGAACGATCTAAATGTTTTATAGGGAACGCGTGGTAGCAAATTCACGAACGATACCCTTGAATGCCAGCAATATTTGAAGGTTCAGATGACGATCGCGTGACACCTTTGTGTTGCCAGGTGATCGAGATTTTCGCAGTTACATTTATTTCGGAGAGTGAAGCTTGAAACGGATTTGCTGGTGACAATGTATCACACCGTGAAGGTAGTCGGAAGTGGTTCTACAATTGAAATGTACTTTATTATCGTTTTTTTTTAATTTTATACAATTTATCTTTTATGTGTCACAGTAGATCAAAGTATTACGATGTTGTAATCGAATACGGTGGTACGTAATTTTATTATTATTTTTAATAACATACAGTATACTTTTTTAATGCGATTTTTTCGATTCTACAGTCGCCAAAGAAAACTAAATACATACACGCTGAACGTGATAAATGTCGCGTGTTGACGTGTAACGTGTTGTCGATTTATTCGTTAAGGGAAAGTACAGGCAAACAATCTGTCAGAGCGGCTAACTTAGAAGTGAATTTACAGGCAAGTAATTACGTGTATCACGGAATTCCTTAATTCTAGCAACCCCAGGCCGTTAACCGTTTTAGGAAATATTTAAAAGTTCGACGACTCCAGCTTAGAGGTCGAGGGGACCCACGCACGCAGGATGTGGCCGATTTCAGAATAGTAAGAATGTAACGATAAATGGATGCACCTGTCAGATGATTACGTTTTCATTGAACTGATAGCAAATGGTATATTTTGGGTTATAATTAGTGAAGATATGTAATAAAAATATTCACTGATAGATCGAAGATAATCTACTAGTCAAATGTCAACTGTCCGTGCAATCAGTTTCATTAAAATCGTCTTAATTTGTTGATCTATTCATTATTTTGGCCACAATATCACACGATGTTAAGTGACGAGACGGCCCAATATACGCTAAGCATATGGCTTTCAAATACAGCTGCCGGAATACATCTATAAGTTTTGATTGAACTATGAATGGCTGTTGCAGTTACTGCTATAAAACATGTGAACAGAGCTGAGTTGATGGTGTAATACCGACACAAGCGTGTTAGGTACAACCCTCGATTGAAATTGACAATAAAAAGATATAAAATGACACAAATCATTGTAAACATAAATGACACTTCGTTCTGTTCACTTTTCTGTATTCTTTTTCAACATATAAGATAATCGAATTGAGTGATTTTATGACACCACGATTCGAGTGAACCTTTTTTTCAGATCGTAGGCATTTATCTGAAAATTTACAGGTAATTATTCTATTGAGGTCTTTAAAATTGTGTATTAAATATAAACTTAATAATTGGTAAATGAGAATGATAATGGGAAATCAATTCTACACTGCCATATTGGCCATGGCTACTCTGCCAAGCGCCTTTCACTTTACCGCTACTCCGCGGCCGGCTGTAACGCGACATGCGACAGATAGACGAAAATAATTGGAGGTGTTCTAAATAAAGATTCACTTTATAAAGTTACAATAAAAAGATGTCCGCTACACACCTATAGTTGTTTTGGCAACCTATAATTATATTCAGTGGTGTACATTAAGTATGTTTAACGTTTGTACCTAAGAATTCATTTTTGTTGTTTCAACCGTTCTTCAGCCCACGTTCTTATTCTTGTAAGTTATCACGTCTCGTTTCAATTTATGTCTTTATCTTTCACTAAAACCTCTTGAATTCCATTTAGAAATGTAAATACAGACTCTTGTTGGTGAATATTCACAAATTTAATATACCACTTGACATAGAGCCTCCATTTCTTAAGTATCTAAATGTTCAGTTAATAAAAATTAACCGACAGTTTATGGTAGCTGGGTAAAGTGACGGCCCTGTACCTGATGTTAAGCACTGTACAATCTTAAAACAATGGTGCCAATAGATGGCAGGACAATCTATTGCTAGTCGCCCCGTAATGCCGGCAGGCGTGAGTAATTCCGGTTAAATGTGCAAATATCTATCTAAAATATGATTTATGGTCCTCACTGCGACGAGGTATTCCGTTCCCAGTTATAACTTCTGTTTGTTTGCACTGCAAACCTGTGCATGATTGACGCCGTGCCGAAGTGCGAATCCAGCTGCAGTGAGAGTGAGATTTCGGTGGGTGAAAACATCGCGAGGAAACCACAGTACGGTGGTAGGGCTTTTTCTAATGCCCAGTTGGCTAGCAACCACCGTCAAGCTGAAAACCTGCCGCCAAACACTTACAAGTGTGTTCCGGCTGTTACACTTGAAAGCCAATCGCTCCGTTAGACTTAGCGTGTCCACCATCTTTGTCCACATTGTGACTTAAGATCAAGTGAAATTGTAGCCATAACGCTAAACGTATATAAACAAGTGGACTTACAATTTTTTGATATTAGCTGATATTAACGCATATTTTTTTTATAGATAAGGTTTAGCGTTATGGCCATAATCTCACCTGATCGTAAGTGAAGATACGGCCCAAGTTGGTAGACACGCTAAACCTGTGAAGGAACTATACTACTATGTACGTATCCGACTATACCATGAGTGCGTCACTTACTAACTTGTCACGGTGGATATAAATATCAAAACAGATTCAGATGTACAGAGGAATGCACCCAACTGTCCCAACATAGCGAGCCGGCTTAACTTGAAAAAGCGACGAAGCATTTACAAACTAAACACTGGCAATTGTCACGGGGATACGTTTGGTAAAGAATCGATGACATTAAAAGCGACCAGCCGTTTGTTTTTTGTGTCGGATTGGGTGTATCACTGTACTTGGATTAAGGGGAAGTGATTATGTGTTATGTAGGTATTCATACGCTTTGGTTTAGGTTTTTGTCAATTTAAAAGCCTTTTTTTTCTTTTTTGGAACCCTGACGACATGTTGATTATGTGGTATGTAGTTATTCGTACGCATTAGTTTAGGTTTTTGTCAATTTATTAGCCTTTTTTCTTTCCTTATTGGAACCCTGACGACATGTTGATTATGTGGTATGTAGTTATTAGTACGTATTAGTTTAGGTTTTTTTTTTCAATTTAAAAGCCTTTTTTTTCTTTTTTGGAACCCTGACGTCATGTTGATTATGTGGTATGTAGTTATTCGTACGCATTAGTTTAGGTTTTTGTCAATTTAAAAGCCTTTTTCCTTTCCTTTTTGGAACCCTGACGACATGTTGATTATGTGATATGTAGTTATTCGTACGCATTAGTTTAGGTTTTTGTCAATTTAAAAGCCTTTTTTTTCCTTTTTGGAACCCTGACGACATGTTGATTATGTGGTATGTAGTTATTCGTACGCATTAGTTTAGGTTTTTGTCAATTTAAAAGCCTTTTTCCTTTCCTTTTTGGAACCCTGACGACATGTTGATTATGTGGTATGTAGTTATTCGTACGCATTAGTTTAGGTTTTTGTCAATTTAAAAGCCTTTTTTTTCCTTTTTGGAACCCTGACGACATGTTGATTATGTGATATGTAGTTATTCGTACGCATTAGTTTAGGTTTTTGTCAATTTAAAAGCCTTTTTTTTCCTTTTTGGAACCCTGACGACATGTTGATTATGTGGTATGTAGTTATTCGTACGCATTAGTTTAGGTTTTTGTCAATTTAAAAGCCTTTTTCCTTTCCTTTTTGGAACCCTGACGACATGTTGATTATGTGGTATGTAGTTATTCGTACGCATTAGTTTAGATTTTTGTCAATTTAAAAGCCTTTATTTTTCCTTTTTGTAACCCTGACGATATGTTGATTATGTGGTATGTAGTTATTCGTACGCATTAGTTTAGGTTTTTGTCAATTTAAAAGCCTTTTTCCTTTCCTTTTTGGAACCCTGACGACATGTTGATTATGTGGTATGTAGTTATTCGTACGCATTAGTTTAGATTTTTGTCAATTTAAAAGCCTTTATTTTTCCTTTTTGTAACCCTGACGATATGTTGATTATGTGGTATGTAGTTATTCGTACGCATTAGTTTAGGTTTTTGTCAATTTAAAAGCCTTTTTCCTTTCCTTTTTGGAACCCTGACGACATGTTGATTATGTGGTATGTAGTTATTCGTACGCATTAGTTTAGATTTTTGTCAATTTAAAAGCCTTTATTTTTCCTTTTTGTAACCCTGACGATATGTTGATTATGTGGTATGTAGTTATTCGTACGCATTAGTTTAGGTTTTTGTCAATTTAAAAGCCTTTTTCCTTTCCTTTTTGGAACCCTGACGACATGTTGATTATGTGGTATGTAGTTATTCGTACGCATTAGTTTAGATTTTTGTCAATTTAAAAGCCTTTATTTTTCCTTTTTGTAACCCTGACGATATGTTGATTATGTGGTATGTAGTTATTCGTACGCATTAGTTTAGGTTTTTGTCAATTTAAAAGCCTTTTTCCTTTCCTTTTTGGAACCCTGACGACATGTTGATTATGTGGTATGTAGTTATTCGTACGCATTAGTTTAGATTTTTGTCAATTTAAAAGCCTTTATTTTTCCTTTTTGTAACCCTGACGATATGTTGATTATGTGGTATGTAGTTATTAGTACGCATTAGTTTAGGTTTTTGTCAATTTAAAGGCCCTTTTTTTAATGACAGCTGTTCTTTGTCCTTTTTGGAGCTATGACGACGTGTTTGCATCTATTTATTACGCTCGACTTACCGGTAAAAGAGTAAAAACAAACTTACTTATTCAGTAGAACCTCGTTATTTCAAACGTCGTTAAGTTGAAAACCTCCTTATCTCGAAAAAATGTTTTGTTCTCTTACGTTCAAACATCCAACCTCCGTTCTCTATAACTCGAATATTCTGGCGTCTCTCTTGATGTCCGAATTATTGAGGTTCGACTGTATTTGCGTTTATAATATTAGATAGCAAGTTATCGAATAATATACACGTAGGCCCGAGAGAAATCGAAAAAAAAAAAGGAAATATTTGCAAATTTTAAGGCTTAACTAGGTACTTATGTTTCGAAAACCTAACCATCTGGAAGTAGCGATAAACCAGTGGTAAAACGCAATAATGATTAAATTATCACGTCGATGGATGTGAATTCGAATCCTTGAGTTTTCGATGGAGGTGTTGGTCTTTCTTTGCTAACGCCACTAAAAATACGTTTATATATCTACCCTCTCGCATAATAGTGTATGTCGTGTAAATCTGGATCGCGTAAATCAGTAATATAAACAAAAAAATCCAATCTTGTATTCCTCTCTTATTGCCTCAGACCAGGACCAAAATTCCCATTGCTTACATTCTAAACGAGTGTTTGCCATTTGCGCTGCAGAACCAGTTTCCCCGTGACGCTTAGCGGCTTTATTATCGTATGTATCATACTTTATCATCAGGTGATATTGTGTCTCATCTCCGAGGCACGAATGGAATATAATTCTTAAGTACGATTATCGTGAGATGAACGATTTCACACGCAGAAGAACAGAAACCCTACATAACATGAAAAGTCCCTCTCTGAAACTTTATGTAGCTTTTTTCTTTTTATGGAATAGTGGGCAAATGAACAAGCCTGTCACCTGATGGTGAGTGATCACCGCCACCCTTGGACACCCACAAAACTAAAGGAATCGCAGGTGTGTGCCTAAGGTGTGCCGACCTTTAAGGCGAGATCGGCTTTCGAGTGCCACTGCTGGAACACACACCTAATAGTACTTGGTTCCAGATTTTCAACTTGAGGGTGGTGAATATCTAAGCTTGGTTACCTCACGATGTTTTCCCTCACCGAAAGCGCAAGCTCGTTGTACGTGGTTGGATTCGAACTGCATTCCTACACTCCACCACTGAGCTATCGTCGCTTCTTATAAAAAACTGTGTACAGGCGTCAAGAAGATTGTGATCCGGGTATGGACTGCATTAAATATAGCTTCATTCACAGTGCTATAAAAGCTCGCAGAAAGCTGGAGGTAAAAGTTTATGAGGCAAATTTTTTGTCTGTTCTGACGCGCGATTCTAATTTGAGGTCTCCAGTGTTTATCCATTTCACTCGTGTTTATTTTTATTTGATATCGAACGTTCTCAGACAGCTCACGGTGACGTAAAGATCGTCACGACGAGCTAACAGTGTTTTGATATGTGAATGCATAAAATATATTACCGTCTGTCAAGTGTCAGTGCTTCTGTCAGCTTATTGTTTGTAATTTTGACATCTTTTTCGACATTCTGTTTAGGGTCATACAGGTAGGTAAATTTGTCAAGGTTAAGTGCGGGATGGAATCATCAAATCTGGCGAGGTGATAATGTCTCAATTGGTAGTCTGTACTGACACCGCGTTTAAGTTTGAATCCCTGCAATGAGCTTGAGATGAAGGGAAACATCGTGATGAAACCACAGTATGGTGGTATGAGGTTTTTATTCCCCAACCAGCTAGATATCACATTCAATACGTGGGTGGTAGCTAGCCAGCGATACACCTACCAGCACCCCACAATTTCATCACGACATTTACCATCACCGAAAGCTCAAGCTCATTATAGGTGGATGGATTAACTCACGTCCCTTGACGCCGTAAACATTACCAACTGAGTTATCATCGCTTCCATGTTAAAGCTTCGTTATGCTAGCTGTTCCACCGTATGTACTACAGCGAGTGTTCTGAAGAGACCTTCGTTAAAATCCCTTCCTCTCCCTTCCACTACAGAACCTCGCCGGCGCGACTTCGGTGTCACAGCTTCACGGTGACTCCCATTGAGTCACGAATTAAAAAATTTCCTGATTCGTGTCTTTATCGCACTGTGGAGCTGCCGAACCTGTCCCAAAAGAGGCGTCTAAGCACTGAATTTTGCTGATTTGGATTTTCCTGTATTTAACACCGGCCATTATGTTGCGCGACATAAAAAAAAAAAATCTACGCCTTAATAGATACAAAAGGCGAGCGTCTAACAGAAACACTTGCGACCACATCGAGCCGCGATGAAAGCGCCGGCTGCATACAAATGAACTGCGGTGTGACAACGGCCCGGTCTGGATAGCCCACATGTGGGTTAAAAGGTGAACATGACATATTACGTTAATCACATGTCACATACAGATTCGTATTACATCCGCCCTATCTACATTTGCGATGGTGTGTTAGGTTAAAATTTGCATTGGATAACTTAGCGATTTAGAATAAGCGTGTACGGACACCGCATGATAGGACGTAACTTCGAATCCATGCAACAAGTTTTAAAGAAAAATGATGAGACTATAGTATGCTGATAGTGTTTCTTTCGTGAAGATACGGCCCAAGTTGGTGGACACGCTGAACCTGTGGAGGAACTGGCTCTCAAGTGCAACTGCCGGAACAAACCTATTGGAGGCAGATTTTCAACTTGAGGGTGGTAGCTAGCCAGATGGGCATCAGAAAAAGCTCTACCACCATGCTATGGTTTCCTCAGGATGTTTTCCTTCACCGAAAGCTCAAGCTCATTGTAGGTGGTTGGATTCGAACTCACGTCCCTTGACGAGATGTCGTACACACTACCACTGCGCTGTCATCGCTTTACCGCTGCCCGCATGACCAGCTGTCAAACATAAGTTGAACTTGAGAGTCAGTATCTCCGTTAGATATAGCGTGTCTACCGTCTTGGCTACATCGTCACTTAACATCGGGTGGGATTACGGCCATAACTCTAACCCCAAAGTATAATATCTATATTAACATTATAAAGTGGAAAAGTTTGTTGATTTGTTCGCATTTGCTAATCTTCGTAAATATGTTTTTGTATTGGATAAAGGAATCATCGAGGAAGGAAATAGGCTATTTAACATGACGCTTCCGCCAACAGAAGCAAAGATATATTGTTTTTTTTTTCTACAAAAACTAGCAATAAATCTCCAATAATTTTGGTTAGTTTCATGCGAACAAAGTCGCAGGCACCGATAGTATGTATAATAGAGTACTCATATAAAATTATTTGTATGAAATTTTTTGTTTCTATTTGTTTCATCCTTATAATCTTAGGAAGTAGAAGTCGGCTTTGAATAATTTTTTTTTTGCATGTGACAGCCCGATTATTGAGGACGGTCATGGATTATTTAACATCACGCTAATATTCTTAGGAGATGGGACAAAAAAAAATTTAACACAATCAAGATACACGCAACAGTGCATGTCCCTGTGCGATCGAATCGAAATCGAATAACTATCCTTATGACGCGAACGAAGCCGCGGGCGGAGATTGGTTTAAATAAATTACTTGAAAAAAAAAAAGGTTAATCAAACAATTTATACAGTTGTGCACCTAAATAAGGGAGCGCGCGCGCAAAACTGCGTAACCCGAAAAAGCGAGCTTTCGCCTCCCACGTTTTTTGCGGCGCGGGATCGTTTTTGCCGGGCGGTTCGGAGGCATTTTCGGTATTCAGCCATTTACATAAATACCGAGGAGGCTTTGTTCAGCGGTTAAGGCGCCGCAGAGGGACGTCTCTGTTGCATACGCACTATACAGTATGCTCATAAATGGCTAAGCCATGTATGTACGTATTGTGTTCCGCGGCGGCTTTTTGCGCGGGTAAGTTTCGAAAGTTCGAGACCGTTTGTTTCTTAATATTCGCTTTGACCTTTCGTTTTGATGGTCGTTGATATTAATGTTTTTTTTTGTTTGTTGATTTTCGTTACCAGACGATTACTTTGATGTTTATTTATTGTTATGTCAATACGAGAATGTTTTATTCGAACGTATTGACTTGTCACATATCGGGGTGTTCTTTTTATAGCGTTATAGCATTATGGCAATCTCACCTGTTGTTAAGTGACGATGTGTCTCCAGATTGTGGAAACGCTAAGCCTAGTGTAAGGACTGGCTCTTAAGTGTAACTGCCGAAACAGTCCTATAGGTATTTGGTGCGTATCTTCAATCTGAAGGTGGTAGCTAGCTAGAGGAGCATTACAAAAAGCCCTCCAAACATGCTACAGTTTCATCACGATATTTCCCAATAGCGAAAGTTCAGGCATATAGCAGGGATTCGAACTCACGTTCATGAACGCAGCTGAAAATTCATCGCTGTTAAATATCTCAGCTATAAACTACTATGAGAGTGATGCTATAAAAAGTCAGACACAGAGTGAATAATTGTTGACCTCTATATTGATATCAAAGTAGACTTTTTTCTGTAGTTAGAGTTTAGCGTAATGGCCATAATATCACCTGGTGTTAAGTGACGATACGGCCCAAATTGGTAGACACGTTAAACCTGCAGAGGAACTGGCTCTCAAGTGCAACTTCCGGTACACACCTAGCGGTATTTAAGCGGGCATTAGAGAAAGCCCTACCACCATGCGATTTATTAATGCATTACTATATCTTTCAATAAAAACAATATTGATGTACAAATTTCGCTTACTTGCAGTTTTATATATATATATATATATATATATAGATAGGCGGTTTCGTTGTAAGTGGTTATAATAAAACAGGCCATTAATCTCGGAAGGCGTGGCGCCGTTGCTCCGCTGACCCCGACACCCCATGTCAGTATCAAAATAATAATACGAGAAGAAAACAAAAAAAAATTACTGACCGACGCTACTATACCGAATGGGTAACAAAAACATTCATATTCCTGGCAACACTTATATAATCGGCCGTGCCGTTTTAAGCTCTAATTCGTTCCCGATAAAGACGAGGACGACGGCAAATGGAATTCACAGATTCGGTAATTAGATTCTGACAGTTCGAAATCGGCAAAGACGCCGACTGTCAGATGCCGGCGCCAGAATCGAACCCGGTGTAAATAAAACAATGGGACCGTTAGATTTACGAGCGTCGACTTTGCCACACTTCGCATTTATTGGATTTGCGATTTTCTACACAAACCCTCGGATTGTTATTAGGTGCGTTATAATGCGTGCTAATTAGTGTAGTACGACTTCTCATCAAGGAACGTGAGTTCGAATCCAAGCACCTACAATGAGCTTGAGCTTTCGGCGAAGGAAAACATCGCGAGGAAACCGTAGCAGGGTGGTAGGGCTTTTTAAATACCCGCCTGTCTAGCTACCACCCTCAAGGTGTAAACCTGCCGCCATATACCAATAGGTATGTTCCGGCAGCTGCACTCGAGAGCCAGTTCCTCCACAGGTTTAGCGTGTCTACCAACTTGGGCCGTATCGTCACTTAAGATCAGGTGAGATTATGGCCATAACGGTGAACCTTAAGTATAAAAAAAAAGGTTTAATCCGCTTAATGTTGCCATCTGGATTTTTTTAAATATTACTAAAACGCCCTGAGTGTGAGGGAGTTTATAAATAGGCAATTACAAATTACGAATTGATAAATTTTAATTCTCAGTGGGAATCGAATGGCGGTACAGCGTTGTCTAATGCCCACCTGATTAACTACTACGCTCGAGTTGCAAATCTGTCGCCAAATACTTTAAGTATGTCCCGGCATTAGGCTTAGCGTGTTCGCCATCTTGGACCACAATGTCATTTAACATCATCTGAGATTACTATCATAATTTTTAACTTGTAAACTATACAAATAGTACGCATTTATCCGTAGCGGTGTCTGTACCATTTTTAACGTTAGACATAGTAAATGATTTCTGGGAGAAATTCTCTTTCTTTCTCATCTCTCAAACTCTCAAGGTTTCTTAGACAGGATCTGCTGAGGGGATTAACTAATATATAACTTTAGAGCAATGTCGTAAAATAATGAATTAAGCAAATTTACAAGGCGAGTGTGAATGGGCAAGCCGGTAAGGGTCGACGTAGGCGAACATATCTCAATCAGATCGAGGACGTTCTGGAGAAAGGCCTGATCAAAAGTACCCGTCACCGAAGAGCATGTACGAAGATGCTTATGAAAGTAGAAGAAGCGAAAGATGTACGTCAGAATCGTAGCAAGTGGAAGGATGTGGTCTCTGCCTACCCTTATGGGAGAGAGGCATGATAGTATGTATACATGTATGTGTATGTGAGACGAAAATTTTCCCCATAAAGCGAACTTAGCTTCGCGCGGTGATCGTGCGATCGACGCTTCATGAAAATTGTAAAGTGAGAAAACACATTCACCTTGTAAAATGCAGAATTATCGTGACGCATCGTACGGCAAAAAATATATTGTTAGATACGAGAACGCGTGTCGCTCAGTGTTGTAATAGAAACAAATATATTTACACCGTTGGAAGCTATAAAATCAGGGGCAGACCGCGATGAATCAGCGACAGCGCGTCTCATAGAGAAAGAGGCGTTTGGCTTACACACTCCCTTGGCAACATTCATCTAATTGATCGTAAGGCGAATGTCTGCATTAGCGGTCTTAGATATTTAATAAATAAATATGTAAATATATACAGCATAACTTCACTTTAAGAAACTATATTCTATATTCATATGTATATTAGCTGGGCGCCCGAGCATAGTTAAACTTTCTTGTTTTATTTCTTTTTTTCAAAATTGTGTTTTTTAATCACAATCACTTCACAATCAGTTGTGTAGTTAGTAATTAAAAAAAAAAAAAAAACAAGAATATAATTAAACATGTTATTACAAATAGTTTGCTTATAACGCCGCGTCTTTATCAAAAGAACAACTGTATAAGCGAATTTCAAAATACAACTATATGCACGAATTCAAAAATACAACTATATGAGCGAATTCCAAAATATAACTATATGCGTGAATTCCAAAAAACAACTACATGAGTGAATTCCAAAATACAACTATACGAGGGAATTCCAAAATACAATTATATGAGCGAATTCCAAAAGCTAGACTTACAGATTCATAAATACAAAATTGCATCCTCATCGTTGGAGTCATTTCCGACATATGCGAAATTTATATATATATATATATGAGGATGTAGTTATAGGGTGGGTGTTTTATAGGAAAATATAGTTAAAGGAGGGTATTTAATAACGCTGGTTATAGCACGATGCGAGCGTGGCATGGGGTTCAATCTAAGCTTAGCATTTGAGGCGTGTTCATCGTACGTAGCTAGATCATTACCGAAGGTACGTAAGATTTATATTTTTAAATTATTGACACTGTTTTGATGATTATGCTGTAAATCATTATCGCCAATGATTTATACTGGGCAGAGAGAAACACGTGCGGTGAAGGTGAGCGTTGACAATTGTCGAAAGGAGGCCTCCTTGAGGCTACATCAGTGTCGCAAGTCTCGGACACTGTCTCGGGTTATCCTCTCTTTGCCACAACGATTAGGTTACACGATGTACCCGGCACCCTTACGATGAATACATGGTCTACTAAGAAGTTTGTATGTGATCCATTATTAATATCTCTTGAACTACAACTAGACATGTGTATACATATACAAGAGTTATTCAGATCTGTAGGTAGATTTAAACTATGTTAGAAAAGAAGATAAATCGAATGACGATGTAGCCCTTCGTCAATCTCAAGTTCAACTTCCGGAATACACCTATAGGTGTTTGGCGAAAGATTTTCATCTAGACGGTATTAGAAAAAGTCCTACCACCGTGCTATAGATTCATCACGAAAGTTTTTCTTTTAAATCTCAGGTTTATTGCAGGTATCCATTGACGCAACTAACTGAGCTGTCGTCACTTCGAATCTTCTGCCATATCCTTGTTGTAAATAACGCGAGAATATAATATTCATGAAAAAAAAAATAAGAAAATAATGTTGTTCCACGGTCATCGATTACCAGCCTTACCTCACTTGGCAACGCGTCGCAAACAGATTACATACGACCGTACTATATTGTGCGTTACGTACAAAAAAAAAAATTAATGCGAATTTTCGTATTACACCCGCATTAATCATACGGTAATAAACTTTATAATATATACAGCGTGAATTCTTTATTTAATATCAACGAGTTCGCAGCGAAAACATTATACAAAGTACATATAAATGTCTACTTAAATGTTTTTGGGCAGTTTCTCAGTCCGTTACGAACTGATTTTCATTTTCGATTCAATGTATTGATCGACGTGGATTGTATTGTGTTATAAAACAGGCGTTTTTCACAAGCGTTTAGCTTGGTTATTAAAATGTACGTATTTAATTATTTTAAATCGACTCTGTACTTTAATTTTCTTGTTAATATGTTTAAGTTCGGATGATCGTGTTTACGTGATAAAAAGAGCGATTGCTGGGGTGTTATTTCCGCCGATTGTCTCTTCCGAAACGTCATTTTTTTTTATATAGTTAAGGTTTAGCGTTATGGCCATAATCTCACCTGATCTTAAGTGACGATACGGCCCAAGATGGTAGACACGCTAAACCTGTGAAGGAACTGGCTCTCAAGTGAAACTGCCGGAAAACACCTATTCGTATTTGGCGGCAGATTATCAACTTGAGGGTGGTAGCTAGCCAGTCGAGCATCAGAAACAGCCCTACCACCATGCTGTGGTTTCCTCTCGATGTTTTCCTTCAACGAAAACTCAAACTCATTGTAGGTGGTTGGATTCGAGCTCACGTCCCTTGACGCAAAGTCGTACAGTACCACTGAGCTATCATCGCTTCACTATCATGCTGTTTCCGATACGGCAATTATATCTATACTAATATTATAATGTGAAAAAATTTGTATTTCTGTTCGTTACGAATAAACTCGAAAACTATTGGATCGATTTCAAAAATACTTTCACCATTAGAACGCTATATTATTCCCGAGTAACATATGCAATAAATTAGTTAGATAATTTTTCAGTTTCATGCGAACAAAGTCGCAGGCAAGGGAGATGTAAATCACTGATTTTAGATTTTCCCATAGTCCCGATTGTGGTACGTATACAAATGTAACGGCCTAAAAAGATGATCTCGCATTCAATTAACTCGAAACGTTACCCCGGCTGTGCTATTAATATATTATTTTAAAATTTATAGGTCACGTATATACAAAGAGATTTACCAAAGTTTTTGTAAAATATTATAACAAAACACGAGATCAAACAATCGATCCGATTTGCCTTTGATTAATAGGAGGGGATTTGATCGTTCGATACCGATGTTTATTGGTCAGTCCGTGTTTACTATTATATACAGGGTGTAGGCGTTATATTAACATTACTAACATATACAGGTTGATGAGTTTAATAAACGTTTCTGATGTAAATAATAATTCAACCTAAAAATACATTCCGACTTACAAACGTCATAACGTATATATATCGAAAGTACTAAAGGTATCGACATGGGATCATGACCGTTCTTTTTTTTATACTTTAGGATTAGCATTATGGCCATAATATCACCTGATCTTAAGTGACGATACGGCCCAAGTTGGTAGACACGCTAAACCTGTAGAGGAACTGGCTCTCTAGTGCAGCTTCCGGAACACACGTATTGGTATTTGGAGGCAGGTTTACACCTTGAGGGTGGTAGCTACCCAGGCGGGCATAAGAAAAAGCCCTACCACCATGCTACGGTTTCCTAACGATGTTTTCCTTCACCGAAAGCTCAAGCTCATTGTAGGTGCTGGGATTCAAACTCACGTCGCTTGACGCGAAGTCGTACACACTACCACCGAGCTATCATCGCTTCAAAATACGATGCGGAATTATTTGCACACGATTCAGCGCTATTCGTTATTTGAATTGTAATGATCCTGTATAATTATTGCTGTTTTACAGTTACATAAAAAAAACTCGCAGATAAAAATAAAACGCGTGAATTTTCACTAAATGTCTTGCCAAATAATATTTTTTGTCCGTTTATTTGTTCAATACAGTTTCTCTCATATCAATGGTATCGTGATGTTTAATAACCTGAAGTTTTTCTCAATTACTATTCTATTAAACACAAGCGGAAGTTATTGGAATCCAACTAGTAGTTTCAAAGATTAGCGCGTTCAAACAAATCAATACTATTTCCGGTTTAGAATATTAATATAGAAATCCTTACTGATATTATAAATGCGTAAGTGAGTTCGTTTGTTTGTTACGCTTTTTACGTCTAAATCGCTGAATCGATTATCATGAGTTTCGGTATAGAGATAGATCGGACCTTGGAGACGGTTCCAGGGTACTTTGTCTCGCGAAGAATTTATCGGAAATGGGATAAAGAGAAGGATAAACTTTGTATGAAGCTTTTATTGTGTCATCCAATTTATATGTTAAATCAATATTATGTAAGTATGTATCCAATATCCGAGGGAACTGAGAGGAAAATGTGGGACTCACCCGGCGCTAATCACCGAGAATACCCACTAAACCCCTACGGCCTTTTGACGCCTTCCTGGGGCGACGGGGGTCCGTGTATGCAATCACCGCGTCACCTTTGTGATCATTGTTTGGATTGATCCCGGCCGCTGAATTTCACTATCGGACATCGCGCTAAAACAAAAAAATTCACCCACACCACCTCAATGTCCAGCGTTCCACAACAGTGCGATTTGTAAGGCACTTCCTACCTCGCACAGCCACTCTGTGGAACCAGCTGTCGCCGGCGGTCTTTCCGAACCGTTACGACTTGGGAACCTTCAAGAAGAGACCGTATTCCTTCCTTAAAGGCCGGCAACGCACTTGCGAGCCCTCCGGTGTTGCAGGTGTTCATGGGCGGCGGTGATCACTTTCCATCAGGTGAGCCTCCTGCCCGTTTGCCCTCTATTCCATAAAAAAAACCACAGAGACCGGCCCAGCCTGGTGGTAAGCCGGGTTCCGTCAGGGCAGCCTAGTGAGCTGCCCTTGCAGTCAGCCGGACTGGTGCTATGGGAGGCGGGCCCCTGTCCCGCCCTCCTCAGTCCGTTTAAGGCGGTGAGAGGACGCGGGCATTAGGTTTTAAACATATATATGATATTATTATGTCCAATTTACTCTGAAACTACTCGATAGATATTTATGAAATTAAAACGAAAGGTTTTGTTTCAGGATAATCTGTAACACTGTTTATTCGACCATCATAAAAATTGACACGTGTAGATATTATTGTATTTTCCCCTGGCTATTTTCATGCCATAATGCGATAGGTTGCGCTATGTTTTAACTATTCCAAATAATGCCAACCAGTATAAAAAATGTTTTCTATGAAACGAAATATATTCTAGCAAAATAAACTACAAAATTGAGAGATTATTTACAAAGAAAATAGATTTAGTTTAATAATGTCAATATCCTACTCGAATATTCGATTTTCGATATTTATAATAAAGATCGAATAACAGTCACCACCGAAGAAAGAGAAGATAAAAAAAAAATACACAACATTAAAATCCTTCCTGACCCAATAAATCCCAAAATAAATATATAACACTACTAACTCTACGTAACTTATTTCTGTACACTCACTCTGTCGGCGAGTACGTGAGGTACATTCGGTGAAAAAAATCAATATTATGTATAAAGTAGAATTAATAGAAACGGCAATAAAAAAAAAAAGGATTTAGAAAAATCATTCATAAACATTTTTCTATTCAGAGTCGGGAGAGAGTACACGTTCCCTCGAATACCGCCTCGGTCACAACTGCAGACGGGTTTATATTTAGACGTGCCGACATTTTTTTTTGTCCGTCTACATCAATGTATTTTTGGTCGCGAAATACAGTTTCGGTGCATTCAGCGATAAACGTAATATAAACCGAGAGGGAAATCTTTTGTAACGCTTTACGACTTCTATCGCAGTGGGGCTATTGTGCAAAGATAGTAAAAAAAAAAAAAAAACAAACATGAAAACGAATTTTTTACATTGCCCCTTTCATCTCTCTCTGTGTATATTTATCCGATAAAAGTGTGGGCAGCGGTTGTAAAACTTTGTATATTCATAACGAAACTGTCGCCTAGATCTTGTAGCGGTTTATGTATTATGCTTGCGTCGTTTTCAAATGAGACCACTTCAGATGTTCCTACTGATTTTTGATTTTCTTACTTTAACTACTTGCCCACATATATTATTCTGCGCGTTCTATAGTAGTTCATGTTACTCTGAGTTTGTTTTTTTTAGGAACACCTACAAAACCAGAGGATTCACAGGCGCGTTCCCGGCCTTTATATGACTGGCTCACAAGTGCAACTGACAGAACTCATCTATTGGCATTTGGCGGTAGATTTTCAACTTGAGGGTGGCATTAAAGGAATCTCTACCACCATGCATAATATATGTCTGTTAAATGTACTTATAAATTTCTTATCCCTTGACGTTGGAGAAATATCCAGCATAAGTAAATTCCATAATATACCTAAGAAGTATTGAACACAGCGTCACCTATCGCATTTGAGAATATAATTAATATTGTCTCTATGAGTCTATGTGGGTATCTTTATTCATACTAGTATAATAACTGCGACAGTTAGTTTGTTTGTTACGCTTTTACGTCTAAACCGCTACATATATTGTGATGTATTTTGGTATAATAATACACGGGAATCTAGAGACGATCATAGACTATATTTCACGCGTAAACCTTATTGGAAGGGGAGTAAAGGGGAGGACAAACTTTGTGTGAAACTTTACATTGCGTCATCCGATTTTTTTTTTTTGCCAAAATCTATATTAACGTGAGCGAACCTGTACGTAAACTTTAGTGTTATACGCAGATTGGAATTCAATAAGACTTTATATTAATAGTTACACTAGCTGACCCGACAGACTTTGTCCTGTTTTAAGTAAGATTATTGAATTGGAATTAGTATAATTTATAAAAAAAACTATTCAAAAATATAGTGTCCATTATTGTAATGCTGTATGACAACTGACAGCTAGTTATGTAAAATTGATGTTGTCGTTATGTTTTTTTAAATTTACTTAAATTAGATGGTATTCCGGTCAACTTCCTAATTTTTTTCTTTCATAAGGACCCTGTCCTGACAATAATTAACCCAGCAAAAAACAATTATCTGCGTATCCCATTTCATCAAAATCATATATTTTCCAAGGGGATAGACAGACAGAGTTCAGAATGTCAATATATATTCTTGGCCTGTACATTTGAAGCAGAGTGCATAAAAAATATTGATAGAACTTTTCAAAAAATATTTAATACATATATTTAGTTACTTTACACACCATAGACGCAGAGAAAAACGACTGTTTAGAAGTTACGTGAAGTGTAAACAACGGTTTGAAATATTCGTAACGATCAATTTAACTGTGAATTCCGAACTGTAATAAATAACGACATATTTAAATGTCAAAGTGACATTTTGTTTACCCTTTGCGAAAGGAAAGTGTGCGTTCTTAATTCAGAAATACGTTGACAGCCCACCGGCGGTTTCGCTGCTGATGAGCTTGAGTGCAGTCCGGTGAACGGTAAAATTTGACATTTCATAATAACACCGTCGGAATGCTTTTTTTCGCGCGAGTGTACCAATTTGTGCGTGACCTATATACTTTTTTTATATGACGCCGAATTTTCGTAAAGGTGCCGGAGGAGCGTGTCGAACTAACTGGTGGTTTAGTTGTGTTTTTCGTCAAAAGGGAATTTTAAGTGATAATATTTTTTTTTTGGAACGAAGTTCCTTATCGCCGGTTGTGAAAAGGGGCTAGACGGAAAAAATTCTGACGAAAAGTTGTAATGACACTTTTTGCTATAGTAAGCTGTGCGGCGTGCGCATGTTTCTCTGTCTGTCTCTCTCTCTCTCTTATAGAAAGAAAGCCAGATATTTTCAATTCTATTTCGCATTGAACAGTGTGGTGTCGTGACGATTATTTATGTTGAGTGTATACAGGTTTTTTGTACATAATAAATAATAAAAAATAATACTTCGTTCCATCCGCGTGTCCCTTGACACCTCTCAACTTTTCTTTTAAGTTTATAGGTTTAGGCATTATGGCCGCAAACTCACCTGATGCTGAGTAACGATGTGGCCCGAGATGGTGGACACGCTATGCCTAGCGGAGGGACTGGCTTTGCAGAACACACCCATAGGTATTTGACTTTTCATTTTAACTTGAGAGTGTTAGCCAGCTGCCCTCCGAAGACTAGAAGAATTGCGAAAAGCTTCCCTAATCTTTGGCAATACGGGGGTTTGTAGTGTCACCGTATCGCTGTTTAGTGGGTAGTGTTGGCTGATTAGAATCTGATGAGTCACCACACATACTCCTAACGCATTTGACCTGAGTCGGGGTAATGCGTTTGCACGTTGCGATAAGATAGTCGCGTGAAAGTAGTGGTTTTTAGCACCACGTTAGTAAAATGAAAGGCATTAGAAAAAGCCCTACCACCATGCTATGGTCCCATCACTATGTTTTCCTCCACCGAAAGTTTATGATCATGGCAGGGAGTCGAATTCGTACGGACGGGGCCTGGCTTGCCATCAGGTCGGGCAGGGGTGACGCGGTGATTGCATGCACGAACCCGCGTCGCCTCAGGCAGGCGACAAACGGCTGTGGGGTTTCAATGAGTATTCCTAGCGCCGGGTGAGTCTCCAGGCTGAGAGGGGATGTGTGAATGCATTTTGCCCACGTTTAAAAACAGTTAATCGAATTCATGTCTGTTGATTGATTCAAGCTAACTACAATTTGAATAATCTATTTTTCAGTACTGAATATTATTACTTAGTCACTTGCTGTAAGGTTGTTCACATAAATTGATAAGTAAATTACATTTACATTTTTATTATATGTATAGATATACCAACCATTAAAATTGTTTCATTTATATGAATACTGGATTCCTATTGTCTTATTAGCTGTAAGATAATAATGCATTTTTAAATAATATAATTAAAAAAAAACATCTATCCGATAACAATTACTAAATAATATTGAATACCCAGATAGCCTATGATATAGTTTTATTATATGTATAGATATATAATTCAGAATAACAGCGAAACTGGACGGTAATAAGAAAGAAGAGATGAAATAGACAATGCGATTGTACAGACAGCGTAGGAAGATCAAGGGTGTTTTATGAGGGCAATTAAAACTTTTAAATACATGTCGAGAAATAATAATGCATATGGCACGACTACGCGTAATGAGGGTCGTGTTAGTGACTCGAATACGGACATTGTCTGCGCCCGAGTGACTGGATTTTACCATTTGTTTTTCAACCGTGCGGACATGTTGTATTTTCCTTCGATAGTTCGCTTAAACAAACGTATGGGATCTTATTTTTAACAGTAACGCGATGACATGCGAAGGGACGATAGCTCAGTAGGTAGTGCGTACGGAGGCCGCGTCGACAGACGTAAGTTCGAATCCACCTGCAACGAGCTCGAGCTTTCGGTGAAGGGAAACATATTTTCTAGTGCTTTTTTCTAACGCCCGCCCCCCGCAAGTTGCAAATCTGTCGGCTGTCAAGAAATTCGCTCACACGTCGTCAGAGGTACTGCAAAATGTGTAGGAATCCTTTTAAACCATAAAAAATTCACTGTTTTCTAGAGACGCTTAATTAACTGTTGATCCAAAACGAAGGACATCGCGGGCACGACTATGTAAAATATTAATTGAATTGAACAATATTACCATGTAAATGGTAAGCCAATTGACTCACTGTAGGGTGTATCGTGTATACGCAATACCAAGGTTATATGATCCATTTAAGTATTGTATTCATAGAAATAAATTCTCTAATTCAATAAATAATTTTTTTTTTATATTTAAGGTTTAGCGTTATGGCCATAATCTCACCTGATCTTAAGTGACGATATGGCCCAAGTTAGTAGACACGCTAAACCTTTGGAAGTACTGGCTCTCAAGTGCAGCTGCCTGTACACACCTATTGGTATTTGGCGGCAGGTTTACAACTTGAGGGTGGTAGCTAGCTAAGCGGGTTTTAGAAAAAACGCTACCACCATGCTATGGTTTCCTCACGATGTTTTCCTTCACCGAAAGCTCAAGCTCATTGTAGGTGCTTGAATTCGAACTCACGTCCGTTGACGCGAAGTCGTACACACTACCGCTGAGCTACCATCGCTTCAATATTCGCGGTGGTACTTTTTAAATCCTCTATTTGTTTAGCTTTCGGACCAGAATCTCAATTGATGGTAGGCGAGACGATGCCGCCCAAGATTGTGGGCGCGTTGAGCCTATTGAAAGGACAGGTTCTCAAGTGCAATTTGCTTAGCGTTTGATAGCAATCCCAGCTGATGTTAAGTGATAACGTCGCCAAGACAGTAAGTCTATTGAACCAATGTTTCTCAAAGAAAGTATCAAAAGGTTCGTTTAAAAATACCTGGTGATAGATTCTCAACCAGAGTTCGGTAACTCGCTAGGTGCAAAATACCCTAGTACTGTATTATGGGTTGACCACGAGATGTCACTTTATTCTCATATCGTCTCATATATTCGTCGATAGTATATAGTTTATCTTAGATATGATATAACGTCATATAAGGTTCTCTTGGTAAGTAGCATGAACTCAAAATGAACGTTTGTCGTCGACTACATATCATTACTTGCTATCGGCTTAAAATATTTTATTGATATCAACACAATTCAACATTTTTGTTGACACTGTGTATTATTTAATACAAATTATAATACTTATTAAAGTCCGTAAAAAATATACTTAATATGAAATTTAATTAAATGTTTCTTTCTTAAAGTAATAACTTCTAACGCGTGTACGTAAGTACACACACACTTTTTTGTATTATGTATGGATTTAGCGTTATGCCTATAAGCTCATCTGATGTTAAGTGACGATGTGGCACAAGCTGGTAAACACGCATAACCTGATCAGGAAGGACTGGCTCTTAAGTGCAACTGTCGGAACACAGCTATAGGTATTTGGGAGCAGGTTGTCAACTTGAGAGTGGTGGCCAGCTAGATGGGCATTAAAAAAAGCCCTACCACCATACAAAGATACTAAATAAGAAAACGTTATCTATCAAACTTCAAAAGATTTACTAGTAATAAAAATCAAAAACCACAATTGAATAATACAAGAAAACATCTCTCAAAATGGCGACCGTTGAACGTGTTAACGAAAATTTGTTAAACAAATCGTAACTTATTGATCTACAGAGGTTTCGCAACGCTCGTAGAATAGCGTAGACCGATAGTTTATAATTACAACGATTCCGGAGTAATTCCCAGCCCTAAGTTCGAGAAGTGGTTGCGGTAGTAAAATCCGGCTATGGCTCGGGCGGCCGCCCGTGTCAATAAACTTGTCTGGGCGGGCGCCGCTAGAAATAGCGCGCTCGAGACGGCGCGCGGCGCGGCGGTAGGACGCGTACCGTTCGCACGACAAGCGCAATTATTAATATAAAACTTTGTTACGCACTTTCGAATTGTGGAGTAAGCTGGTGAATGCTTGACGAGAGCGTTACGAAAACTGTGATCGGGCGAGACAAACGTAGGTGAATTCGAATCCACCTACAATGAGCTTGAGCTTTCAGCGAGGGAAAATATTCTGAGGAAACCATGGCATGGTGGTAGGGCTTTTTCTAACCCACACCTGGCTAGCAACCGCCCTCAAGTTGACGATCTGTGCGCCAAATAGTAATCGGTATGTTCCGGCAGTTGCACTTGAGAGCACACATTTTCTTTCTCTCTTTCTCTATAGCCAGAAATCTTTACTTCAGTCGTGTCGTCTAAAGCACACATGTTTTTTCAATTCACATAATTGTTTATTGAATGTCAGCTAACGATAGTCTCTATAGATTACCGTTATTTATGTGGAACATTTTAAGGGGCTATCCACAAGTAACGTCGTATGAAATTCATAATTTTTTGACTCCCCCTGTTGTTGTCACAGCTGGTCACATTTCTGAGAATTATTCTTCTATAGTGTGACGTCACATATTTTGCAAATTTGCATTGAGAACTTATTAAATTAAAACTGTAAATAAAACGTCACTAATATCATAAATACGAAAGTAAGTTTGTTAATCTTTCACGTCTTAACCGTTGAATCAATAATGAAGAATTTTGTTGTACGGATAGATGGGACCTTACAAATGGGGTAAACTTTGTATGAAACTTTTTATTGCGTTTTTATGTGACAAAATTATTACTAACGCGAGCGAAACCGTACATAAAATCTAGTAGTACATATTTAGTGTTTTACTGCTTAAGTACATTAGATTTTGAAATGTGACATTGGGATATTTCTCGTTTTTTAAAAAATTTATCTTGAGGTTATACAAATGAAGATGATTTGAGTTGTTGAAGTTTACACGAATGTAGTCACATGCAATGCTTGTAATTTATAAATAACATGTTACATAATTATACAAATAAATATATATAAAGTGATGTGTAAAAATGGTTATAAAAGTACTAAATTCTCGTAATACTTCCTCAGTAACGAAATTCGACCTAACGTAGATTTATCTGTCGTTTAATAATAAATGAAATGTATGGTCCGATATTGAAGGAAAAGCTAATATATGAGGGCGAGAAAGATTTTATAAACCTATGAGTTGTTCACCATTTACTTGTCATTCACCACGTCTTTGCAAGTTTCTACTCGATTCATTTGAAATTTATCAATGATATTCCTTTTACAACCTAACCCTTATTACCTACTAGAATTTTACGATCACGCACGATTGGCGGTAAAAACTTTATCGAAAGTCGCAGGTACCAGCCGGTAAATTAGTATTTCAAGAGTTGATGACTCAGTAATATTGTGTTGAATGTAAATTGATAAACAAACACGAATTTCCACGAGGTAATCCGCGCAAATATTACCCGGAATCTACAGTGAATCATGGATTTCCAATTTATTTGGATTCGGTGCAATATTAATAAATATTTTCAAACGTCCAAGCAAAAGATTCGTCCATTTAATTATCAATTCGTTTCTTCGTTATATTTAAAATTAAGTAGAAATTATATATTATATGTTAATTATATAATATATTTGTTACGTTTTCACGTCGTAACTGTTCGAGCGGTTGTTGAGAAATTTTACATACACGTTGCCAGAGGTACAAAAAAGGATATAAGGTACTATTCTAAGGCATTAGTACGACATGATATCGTAGAGGATAAAAACATCGGACACGAATGATGACAGCTGACGTAACTTTGTTATAATCATAGCACGGTAAATTGACGGTCTTTTAACTTATCGCAGGGAAAGTGCATCTAAAAGCAAGAATTACTAGTGAGAAATCCAGGAACTGGCTCTCAAGTGCCACTGCCGGAACACACCTAATAGTAATTGGCGGCAGATTTCCAACTTAAGGGTGGTAGCTAGCCAGGCGGGCATTAAAAAAGCCCTACCACCATGCTATAGTTTCTTCACGATGTTTTCCATCACCGAAAGCTCAAGCTCGTTGTAGGTGGTTGGATTCGAACTCACGTCCCTTGACGCAAGTCGTACACACTACCACTGAGCTATCATCGCTTCCAAGGGACACTAATTTATGACTGTCGCGATCAATTCCGTCACAATTGTACAGGATTAAAGGTTTGTTAAATGTAAGTTATTGTTATAATATAACTTACTGCAAAGAGGAAACGTAATATCGAATATATTATTATTCTTAAAGGTGTTTTATTAACGTCATATCTCTCTTAATTCTTAGTCATAATTAATGATTTAAATCTACTTATAAAGCTTATGTTCTTCGCTTTTGCGAAAAATGAGGCCGTAAGTTGAAAATTAACGTCTTATTGTATTTTTTATGAATATCGTACTTTTGTTAGGAATCCCATTAAAAAGGCCACTCGGATTAAACTAATATGACATGTGTTAATTTATATAATATAATAAATATAATCAAACGTGTACAGTGCATAGTCAAATCAAACGATCATGATGATGTGTGAATTATTCACAAATATCTGTTATTAATTAACATATATTTCTTAACGCGCTGACCGTACCACACTTAATATTCTTTTTCCCATAGCGCGCATTTTCGAATTGAGACATTACACGTTTTCACATGCAAATGGGCGCCGAGTGCGTATTCAGTTACACTGCCGATTCAAACGTGTACACGATACTGTATTTTTATTACCAGCCGGCAATGTATCCCACAGCGGTATGTTTTAACACATGTTTCGCGTTAATTGAATATCTTATACTTGGCGATGTTATTAATTTAATACGTAACATGTTAGGATCAGACGGGCCTCGTAGTTCGTTATGTAAAGGTCGCAGCTTCCGTGCTGAAGGAACATCGCTTAATATTTATTAGGTTTACGTATACCTATATTTCCTTGTTAACGTTCACGCGGTCAATCTCAAACATAACGTAGTCTGTTAACTCCTTATAAAATTTGGTGTTATGGGCACCATTTCACGGAAGTTAAAATGGTGGACACATATATACTATCACGTCTCTCTCCCATAAGGGTAGGCAGAGACCACATCCTTCCACTTGCTACGATCCTGACCTACATCTCTCTCTTCTTCTACTTTCATAAGCACCTTCATACACGCTCTTCGGTTACGGGTACTTTTGACCTGGCCTTTTTCTAGAACGTCCTCGATCTGATCGAGATATGTTCGCCTAGGTCTACCCTTACCAGCTTGCCCATTCGCACTCGCCTTGTAAATTTGTTTTGTTAATCTTCTTTCATCCATCCTCTCTACACCGGAAAACTTATTGGAGGGATTGGCTCTCAAGTTCAAATACCGGAACACGCTATAGGTATTTGATGTTAAACTTGAGGGTGGTAGCTAGTAAGGCGGTCATTAGGAAAAGCCCTTATACTATGCTACGCTTTCACTGCAAAGTTTTCCATCACCGAAAGCTCAGGATCGTTGCAGGGACAAACGATCCCACTGAGTAAATATCATCGCTGTATATTTATATGGTGTTTTTTTTTTATAATTAAGCTTAAGCGTTATGGCCATAATCTCACCTGATCTTAAGTGACGATACGGGCCAAGTTGGTAGACACGCTAAACCTGTGGATGAACTGGCTCTCGAGTGCAACTTCCGGAACACATCTGTTGGTATTTGGCGGCAGATTTTCAACTCGAGAGCGGTTACTAGCCAGGCAGGATTTAGAAAAAGTCCTACCACCATGCTACGGTTTCCCTTCGCCGAAAGCTCAAGCTCATTGTAGGTGGTTGGATTCGAACTCACGTCTCTCGACGGGAAGTCGTACACACTACCACCGAGCTATCATCGCTTCAAAAATGTTGCCGACTATTTAACCATATTACGAATGACGGTTGAACTTTTAACTATTCGACAAACACTAATTAATCTAATAGGCGATATTGTTGGCAGGTGGGGGGACAGGTGCGGCCGCAAATGTCGACAGGAGAGGCACGTACTCACATCCCCTGTTGTTCGCTGCACGTAAATTGAGAAGCTCCTTTATTGCACGCCTCATAAGCGAAGCGTCGAGGTGGGTACTACTGTCACTTCACGCGAAACAACTGATTTTTCTAACTTAAAATGTCTCTATTTCTCAGACATCGCACTTGTAAAATAATATATACACACACACGTATCAAGAAAAACACTATTTTTAACACTCATGGTATTTTAAACGCCATTTTTGTTATTGAAACTAGTTTAAAAAAGTTCTGTCTCGGACGTCCGTGTGTCTGTGTGTGCGGATTCTGTATATTATCACGATAACGACCGAAATACTTTACTAATTTGAGTTTTTTTGTTCTTACGCTTCAGTATAATTAGGAATAGAACCCTATTACTTTTCGCGGTTTCAATCGATGTGCTTTAATTGTTATTAAAAGTTTAAAAAGTTCTGTTTTGGACGTCCTTGTGTGTGTATGTGCGGATCCTGTATGTTATCACGATAACGACCGAAATACTTTACTAATTGAGTTTTTTTTTTCTCACGCTTCAGTATAATTAGGAATAGAACCCTATTACTTTTGACGGTTTGAATCGATGTCGTATAATTGTTATTAAATTTTTCTTTGGCAGCGCTAACAGAGTGCATATTGTACTAGTCGCCAACCGTAAAATGTTCGCGAATGTCATTTTTTATTTTACATGGTGGTAGGGCTTTTCCTAATACTATAGTGGCTAATTACCGCCCTCAAGCTGCAAATCTGCCGCCAAAATCAATAGGTGTGTTCCGGCAGTTGTACTTGGGAACCTTCCCTCCACAGGTATAGCGTATGTACCAACAGGGGGCGTATCGTCACTTAAGATCCGGTGAGATTGTAGCCGTAACGCTAAAACGTTACCTATACTCACACACACACACGCACACACAAACTCATCCATGCCAAATTTGAAGCCAATAGTTTTCGTAGTTTTGGAGATAGATCGTGATGAACCAATTTAAGTCGTCTATATACAAAGTAACAACATTAAATCACGAACTGTTTTTCCAAGCCTAATTAAAAATAAACTACATTTACTCATCGTAATAAAATAATTAAGAGTAAATTAATTATCATACAAAAGTTTAATCAGTGTAGGAGTTTGTCCCTTTGATTATTGAAACGTGATAGATTTCCGGAAAATAGTCCATATATATTAACCGGGTTAGCATCAAAAGATGCCGATATATTAGAACAATCAGCGTCATCACTCATTCGGGCTTATTTTAAGACACAACTCAGTAATTTTACCGGCGAAATAATTATCTTACTGATATTACTTATAACGCGACAGGTGTAAACCCTATGATGACCTTACTGGCAATTATCGGGAGCGCGTTCTCACGTTTAACTCGACGCTAGGGTTGTCAGGCGTATCGAATTATTTATTGCATTTGACACATTTATTGTTCTGTGTACTATTGATAGACAAAGTATGCGATATCATAATTATTATTGTAAATCAGTGAAATGTATACAGTCCAAACTCTATATCTGTATGAATTTATGAACTCATTCACTGATAAGTCAATATTACTTGGCTTTGATTGGTTTACCCTACTCTATAGTGATGCTATAAAATGCGGAGTACTTTAAGGATAGGTGATGTAGGTTACAATGGGTTTGTTCCTCATATTTCTTTCAGTTTTAATCTTTAAAGTTCGATGAGATGATGACTCAGGTAATGCTATCGCTGAAGGAAACTATCGTGATGAAACTATAGCAAGTTGTCTAATTGAAAATCTGCCGACAAATACATATCAGTGTCTTGCAAGAGTTGCATTTGAGAGCCAGTTTCTCCATTGGGCTTAGCTGGTCCACAATCGTGGGTCACAAACTTACTGAACACCAGATGAGTTGGTGGTGATAACTTAAACATATAAAGTATAACAAATCTTATTAAAATTTGCATGCATGGCTTTGTTATTCAACTCAAATTTTGTATGATCAAGGTACATCCTTGCGTATGTTTCGAGCGTTTTTTAAACGCTCCGTTCGGCGTGAGAGTTGACGCCGCCGTTTACCGCATCAAGCAGGCCGCGTCCCAATGAACTTAGTAAGTTAATTAGTAGTAACCGGTGCAAAGCAGTTTTTACCGGACATTGTTAACAACGCGACTGGACCGCGTTTCCCACGAACTCACCCATTGTAACGTACCCGAGTGTGTACTAAATATTTATTGTTGTATCTATCGAACACAAATGTTTGCTATTGGCGACCAACGGTCGATATTTTCGTCCAACGATTGGATCAAAATTTTAAAAGTTTACACGCAGAGCCGGGACATTATGGTCGGTTCTGTTTCAAGCGTAACAGATTTTACCAATAATTATTATTGTAAAAAAAATAATCTTTGACAAACTTTTTATTTGCTAAAACCCCAATTCGATCCGTTGATCTCATAATTTCGAACCCTGAATGCGATGGCTTTTTAGACGATCACACTTTGGGATCTATAACGTAAACACAGTGCTGGTTCTATATACCTGGTTCGCACTTACTATATGTTTACAAGCGTTTTTACATGTTTTTTTTTTAACTTCACCTGTATGTTTGTACATTTGTAACTGACTCCTTTAGGCGCCATTTTGACCCACTTTAAACGGCCAGATTTCGTTCAAACTTTGTAGATTTATCAAGGACCGATGACAATACACTAATCTGATAAACTTATTCCATTTTGCAATTTGCAAAATAACATGTTTGTTAATTTATATAATTTTCATCTATAGTCGATAAGGCAAGAAACTTAAGTCAAGTCTCACTGTATACATTGACGACTGAAAATAATTACAGTTACTTATAGTTATCACGTAATTAATATTAGATTAGAACAAATAATAGTTTAAAAAAAAAACAAGCTTTTATATATAAAGCGAACTAAAAAGTAGAAAATACATTATTGTAAAAAAAGCGGTTTTATAAATATTTTATTTTATTTATTTTCTCATTGTTGACCGGGGCTTGACGCAAACAACAGATGTTACATCAATTACCTGCAACAGACTTGCGTGAACTTACTGTATACGTAACATTTGAAATTATTTATTTAAAGGTTACGTCGATAAGAACAGAAATAGAATATAATTAATTTATTGCGAAGGACTTTTTGAAGAGCAAAAAAAATATATATTAAAAATTTATTTAACGAAAATTCTTGTAAATACAATTACTATGAAAGACAAAAAAAAATCTCTTTTACTTTTTAGTTTTAGTGTAATGCCTGGCTACTGTTGTAAAATTATTTTTAACACCAACTAAATCACACCGACCTAAAAAAAGGTGCGGATCCAAAGTCCTCAGATTGTGTATATTATAATAAAATATATTTATCTACCAGTAATCGCGATGGGCGAATGCGACGAGGAACCAGGAAGTTTTCTTAAATTCAGTACTAAATATTCTCGCAACTAAAGTATATTTTTTTTATATGGAATAGGTGGCAAACGAGCAAGCGTGTCACCTGATGGTAAGTGATCACCGCCGCCCATGAACACTTACAGCACCAGAGAGATCGCAGTTGCGTTGCCGGCCTTTTTCATACGAAGGACTGGCTCTCAAGTTTTTTTTTTAATGGAATACGGAGGCTAACAGGCAGGAGACTCACCTGATGTAAAGTGATCACCGCCGCCCGTGAACATCTGTAATACCGGAAGTCCTGCAAACGCGTTGCCGGCCTTTAAGAAAAGAATACGCCCTCTTTGGCGGCAGATGACCAACTTGAGGGTTGTAGATAGCCGTTAGAAATAGCTCTACCTACTGCCGAATATAACGTATAGAAGGTTAACTAAAAAAAATGATACACGTGTGAAGTATTCTAATAACAATGCAGTGAACGTTAGTGAACACTTCTTCACAAATAGCGGGCAAGCTGGCAAAACGTTCCCGCCTTGACCTACCTACGGCTCATTATTATTGGCAATGAAGCTTGAAAAACATCCATTGAAACAAACGTCGTAAATATAGAAACCGTGTTTCGATTGCGTACGAAAATTGGGCGTTTCTTTTTTATGTAATAGCGGGTAAACGAGTAAACGTGACGTGATGGTAAGCGATCATCGCCGCTCATGGGGTGTCCACCCTCCTCCACAACACCATGTAAGTTCTGATGTATTGCCGGCCTTGAAAGCAGTGTCTGGCTTTCAAGTGCAGCTGCCGGAACACACCTAATGGTATTTGTCGGTAGATTTTCAACTTGAGGCTGGTAGCTAGGTAGGCGGGCGTCTGAAAAGCCCTCAACCCTGCTGTGGTTACCTCACGATGTTTCCCTTCACCGAAAGCTCAAGCTCGTTGTAGGTGCACTCGAACTCACGTCCCATGACGCGGCGTTCCTACACACTACCATTGAGCTATCATCGCTATAGGATCAGGTTAAATAATCTAGTAAATATAAAACTTTAAGAAGACAATCACTTCGACCTACAATTAAATCTCTACATTTTCGACTCCTTGAGAATTGATATCTCATATAAGGCTTCCGGTATGGAAATTTTAATAGGAGTGAAATTAATCCAAGCGTCAACTCAAAAGCGTTACGTTTTTCTTCGCAACGTACATTACGCACCTTTTACTTTGAAACCATATCTTTTCGCTAACATTGTTAATTCTGCAGACTATTGTCGCTTTTTTTTATATTATTTTATTTATTATTTAATTTAGAAAATGGTTCACTAAAATGATACACATTTGCGAGCAGCTTAAACAAATTGTACGCGTTTTGGATATCTTAGCCTAAGTATATGTCGGTGGGACCTCATGTTGCGCGGAAAATCCAATAGAGTAACACACCAGAATTAAAAATTAGCCCTTTGTTACTTTCACTGGAGATGTTATCTCTATAAACGATTTGAATAATTGAAAGCGATGATAGCTCAGTGGTAGTGTGTAGAACCGCCGCGTCATTGGACGTGAATTCGAATACACCCACCTACAATGAGCTTGAGTTTTCAATGAAGGAAAACATCGTGAGCAAACCATAGCATGGTGGTAGGGCTTTTTCTGGTAAACGCGTGGCTAGCTACTACCCTCAAGGTGTGTTCCGGAAGTGGCACTTGAGAGCCAGTCCCTCCTATAAAGGGCGTCAACGCACCTTAGATCACTTACCATTAGGTAACACACTTGCTCCTTTCCCCCACCCCTATTATATAAAAAATGCTGCATCAATAGCCATGAACTTGAGCTTTCGGTGAAAGGAGATATTGTGATCAAACAATAGCACGTTGGTAGTTCTTTTTGCAATGTCCACCTCGCTAGCTAATACACTCAAGTTGAGAACCTCCCACGAAATTCCATATAAGTGTATTTCTAGTAGGCATCTTGGGTCACAATATGAGATTGTGGGCATAACGCAGAACCTATAGACCATATACACATTGACAGATCCCGGAACGCGAAACGTTTACACTTAGTCCAGGCGAATTGTTTAAAAAATGTTGAAAAATTAAAAAAAATAATCTATTTGGACAACAACAAACAATATCGCAACGCAAGTGAATCCGCCGCCTAAAGTCACAGAGTAAACAGATTATAACGTCACCTAAAGAACGGACACTCGATACCATTGTCTGGCATTTGTTTATAATTCTTATCAAATTATTTCCGGGCATTCGTGCTGACTAGAAGATCGGATGTCGCCGTTTTGTCATCACGGAATGTTTTTTTTATATACGCAGACTGTATTACAACCTTAGTTATTACGTATGCACATTGGGGATTTTGATTTGAAAATATTAATCGGCTATATTTTTTGGTATTTTTTTTTTATAGTTAAGGCTTCTCCTCAGTGACGATACGGCCCAATTTGGTAGACACGCTAAATCTGTGGAGGAACTGGCTCTCAAGTGCAACTGCCGTAACACACTTAATAGTATTTGGCGGCAGGTTTTCAACTTACGGGTGGTAGCTAGCCAGGCGGGCTTTAGAAAAAGCCCTACCATCATGCAAAGTTTTAGTATTCAACTGTAGTAAAATCTACTTTGAAGGATATGTGATTTCATTATAGACTAGTTAGTTTAGTGGTCGGTTCCAACATTCAATAGCTCTAACAAAGCGCCTCTTTGTCCGTGAAAATAAATAAATATATATATAATTATAAGAAATAACCAGGTTATTGGTTATTAATCAAAGAAAAAACATGAAATTTGATGAAATCTTTCCAATTTATGTCCCAAACGCACTGTAATTTTTTTAATTTAAAATATATATTTTTCACCTTATTTTGACTTAATATCGAAAAAGCAAATAAATATGCCCTTGTTCGATAGCCCCTTTTCCATAAATAATCCTATACTGAAACAGAGACCTATTCGATCCTATGCACTGATCATCTTTTATCGCTTCTTATTCTTTTGTATACTATTTTTTCAATGTGGAATATCTTACTTCATAATCATTATTGGAAATTAGAGGAAACACTTGTAAAGGTGGAAAAAAAGTACTTATTCAATTTTTTTATTGTCAAAATCTTAAAGCTATCGAATAGTCATTCAACAAAAAAAAATCGCAACTCGGTTGACAAGCAGATGAGAAAAAGGTAGTGAACTGTTTTGTATAGACCTATTTATATAATATTATCTGTGCCCAAAACCAAAGGTTACTTTTTAAATCCTCGATGACTTTTTTTTCTGGATGTTAATTACCCAATGTCTTTTCTATACCTTTTACAACGTGTATGTAAAGTTTCACAGTTCTTACGATCGATCCTCCGGATAGGAGCCCTCGAATGACTCTGCTAGCGCGATACAGTAACACTTTACATTACTGAAAGTACATCATCACACACACACGTTGAATACACGGTTCTGTAAGGGACTACCTCCGCGGCCCTTACGCGGCTTGCCCGATAAGGTCTTGCTAGGTTCACTAAATTAGTGAGGACCTCTTAGTTAGTTAGGTTCACGAATCCTTGTTTACTTACAGCAGCAGCCCAAGCCGAGGTCAGCAGTCAAAGCCCTTATCGAAATAGGAAATAAAAAAAGTATTATAGTTAAAACGTGATAGATAAACAAATATATATATATATATTCGCGTATATTATATTATCACTAGTCAGGATGAACAGGATTACTTTTCATAATGCTTCATGATGAATCAGTACGCGTCACTTCGAAACGAAATTTCTTCATCAAAGTTCAGCGACCTCACACGCGCCTTTTAATGCCTATCGTAAACCAGTCGCGGGGCGACTGATTAAAGGCGTGATTCCCTTAACGACCCCCCTCGTGTCTGACGCCCGGTGTATTTTTGTTTGTTTTACGCCAATTGTGTAAATCTTTCAAACCGTCCAACATCGTACTGACGTAATGGGACTCTCCCTTTTGATGCGTTGTAATTTGCGTACGGTTAATTAATTGCGGTTGTCGATTATCACCGGTCTTCAGATGGTGATTAAATCGGTTTTCTCAGTTTCCACGAGACGTTAAGTTCGTTGTGGCGGACGCTTTCATAATGTTTACTTTGTTTGTTTGTTTTCTTCGTGTGTTTAAATACATTGTTCTTGTATTTTGTGTTAAATATTAGAACTTTGATGTATCTATTACTGCGATACTAGTGTTTTCATATAAATGATTGTGTTTTAGTTATGTCTTCGGCTGTGTTGTTATAAACTGTAATAATAAAAATCATTGTCCGTTGTACTGTCTTGGGGAAAGATGATTGTTAAACGCGGAATATTCTTTATTTCGTACCTAAATCATGACCATGTTTTTTTTCGGATTTTGTTTTATAAATGATGGAATATATATAAAACTTTAGTGTGTCTTAGTATTAAAATTTATAGAATCTAATTTCGGATTTTGTATATAAAAGATAATGAACATTCAGAGTTATATTTGCATTTATAAGATTAGTTATGTAGATAAAGCGTTTATAAAAACCACAAAAAATATAACTAATATCTTCCTGGTTTTATATGTTTACGCGAATATTATTCATTGAAATAAAACTAATTTAAACGGATTTTATCACGTCAGTCCGCCCCGTGACCACGAAGGCTGAAAAGCTTTCGAAATGTCGGGATCAAAATAAATAAATAACCGCAATAAAATCCGTTTAAATTAGTTTTATTTCAATAATATCTTCCTTCTAACAAAATATATTCTTATATCTAATAATGTTGTGGCTTGATTTTTAAGTCATTACTGTTAGTCGTTTAATTTTTCGATATATATCGGGTATGAACGACCCAGTTTCAACCGAAAATATATTGTTCTGTATGTCATTTCATCATCAATTATTTTATAATGATTTTAGATATATCAGCTATGTACAAAACGTTTAACGTTTAGGTATTGAATAGAATAATGATTTCAATTTGACAACGTTCTAACTCATGTATGGAGCACGTTTTAGCGACCACAGTGCATTGAAAAATACGGACAATTGGTCACAGATGTTTCGAAGCGACGATAGCTCAGTGGTAGTGTGTACGTATTCGCGTCAAGGGACGTGAGTTTGAATCCAAGCACCTACAACGAGCTTGAGCTTTCGGTGAAGGAAAACATCGTGAGGAAACCATAGCATGGTGGTACGGCTTTTTCTAATGCCCGCCTGGCTAACTACCATCCTGAAGTTGTAAACCTGCCGCCAAACCAATAAGTGTGTTCCGATAGCTGCACCTGAGAGCCAGTTCCTCCATAGGTTTAGCGTGTCTACCAACTTGAGCGGTATCGTCACTTAAGATCAGAAGAGGTTATGGCCATAACGCTAAACCTTAAATATAAAAAAAAAGTTGAATTTGTGGATGGCAGCTGCCCAGACAAGCAACAGGAAATGCCCTATCATCATGCTATGGATTTGTCACGTTGTTTTCCTTCATTGAAAATTTAGGCTCATTGCAGGGATGTAAACACACTTTCCTCGAAGCGAAAACCTTACCAGCTACCTCTGACCCATCAATACCTGAAACAACTAATAGTTAATTGCAGACCAATAACAGAGCATTGTCATTTATTGGAAATATTCGATAACATGACTATCTATCTGTTACCTCAATGAACGCAAACTAAATACTTCGAATTCAAAACTCTGAACGTTTTTTAGGTGATATACATTTAATAGGTAAGCAAAGTATTGTAGTAATGTAGGATGTTTACAGGTATTAGAGCAGTCTACCGTCTGATTCATAGTTATACTATGGCGTAAGGTGTTTTGAGCTGTCAATTGCTTTTTGTTTATGGAATAAGGGGCAAACGAGCTGGCGTGTCACCTGATGGCAAGTGATCTCCGCTGCCAATGGCCGGAACACAATTGTTAGGACTTCATATTTCTATACGTATGTATTTAAATAGATTTGTCGCACCGATTAAAAACTATGAAGAAACTTTTACGCTTTATATCCGCAGTGAATGTTAAAATTATGTATTTTTTTTTTATATACTTAAGGTTTAGCGTTATATACGGCCCAAGTTAGTAGACACGTTAAACCTGTGGAGGAACTGGCTCTCAAGTGCTGCTGCCGGAACACACCTATTGGTATTTGGGACAGGTTTACAACTTGAGGGTGTTAGCTAGCCAGGCGGGCATTAGAAAAAGCGCTACCACCATGCTATGGTTTCTTCACGATGTTTTCCTTTACAGAAAGCTCAAGCTCATTGTAGGTGCTTGGATTCGAACCCACGTCCCTTGATGCGAAGTCGTGCACACTACCACTGAGCTATCATCGCTTCTGAAGGAACCCTATTAAAGGGTTTTAGCAAAATTTTATTTCACATATATACTTATGCATATACTATACGGTCATAACGCTAAACTAATAAAGAATTATATTTAAAAACATCGAACATCTCCGCCGGCGGTGATTAGTGAAGTAGATCCAAAATAAATCCACCATAAGCTCCCATAACCGAGGTTGTAAAACTTCATCTCGCACGTGCAAATACCAAAAACACGGAACTTATGCAGATGTTTTAAATTGTGTTTAGAATATTGTAATATATTGAGTAATAAAACAAATATAAAAAAAAACTGAACTAACCACGTGTTCGATATGCTTCATACATACATAATTGTATAACAAAGGCGATCACACAGCGGTCGGAGATCAATCGACAGTAGTCACTGTCATAGCATCTTTATAACACATAATAATTTGAAAAATGATGCCTTCGTCTTCCCTTGAAGTTTAGACTGCTAAAGGTGTCGCCTCCTGGTTGTAGGGACTTTTATAAAGCTAACCTGGGTAGCTACCACTCTCAACTTGGAAATATGCCGCCAAATACCTATAGATGTGTTCCGGCAGTTGCACTTGAGAGCCACTCCCTCGACAGGTTTAGTGTGTGCACCATTTTGGGTCTTGTCGTCACTTAACATCAGGTGACATACATATATTGCAGCGATGATAGCGTCATGGGACGTGAATTCGAATCCTACCACCTATAATGAGCTTGAGCTCTGGGTGAAGGAAAACATCGAGAGGAAACCACAGCATGGTGGTAGGCCTTTTTCTGATAACCACCTGGCTAGGCTACTACTCTCAAGGTGTGTTCCGGAAGTGGCACTTGAGGGCCAGACCCTCCTCAAAAGCCCGGCAACACACCTGCAATTCCTCTGGTGTTGTGGTTGTCCATGGGCGGCGGTGATCGCTTACTATCAGGTGACACGCTTGCTCGTTTGCCCGCTATTACATTAAAAAAAAATACAACCGCCAAATATTTTTTATATTTTTGATAAGCACGAGAAAGTACTTTTTTCACTGGTTTTTTTTTTATACTTAAGGTTTAGCGTTATGACCATAATCTCACCTGATCTTAAGTGACGATACGGCCCAAGTTGGTAGACACGCTAAACCTGTGGAGGAACTGGCTCTCACGTGCAGCTGCCGGAACACACCTATTGGCATTTGGCGGCAGGTTTACAACTAGAGGGTGGTAGCTACCCAGGCGGGCATTAGAAAAAGCCCTACCACCATGCTATGGTTTCCTCACGATGTTTTCCTTGACAGAAAGCTCAAGCTCATTGTAGGTGCTTGGATTGGAACTCACGTCCCTTGACGCGAAGTCATACACACTACCACTGAGCTATCATCGCTTCAAAATACTATCGCTACTAGTATTGGTAGCTTTACTAATTTTAAGTTACGACTTATTATCTGTTATCTGAGCCTTATGCAAAACGAGTGGTAGTCATTGAATCATAACTATTATTATTATAGCCTATATAACTTTGTTTGTTTGTTTGTTTATCCTATCTCGCTTTAATTACTAAGCATCGTCAAAGCGAAGGGAAGAACAATAAGTCTTAGTTTGACGTAAAAATAATAAAAAAAAAAGTACATAGAACTTTATAGGTACTACGGTGAGTTTAATATAAATCGCCAACTAAACGACCTACAAAAATCACAATCCAGTCGTCCGCCATTGTAAATTCATCGTGACACACGATTGGTGAATCAGCCGCTCGCTATCCAGTTGTCAAGTGCGCTAAGCTCATCTAGTGTATTTACAGCGTCGCTAGTGAAGCGCGAACCGCGTATCGATAGACCGAATCTCGTCTCTACCTCGAGCGCTTCGAACGATGACAGATTCTATCGTAAGAATCGAATCGTCGGTATAATTCGGCTGTAATTTTAAACCGTTACGAACGGTTCACTAAATGAGCTGTTTATTTGTTTCTCGATTCGATTGTTTGTTTTGAATTTATCGAATATTCGTGATTAATTAGTTGAGTTGATTGAGGCTTTTTCATCACACTGCAGTAAATAGAGCTCCTCTATCAGTAGCCATACGCACTTGAAATACAGACTAAATTTTATTATTTTAACATAATCTGACTTAATAGGTAGTTTACAAGTTCAAAGTTAGACTGTAATCAGATATATACTAATAAATCATGGGTAAATCATCATGACAAGTTGTTATCATGCTGGTTTCCTGTATTAAAAGGCCAGGCTTGCTGCAAGATTTAATTACTTCATAACGTATCTGGGATTGTTGAAAATATTAGGGAAGAAAGTTATGTTTTTCGGCACCATGACACACAATGTTATGTAATGGATAGATAAATATTTTCATAAAGATACATTGGTTACATGAATGTTCATACATATCGTTAGTACACTTTTGTAATTTAACTTTTTTGCTATTAATCGTGTTACTTGCTTACGCACGCAATTTAACTTAAATACTTATATTGCACGCCTCATAAGCGAAGCAATCACGCAAAACAACTGATCTGAAACACTATTTTTAACACTCATGGCATTTTTGATGCTATTTTTGTTAAAAACTGTTTTAAAAAAGCAGATCTGTGTTGGAAGTTCGTGTGTCTGTATGTGCGGATCCTGTATGTTATCACGATAATGACTGAAATACTGTACTAATGGCGTCTTTTTTTTATTACGCTTCAGTGTAATTAGAAATAGAACACTATTACTTGTCACGGTCTGATTCGATGTGATTTACCTGTTATCAAATAAACAAAAAAAAAAAGAGATTATGAAGCGTGCACTTTTGGATTTTCCAAACTTTTTGTTTATCATATTATACTCGTATAGAGTCATTATTTTCCGCTATATATAATTAAATTTAATATCTTAGTATAAATCTTATTGGTATTTCACATAAATAAATATCTTTTCTACGACTTGATTTAACTTGTGCCAGAAAAGATTATATATATATATATATATATATATATATATATATATATACATAAATACATCTAATACAACGTTTCTCAGAGTAAAATTCACCGACTGATAGTAAGAATTCGAAGAGAATGCTAGCATCGGATTTATTTTGTTCAATATAGATGTTTGTGTAATGAACACGCAAATATCGAACGGTGCAAAAACTACGAGTTTTCTCACGTGGTCATGATCAAAGTGTTAGTTTTTACACCAACCTAACGCGGTTCTAAAATGAGAAATAAACTGATGATCGCTGTTATATTGAACTCTGTTATCGGAATCGTTCTCATCGGCTTAATCACATTCAAACTTACTCATCGAGCAAAAATTTGAAACTTCCAAATGACCTTCCTCTTGATCTTATGTTTGCAAATAATCCTGTTTTTTTTTTTTTTAAATAATCACTACCGAGTTATTCGTTCGTAAATTCCTCAAACATTCTTGTATAACGTGATTTTGCTGGAAGTCGAAAACAAAAGGAATCGGTTTAAATGTGAAGACAAAACATTTTATAAATCTGATTGACCATTAACATTATTGATGTGCGTAAACAAAACGTCAATAACAATGCGAAATTAGTCTTCGAACAGGCAAACGGGTTTTCACGTGAGATTCGCTGTGGGAAATTTATAATATGAATTTCTTTTATACGCACGTTAAGTGAAAAATTTGTAAACAAAGTAGATGTAGAAATTTTTGAACGTACTGTATAATATCAAACCTTAATGTTATTTATAAGAAAGTGATGTTTAATATTTGAAGTACTGAAAGGTGCTAGTTATACGGATGCTTTATACATCTTTTGACCTAAATGCGTTGAATCTATTAAACATACGCCGAAGTTTGTTGTTATTAATTAGGTATATTTTTTGTTACTCATTTTCATAAATTAATTTACTAAATTCATATAACATATAAATATTTTGTTAATCAATTTTTCGCACTCACTTTGAGCGTGACTTGTTTTTTATATTTATTACTTCAAGGAATTTTAAGTAAAAACTTTGCGTTTCAAACGTCAAAATTATAGAACTAAAAGTTTTTTAGATTCCTTTACAATAACTTAAGTCATTCTTCTTTGGAGTATATAACAAAAATATTTTTATACATATATGAATCGAGTTTATGGCCCGATCTATGGAATTAAAAACTATGCTATAGATAATTTTAAAAACGATAAACAAGCACACAATATTTTTACACGTATCTTAAGAAATTGAATATCGAAAAACACATTAAAATTAGTAAGTATGCATCACCACCAATTAACTTTAAATTATGTTAATAACGTCAAAAAATCAGCATCTAGAGATTTCTGGTGTAACTTTAACAATTAAAAAAAATATCTATTACATAAATAAAACACTGAAAAACGGTGTCACTTAAGATCACACGGTAAAAGTGAAACAACACTAGAAAAAAAAGGAAATGTATTTGACACACATACAACACATTATAATATCATTATATTATAAAAAAAACAAATATGAAAAAGTATTGCATAGGTTAGAAAAGGTGTCTATCACGGCATGAGGTTGCAGGCCTCAAGTCAGAAGCAATGCAGCGCTGATATTTTGACAAGGCCTCATGGTATGTACCACCTCACGACCGCACTATTACACATTGATAATTACAGTAATATAAAACGTGTTATAATAAATATGCACTATAAAAATGTAATACGATGCTCTTTTAGTCGATTCGAACTGACTTTACCCGAACAAACATCATGTAAGGTAACAAAATTTCAAAAAATTACAATACTAAAGCTCTCCAACGAGAAGTTTCACTTCAATAGTTTCGATTCAAACCTTGTCTGGCTACGTTTTATCGTTATTCGTTCTATCGACACGGGGACAGCTCGGGCAGGTGTCACGTTACGGCACTTTTGTCTGCATCATGTCGTCTCGCGGTTTGTTGTGACTGGCGGGGTGGTTTTTTCGCGCGACCGGAAACGCGCGCCCGCTCGTCACAAATCATTATTACATACACCGGTGCTTATGTTAATCGCTGCACTTAATCTACGTATACTTGTAAATGCATCCTACACTCGTGTGGTAACAACAATTAATGACGTCCTGCTGTTTTGTTTGTTTTCGTTGATGGATGAAAAAATTTGACTACGTTAACAATGTTAATTATGTTTTAGATGTGTTTTGTTCGGCGACTGTCCTTCTAAATTATATTAAACTGGCCGTGTCTGCGACTTCGTTCGTGTGGAAAATTATTTGATAATTTTTGCTCGGATTTGTCACTTGTTTCGATATAGTTTATATACATGTCTTTGAAATCGGACGGGTAATTCTTAAGATTAGCATGTCCAAACGAACAAACAAACAAACAAACTTTTCCGAATAGGGATATATATAGAGATAAATATAGCCTATGTAACTGATGGATAATGTAGCATTCCAATGATAAATAATTTTTGAAGTCGGTCTCATACTCTTTGAGTATAATTCGTTACAAGCATACAACACTTTTCTCTTTATATTACACAGAAGTAAAGACTAGATTTTCTAGTAACTTCGTTTGCATGACACTAAAAGTGAAGCGATTTCTTCTGGATGAGAATAACCTATGTCGATGTCTGTACAGGACAATCTGCATGCAAAATTCAATAATGATTACTTAACTATACAAGTGAAGGCGTGAACTAAGGCTTGAAATTACAAGTGAAGGCGTGAACTAAGGCTTGAAATGGTAACGAAAAATCTCATATTCAGATTTATAATATTAGTTAAAATTTTCAAATAGCGATTTCTTTTTGTGAATTATGGAAAATGGTAGACAGTGAATTATAGATTCAAACGGCAAATTGCGTGCACCGACGTAACACACCATCAAAAATTATACTCATTTTAATACTTTGTTTGAATGTTTTTTGTTTTATCATTCTGAAGTTGTAAAGTTAAGCATTCTATATATAATGTTTTCATACTATATGAAAACAATGGCTATTTTAATTGGCAAGTCTATATTTATGACATTTGAAATTTAACTCTGTTTACACCTTCAATCTAACTTTATTTATTATTAGGTGCCAGTATTAAGGTAAAGTAAGGTTAGTATATGCTATTAAAAAGAATAAACACCATCGAAGTAAAATAGTATATGTTTGAAATTAGAAGATTATTGAAAGGACACATACAGGTATCTATTAAAATGGTGCAGATATATGAGTAGCTATGAAAGAGTGAGAGAGCAAGACATGTTTTATTTACCGAATTTAGAATGAGAACTAGAGATGTAGTATATAGCTAAGAATAAATCTTTAACGGAGCTACATTCTTAAATCGTGGCAGTTATTTTATGTAATAGGGGGCAAACGAACAAACCTTTCATCTGATTGTGATCACCGCCGCCCATAGACACCCACAACACCAGATTTTCAACTTGAGGGTGGTAGCTAACCAGGTGGTCATTAGAAATAGCCCTATCACCATGCTATTATTTCCTCACGATGTTTTCCTTCACCGAAAGTTCTAGCTCATTGCATGTTGGATTCGAACTCACGTCCCACGACGCGGCCTTCCTACACGCTACTGTATTGTAATGCGGTCGTGATAATTACTTAAGTTAGATATAATACATTTATGAATCTCCCGTTCGCGTTTCCCTGGGTAGGGATTAAAGGGGGCGATGAGATGGAAGTGACTAGTGAGTGGTCTTTTTGCTGGCGGTCACCAAGTCCTATGATCGTTGTGACCTTGGGGGATTGGCAGCCGCAGTCAGGGACGATCGGTTCGCGAATTTTATAATCAAATGCTGAGGTGAGTGCCAATTCCACTCTCTTGCGTTCACATTTTCAAAACAATAAAATAAAATGAATAAACACTTTATTGCACGTACATTGATGTTACATTTTATCCCCAATGTATCCCGGGATTTAGACTGACACGCATCCCTGTGTTCTCCTATAAAGAGCTATTTAGGAGCGTTCTTCGGCAAGGAGAGTGTGGGACTGACTCTGGGCAAACTAAAAATTCCTAATACATAATTCCCACTGCGACGTTAAAACGAAATACCTGAGACTGCTTTCTCAAAACGTAGGTTCGAAACACTCCTAAAATAAATTCACAGTTCTAACTGTTAGTTACGTATCAAAGATAGAAATCTTAGTTAGCGATAACTGCACTTCTACGGGAACGATTCATAGTCAAATTTAATATGAGAATGTTTTATTTTATTCACACGCGGTTACGGATAAAATGAATAATTCATTAAGATAACAGTATAACTTGTTTATAAAAAACACTAATATTATGAATTCTGAAGCCATGACAGTTCAATTCTTAGTGTGTACGGACGTTGCGTCAAGGGACGTGAGTTCGAAGCCAGCTGCAATGAGCTTGAGCTTTCGCTGAAGCAAAACATCGTGATGAGACCTGATGGTGGGGGTTTTTCTAACTCTTGTCTGGCTAACTACCAACCTCAAGGGGAAAATCGGCCGCCAAGCACCTGTACGTGTGTTCCGGAAGTTTAAATTAATATTAAGTAACTTCACTCGACTTTATTAAGCTAATGTACAGCCATTTGGGTGCATTGTTTTCGATTGTAGGCGGTGAAAAACAGAGAAATCTCTTTGACACTGAACTTCATTCCCGAATTCGCAACTCAGTAAACTTATGTTCTTGTGTTTCGTAGAGTTCTATAGCTATTTGGGGGAAAAGACATTAGACTTAGACATTATTGTGTTAAAGTGATCCGTACGCGTGAATACCACCTTATTATTCATTGAATATAATATAAATAGATGAAATATATCTGGCTGTCAATCTCATCAGAATCTTACAACCTTTACACTTGAAAATGACATCTCTAAGTTCTTTTTTTTAATTTAGCACGTTTAATGAACCTTTTCTGAATTATAAATGATAACGTTAATAATTTTGTATGAGATAATAAAAATAAAAGTTTATATTTTTCTATTCTTTGTTGGTTTTACCGTTTCACCACAACTTTAACTAATTTAGTGGAATATTGTGCTAAGTTTACTGGAGAATTTGGGTCTCAAATGCAGTTGGATTTACACTACTGCACATAGAAGTGCTTGGCGACAGTTTTTCAACTTGGTGATAGTAACTAGTCAGACGGGAATTGGAAAACGCTTTATAAAATATATGATGTATATTTGATTCGTCATAATACAGGGGTTCCCAAAGTGGAACAGTTGAAAGTAGAGAGTGAACCATACCATACCGTTCTCGTATCTATTTCGGCGCTATATATAAAAATTTCGTGTCGCGTTGTTTGTCCGCGATGAACTCCTAAACTACTGAAACGATTTTTACCACATTTTACAAACTGTGTGCAGTTTGATTCAACTTGACAGGTAGGATACTTTTTATCTCGATAAGTGATCATAAATCGATAGATGTCGCTGTCATCGATGTGATTGACTACTCGAAAAGGCAGAACGATGTCTGCAAGGTTAGCTAATTTATCTATGTATTATATTAGGGCGCCGCGGCAAACTAGTAAACGTGTGTGCGCCGCGAACTGAAACAGATTGGGAACCGCTGTCATAATCTGCGTATTTATTTAAAATTACAACGAATCTAATAATATACGTTACTTAAGAATGAATTGTTACAAAACACTAACTGCGTTAAAAACTTGATGAGATTTGAATACACGACGCCAAAAATGTACATAATTATTTCATTAAACTAGGTCTTTAGATAGATCCTTATCACAGTACTACGTGTTTTATAATTTACATTTGTACCGAGACAATTGTATTTAAATGTAACTGGAATATAAAGAGGAAAACGTTTTTATTTCGTCAAAATTGTTAAAAAACTTCGCGAGAATTTACTATAATTGAATATTTTGTTTTTTGTCGTATGTAGACTTACCTTTATGTCACAATCTCACCTGACGTAGCGCAAGATGGTCGACAAGCGACCGCTAGAACACACCTACAGGTATTTAGCGGTAGATGTTCAACTTGAGGGTGGTAGCCAGCCAGACGGGCAATAGCAAAGTACTACGGTCAGTAGACGTTACCAAAGCGTAATCATCGCTTCGCATCGCAATTAATTTGCCGCCAAACAGCGTGTATTCCGGGCGCCATTTTTTTTTCCCCTCTTTCTTAAATCACAGCACGTAATTAGCGCGGTCGCGTCGTGTCGCTCTACGAAATCGATAGTCGATGCGGCGGAGCGTGGCGCAGCACTTTTTTTTAACTTTTTTTTACCGTTTCGTTTTACGCCGTAGCACTAGCGACTTACTTTTAATCGAGCCGATGAATAAAAATACATTTGTAATCACCACGTGACTGTTCGAAGCATATATCACAGTACTGTGGATTTTGTATTAAATAAAAAAAAAATCCAATCGATATAGAAGTTTGCAGTTGTTTAATTAAATTTACTTAATTTTAATTTTAATTAATTGTATATATGAACAATAATAATATTTCTAATTATTATGTGACTATATGAAGTATATTTTGACTATGTAAAAAAATATTTTCCCATTAAAATTAGAAATTTGAAAGAGAATTTTAATTCGATTTTTATTATTTTCTATACTGAATTTAATAATAACCACATATTCTTGTATACATTTCTATGTTAATAATTAGTTTAAATTGCCTCATTATTATAATAATTGATGCATATTAACCCATTCCTCCCCACTGTCATATTTTTAGGACACTATTTTCTAAATTTCTTTTTACGTATTAGGACTTTTATTTTTATTATTTAAACTTTTTTTACAACTAAAAAAATTTATTTTATTAGCAAAATAGTGTAAAAATTTGAATTTCATCAGAAATAATAGAAATAAAAGTCCTAATATGTAAAAAAATTTTTTGAATATAGTGTCCTAAAAATATGACAGTGGGGAGGAATGGGTTAAATAAGCTATATAGCTGGACATATCTATCCTTTAATAAGCTTTAACGTTAAGAGAAAAACTAAATCTTCAATATTTTTTGTACCATAATAATCCTGTTGGGATTTATTATTCATATAGGGGATGAAATTTTTTAAATTCATTGTTGCCTATCAGATCTGTATGCGAATTCTGAAACGAAAGGTAAAATGAAACTAGCTACTTTAACTTTAAAGGGTAAAAAATGAAATACTTTTTATTCCATAAAACAAAAGGGTTCCTGTGGGACATAATTGTAAAAAATTAACATCTTCATGGTTTATGGTGGAATTTTCTGTGTTCGGAGGATGATAACATAATTAAAATATAGGCAAAATCAGATTTAATTTAAATATTTAAAACTGAAATTAAAAAAATGGAATTTTTCTTTTTATATCGATTCTCAACTCTGAATCGATATTTCTCCCTTAAAAATCGAGGTTCCAGTCTTATTTTGACTCTATTTTAATAATACTTTATTTAAAATTTTTTGAATGTTTACAAATAATTTCAAATCGGTTTCACGTAACCAATAAATTTGTGAAATGACTCTGTTCTTGTATCCCTGATACTGTTTTGTACTTACAAATAAACTGAAATTAGTATAACAATAATAAAATATCGATTAATGTGGTGTTATTTTTGTTTTTTATACTTGGTTTTATATTAAAAAAAACACACACGAAACGCGAATCCAAAATATCGACTTTTATGAACCGATCATTTGATCTCGAATCCGATAATCGATCTACTTCACGAATAATATTCATACCTATTACATATGCGAACTATTTCATAGAGAACCTTTTTATGTGATTCTATGGTCGAGTAACTACTGAAAAATGCAGAACATCGTCTCCGTATTAGCCTGTTATTAATAACAATAAAGAAAACTATAGGTATTTTTTTTACTTTTCTCCCCTAAGCTGGACAAGTTTCAATATTTATTTATTTAAAGAAATCAACAGCAGTTAAATATATTTTACAAAAATAATCATTAGCACACTAGTTTAGTCTACAGAGATTCCAATCCCATAAAATAATTTATGTCAAAATCATTTGATACTTATTTGAACGTGTGCGCGCGTGTTATTGTGTAACATACCCGCCTATATTCGACGGTTTCCGCTCACCACGTGGTATTGAAGCAAGCGTAACTTTACGCATCCGCGCCCGCCCTACCGACTGTCGCTGAGTGAATACCTGAGAGGCGGGGGCGAACTGTGACGTCATCAACTATTCGCAGGTGTTTTCACTGGTAAAATAACTGCGATATACTCATTCGAAGTATTTTTATCGAGGTAAAGTTATTGAGAACCGCCCCCCAACGAGAAAACAAAAATGTATGGAGCGGCATTCTAAACAGTAGCACGTTAGTGAGAATTTTTCTTTTTTGGGAAATCCTTACTAATATTATGGTATTGTGATGATGTTGAATTTTGGTATAGATGAGACCTTAAAGGCTGCGATAGGCTACTTTTTCTCGCGAAAAACTTATTGGAAGTAGGGTAAAGAGAGGTATAAATTTTGTATGTAACTTTTTATTGCGTCATCTGATTCGTTTGACGCGGGTAAAAGCTATCATAATATATTTATATATGTGTACTTCTAGAAATATGTTGCGCAGATTACGCGAGGGGTATATGGGATTCACCTAGTGATATCACCAGAGACACCTTCCAAAGCAATCACACGATAGTCGCCAAACATTGCTGAGCTTATATGGTAATGTGTACGACTTTGCGTCAAGGGGCGTGAGTTCTAATCCAAGCACCTACAATGAGCTTGAGCTTTCGGTGAAGGAAAACATCGTGAGGAAATCATAGCATGGTGGTAAGGCTTTTTCTAATGCCCGGCTGGGTAGCTACCACCCTCAAGTTGTAAACCTGCCGCCAAATACCAACAGGTGTGTCCCGACAGCTGCACTTGAGAGCCAGTTCCTCCACAGGTTTAGCGTGTCTACCAACTTGGGCCATATCGTCACTTAATATCAGGTGAGATTATGGCCATAACGCTAAACCTTATAAATAATTAACACAATAGTATTTTTGCATGGCTTTAGAGTTGTTCTAACGACCGCCTGGCTAGCTACCACCCTTAAGTTGATAATCTGCCGCCAAACACCTGTAGGTGTGTTCCGGCGTTTGGACTTTCGACCCACCACCTCCACTAGAGTCAACGTGGCCATGATCTCGTCCACATCAGTCTATACCTTACCCTGTAAACTTTAACGAAGGGTCACCATAGTGACCGAATCTCAGCTCGCGCTGTCGCCGGCATTCAATTCGTTGAATTGAACCTAACCGTTCGAGTTATGTAGATAATATATTATACGCGTGTTTATTCAGTTGTCTTTCAATGTTTCCATGTGTAAAAAAGAATATTAATCTATCATACATGTTTACGGGTGGGAAGTGTACTGAGATGTTATTCTAGTGAATTATGGATACACTAAATGCACACACGTAGTTACTTCGAGGTGTATTTTTCGTATCATTGGACAGACTCGCAGTACAAGTTGTTATTAATCTTATGTGTAGATCGATGCGGTATCAGATGGTCTGATATAATAAACTCTCATGGGTGGGTTTATTAATCATGTGCACGTAGTGAAATAAAGCACTCGACTGACCGTGAACTGTATGGAATGGTTATCTACGTCTAGTAAACACAGACTATTTTCACTTTCACTCTCTGTCGAACATATTTATATGCTGATGAAATTCTTAAACAGCTTTTGTATTTACGGAGCGTAGGAAATATGCAATAAATCGCATTTCGCTTTCCGGACCGGGTCAGTGTAGGCCGCAGAATAAATAAATACGTATAGGAAATATTAAAAATATGTATATTTAATATGTAATAATTAGTTAATTAATCAATAGGTAATAAATTTAATAATATGTAAAAAAAATAGTATTTTATTGTTTACTAGCTTTGACGCACGTTAATTTTGTCGGTCAATTCTGGTTCTCAATCGATACACAAATCATTCTTTTTATTTCAGGATGTTGGTCAATATAGGCAGATATGAACTTCCCAAAATTCTAAAGTATAAGCAATTACTTTCTAAGGGTTGAAGGAAATCGGATAACCCAATATTTCATACAAAGTTTATGCCTCTCTTTACCACATTTTCTATACAATTTTCAAGAGAAAAAGTTGCGTATCACCGTCTCAAGGGTTTCATCTATCTTTATGCCAAAATTCATCATAATCGATTCAACAGTCTAGGCGTCTGTAACGAACAAACCAACAAACTCACTTTCGCATTTACAATATTAGTAAGAATATTCGGAAACATCTATCTATGAACGTACGGACACAGCGTAAGGACGTAGGTTTGAATCCCTGTAATGAGCTCAAGTTTCCGGTAAATAGATTGTATTGAACCACAGCATGGTGGTAGGACTTTTTTTATTGCGCATCTAGCTAGCAACCGCCCTCAAGTTGCATATACGTCTCCATATATCCGTAGGTCCATCCCTCCAATAGGCTTAGCGTGTCCAGCATCTACGGCTATAGTGTGTACGACTTCGCGTCAAGGGACGCGAGTTCGAATACAACCACCTACAATGAGCTTTAGCTTTCGGTGTAAGAAAACACCGTGAGGAAATCATAGCATAGTGGTAGGGCATTTTCTAATGCCCGCCTGGCTAAAACCACCCTCAAGTTGAAAATCTGCCGCCATACCAATAGGTGTGTTCGGGCAGTCGCACTTAAGAGCCAAGCCCTCTACAGCGTGTCTATCATCTTGGGCCGTATCGTCACTTAAGATCAGGTAAGATTATGGCCATAATGCTAATTAAATCTATTATGTATGTAAATGTATTTTAAAAACGAGGAAATTTATTGAGACCTTGTAACAATGTAGTGTTTATTTAGGTAGTGATGGAAATAATAATGTGCGTTGGAATCGATCCGGAGTAGAGAGAGTTCGACAGCGTAGTACAGAGGCGTGTCATCGCCTTGCGTTACTCAGTGGACGCGTATCTTCGATGAGTTGTTGCCTTTATTATTAGAATAAGCTCGTGGTGTTCTCTTTGGATGCGTACGATATTTTTAGTAAGATCAAGTGTTGCTTCATTTACGCCAGATGTACGAGGCGGGTTTTCCTCTTAACGTCTTTCGGGTGGACGAGAGGAAATTTTGAATCGTGTGCGAATTAGTACGAGTTTTCGTGAATCACGCGATTCGGATGTTGGAGTTTTGTTTGATGGTGCGTTTTTTTTTAAGTTTTATCAATATAGATTTATTTATTTATTTATTTACTCATTGGAAATCCAACAGCGTACATATACATAGTTAACGTACATATTTAAAAAACACATAAGGCCATAACAGGATTTTACAAATATTAATAGTATATACACTATATAATGCAATGTGGTAAATGAATATAAATAAAATAAAAGCGAAAAGTTGTACAGTATTCATTATAAAATAATCATGGCGCGTGATGTGTGCGTGCGTGTGTATATGTGCGAGCGTGAGCGTGCGTGTTTGTGGTGTGTGTGTGTTGTGTGTGTTAGTGAGTGTGTGTATGTCTTTGCATGTGAAATGAGTGTTTATAGTCTCCTATTGGCTGATTGCTTAACTAAATACAAAAATAAAAGAGAAAAATATGTTATATCTAATTGGCACCTTAAACGTTTAGCGCAAACAAACTTTTGGGCTTTATAATATTAATATACATTTTATTGTGCAATTGAAATTACATCTTAAAGAAAATATATATCAAATTATACATCCACGTGTTCGAGTCTCGGAAGAATTATGAACTTCGGACAATATAATTTCACAATTAATTTTGCTAATTTCGAATTTAATTACTGAATTTATTAACGTGAGAAAATTTATTTTCGCGAAACTATTCTAAAGAGTAAGTAATAGCTAATTGAGATCAGTGGGAAGCGTATCTAATTAATGAAATTCTCAAGCCGATTAGAAAGAGTTCCCAGGGAGTATCTCGAACTAAGCGGGTCTAGAAAATTGAGTAAGCAAATTTGAAGCTATGATAGTTCAGTGGTAGCGTGTACTGCGTCCTGAGGATCAATTCAAAGGCGTCGACTTGAGGGTGGTAGCTAGCCAGACGAGGATTAGAAAAAGCTCTTTTTTTAATGTGGGGAAATGCATTTACGCGTCCCCTCCCAGCCTAAGAGGATTGAGAGGGTTATGTGGGACTCACGCGGCGCTAGATGGTGGCAGTACCCAATAAAACCCTACAGCCGTCTTTCGCCTTCTTGGGGCGACGCGGGTCCGTGCATGCAATCACTGCTTAGGCAAAATACAATATAAAAAAAAAACCACTGAGGAATCAGTAAAGATCGAGAGACGCCGATGTTATGCGTTATGATCATAATCTCACCTGATCTTAAGTGACGATACGGCCCACGTTGGTAGACACTCTAAACCTGTGGAGAGACTGGCTCTCAAGTGCAACTGCTGGAACATACCTATTGATATTTGGTGGCAGATTTTCAACTTGTCTACCACCATGTTACGATTTCGTCACGACGTTTTCCTTCATCGAAAGCTCAAGATCGTTGTAGGTGGATTCAAACTCACGTCCCTTGACCCGAAGTCGTAGACACTACCACTGAGCTATCATCGCCTCAACCTAGTCGAATGCAGATCCCTCTCTACCACTACGCTGAAGTATGGAAGGTGCTGTAATAGATGGTAGACAAAGCTGTCGTCTCCTACCACCAAACAGCCTGAAGGGTGCCGGTTGAAGACTCGTGTGTAACGTAGATCGCGTGTTGCAGTAGCAATTTCATTAGAAACACTCTAATAAAAGCGGCAACAATCACTGAATAATGTAACGTTCCGGGAAGCGTGTTCGCGCGGCGCCAACATTCTTGAGGTAGCCAGTAAAACAAACAAATTCGTACGAGACCGTGGTGCAAGGCGCTCTATTTCGATGTTATTGCAAAATATATTATTAGTCACTGTTTCATCACTCTACAGTGACCATAGAGGCTCTGTTTTTTAAAGAAAGCATAAAAAAAATAACACACAGGGCTGCCATAGATGATTATATAGTTTAAACATTGACAGAGTTTTCGAACTGTATTTTTTTTTATCTGCTACTGCAACCTGGCAATCTCTATCTCTTCGATGTTGTACAATGAGTCATTATATTGATTATTCTCGTTGTAGAATTTCTTTTTTTTTTCTTCCGAATTTTTTCGAACTGTTTTTTTTTTAAATTACGTATTACATAACATTTTGATGTATATTTGGTAATATGTGTGTCATATAATTTTTTTAATATAACATCAAATCTCTTCAAAAACTACTAAAATAAACGTCGCGTGCTTAAGGCTACACGACAAGAATGAAACAGCACTCTCTCTCTCTCTCTCTCTCTCTTAGTCGCTTCAAGCCGACTTTACCCGGATGAGAATTTCACACAAAAAGGTCGTAGTTTCACTCCGAAAATACTGTGACGAATAAAAGAGGAAATGGTGTAAGACTGTTTTTTTTTACCTATTCATATTCACATAATATAGAATAAAATTCCGCGATACGTTTGTCTGTTTGTTCAAACCGACATGTTATCTCGTTCAAATGAGATAAATTAAAAACTTTACAAACGAATTTACGTACCGGCTTTCACCAGCTAATTGAGTGATTCATGAGAGAAAAATCGGTGCCTATTTCAGTCTCGGAATAAATCTACCGCGAAATACCTGTAGGTGTGTTCCGGCAGTTATGTTTCAGAACCAGTCCCTACACTAGGATTAGTTTGAACCACATCGTCACTTAACATCAGGTGATATTGTGCACATAACGCTTTACCTATAAAGAACCAAAAAAATACAAAAATGCTATCTAAGAACTTTACTGCCTCGGGCAGCATAAACCAATAGTGATATGAGAACAATGTTTTACGGATTTGTACCTTGTAAAAAAATCTATCAAACCACAGCAACGCTGTACATCTATGTCCTTTGATTAACGCAATAATCGGTATGAGGACAGACCGGGTTACTATTAAACATATATATATAATAAGATAACGGTGGAAGAATCATTCGCTTCACCTACCAGGGCGGCACATGAAAAACATATTGCACGATTTAGTATTCGCGGAATCCGTAGCGAGTACAATACGTTGACCTCATGTTTACATTACACACTGATCAGCCTAATTTTAAAAGTGAAACTTATCGATACACCGTGGAAAGTAGGTGTTTCGCATACAAATCGTGTCTAGACTGAGATTTCGCGCGCCAATTTCGTGCGCGTAACAATCCTCAAAGGTAACGCGCAGGGTATATATTTTTAATATATGTTATAGGTTCGGCGTTATGGCTACAATGTGAGGTTCCAGGCTACCAGGCTAGCCGATTGGGCATAAGAAAAGCCCTATGAAAATGGAAAAGTGATAGCATGTACGGAAACCGGATTGGAATCGCTGCAATAAGCCAACGGTTTTTCGGTGAAGGAAAACATCGTAGGGTATTTCCTCATCGGCTAGATGACTGCCGCTTGTGACATATACATTGCCACTTAAAATCAGATGAGATTGCGGTGACACGTTAGATCTAACTAGTATAACTAAAACTAAACTGAAATTGATTCCTTTTTCATGTAATAGGGGCAAACGAGGGAGCGTGTCACCTGATAGTAAGTGATCACCCTGCTCATGGATGGCCTTTATTGGAGGGGACTGGCACTCAAGTGCAACTACCGAAACATCTTGGTAGATTATTACACCGCGCTATGATTTCCTCAGGATGTTTTCCTTCACCGGAAGCTCCAACTCATTATAGGTGGTTGGATTCGAAATCAGGTCCTATGACGCGGCGTTCCTGCACGCTACCACTGTGCTATCATCGCTTAAACTATACACGAACGTTCTATTTTCTTTGGTGTCTGGCCGGTAGTCAAAATTCTACATTAATCACTGTTAAAAGTCGAAGAAAACTCTTGTGAATGTAAGAAAAATTCTTTAAATCAGTTAAAGTTACTAAATCAAAATTAGTTGACAAAAGAAGGAGAAAATAATAGGGGAATATATTGCCATTGCCTATTTATATTTTATAGTCAAAAAACTAGTTAATCTTGCGAACACGTTCGCATGATGCTTGAATAATTAAAATGATCCCTTATTTATCGCTACAATACTAAAACTCACTCAGCTGGCTATTATCAAAATCACATGATTTTTTTTATGGTATAGGGGGCAAACGGGCAGGAGGCTCAACTGATGGAAGGTGATCACCGCCGCCCATGAACACCTGTAACACCGGAGGGCTCGCAAGTGCGTTGTCGGCCTTTAAGGAAAGAATACGCTCCCTTCTTGAAGGTTCCCAAGTCGTAACGGTTCGCAAAGACCGCCGGCGACAGCTGGTTCCACAGAGTGGCGGCTGTGCGAGGTAGGAAGTGCCTTACAAATTGCGCTGTTGTGGAACGCTGGACGTCGAGGTGTTTTGGGTGATTTTTTTTGTTTTGGCGCGATGTCCGATGGTGAAATTCAGCGGCCAGGATCAATCCAAACCATTCCTCAGTATAAATGACTTAAATTTGATGATGATTTAAAATTTAGCAAGAAAATTCTTGTCACAACATACACACTCCCGTATATAACATTTTTTGATGAGAAAGGTCGAAACTGTGTCAAAGGCCCACGATTATGTATTCAGAATCAGATTCTTTTCAATAAAAGTAGTTTGAAGGCATTTTTAGAATTTTCGACTGTAACGATAAGTGATAATTTATTAAACAAATCGTTTGATACTTCAAATAATGTTATAAATACTCTCGCAGATGAAAATATATGCGTGTTGATGATAGCTAAATAAACTCCGATCAATAAATTTCTCGATTTATTTCGAGTTCGCGAAACATTCCCACGCTGTGTTCCAGCTTTTAGAATCAATCACACGGACGAAATTCACCTGCGTTGCATCAGAAACGGTTGATGTAGTGACGCATGTGCACTGGTCAGACGACTTCTTCTGTACCAGAAATTTGACCTAAGTATCGTTTATACCAATTCTGATAACTTATATACATAAGTAACGAAGAAAACAATTAGTCTAAAGCCTCATTCCCTGTAAGAAGTTTTAGATTGGTTAACAACTGCCAATGTTGAGCGAAGATTTTGCGTATAGAAAATGTAATACAAACAAAACTGTAATATAAACATTACAAACATTTCTGTTTAATTAATACAGATATGTATATATATAAAATAAAATAATAATAAAACAGTATAAATAAACTAAAAATATAAACAAAAATTAGTAAGATGACAAGACAAAATACTGTTGAAAAGGATCAAAGGAAGGACTAAGTTCGGAAAAGTTCAATCAACATGCAGAAAATTAATATGGCGCTGGTCGGGACATATGTTGAGAGAGAAGAAAGAGAAATGGACTAAAATAACTACTGAATGGTATCCAAGAGAAAGTAAAAGATGCAGAGGAAGACAGGCAAAGCGACGGGAAGACGATTTTAAAAAGGTAGCTGGCCCAGAATGGGTTCGTACAGCAAAAGACAGAAATAAGTTGAAAGGCTTAGAGGAGGCCTTTGTCGAAAGACAAGCTTTTAAAAGGAGAGATCAGAGGAATGTTGAGAATAGAATTTAGTTTAAGTTAATAGTTTTTAAAAATGTATATTTGTAGAAGTAAGCTTAAACTATAACAGTAATAAAGGCTTATTATTATTATTATTATTATTATTATTATTATTACCCGTATTATTATTATTACTATTATTATATGATGGCAGAATTAAATTTGATACTCATAAACCTAAGCGAGCAATAGGACATGCTCTATAATTGCACCAAACTTTGATCCCTTTGTGGGATTTCTTCGATTCTGCAATACCTTGTTCGTATATCGTTTCAGTGTTCAGTATTTCCGTTAAAATTCCCATGTAAATTCAAATGCAAACTTCCACTGACATTAACATCCGAGATTAACTCACGCACGATGGTTATATCCTGAAATCTAGACTTCATAATAACACCCTAGACTAAACAATCGACCCTGTTAAGTCGGGTCAACGCGTAAACAAAGATATCTAAGAAGATCCATGATATATCGCTATTTAATTTTGCACTGCGTCTGTGAGACGAGAATGTTTGTTCCGGATATGAATTATAAATACAAATTAATCTTTGCTATTATTGCAATTTAGCACGTTTATGGTCCATACATTTTTGAGTTTTCCATAATTCTGTTTAACTTTGCTATTGAATGTTCTTCTTTTAAATTCTATATACATGCAAGATCGGTTTAAGATTCTAAATTTTATGTAAATACTTGGACTCTTGTAATTTATTTTCAGATACTATCACTTTAAAGAAACTGATAATTTATTAATATTCTATTAATATTATTTTCATTGATTTTTCAATGTTATCACTGTAGTTACTTTGTCAATAACCGCAATACATTACATTTAATAGAGTAATCTTTAATGTACGTAGATTACTAACTGTTTATTCAGTTTATTTACAAAGCTTTGCCAATAAGTGCTGGCAATGAAAGCACAATACATAAACTAATGTGAGTTACGAGCTACAATAAATGCACTAATTTGTCACACACAAACACCGCATGGATGGAACTCTTGCATTAACAATGATAGGAAAATTTAAGTAGGATGCTCGCACTTCTAGAAAATCGTCGGAAAAAATGACAGGTAGTCATGAAATCAATAAAGGAAGGAGACAAAACCCTTTTAAGGGATACCTATTTCAACCTTATTCTTTGCTAGCACAGATTAGCCAATATTACTAAAGTGCATGCCAATGCAATCATTATGGCTTCAAACAAATTTTGTATAATCCGCAAGATGTTATATTTACCACTGAGCATACAAGTCTATTACAATCTGATTACCCATGGGCAGATACACAATTTGCAAATAAAGTTCGCATTTTAAGACCATTCTATACTTTGCCAATAATTTTGTGTGCACTCCATTATTAGCGAATTTGCGTCGTAATCCAAGCCAGATTACAACACTCAAGACACTCTTTATCAAAACGCAGTTAGTGTTGAGTTTTTTATACTAACTACTCTGTAATTGTACATTCTAATTATGTACTTTCTGTACTACTAATAACACTGAAAAAAGTATACGTGTACAAAATACAATGAAGTACAATGAATAATCTTTGAGACGACTTTAATACCTTTTGTTCCGTTTCAAGAATGCGGCCGGATTCATGGGAAATATGTGTGTAATGTAAACAATTCATCAATAACGAATAATATAATATAGTATAAATAAATAATATAGTATAATAAATAATAGATATTATAGTAAAGGGATCAGAAGAGACAAACAGTTCTTATTTACGTCGAAGATTAATGTGTTAATGACAACATGTATGTCTATATAGAGTAGATTGATTGGTTCTTGCAATTTTCATTTAATTCATAATCGCGAGCGGTTCAATAATTTTCCGATACAACCGGTATACATAGAAAAATTGCCCATATAATTTTATTTATTTTATTTCATTTTACAAGGCACTGATACAGACATGAGATTAAATAGAAAAGCAACTTAATTCTAGATATCATTTTCAATTCCATACCGTATTACATTAGTGCACAACTTACACAGTTAGGAACTTTTATTATGAGTGAATATTAACCTGATACAGATTACATAAATTGTAATATTTTTTACAGAAATTATAATATTTTAAAGCATTTTGAACGTATAGTATTACATGTACCAACAAAAGATATATAAGTTCGAGTGTCTTGCCGGTTCTTTGCGACAATTGTGTTATTTTCCAAAGCGGTGGTGGTTTTGACATTCATAAACGCCATGTCAGGGTTTAAATGTCTAAAGTATTTTGATTTGATTAGTTATTTTGATGGAGTTTTCAGTTACTGGCAACCAAAGAGAATTTCCGGGCACCATTGTGTTTTAGTAGGTGTTTTGTGTGGGAAAGAGAGATAAAAGCGATGATAGCTCACTGGTAGTGTGTACGACTTTGCGCCAAGGGAGGTGAATTCGAATCCAACCACCTACAATGATGCTTGAGCTTTCGGTGAAGGAAAACATCGTGAGGAAACCACAGCATTGTGGCAGGGCTTTTCTGATGCCCGACTGGCTAGCTACCAGTCTCAAGTTGAAATTCTGCCGCCGAATACTAATGGGTGTGTTCCGGCAGTTGCACGTGAGAGCCAGTTACTTCACAGGTTTAGCGTGTCTACCATCTTCGGCCGTATCGTCACTTAAGATCAGGTGAGATTATGGCCATAACGCTAAGCCTTAACTATAAAAAAAAGATACAAAAAGAAAACTTTGGACTCTACATCAATAACCACGCACACGTCAATGATAATTCGCAAAAAAAATGTCACGTAGGTATAGATTTGGTTTAGTTCGAGAAACAAACTACTTAGTTTAAAAATTGCCCGTTTAGTTTAAAGTATTTACTCGCCACTAAGTTATAACTTGGACAGCTGCTACGCCGAGGTCGTGTTTACGTATTAGGCAGTGACCAGACTATGTGACGCGAGTGGGCAATGAATCCTACCTACTGTGCTACAAACGCAACATAATTGTGCCAACAAGGCGTATTCACTTGAAACCTATGAACTCAGTAATATATATATTCTGTGACGCACTGACGTAGGCACCCAGTTCTGCGCGATACGGTGATGAGGTAACTGAAATACCTCACAGGTGATGGAAAGTCCTTCTTCGTATATGGCTTGTGTGAATAAATGTTGTTGGCAAACTACATTTAGTTGAGATTATTTGTTTATTTTCATACAAGACATTTATCTATACAATTTGAGAAAGCTGTTTTTTTTTTAATGACGATACTGCCCAAGTCGGTAGATACGCTAAATCTTTGGCGAAACTGTCTTTCAAGTGCAACTTCCGGAACACACCTATCGGTATTTGGCGGCAGATTTTCAACTTAAGGTTGGTAGCTAGTCAGACGGGCATCGGAAAATGCCCTACCACCATGCTATGGTTTCCTCACGATGTTTTCCTTCAGCGAAAGCTCAAGCTCATTGTAGGTGGTTGGATTCGAACTCACGTCTCTTGACGGAATGTCGTATACACTACCACTGAGCTATTATCGCTATAAAATTGTGAGAAGTAATTGCAGAATCTTTATATTATATATAATTGAAAAGTATGTTTTTCTTTTTCTCCACTTGTAAATGTCCATCGTTTTTTAATTGTCATGAAATATGATATAATACCTAATAACTACTACAATGGATTAACATTTATTAACTATTATCCTATAAAACAAAAGTATTCCACCGGAATAGGACTTAAAATTAAAATTTAGGGCAGAATAATCTACTAAACGGGTTTCGATGCAATTTTCTCTGTTTTATAGCTGGTAACAAAAATATACCTATAAAAAGAAACGATGATAGCTCAGTGGTAGTGTGTACGACTTCGCGTCAAGGGACGTGAGTTCGAATCCAACCACCTACAATGAGCTTGAGCTTTCGGTGTAGGCAAACATCGTGAGAAAACCATAGCATGGTGGTAGGGCTTAATAGTAATAAAAATGTGATAAGAGCGAGTTGAAATTTTTGAAACTTAAATACATTTGAAACGTAACATTGATGATTATTTCACGACGCTACGTTTTTATCACGAGATTCAGTGATTAGAATATCACATCATACGTTGATGATTACTTGTCTAAGTGAATATACAAAAAGAGTTGACAAGTTGACTAGCCACTCAGTTGTCAATGCGCTATCTATTTCATACGCGGGTAGCTAAAAAATTATTTGATTATTATCACGGTCTATCAAACGGTGTTGAAATTTAGCGAATATATATATCGAAGCGATGATAGCTCAGTGGTAGTGTGTACGACTTCGCGTCAAGTTCGAATCCTAGCACCTACAATGAGTTTGAGCTTTCGGTGTCGGAAAACATCGTGAAGAAACCATAGCATGGTGGTAGAGCTTTATCTGATTCCCGCCTGGCTAGCCACCATCCTCAATTTGAAAATCTGCCGCCAAATACCAATAAATGTCTTCCGGTAGTTGCACTTGAGAGCCAGTTCCTCCACAGGTTTAGCGTGTCTACCAACTTGGGCCGTACTTTAGATCAGGTGAGATTATGGCCATAACGGTAAACCTTAAGTATATTAAAATATATATATATATATATATATATATATATATATATGTATATACAAACATAAATTTTTAAATATACACATTAACGTGGAATAATTTCACTCGATTTTTCATCGTGAACATAACGTATGGATATGTTAACCGGCGTATGACATATTGTGCAATATCCGAGCGACCTGCGGGCTGATTTTTCGGTAAATTTACTACGTGCAAATGTCGAGGGCGTGCGCGCCCTACAAGCTATAAGAGGTTTACGTTGTTCGTAGAGACGTACGTTAATTATACATATGCATGAGCAATATTATAACAGTTTAATACTTAATTCCTTTGGTAAAAGATTTTTCTCACCTTTATATATAAATCCTCGAATTTTGTATAATCACAGTTGTTGGATTTCGATCAATTTCGGCTGAAATATAGTCCGTTCGTATGATTTCTGTTTCAAAATTTTAAAAAAGCTACGTACATATACGAAGCTAAAACTACAGGTGGTTAAATAGATACACGCGTCTTTTTTTGTCTTTAATTTTTTATACTTTAAGTTTAGCGTTATGGCCATAATCTCGCCTGATCTTAAGTGACGATATGGCCCAAGTTGGTAGACACGCTAAACCTGTAGAGAATCTGGCTCTCAAGTGCGGCTGCCGGAACACACCTATTGGTATTTGGCGGCAGGTTTACAACTTGAGGGTGGTAGCTACCCAGGTGGGCATTAGATAAAGCCCTACCACCATGCTATGGTTTCCTCACGATGTTTTCCTTCACCGAAAGCTCAAGCTCATTGTACGTGCTTGGATTCGAACTCACGTCCCTTGATGCGAAGTCGTTCACACTACCACTAAGCTATCATCGCTTCAAGAAGACGACAGATGGTCGTAGGGTCTTAGTGGGTATTTCCGGGGGCTAGCGCCGGGCGTCCCACGTAACCCTCTCGGTCCCCCTGGGCTGGGAGGATATTTGTGAATGCGTTTCTCTACGTTATAAAGAAAGGTTGATTAATGTAGAAGACATTTGGTACGTTAAATATGACGTTAGTTAATTTATGAAGACAGACAGACGTTGTTATAGTAGTTATATAGTTATATTTAAGCATCATTAGTGAATACCATACCACCCTGCTATGGTTTCATCACGACGTTCTCCTTCAACGAGAGCTCAAGCTCATTGTAGGCGGTATCGAACTCACGTCCCTTGACGCGATCTCCACACACACAATACAGTTATCATGCACGTATATGAAGCTGTTTACCCGCTGTCCGCTCGTGCCTTGTTAACTGCCGAATGCTCCCGATTTGTATGACATTTAAAATTAATTGTATGGTGTGCTTGAGTGAAATTATTATGAGCAGCTGGTAGTAATGTCAAAGAAAGCGTCCGATACTGTTACTCGGAGAGTCTGCAATTACGTTGAAATACATGATGATGTAATAATTATTACTTGCTAACGTAGACCGTGACTTCGTTTGCGTGCACTTGAATTGTATTTCGCTTAAATTCAGTGTTTCTTTCTTATTAAAATTATTTATATGTCTACTGTCTAAACATAGCGCTGTGGCCGACATAATGCCATAGGCGATCTCTGACGTTCAACCTACATACTGTGATGCGGAGATAAATGATGGTAGGTGTAAAGCAAACCACTAATACAATACTAAGACTGACTATGCGTTAACGAGCTTGCGTGGCTCCTAATGGTAAGTGATCACCGCCGCCCATGGACACCTATAGCGCTAGAGAAATCGCAGGTGCGTTGCCGGCCTTTATAGGAGGGGCTGACTCTGGGTGGTGGCTAGCCTGGCGGGCATTAGAAAAAGCTCTACCATCATGCAAAACATATATTCAAATATATAATATGTTAAAATCACAGACATTTTATATACCTATTGAAACTTGATTACATTTTTATAAGTATGTAACCTTGCATGGTGCATGGCTTTTTGTAATGCCCGCCTGGCTAGCTAACTATTTCAATTTGGAAATCTGCCGCCAAATACTTGTAGGTCTGTTCCGGCAGTTGCATTTGAGAGCCAGTCCCTCCACAGTTACAAGAAAGATACCACTATACCTACATATTCGCGTCTAGGGTTACCAAGTCGGAAAATAAGTTTTCCTGTAAAACTCCATATCTTAGCTATATATTGCCCGACGTTTCGGCAGCAAAAGTATTTTATTTTAATAACTTGCGGGTAGGCTTGAATATGCGTGTTACGAGGTTGAAATAAATAATGATTAAATAATTAATTAGTTATTTGTTAATTATTAGATTTATTTAATTCTTGAATTATATTTTAATTCCTTATGTTTTCTATTTTCTTTTTTATTACTCTACAATTTCCAATTTTCCCTGCTTCTCTGATAGACAGCTAAAATTCCGGACGTGTCAGGAAAATTCCTCTCATCTGGTAACTCTAGTCACGTGTAACTAAAATTTACTAAATTTTTTCACGTTCTTTTACTTATTTCAATACAACACATCTCTTATTAACAGTAGCGTGATGTCAACTAATGTAAAGCCCTCCTCGATGATTTCTCTATCAAATAGAATAAAAAGAAAATTTGAAAACCAACTGGTTGGTATGATAAAGGCGTTCATACAAACAAACAATTTTTTCTCCTTTATAATATTTTTATATAGATAGATAGATGCAAGGGAAATCGTCGACAAAAACTGTATTAGGTATAGACTACATATATAGTGATCTAATAGATATGCCTCAGCCTCGATCCATATAGGGATGAACGCGTAATGGACAAAGGATTTTTTCTTTTTTTTTTCGCATCTGACATGTGTTGACATGTGTAACGCTGTCGATGGTAGATTTATTGAAATGTCAATATTAAGTGTGTCCCATTAAGGAGTGTTTGGAAAAGTAATATATATATATATATATTATGTATAACAAAATCCATAATAAATAGGATGACCTTTTTCTGTTGTTTATCAACCGATTTCGGTATTGTCTTGTTCAGTTGCTCTGTCGATCTTTTATGATTGCTATGTATATCTGTATCGTTATTGGTAATATAACCGCGATAGTGAGTTTGCTTGTTTGTTACGCTTTCACGCCTAAACCGCTGAATCGATTATGATGAGTTTTTTATGTAGAGATAGATATGACCTCGGAGACGGCGGTAGGCTACATTTTTGTGCGAAAAACTTATTGTAAGTCGGTTAAAGAGATGCATAAACTAGGCATGTAACTTTTTATTGCATAATCTAATAAAAAAGAAAGAAAATTTTAACTATCTAAGACACTGCAAATGATATTTAAAGTAAATAAAAGAAAAAAACAAAAAAAAAACAACAGATCGAACAGCAGGATTACAAAAAAAACTTAATGTGTAAATAAATTGGCACCAGTCTCAGCATAACAGCTACACTATATAGAGCAGTTAAATATTTTTTGACCGGATTTGTAATTTATTTCAATACAGCTTCGCTTCTACTGGTGATATTAAATACCATTAAAACAACCTCAATGATTTCCCTATCGAACGTTTTACATCTATTACTTTTTTCGACCTGACATACGTTGTTAGCCTTAAGGGCTTTGACAGCTTCACCGAACTTTTTCAGGGCGAGTGCTGAGGGCACTCAGCTCCGAGGCAGCGAGCGCAAGGGTGCCAGGATGACCGAACCTCGGCTTGGGCTGCTGCCGGAGTAAACAAACATTCGCGAGACTAACTAACCAACAGGTCCTAACATACTAGGTTTAGTGGTCCTAATAATAACATAGGGAAAGCCATGCAAGGGTAGTCCCTTACAGAAACGTGTACTCAACGTGTGGGTGTGCATGGATGGTCTGCGGTGTGATGATGTACTCTCAGTGATGTAGAGTGTCACTGTATCGCGCGGGCAGAGTCACTCGAGGACCACATCTATCTGTTTGATCGCGATAATCTAAGGAACTACCAGCCAGATTTCAAAAAATGTTTTTCAAAGAAAGCTATCACTAATAAGGGCAAAACTGCATTGAAAGAAGTTTCAATATATAAATAAAAAATGTATTTTATTTTGAAAAAAGCGTGGGGTGCTTTTAATATTATCAAATGATAATCACTCTACTCATATCTGTCGATAAAACATTTATAACTATTGACACCATGCACCCCACTCTTTTTTTTAAATAAAATACATTTTTATTTTATTTACACTATTATGAATGTATATTTATTGAAATTTTTAACACTATTCTTAATTTAAATTTATTAAAACTTATTTTCTTTTTTTTTTTTAGTTCAGATTTCTACAAAAAGCGTGTTTGTAAGTTTTTTAAACTAATATTTATTTTCGACTTTTTAGTTTGCTTCATTTATCATAACTTGTTTTTTTTTTAAGAAATTATAAAAAATTAAAATTAAGTTTCTTGCCTTATCGACTATAGATGAAAATTATATAAATTAACAAAAATCTTATTTTTCAAATTGAAAAATGGAATAATTTTATCGAATTAGTGTATTGTCATCGGTCCTCGATAAATCTATAGACTTCGAACGAAATCTGGCCGTTTAAAGTGGGTCAAAATCGCCCCCAAAGGAGTCGGTTACAAACATACAAACAAACATTCAGGTGAATTTAATAAAAAGCGTGTAAAAACGGACATAAATCATTAAACAAATTTTCAGTCCTACGCGAACAGAGCCGCAGGCGCAACTTATATTTAATCAAACGGCCACGAATCACCACAATCAATCTCTATGATATGATTAAAGTAAATCCCGCGATCTGAGGCGATCCGTTTAAAATCTCATCCTGACACAATATAATTATAAACGCGCTTACGTAACATCTAAAGTGGGTTCAAACTGAAATATTTAGTATTATTTTAAGGGGATTCGGGAGACGGTTAAGCATCCGCGTCCGTGTAACGAATACGTACCGAGTTCTGTGAGAGTTAAAGTTTATTTTTCGACGCGGTCCGTACGAGCCGGTTGTCACCTCTCGCGACGGTACAGCGACACGTCTCACGTGTCAGTCAGCAAAGCGCTTCCCTTTGGACGATAACGTAAAAAGCTCGAACCCGGGACCGTTTCAGGTTCACAAATAAAGGTTAGGGAAGCGTCGGAGACAGTTTCGTAACCTTACAATCGATCGAGTAACATTGTCATTCAATTTAACTGTATGTTTAACTTACGATTGTTAAATCGCGCTACCCTTTACAGTACTCCTGCCGGGGGATAGAAAAAATACGTTTTCTATATTAAAAAAAAACATGTAAGTTCCTCCTGTTCTGAATTCTGGATTCGAAGCGACGATAGCTCAGTTGGTAGCGTCTACGCATGCTGCGTCAAATGACGTCAGCTCGAAACCACCTACAATGAGTTTGAGTTTTTGTGATGAAACCATAACATCATAGTAGGGCAATTTGTAAAGACTATTTGGCTAGCTGTCGCCCTCAAAGTGAAAATCTACCGCCAAATACCTATAGGTGTCTTCCGGCAGTTGCGCTTGAGAGCCAGTCCATACACTAGGCTTAGCGTGTCGACCATCTTAACTCTAACCATAACGCTTAACCCTAACTAAAAAAACTCTTTCATTTTCTAAGACACAAACGCGTTATATTTCGCAAATGTCAAGGTCGAATAGCCATACATGCAACGAACACGACGTAACACTTAGAATAATCAATTGTGAATCAAAGAAATAATAATTCTGTGGAGTATTCGAACCCACAACACGCGTCAACAAAACATAATTAGTCGACAAGACATTAACCATAATTCAAATCTCAAAAGTGGTCCATTTTATTAGAATCAATAGAAACGAATGACCGACTTGGCCTCGATGCGATAAATTCGTTGTAAGAACAGCTGACGAATACGAAAACATTGTATTCATATCTCTCCAAGAACATCTGTAAGTGTTCCTCCTAACTGTTATTACATATGCTAATATAAAGTTGTTTGTTGCACTTATGCTCTGTAACTAAATAAATAAAAAAAGCCTTTTATTTCTTGCAAATTACATTAAATTATAAATATCATAATTATACTATTCTATCTTAATTATTCTAGTGCAAGACCCCTCGTGTCATGTTTCAACTACGCAATCGATTATTATGAAATTTTGCACAGACGTTGCCAGGATTACACAAAAAAAATAACTTTTGCGTTGACTAAAACTGATTCCTTCTCACCATCCCATAACAGCACCACTCGGGCACAGCTTGAGTATCACAGCTTCACAGTGATTCCCATTGGACCGCGTATTAAAAACTTGCTGATTCATAGTTTTGTAGGACCGTGGAACTGTGGAACCGTTTTCCCGTGTTCCTGCGACATGGGAACCTTTAAAGCAGGCGTTGAAAGGTATTTAATCAGGCCAGCATGACAGCGGCGACTGACAGTCAATGTTGGTTCCATGTCAGTCGCCGTACTGTACTGTACTGTACTAAACACCAGGTGCAGTGCAGTCACTATGCTGCGTAACATAAAAAAGAAACCTACGTTACAGTCGATTAGGCGGATAGAATGTTTAAGCAAATATCAAGAGGGTTTTGATATCAAGAGGTCCACCCTCTCTGTGCTACGTCTATGCAAAGAATTATTGTATTTTTATCAATCAGAAGCAGAAATTCCTAATAAAAAGAAACCACTTTGCTACGGCCTAACGCTAACGCAACACAACTGATGTGCACGCGACGAACGCTTGAAACTAAGTGAGAGTATCGGCGGTCTAACTGCCCTTTTATAGGCAGTGGCTATAAGCAGTGATGAGGGTAGTTGTGTCGTCGTGGAGGACAATTGCTAACACGGCCTCTCCTGACCAAGTGTCGCCCTCGACACAAGCTCCGTGGCTGAAGCCTGGTCTGGTGCCGTTTTCATTGACTGACCAAGTCTCTGCCTCCAGTGACAGTGGACAGTGAATCACTAACAGTGATTCCTGAGCCTGGAATCAAACTGCTTGGACCGACAACAACGGCAGCTCCAAGATCTTGGTCTACATTTAGGGAAGGCACAGAGTAACCGGCCCCAAAGCGTGATGCGCTATTCTGTGGCTCGTGTGCAACCGTATTTTCATCAAGCCCAGGCATTTTTCTTCGTAGATTCAGAGCTTTTATTGAGCTTCCAGTCGTTGTCACTATCCAGGCTGTGTATGAAAGTAAAACGCCAAGGCAGATATGCCAGAAGTCTAATGAACGCCAAGACCATGTAAGGTCTGTAGTTCAACGAACGCCAGGGCAATATACCCGAAGTTCGGATAATTGAACGCCAAGGCCTTACGCCTGTAGTTCAGATAATGAACGCCAAGGCTTAAAGCTTGTAGTTCAGAACGCCAAGACCATGTAAGGTCTGTAGTTCAACGAACGCCAGGGCAATATGCCCGAAGTTCGGATAAAGGAACGCCAAGGCCTTACGCCTGTAGTTCAGATAATGAACGCCAAGGCTTAAAGCCTGTAGTTCAGAACGCCAAGACCATGTAAGGTCTGTAGTTCAACGAACGCCAGGGCAATATGCCCGAAGTTCAGATAATGGAACGCCAAGGCCTTACGCCTGTAGTTCAGATAATGAACGCCAAGGCCTTACGCCTGTAGTTCAGATAATAAACGCCAAGGCTTTACGCCTGAAGTTTAGATTGTGAACGCCAAGGCTAGATAAGCCTGTAGTTCCGATAACAAAAGCTTTTACATACCCTCAAAGAAGGCTGCACATAACTCAGGGCACCACTCGCCACGCCAAGGTACCATATACTGCGCCGCTGCTTGTGTAGTTTTTCATAACTGCCGCTATGCAGTTTCAAGCTCATATTCTTCATTTGGTAGAACCTTCACAACTCTGCTGAACGTTCTCAGGAACCGGTGAATTTACAAAGGCCTCGACCTTATGTGGGCTCGGCCTCACCTGACCCTGACTCCGCCCGGAATACGTCTGGGGTTCCGGTGTATAGTGTCACAGGAACGACGCCATAACCGACAATTCCGCGTTGAAACACTCGATCGGCTAGGCTACGTGACCGATACCGCGACCTATTATTACTAGAACGACGTCGCGATCTACGACTGGATCCGCCAGTCATATTTACTACAACTACTCTGTTCTGTGGGCTAGAAGTTACTTATCCCACGTCTGATTTTATCAATCAGAAGCAGAAATTCCTAATAAAAAGAAACCACTTTGCTACGGCCTAACGCTAACGCAACACAACTGATGTGGACGCGACGAACGCTTGAAACTAAGTGAGAGTATCGGCGGTCTAACTGCCCTTTTATAGGCAGTGGCTATAAGCAGTGATGAGGGTAGTTGTGTCGTCGTGGAGGACAATTGCTAACAGTATTGTTAAAACGTACCAGAATAATATAATCAGATCGAGTTTCTTGCCGGTTCTTCTCGATGACTGGTTTATTTTCCAAAACGGTGGTAGTCTTGACGTACATAAATGCCTTCAGAGTTTTTTTTTATACTTAAGGTTTAGCGTTATGGCCATAATCTCACCTGATATTAAGTAACGATATGGCCCAAGTTGGTAAACACGCTAAACCTGTGGAGGAACTGACTCTCAAGTGCAGCTGCCGGAACACACCTATCAGTATTTGGCGGCAGGTTTACAACATGTCAGTGGTAGCTACCACCATGCTATACCTAAATTGAATAAAGTATTTTAATATGATCAGAAAAAGCGAGAAAAACTCCTGGCAAAAGTTAATTCTGGTAAACTGGATATACAGCGCAAGTATTTGCAAGAACATACGGTGTGCGGAACTACACATATGTCAGTCATAAGGTTCAATGTTGTGATTTAAGTGCGAATTAATAGATTTGCAGAGCCCGTAACGGTGTTCATGACCGATCTAAATATCTATGACGGTTGTCCTATCAGCGAAAAAACCTGGAGTTACCATATGCGTTTCAATGTTTACTGTTCGAACGTCGTGTCGGCTTTGCCTCGCGGTCGTGTCTTGGGTAAATGACATTACTGTATTAAATATGAAGCAATGTTGGCACAGTCGATAGACGCGGGTTCCAATCCTTGCAAAGAGGCTTAGCATTCGGGAAAGAAAAACATCGTGGTAAAAGCATGGCACGGTCGTGGGACGTTTACAAAAATCCATCTAGGTACGTCCACCGTCTCGCATAATATGTTCACTCGACATCAGATGATATAGTGGTTTAAAAAGGGATTTTAGTGGGTCTCTACGTTCAAAGAGGAACATGTGTGATAAATTTTAACGCACCCGCGATTTTGAAAGCCAGACCCTCCGATAAGGGCTGGCAACGTACCCGCAATTCCTTTGGTGCTGTGGGTGTCCTTAGGCAGCGGTGATTACATACCATTAGCTGACAATGCTTGCTCGTTTACCCGCTATTACATAAAAAATAGTTATATTCTAATGTGTGTAACGAATATTGTATAATGTATTTTATTTCTCCCTTTAACGTTCCTGGTGAACTACCACTTTTAAGTTGAAAATGTATCGTCAAATACTTATATATATGTTTGTGGTTGCACTCGAGAATCTTAGAATTATTAGTGTGTATGTTCTATTGTTTCCTTTTGCTCATAAATTCCTTATGTACATGGATTTATGAAAAGAAGGAGAGAAAGAAAGAAATCGTTTAATACTAATAAGAGACATACAAGCAATAATAAAGGGCACTATAAATAAAAACATTAAGCTGGAACCCAATTCCAAAAAGACTTAAAATTCAATTTTAAATTAATTAAAAAAGTGATATTAGGTGCGGTATGGGATTTTTGAAATACTTTATTAGATTGTCCTTCGGCTTCTCTGTTAGCTATAAGTGATGTTGTGGCCCAAGATAGTGGACATGATAAGCCTAATGTACGAACTGACTATCAAATACAAAGACTGGAACACACTTATAGGTATTTAGCGGCAGATTTTCTGCATGCCTTACTGCCAAACCACCATGCTGTGAGTACACCATGTTGTATTATAGATTTCATTCGTCTATACATGAACTCTTTGCTGGCATAGATGCGATGACCTTCACTTGTTTTTAACGTGGAGAAATCCATTTATGGATATCCTCTCGTCCCGAGGGCTTTGAGCGGGTTATGTGGGACTCAACTGATGCAAACCGGAAATACCCACTAAAACGCCATGGTGTACTTCTACCGCATAAATTGGGGCGACCCAGGATCGACCGCACAATCACCGCGTCGCCCTGAAGAACTTCAAGCTACATGTCTAGTGATCGCAAATCTTATTTCGAGTCTATAATATCACTTTAGTTTAGATGCACTTAAAAGAACTCGTTACCGCGCGAAACTTAGATCATGCATTGATGCTGCTATATGTCGGTGTGAATTTTTTTCTCAGAGTCTAGACGAAAAGAGACAACAAAAAAAAAAACGTTTAAGACAAATAACCCGGCCATTGTCAATTGGAGTTGATGGGCGAATTGTTACTGCGACTCCCACGGTAATCAACTGGTTTGTTTTACAACTGCATTTAGTTTCGAGACTTTTGTTTCTATTAATCACATTGATGATCGGTGAATGGCTCGTTTTCGTCGTTGTTTCGATCCCGAAGATAAATATGCTTAAGTACTTAGTTAATGGAATGTATCTTTTAAACTTTTCCATCAAGACTTTACACTAGTTATTTTAAACTGTACTCTTAATGATTTTGACGTTTATGTACTGGAATACGATTGGCATTGGTTTCTGGGATTAGCATGTCCAAGCATTGATTCTTCAGCATTATTATCTAAGAATAATATTAGAATGTACAAGATACAACTACTGGTAAATGATAAGAGTTAAATTTCAATTTGAATTCAGTACATTGCACTACATTGTAGGTATATATGTATGTACGTCTAGCGACTAGCAGACGGTCGCCCCGCTGTCTAATTGGGCGTCATAGGAATTCCTTGACGATGTTATTTGGCAAATAAAAATTCCAATGATGATACTATATTGAACCCAGACGTCTGGACGTCGGAATGTTTTATACATATTTTTATTCTACCACTGACTTCGCCCGCAACTACGTGCTCGTAAGGTGAAATAAAAATCGGATTTAAAAAAAAAAGTCTAGCATCTAATAGAAAAAGTGTAAAATGTGTTGCCGTGGTGCTGTTTAGTGGGGAATTTGAAGGTGTTTGTCACTCGATAAGTTACTATTATTACATGCCCCTATCGCCCTGGTTTAAGCCCGGATAATGCTTTGCGCATTGTGATGAGGAACCCCGTAACCGTAAACGTAAAAGAGTAGGTACTTTACCCAAAAGTTATATTCTCGAATAACAGCATAATAAGCTATAGTTTCACGAGAACGAATTCATCAGAAGTGCTACTGACGCTGCCCAAAAGCTCTTTTATTTGACACACTATTGGTTAAATACCTTTGCATTTTATGAGATAAAAAAGTCCTATGTATATATTTTTAATATTTTGTAGATTTAGCGTTATGGCAACAATGCCCCTTGCTGTAGAATTACGATGGGGCTCAAGATGGTAGACAAGCTATGTGAGACTGGTTCACTGGGCTACACTGCTGGAACACACCTATACGGTATATAGCGACAAACTTGTAAAATTACGGTACAAAATTTCAACGAAATCTAACCAGTTATTTCAGAATGTAACGCGTACAACGGTACATACAGTCAGTGGGAGAATATTTTTGTTTTTATTAAGCAGCCTTAGTTTTGGAAATGTTTGGAAAATCCAAAAGTACACGCCTCATGATTTCATTTTTTTTTTTATTTAATAACAATAATTCCACATCTAATCAGACCGTGAAAAGTAACAGGTTTCTATTCCTAATTATACTGAAGCGTAAGAGAAAAAAACACTCGATTAGTAAAGTATTTCGGTCGTTATCGTGATAACATACAGGATCCGCACATACAGACACACGGACGTCCAAGACAGAACTTTTTTTAACAGTTTTTTAACTCATTTAAATAACAAATGGCATCAAAAATATCATGAGTGTTAAAAATAGTGTTTTTTCTTGGTATGTGTGTGTATATATTATTTTACAAGTGCAACATGTGATAAATTTAAGTTTGAAAAATCAGTTGTTTAGCGTGAAGTCAACGTTTCGCTTATGAGGCGTGCATTAACAGGGTTACAGGAATTAAACTTCAAAAGTCGGTTGTTTACCGTATGTGTAGACTGTAGTGGTCGCGACGCCCACGGGTTCACTAGTGGAACTCGTATGAACAATAAGCGTCAAACGCAATTAACCGACCCGGGCATCGAATCCCGACATGGCCGAGTGCGGATGTACGCGTTAATTACAAGGCCTCGCCAATAGACCGAGGATCATTGTGTTGTGGGGTGCTCTGGGCTACGTGGGAATGTTCAGTCGTGGACATCTATCATGTCGTGGTTACTAAGTGAACCCTTTTTTTATTTGGTGAAGACATTACCTATAACTGCAGAACATTTTAGGTATGATAAGTTGCAAGACATTTGTAACGAAATTAAACGTCACATTCTTGGAAAATTTTCTTTGTACGTTTCTGAATATAAGACTATGTCGTATCGATGAAAACCAAATTAAACTTTAACCAGTACATACGATGTACTAGAAGTCTCGAAAGGGTTCAAATACTAGGTTAATTATGAATTGTGATCTATCCACGAGATTTGCTAAAATATATAGATGTATTCCAAGTATTTCGATATTCCTATTCGACATATATAGTGACATTTTTATCGCCAGCTTATGTTTTGGACTTTAAATTTTTTTTTTAATAAACCCCTTAAAGTTTGTACTTTACTATAGTGTATGTGTATAAAGGAGAACATGATAACTAGTGAAATTAAATTAACAATAAAAAAAACAGTCGTGGAGAG